>CM063463.1:12182177-12807177 GCA_032191425.1 Lymantria dispar | reverse complement strand
ATACGTTGCAATCATTTTACACGTTTTGTTTTATGTATATTTAGCCGACTTCAAAAAAGGAGGATATTTTCAATATGTTGGTCTTTTATTTTTTCTTAAGATAGAGAATTCATGGTGGTCGATTAAGAATACAATACTCTAGCACCGGCACGAGCTACCTCGATAGGGAAATTGACATATGCTGATCAGGACACCATGCTGGTCAGAGGTGTTGTTAAAGGGTTTTATTTTGAGTTTTCCCTCTCTAACAGTGATTTTATCTACTTGAGTGCCTTATTGCCTACGGGAAATGAAGAGGTGATGACCATGGTGCATGGATATTTCATTACCCCAAGTACATTATATTCCCATTGGAATTCCAAAGGCTGCAATACTCTCTTAAAAGTTTATGACCCCCATTGCAATTTCTAAATCTATCTAAATTCGGTCTAAAATAATCCTAACATCTAAGTTTTGGCTGACAAGACAAAATGTAAATTGGTGGTCTCGTATATTCAACATGTCAGTGTCTTGACGTGTATAATAAAATAATAAGTTCGATATTTTATGTAATGTATTGCATATGAAGTATTGGGGTGTTATGAATATAATATAACAGTGCTTTACATACTTTTTTTTTTTCCAGCAAAATTCACAGAATTTATCATTAACATGCAATGTTGAAGATAAAGAATCGACTTACTGACAAACAATGACATAAAATAAAATGTCAATTAATAAATAAATATTTAGCTTAAACGTTTTGGATTTTTTTTTTGGTTATGGACCATAAACTTGAAAAAAAATATTATTCTATCTCTATCCGTAAGTCCAATTGTAGATTTCGATAAACCAAAAAAAGCAAGTAAAGAGATTTATATCGCTTATAAGTAAACCGTATAACAATTTGAGCAATATAACGATTTAATTAATAAAAAATTAACAATTCCTCGCTTTTACAATGTAATCTAGATAATTTGATATCAATTTATTTATTAAAGGTATCAAAACTAATTGACAAACATTTTATTAACAGTCTATGATCTAGACATACCCAGTCCATACACACCAGGCTGAGAGAAGGGTGATCCGCGGTCCCATAGCCTGCTGTATTACTTCCCATTCGCCATTTGATTTGTCTACCGGTATCAAATACTTGTTCATACTATGATAACTAACATATCTATAAGATTTGTGATCGTGGTTTATAGGTTTCGTTTTATTTTGGAGGACGGATAAGAGGTATATGACAAGCAGGGTTATCAATAAAAAATTTGAATAGATGTAAGAATCATGAAAGATGTAAAAAGAGATGAATTGTGTGAATGAGGATATTAGTATGAAAGCACGGAGTGCAGATATGACGGCTGACAGGAGTCTATGGAAGGTAAGGACATTTACACTCTGTGTACTCTACCGACTCTTTCACGGGGAGTGCTCCGAGGAACTGTTTGACTTAGTACCACCGTCACCGTTTTACCAAGTACCACTCGACACCTCAGCAAGGTTCATCCATTTCACCTGGAAATGATATGGTCTTCAACTGTACGTTTCCAGCGATCATTTCTCCCACGTACGTGCAGGCTCTGGAATGAACTACCTGCTGCTGTATTTCCCGAGCGCTATGACATGTCCTTCTTTAAACGAGGTTTGAGAAGAGCAAATTACTTCACGGTAGGCAACGGCCTGGCTGTGCCCCTGGTATTGCAAAGGTCCATGTGCGGCAGTATCACTTACCATCAGGTGTGCTGCCTGCTCGTTTGTCACTAGCGGCAATAAAAAAAAAAATTCCTCCCATTGTAAAGGAGGGTTGAGACCAGCAGTAGGTTAAAAAATTAACAAATTTGTATAAAATAGACACTTCTATGCTTTATGACCCAGGATACATAACCTTATCATTTAAGGCGATGTTACACCACGTTTTCTCAATAAGCTGACCTTGGACGATGGTTAATTGGCTAAATTGCGTACCATTTAAGGTGGCACCACACTGCGATAATGACATCCTTGTACCACAACGCCAGGCTGTACATACTTAGTGGACTTAATTAAATGGCTGCCATATTGGTTAGTTGAGTCAGTCGTAACATAAGTGAGTAATGCCTGTTATTATTTGAATATGTGCAGGAAGCTTTGTGTTATTTAAATCATTTTTTTTATACTGTAATCTATAATAGTGATGTATCGATTGTTTATCGATAAAATTCGGTACATCGACACGTGTATCGTGACGTATTAACTACTCTATAAGGGTAAGTGTAACGTCATGGAATTGTCTGCAAATTTAGTCATGTAAATTACATACACTGTTTTTACTAGTAAATGCTTAATAAATTTTAAACACGTAGGTACTGGCGATCATTCACCGCTCGCAATAAAACCTACCACGTCATTACCAAGTGCGTTAGGACCTAAGGGCTCACTCTCCTGCGAGCAACTAAAGTCTAAGCGCACCAAAAAAAAAAAATCAAAAGAACGTGTCTATTAGCTCCATATAATGCAGCTAAAAGAGGCTAATAAAGTTAAGAGCTTCAGATTTTTATCTGTATATCACGCCGAAATACGACCTTTGTCATTTTCTTTTTTGAATTGCAATGTCCATGGTAAATAAAGGCTGAAACCTATGTAAGAGGTCAATAACCTAATTCCTTAGAAAATACATTTAGTGATGACTTACGATGGCCCCTCCACATATGGTATCATAGATATTGTGTTGGGATCGTGCGTCGTCCCCTTTGTTGACCCGATGGATCGGATGGTTATGATCATATCATATCCCCCAAAAAAAAACATCATCATCATTTCAGCTCATATACGTCCCACTGCTGGGCTAGAGCCTCCTCCATAAAGGAGGGATATTGACCTTACCGTGCTGGTCAGACAAGTTGGAATAGGGTTTTATTTCGCGCTTTCCTTCTCTTGCATAGATGTTATATATGTATTATATCCCTTAGTCGTCTTTTACCACATCCACAAGGAAGATAGGGACTGGTGAATTGTATTCTCACTCCGTCATCACACGGAAAACTTCGAACTGAAGGTGTAAAAATTATGACAATATAAAATCGACCTCGGCCAAACAAAAAACAATTTAGTGTATTGTTGTATACTTTCATAAACTAAGGATTTATATTAATAAATCTACAATCTATTTTAGAGTTTATTCATTTAGGTTGATTAATAATTATTATTTAATTATAATTTTTTTATCACTATCATAAATAATTAACATAACATATAATTATTATGTTCAAAAATTAAAAAGATAATGACAATTAAATTGCAACCTTATCTCCTTGTTATACGTTATAATTCTATTTGTCATGATGACGAAAAATAAGTATGTTCTATGTGCACTTATAAATACAAACGTTAATCGATTTGAAACTCGTGAACAATTTATTTTCGACATTGTTAAATATACTCAAATTATTTGCACTTATAGTTACACTTAATATTCTATTTGCGGCTCTATTCCGTTATGATAGATTACTAATTTGCTTGTTATATTAAATTATGGTTTGCTTACTTGTATTAAGTACATGTCTGTATTATTTTTTCGTCGGGTTTTATTTCATTAGGGACGATAGCATCTCGCCACCCACGCGGGTTTGTAATGACTTGCCATATCTAAGTCGACTAGGTACAGTCGTCAACATAATATATACATATTATTTTATAATTAATTATTAACAAAAAAATATATGAAAATAGTTTTGAATATTGTAGTGTCATTGATTAATACGATATTTTTAGGGATAAAGTGAAAAATCCTACGTGGAATCATTATTCCATATTTATTATTAGGTATACGTGGTAAAATATCCCTCGTAAAACCGAGGAGCAGATGAGCTTGCTTTTTATTCGTGGGCATCACGTAGCTTCATAACAGAAATAATATTATGCAATCATCATCATTTTAGCTCATTTACGTGGACTCGAGCCTACTCCACAATAGGAGGGAAATTGACCTTACTATACCATGCTGGTCCTACAGGTTAGTATAGGGTTTTATTTCGAGTTTTCCTTCACTTGCATAGACTTGCATATTATATCCCTTAGTCGTCTTTTACGACACCTACGGGTAAGAGAAGAATTGTATTTTTACTCCATCACCACACGAAAAATAATATACAATATTTTAGTTTAAATATTTGACTTTCTATTTAAACAAAATATAATGACGATCTATTTTACTTACATACGTATTGTTATCTAGTTAATGAAAATTATATCGACATTAGTTAAGTTCCGTATAGTGACGGAATAAGAATACAATTCACCACTCCCTTTCTTACCTGTGGATGTCGTAAAATACGACTAAGGAATATTATATGCATACAACATCTATGCAAGAGCAGGAAAACGAAAATAAAACCCTGTACCAACCCGTCCGACCAGCGTAGTATAGTAGGTCAATAGTCCTCCTGTTAAGGAGCCGGCTTGAGCCCAGCAGTGAGACGTTAATGAGCTGAAATGATAGTGATGATTAGTTAAAAAGAAAACACAGAAACAGATTTTGTTTACGATTAACATTTTTTAAAGATATTCATCACCATATATGGTCTAAGATGCGCATAAGGAATCCTCTGTAAGAGAACTAAAATCGATTTCAGCATTATCATTAAACCAACAAACTCATTTGACTAGACTACACTTGTGCTATCAAACTGCTATCAATGTTTAGCAAAACTGTTTGAAAGTAAATAAATATACTATATCATAAGTATTCTCACTATCTGTTTACTTAGAGATAAATTCAATTAATCTCACATAAATAGTTTCTATTACAATAAAAGTTTTATAGGTTTATAACCAGTGTGTGTTACCAGCGATGACTTACAGCACAGAAACGTGGCCTCTAAATGTCGGCCTCATAAAAAAGCTCAAAGTCGCTCAGCGTGCTATGGAGAGGGCTATGCTCGGTATTTCTCTACGTGATAAAATCCGGAACACGGAAATCCGTATAAGAACGGGTGTAACCGACATAGCCCGCAGAATTAGCACGTTGAAATGGCAATGGGCAAGCCACATCGCTCGTCGAACCGATAACCGTTGGGAAGAAAGGTTCTTGAGTGGTGACCACGAATCGGACGGCGCAGTGCAGGACAACTAGGTGGACTGACGACATTCTCAAAGTCGTAGGGAACCGTTGGATGCAAGTGGCGCAGGACCGTTCCGAGTGGCATTCTCGTGGGGAGGCCTATGTCCAGCAGTGGACGTCTGTAGGTTGATGGATGGATGGATGTAAAATAAAAGTGAAAATCGATTTGAAAAGGAATATTTTCTCATTGAATTATCATTTACCCTGTGACTTAACCTGACCATAGTTCAAAGAAGATATAACGCCATCTATGCGTCAAGGAAATTCTACTTGGATATAAATACTATCACAATATAACTATTTTAAGCTCTGATTTATTGCTCCATCTGCGGGCATTATAGGTCTTCTCGAAGAGTGATAGGCTTCTAGGACATAGTCCATAAATTTGATAGAACGTTACCAGAATAGTCGATAGATGTTTTAGTTAGGATAAGTTCTTCACAAATTCATAATCATCATCATTTCAGCTCCAACACGTTCTACTGTTGGGCCTAAGCCTCCTCTACAATAGGAGGGGAATTAACTTACTATGCTGGTCAGACGTGTTGGTATTTTTTTTTATGGGTGGACTATGGTAAGCGCACGCGCGGTCCAGTCCATCCGGGGCGATTAAAGGACGGCGCGCGGGCCCATAACTCACCCGTACCCACGTCACCTCGTTGTTGGGCCGACCACCGGAGCAGATGTGACTTGTCGTCAGTGGTTTGCCCGATGGAATACCCTTTCGGGTAACCTCACCTCTCGACGTCCTGGGACGTCGGTCGTAGTCGCGCGGTAGACGTGTTGGTATAGGGTTTAATTTAAAGGTTTTCTTCTCTTGCATAGATGGTATATGCATATTAGATTCTTTAGTCGTCATTTACAACACCCACGGGTAAGACGGGGTAATTAATTGTATACTTATTCCGTCACCAAACGTAGAAACTATATTTAATGTATGTATAAAGGGTAAAAAGTGAATTAACATAAATTATTAACTTTAATCTATTTTAATTCACTTTTTATCCCCTCTGTACACCGTTACAGTACGCATTGCGTCGTGCGGAGTTCAAGTCCTCAACTCCTGTTTTATCTCACGGAGAAAGTTATATTAGATGAGGTCACCGTAATTATTGCATTGTATAAGCACGTGGTCTTACAATTTTGAGGATTAATAGTAACAATTCCTTTTCCTTGTAAAAAAATACTTCAAAAAGCGGGATTCATAAAAATAAAATACAAGAGATGTTAATCTCGAAATACAACCCTATGCCAACCCGTTGGTGGTAGGTCAATTTTTTTTTTCAATGCCGAAGAGACTCATTTATCCTTACTATTATAAATGCAATAAATAATATTATAAATGCAAAAGTAAGTTTTTTTGTTCGTTTGTTTGTTATGCTTTCACGCTTAAACCACCGAACCGATTTCTGCTGGAAAGCTGTAATATCAGGAAATAATATAGACTTTATTTTATCTCGGTATTCCCACGGAAACGGGAACTACGCGGGTAAGGCGACTGAAACCGAAGCGAAGCGAGAGCGGGTTGCTAGTACTTAATAAAGAGGAAAGATTTATTTGTTTGTTTGTATTGAATAGACTTCGAAACTACTGGACTAAACTTGACTGCACAGATGATATAATAAGCATGTAATATTAAATATACCTCAAACAATTGATTTCAGTCTATGCTTAATATTCTGTGGCCAAATAGTAAATTATAAAGTTAGGACTTGCTTTACGCGGTTTTTGTACAAAAAAGTGATTAAGTGATTAACAATCAAACAAATTAAAATATAAAATGTCTTAATAAAACACTGGTGATAAATTAAATATGTATAAAAGTGCATATATTAATCACAAAAGCAGCAAACAATATAAAAGAAATAAGTAAGTACATAATCTAATCACAGTAATACAACTTAATTAACTCGTCCTAACGACCGCCTTAAGAAATGGAATGCATTCGACTCAACAAATAAGGGACAATATTGCAAGTGCCGATCTCCATTTTTCCACGTCACTATTACATATGCACGTTTTTATATGTTTTGCTAATCAATCTTTGTTTGAAATGCAACTGGTAAGGATAAAGTTCGACTGAATGCGAAAGTCAGAGCGGAGAGCGTTTAAAGGAAATTTTATTATATACCTATTCAGACACTAAATAATGAAATACATTTTATTGGCACTCACAATCCTACCACTGTAACTCCTGTAAGCCAAAATCCACAATGGTGTCCATTAATGATAATGAGGGCTCATACTGAGGCAGTTCCGGGAAAGACTTTTAGGTAATTGTCTTGTTACGCAATAAATTTAATTTCAAAAGAATTCAAGAGGAGTTAGAATAAATGCACTTCATGAGACAGACATGATATACGAATGTACATATTTACAAGAAACTAGTCATTTTCTTGTCACTACCTATCATAAACGAATAGATGCTTTGCTTTCATCTTTTCAGCCCATATAAGTCCCAAAGTTGGACTCAAGCCTTCTACTCAATCAGAGGGTAAATCAATCTTGGCGCATTTTTATATTTCAATATTTACTTCTTTTGGAATGATTTTATTATCCGCTTCTAACCCTTAGTCGTTTTTACGTCAGGAAACTCTGTTCAATGCTGATACATTATATTATTATTTAGTTATGTAAATGTTACATTTGTTATATATATTTCTTAACCTGTGCTCTGAAAACAACCCGCCCAAGCCCTCTAGGGACATAAAGCTGCGTAGCTCAGGAGGGCAGCATAAAGCTCGATAAACTGCTGAATTAAGCTCTACACCAATTGATCAAGCCATCAAGATCAGTGTCGATTTCGGTGATAAATTTCTTACTCTGATAAACACTTTTTAATCCTCACTATTAAGTGAAGATTTCATTCAATCAAAGAATTAGCCAAGATTTTAATATTTCTTATTGAGAAAATAAATGACTGCGCAAACTAAAGAATTGTGCTTTATGACGTAAAATAAATTACTAGCAGACCGCAGCCTTATTTATTGCATTGCAAAAGATGTATCGTTAATAAAGTTAAATAGTTTTTTGCTGTAGTATAATCATAATTAGCTTTATATGAAGTTATTAAGTCTAAAATGTATATATTACTAACTACTACGACCATAAACTAGATAATAATTGTTATTTTGTGTGGTGATCGAATAAAGCTACAATTTTTGAATCTCTTCTTTTTCCGTGGGTAATAGGAAAGGGAAGGAGCAAGCAAGCTAAGAGATGTAAGCATATGACGTCACTGTAAGAGAAAAAATTGGGGAAATATAGTCCCACAGTTGCCAGTCTGGGTAGCTTGATGTAGTAGATTAATTTCACTGAGCTGGACTGTTCAGACTGGTGCCAAGAATCGCTTTTATGGCACTTATATGATCTGAGAAGAACACTAATTTTTATTGCTGTTGGTGGCAATGAAGCAACAGCAAGCAAGCAACATGGTATTAAGTAATACCGCCGTTTATGAAAATTGACTTAAAAAACATGATATTTTATAGTTTAATTATCACTACTATTTTTTTGAAATATTTTATAATTATTTGATACTAGCAACCCGCCCTCGCTTCGCTTCTAGTCGTTTTACCCGCGTAGTTCCCGTTCCCGTGGGAATACCGGGATAAAATATAGCCTAGTTTACGCCCTGATATTATAGCTTTCCATTGGTGAAAGAATTTTTGAAATCGCTCCAGCCGTTTTGAAGATTACCCGGAACAAACAGACAGACAGACGGACAAAAAAATTTTAATCGCTATTTTAGGCATAGGTGTCGTGCAAATAACCATGTGAGCATGAAAAAAACCTATTATTTTGACATTACAAACTGACCCTCCAATTTTATTTATTGGATCTATAGATCTAACAGTAACATAATTTTTATCCTTACTTCGGAAGGTCATGACGTCAATAGACTTTATACCACGCTAGTCAGGCAGATTGGTATAGAGTTTTATTTTGAATTATTTCTCTCCTTTCTCTCACACAAATTCTGTATGCAAATTATAACCCTTAGTAGTGGTGATGAATAGTATTCTCACTACTTCACAGAATATCTACCCAGTATCATCTATCATCCTGTAGATGTTCACTTTTAGACATACGGGGAGACCCATGCAAATGTCCCAAATAGCAAACAATCTTGTCTACTGAAATGTTGTAAAATAATCGAGTATTATCCCAGTCGTTTCAGCGTTAAATATATTTTTTTTATTGTTTATATTGCTCGCTCACCATTGAAACGCATTCTGATGGTAATAAGTACTATACTAAAAAATTACAGGGGAGGCGGTTTCTCGTAACTCTACTACATATATTAAAACTTTAAAAGTTTTAGACCAACTAGACTAATTAGACCAGATAACAAATCCATTTTCTATATTATTATTTTATTTCATATCATATGTCCGTATGGTGATGGAATAAGAATACAATTTACCACTCCCTATCTTAACGGTGGATGTCATAAAAGACGACTAAGGGATATAATACGTGTACCTATAACGTCTATGCAAGAGAAGGAAAACTCAAAATAAGACCATATTTATAATGTAAATAAGACCTGTCTGACCGGCAGGGTATAGTAAGATCAATTGCTCTCTTATTGTGGAGAAGGATCGAACCCAGCAGTGGAACGTATATGAGCAGTGACGAGATGATATTTTTTTATTATTTAAGAACCTCTTAACAGAAACTATTACCCTTTGTTGTATTCCTTTTATAAAATAAAGTACTCAAGTTTTAACTGGTACTTGGCGAACACACCTTCCAACGCATGGCGTTATTATAATAATATTTTGAAACATTTACATTAGAAATACCGTACAAGATTGATATTTTTCCGCTGACTCACTCGATGGCTCTAAAGCCTGACGAAGCCAACTAATCTAAATTTATAAGATGGTTTTGTTTTTGTTGAATAATATAAACAGAAAATATTTATTTTAATTTTTCTGTTTACTAATATTTGAAAGCATTATATGTACACATTTCAACCTACCTAAACCTAGAGGCAAGACCAAGCATTATCAAAATTAAGATACATACTCAATTATTATGACAAACCCGATGACGGCTTAAAAAGCTAATTTGTACTACCTTTTACTTTTGCATTCGAATCATAAAAACTGAAGATAAGGGCATGAGCAGCAGTGTTCTACGAGCAAGGATGGATGAAATTAAGATTACAGACCTGGGCACAAACATATTAAACTTCAGAAAATTATGTGTTTTATATAGACGCAATTATATGTTATTTCTTTTTAATAGTGATAGTAAATATATAAACGTAATAGAAACGTATACGTCATTATCATCATCATCACCATCAACATCACAGTTTATATGTCTACGTGAGCCTCCTCCATAATGAGAGGGAAATAGACCTTATATATCACGCTGGTCTGACAGGTTTGTATAGGATTTTAATTCGAGCTTACCTTCTCTAACATAAATGTTATCTGCAAACTTAACTTGTCTTTTGTGACATCCAAATCCAAGAAAAGGAATGGAGAATTGTATTCTCACTTCGTCTCCATACGGCAAATACTTAAAATACATACATAAAACATATATTGATTCTATCATAATTATTATTCAAATTGTTGAGAATTTCTAACTATTAATAGAAAACTAAGTGGTCTAAAAACTCAAAATAGGAAAATAATATTAATGATTTTCAAAATATTACATTATTTCTAAAAGTTATAAATAATTTTACTGGAGTATGATAATGCTCAGTTTATTATACAGATATATGTAATCAAGTAGGTACAAATTATTTTATATTAGGTATTATGTATTTTCCCAAAAGGAAAACAGTCCTATTTCATAGTTAATATACAACAAACAAGAAAACCATGATGGACATGATTAATTATACCTATAATTATTAAAAATGAGTTATAAACTAAAATTAAAAAAGAATATGCCTCTCAGTTAACCATATAAATATATAACGTATAATTAAGTAGACATTTCGCTGTCTGGTGAAAAACCGCCCCTTTTTACTTAGATGTCTATTAATTTTTTTTAGCCATTTATGATGAGTTCAACCACATACACAATTATCATATTAACATGATTTTATATCTTTAAACGAGCAATTCTTGTAATTTTTTATATTATCAGAATCTTCGCACCGGCTTTTTTTTTTGGGTGGGCTGCGGTCAGCGCGCTCTACGCACCACTCCGTTCGGGTCGACAGAGGGGCGTTTAGCACGCAACACCCGCAACCCACCCGAACACCACGTCGCCTTCGTCGTTGGGCCGACCACCGGAGCAGGATTTCCATGAAATTAAGTTTGTAGGAGGTTCATCATATCGGCTCCTATACGTTCTGTTGCACTTGTGCCTCCACCACAATAGGAGGGAAATTGACTTACTATATCATCTTGGTCAAACAGATTGGTATAGAGTTTTGTTTCGAGTTTTCCTTCTCTTGCATAGATGTTATATGCATATTATGCCTCTTAGTCATATTTTACGACATCCACATGCAAATTGCAAAGTGGCGAATTTTATGCTTACTCGGTCACCGCACGGTTTTAGAATGTTACGAGTGCGATAAATCGATCTAGAATTCATTGGGTTTCATCTACAAAAAAACCTCATAAGTATTTTTGTTTTTCGTCTGGTGACGAAATAAGAACTCAATTCACCACCCCCCTCTCTTGCACGTGGATGTCGTTAAAGACGAGTAAGGGATATAATATAAGATGTTGTAAAATATGCAAGAGCAGGAAACCCCGAAATAAAACCCTATACCAACCCGACAGTGAGACGTGTACGGGTTGAGATAATGATAATCACGATGATAATGTAATTTGTATCTAAATATACTCTGAAACTTCATAAGAACCTTTCAATATCTTCTATACCAATAAATAAAATTGGAGTGTCTGTTTGTAATGTCAAAATAATAGACTTTTTTCATGCTCACACGGTTATTGCCACGACACCTACGCCTAAAATAGCGATTAAAAAATTTTTGTCTGTCTGTCTGTCTGTTTGTTCCGGGTAATCTTCAAAACGGCTGGACCGATTTCAAAAATTCTTTCACCAATGGCAAGCTATAATATCAGGGCGTAAACTAGGCTATATTTTATCCCGGTATTCCCACGGGAACGGGAACTACGCGGGTAAAACGACTAAAACCGAAGCGAAGCGAGGGCGGGTTGCTAGTTAAATATAAATTTCTTGTGTACGTGTGTATGTCACTGAACTCCTCCTAAACGACTGGACCGATGTTGATGAAATTTATTGTGTATGTTCAAGGGGATTCGAGAATAGTTAGATTCACAATTGGACCCGGTAGGTGGCGCTTTTTTGAACAGAACAGCGTCTGTTGGTTCAGCTAGTTTAATATATTTTCCAAAAATATACAATTTACAAAATAAAATTACAAGCTAAGTTCAGACATTCGTGTATTATTAAAAAAACATGCATAACTTACCTAGCATTTTACTTAAGTCAGCATTGTGAAGGTCTGGATTCTCGTCAGCCAGTTTTTTCCTTTCAACTTTCGCCCATACCATAAAGGCATTCATAGGTCTCCTTATCCTGGCCTCTTTTAATGCCTTCGCTTGTCCCATTTTAGTTGTAAACGGAGCCCTAGCGTATTGCTGAGTGGAGTAATCCCGGCCAGCGTCATAAGGACTTCGATACTCATATTGTGTCCTATAATCCAAGCCGTATGGTAAAGTTGACCAAACAACTAGTTCAGGACTGGGTTGTTCCTGTACTGAGTCCGTGCTATTTTCAACTGCTCCTTGTACGTATTGTTCATAACTGCGGTGGTAAGTTGGTGGTGATTCTGCTATGCCTGCCCCTCCAGAGTCCATCATGCTGTGAAAGAAAATTAATATTAATTTGGCAATTCCATGTAATGATGGATTACAAGTAATGAAAAATTTTGAAAATATCTTGACGAGTTAATCGGCTACCTTAGTATTCAAGTTGTAAATATGATTGAGCAACAGGGGGTGGGCTATAATACTATTGATCTGGCGACCAAATGCTAGCTTGCCAACAAAAATAATTAAAATAAGAATATGTGATACTCAACGACATAGCTTAGTCGCTAATGTACTAAGCGTCACCATGCCTTCCTTTGTCATGGGTATCGTAATAATTGATTACAAGATGTACATAGAAAACTTCGTTGCAACAAAAGGACAACTTAAAATAAAATCCTATACCAATCCAACAGCGTGCATTACCCTGTCCAAAGGATAGATAGGGTAGGCTAATTTCCTTCATCTGAATTATGACAACTAATGGGACGCAGATAAGCTTAAATGAAGAAGAAGCAATGGAAATTTGCCCCAATATAGTGAATTGACTAACAAATAATCTCTGGTATAAATATGTATGTACTAAAATTGTAAGCAAATTTGTCGACAATTCGCCTTAGCTTATTAACTAATAAAGTTAATTAGGAAAATATGTGATAAATACTAAAATTAATTGTGTGGTTTTTATAATTAAGACACGCGGTCAATGACTGCTTAAAGTGCGGCGTGGTTAATATACCGACCTACCGTACTAAGTGTCGCGAATTTGATTCCCTCGCAGCACAATACTTGATGCGATTAAAAGTTATAGTCCTAAGTCCTAAAAGAAGGATAATTCTAAACAAAACGCTACACCAACACAACATTACCATTATTTTAATTTTAACTGAATTTACATATTTTCCTAATACTAATATATAATAATTACAGCGTAAATAGAAACTAAATAATTATGATAAATTTATACTCTGACAAATAAACTGCACATTTTGTTGTCTAGAAAAACATCGGTCATAAATAGGTACAGTAGATGATTGTAAGGTTTTAATCTTTTGTGTAGTTTTGCCTGGGAAACAAATTGTTCAAGATTGTATCTGAAATATAGAAATTACGATCTTAGTGTTACAAGTTAACTATTCACAATAAATAAATAAAAGCAACATATTATTCTATGCGATATGTTATTCAGCGATATTATTCTATGTGACTGCGGAGTATGAAAACAAGTCACTACTTGCCCGTGGGTGTCGGAAAAGGCAACTAGGGGCTATTATGTACATTGTACATATCACTGTACATCTGTACATTGCACAGATAACATCTACGCATGAGAAGGATAACTCGACACCGTTTTTTTTTTTAAATACGTGGAACGGCGCATTTTACGCGGTGATGACGTATGCGCCCGTCGTTCCCCTCCCAGAGCACGTGGCTTCCCTCGAGGCACGCCTCCACAGCCTCCGAAGGTACGGAGGCACCCCATGATATCGGAGTGCCTCCTTCAACGTCTCATGTGGGAGACTGTTGAAGGCATTTTTTTTTTAATGTCGAGCGAGACTGCCAGTACCACTTCCTTGTTGGCCACCACTTCGGTGGCTAGGGTTTTCAGGGCGGCCAGCGCATCGGTCATTGACCGGCCGCGCCTGAATCCATATTGCTTGTCTAACAGCCTCGGCCCGACAACCTCGAGGTGCTGGACAAGACGGATCGCGTGCACCCTTTCAAATAATTTTGCCGTCTCATCCAGCAACACCAGTGGTCTGTAGGCAGAAGGAGAGTCGATCGGGCGACCTTCCTTCCGCAGCAAACAGAGCCTGCCGCTCTTTCATAGTTCCGAGAACTGCCCGGACCTCAAACACTCATTAAGCAGTTCCCGAAGTTCATCCTTCCAGTACTTGGCGACGACGCCGAGAATCAACCCCGGGACACCGTCCGGGCCAGGCGATTTCCTCCTCCCACGGAGTAGGGAGGGGGCCACTTCCAATTCAACATCAGTAATGAGGGGAATATGTGTCTCCGCCTCCACCACTGGCCGAGGAGCCATTTGAGGGGGAATGTGTCGCATGGACTGTGAGAACAGTTCCCCCATCAGCCTTGACAGCCAAATCCAGAGTCTCAATAATGGGGGCGCCACAGTCACGGAGCTTGTTCCGTGTTGTCTGGTACGGGCACCCCCACGGGTCCCTATCGAGGTCCGTAAGAAGCTCCTCGCGGACCTTCTCTTTCGCCTGGCTGATGGCCAGCTGTAGAGTTTTCTTCCTTCTATTATATTCCATCCGTAGCTGGCCCTCAAGAACGTCATCCCAGTCCCTACGCTGTCGACATCGGACGTAGGCGCGCCGCGATCCATTGGAGGCTACTCGAAGATCAGAAATTTCCGGCGACCACCAGTAGACTTGACGTCGCGGCGGCCTCCGCCGAGCCCTCGGCATCACCGCATCGCACGCCTCCTGCAAGACGTTTCTCCACTGGCCTGCGAAGGCTGTTCACTCTCGTGATGTGCTGCTCTGGTGAACCCCAGCGCTGCGCTATAGCGGACTCCCGGACCATTTCTAGGTCGAGTTCACCGATGGCCCATTTAGGAAGCCCGCTCCTTCTTCCACGCTGGGTCCCGGAGAGGAAGAGACCTCAAACGACACCGAGGGTGGCGAAAGAAAGATCCACCACGGACCCACCGCGATGACGCACGCAAGTGTGGACTGTCCCTCTATTGAGGAGGGCCAAGTTGGAAAGATTGAACCACTCTTCGACGGCCCTTCCCTTCGCGTTTGTGGCGGGGTTGCCTCTTGCCCAGGACTTCGCGTTGAAGTCACCGAGGACTACGACTCCCCTCGGCGACTAGCGTCGGACCGCGGCACTGACGAAGTCCAGGAAAAGTTCGAACTCCGCCAATACACGGTTTGGTGAGAAATAAAGGCCAATAACTGCGAAGTCCCGCCACCCCGCCACGACGAAACCGTTACTCTTCTCAATAACGGAGAGGGGAGGGCCGATACACCCTCTGATCAAGACAGCAACATCATTATTTAGATCCCCCACCCAATTGGGCGAGGGAGAGATGAAATATGGCTCACAGGCCACCGCTAGGTCTAGGATAACTCGACACCTATGCCAACATGTCTGACCAGCGTGGTACAATAGGTCAATTTCCTTCGCATTGTAGAGAAGAACAATAGGACTTATGTAAACTGAGATGAAGATGATGATTTATACTATAACTTTTATTACAACTAATTCATAATGCTGTGGGGTGGCAATTATAAATACTACAGACCTTTACATTGATCGTGGCTTAAAGAAGACTAAGAGCTTTATATCCACCTGGAACAATTTTATCTGATGCCTTCTGGTCAACAATTACATCCGCAAGGAGGATGGACGTCAAGCAGGCGGCCGGTTATAAAATTATTGGTAAATCTTTTGGAATATGTACGATGTAAGAATCTGGCTGACTCAGAGAGATATATTGAGTCGTATCTAAGAATTTGGAATAAGAACGGGATGATAATGACATGCCATCAAAGTGCATTGTTGGATATATGTAGGCCTTCCCATAGGTGTATAATGCCATAATCGCCACGCTTGGCATATGAGTTGGCGGTCGCAATTACCATTATAATCTTACTTCTGCCTATTTGCATGATGACTGAAGGAAAGTATTTAGCTTCCTGTCATCACACGACTAATAAGTATAAAATAAACGTTTTAAGAACGACTATCAAATCCAACCAATTTCGGTAAAATATAATGTTATCATGGAGGGGCTGCCTGAACTCTTCAATCCAAAGATATAACGATATTATGGGATTCAACAGGATATCCATGCCGTGTGGTAACGAAATAGGAATACAATTCACCACTTTCTTGCCCTCACGTATTTGGGACTCATTTTATGGCAGAGGCTTGGTCCCAACGGTGGGAGGTATATGAACTGAAATTAGAAGATAATGTTGTTCTATTACCTAAAAAAATTCTAGTCGAATTTAGATGAAATATTTCACAGAGTAAGTTTACAGTCTGGATAAATAAATAATATCAAGATAAAATGTAGATTATAGTGCCTTCACTGAGAAAATTCACTTGATAGCATAAATAGCAAAATTCTATACAAAAAACATTAATTAATTTTCTCAACTCATGGCAAGTACTTGAAATTATTTACAATTAATTTAGTGCAGCGGTCGGCAATACGCGGCCCGCGGGCCGCATGCGGCCCGCTAACCTCTCGCTTGCGGCCCGAGAATGTTTTGTAATTAAGCTATAAATATCAAAATAAATGCATGATGTTATTGTTCTAGCTGTAAAGCCCATACATATAAGTATAAACATAATGTAAGTATTATGTGAACGAATTAAATGCCGTATGTTTTAATAATTTTAATAGCATTTTCATTTTTTTGTGAGATACTTAAGTATCAGGTAGAATCTAGGGTTAATATCACAAGTGCGGCCCGGCCCGCCTTTAGTTTATTTTGCTACCTTGTGGCTCGCGCCTGCCAAAAGGTTGCCGACCGCTGATTTAGTGTGATGACGGAGTAAGAATACAATTCAACACCGTATCTTTTGCCTCTGGGTGCCGTAAAAGACGACTAAGAGATTAAATATGCAAATAATTGAGATAAGGCAAACTCAAAATAAAACCTTATAATAAATCATCTGACCAGCGCGATATAGTAGGTCAATTTCCTTCCTATTGTGGTGTAGGCTCGCGCTCACCAGTGTGACATATATGAGCTGGAATGATGATGACGATGATGAGCTTTAAAATCTTTTTTAATATTTATATTTCCAAAACAACCTCATCATCATCATCGCAGTCCACATAAGTCCCACTGTTGGACTCAAGCCTCCTCCACAATGGGAGGGAATTTGACCTACTATACCATGCTGGTCAGACATGTTGGTATAGAGTTTCATTTCGAGTTTTCCTTCTCTTGCACAGATCTTATGTGCATATTATATCCCTTACTCGTCTTGTACGACATCCACGGGCATGATAGGTAGTGGAAAACAACCTATTTAAATAAATAACTAATTATTAATCATATTACATTTCACGTACCTAAAATTTTAACTAAATTAGAACCGTATGACTTTAAGCTTCCGCATTCGTATGCTAATCATAAAAAAAAAAGAGTGTGTGTACAAAGTACGCATACTAGAAGCGAAACTCCTTTATTCTTTATCCTCTACCCTCTATCCTTTATCTCATTCTCTCGCCGGCTGAATCACAAAACATTTAAGTGTTTGTGTCTCTATGGACTCGCTTTTTCGTTTCATCGAGGTTGAAATCACAACGATTCTAAAGAAGTTTCACTTGAAAACTATGGTATACATATTTACCACACAACATGATCAGTGTTTAATATCAGATATTCTTGTAATCCGAAGAAATAAACCTCCCAGCTAGCGTAGCGGGTAAAGTGTCAATATATGTGGAATTTGAAAAATCTACGAAACGACACCACGTTTGCGTGTAAAGCAAGTATCGTTTACCGTGAACAGAATATATTGCAGGAAACTTGGTAAATTGAACCCGGCAACTGATAATGAGCGCATATCAATCGACACTGATGATAATGCGTCTCGTCTACTGTCTGTTGTCAACTCTATCGTGAGCTGGGACAACTCTATCCTTACTAATATTATAAATGCGAAAGTAAGATTGTTTGTTTTTATATTACGCTTTCACGCTAAAACCACCGAACCGATTTCAAAAATTCTTTCACTAATGGAACGCTATAATATCATGGAGTAACATAGGCTATATGTTATTTCGATAGTCTCACGGGTACAGGAACTACGCGGATAAGGCGACTGAAACCGACGCGAAGCGAGGGCGCGTTGCTAGTAATAAATAACCATAGACGATAGATAGATTTTCCAATTATGATCGTTTTATATTTTAAATGTGTAAAGGCTAGCATGGTTCTATCCTTGGGATAACAATTTAATATAATAATTATTATTGGTTATAGCTATATTAACTTAATAAAAATTATTAAAACAATGATTTATAAATTTAAATTATTTTACTTTAAAAAAAGTTAAAAGTTTCACTTTTCTCAGTAAAGAATAAATTATGAAAATTAATCAAAATGAAATTAAATAACAGTCACCCTGTTTTTTTTAGTTGTTTTCCATATTTCTTATTGATCCCTGATGTTTACGCGAGTATTACACATTAAACATAAAGTTATTTTTACGGATTTGAGCTTTTCAGCGTTTATCACGTCACGTGAAGAGTGACCATGAACGCTGAAAAGTGCTTGAAACCTCAGGAAACCAAAAATCAAATACAAATGCAAAAAAATAATATGTCTTAATGTTTCAGAACCTTTATTTTTCATGTCAATTAAGTTGAGCTTGAATATTTTTGACAAATTATACTAAAATTACATGCCCATTTACCAATTATTCAATGAAACCTACCAGAAGAGTTTTAATATCTTACGAGGGAATAATATCAGATTATGCTCAAATAATATTTGATTATGGCAACACTCCATACATAACTCAATACAAATAATGAGTAATTCCAAATTTAAAGGAAAGCATGCGCTGGCGCCGTGTAACTGACACCACAATTTCTGAGAACTTTGACAGAGGGCGCCATTCGTGTGGGAACCAACAATCATTGTTCCTCTGATTTCACTCGACTCTCATCTAATGCAGCCTACTTTACCTCGTTAATACTGTTAAGTATATCACTCATGTTCAAGTTTATGGTTTCTATAGCTGTGTAGTATAAGAAAAATTACCTATAAATTAACATAGAAAGTGCTAGAACGAAGACTGCGAGATAAGTTTTCACAAATACATATAAAATTGATATTTTAAATATTGGTATTTACCAAAGCGTTGTGTTAAAACCTCTTTCTAAATGTTATTTACATTTCACCATCGTCATCTTAGTTTATATACGTCCCACTGCTGGGCTCGAACCTCCTCCACGATTTCAGGGAAATTAACCTACTATTACATCCTATTCAGATGGTCTGCTATGGGGTTTTATTTCGAGTTTTCCTTCGCATGTGTGAAGTTATAATAAGTATTTGAGTTATATACCAATAGGTACTAAGCACTATTACACGTAAGTATATATCAATACTTGAACATGTCCACTTGTCCACGCGTGCCCATATTTTGTCCATAAAGACCAAATATACATATTCCAATGTAATGTATATTCGATCGTTACAGACAAGATACACCAATGTGTATGTCCATTTTCTACCCTATTATAATTCATTCATCAACCTACTAGTATCCCAATTACTTGGAGTCGACTCAATATGTTCTTCTATAGTACATATTGCAAAAGTTTTGGATATAGTTTTATGATCGTCCTCCTGCCTGACGTCAACCTTACTTAAGAGTGCAATTGTTGAGCAAAAGATTGAAGACCAGGACTCGGGTCGATATAAAACTCTTAATTGTCTTGTAAAACATCTACGAGGAACGTTTTTTTTAATTGCAAACAGTGGCAAACGAGCAAACAGTACACCTGATGGTAAGTGTTGTTGCCGCTCATGGACTTTTGCTAAGCCACTGCCTCATCATCATCATCATCATCGCAGCCCACATACGTCCCACTGTTGGGCTCGGGCCTCCTCCACAATGGGAGGGAATTTGACCTACTATACCATGCTGGTCAGACATATTGGTATAGGGTTTCATTTCGAGTTTTCCTTCTCTTGCACAGATGTTATGTGCACATTATATCCCATAGTCGTCTTATACGACATCCATGGGCAAGATAGGGAGTGGTGAATTGTATTCTTACTCCGTCACCACACGGACGCCACTGCCTACCGTGAAGAAAGTGAAGGGAGTGTGAAGGCGTGCAATGAGGTTCGGTGATACTAACGGCCTGGCTACGACTTTGGTCTTAGCGGCGAGCGGCGCGGCGTGCCGAGCGGCGCACGCTGGTAAAGCCCCATAAAAAGCCGTCTCAAAACCGTTGCATGTAAAAGTCGTTGTAATGGAATAAAATTTATACATTAATATACATATATAAATAATTAATACAAACGCGATATAATCCGTAAAAGTAGTTTTAATTACAATTTTTTTTCTAGTTTGGTCTGCCATTTTAGTATATATATAGTATGTAGTAGTAGTGTAGTATACGTTTATAATATGTTATTACTATGTTCTACCATTTTATGTAAATTAAACAAGCATGTTTTGTATTTTTTTCTTATATAAATCATGTATTTTTAATTAAATTATAAACATATTTTTTAAAATCAAAGTTGTTTCATTTAAACTTTAAACATTCAAGTATATGTGTGCAAAATGACAGCTCATCTAGTTTTGAAACAACTAAGATATGGAGTTTAGAGACGAAACATATGCGATTTTCCCACTGTGTGCCGCTCCGCGCTTAGCTGCCGCTCACAGCGGCAAGGTCGTGAACAGGCCGTAATGGCATTACCAAAACCCACCACACGCAAACACGCTCAGAAAATTTGCTTATGGTTGGTAGTATTCCTAGCCTAGTAGTATTCCTAGATAGCAACACTATTACAGTACAGCAAGACGGTAAAATTACGCAATAATAGTGTTACAAAGTTAATGTAAGATTACTTTTAATTGTCTTTTTTTTTATCTTAAAAGTAAACACGTCTCATTAATATTGTTGCCACATTTAAGCATTTCCTTATTCGGTTGCCGTTGACAATTAAAAAAGTCGCTGTATTCGGTAATTTATATACACTCAATTCGGATGCGCAATTGATGACTTAAGTTGAACAGCGAAGCCATTCAATTTACAAGCATTGACTTAACATTGAATGAAAAAACGTCAACATTTTTGAACACCAAAAACATGCTTGCTCGTTTGGTGACAAACCAAGAATATAAAACGCCACCGCCCTATTTTAGTGAAGGTTTCGTAGGAGGCAATATGCATTAAAATTAATAAAATTTATTGATGACTATTTTCGTAGTCTATGTCAAAACTAAAAATTTTAAAATCTATATTTAAAGGGAATCTGGTAACTGATTCATCGCCGTTGAGCCAAAATTACTGAAACTAAAAACATGAATCGCTAGGAATCACTAGAAAATATATTAGGTACGTAATTCAATTCAAAGTTTATATGACAAGAAGAAGAAAGCGTTACCCATTATTTTGAAACTACCTAAGCCCAAATGGTCTTTGATAAAAATACATAAATATGAGGTATTTTTCGATTCATCCTATAAGGGTCTAAAATAGGGGATACAATTTTGCGACAATACTTTAACTTGACTTCGTATTTATTTAAAAACTAGCAACCCGCCCTCGCTTCGCTACGGTTTCAGTCGCTTTACCCGCGGCGTAGTTCCCGTTCCTGTAAGAATACCGGGATAAAATATAGCCTGTGTTACTCCCTGATATTATAGCTTTCCATTGGTGAAAGAATTTTTGAAATCGGTTCGGTGCTTTAAGCGTGAAAGCGTTACAAACAAACAAACAAACAAACATCCTTACTTTCGCATTTATAATATTAGTATGGATTACTTTAAATAAATACTAGACTGCATTTTACTTTTGTTAACTCAACTCACTAAATTGGAATATACTGAAAATTGGTCCCTTAGAGGACGTATTCCTGTCTTATCTTGAGAGTGTAAAATAGGTGAATTTTACTTCTATATTTTCACCTTACCAATAGTAAAAAGTTTTATCTTTTCGGATTTGAATCTAACTACTCACGATTAATAGCCATATTCTTGAGTAAGCGACTATGCTGTCCAGTAACTAATAAAATAACAACATATTAAACTACTAGAAATAATCTATCAAGCATTAAAATTAGAGCAATCAATGCATTAGATCATTATGCTTTAAGCAAAATTGTAAAAACAATCGGCTCACTCATTTCTATTGTTTTTAACATATTTATAACATTATTTACAGTATTTATGTGTAAATAACAAACCGGTTGACACAATCGCATCACAGAAATGTCGCATAGCGTACATCTAAACAAACTCAAAGAATAAGATATAACATGACATATTTTCTATATTACCATTGTGATGAATTCTTGGATACGTAATACGTTTAGGAATCTATAAACGAAGCAAATTTTATAATAATTGTAATCATAATTAACTGCTAGGTTATGAATAAGTGGTATTGCCAAACCCTAATGTGCCGCGGACGTCATAAAAACCGGTTAAGGGAGCCCTTGGGTAGTGGACACTAGTGTTTTTCTGGGCAATTCATATTACCAACTATCATGACCAATATTATTTTCAAGCATGGTGCTCATATTAAATGCAGCTAAAGATTAAAAGGCTCACTGCTTTGATTTTAAGATCCATCCATCCATCTGCCTAATGACGTCCTCTGTTGGACACAGGTGTCCCTAAATTGGAATAAGACCACTATATCCACGCTTCCCATGCGGGTTGTCAATTGTAATTATTGTTATAAGTCTCCAAGGAAAATGCTTGTGCCGGATCTCCTCGTGGGTTACGAGCTACTACTCAGCATGAAATAAAGAAATACTGCACATTATTTAATGATTTCTAATGTTTAAGCGAGTATTACACATTTTAAATAAAACTACTTTACGGATTTTGTAGCGTTTGTATTTGATTTTTAATTGCCCGACATTTCGAACACTTTGCAGCGTTCATAGTCACGGTCAGTCCACCCGTGGCCATGATCATTGCACATTATTTTTTTAGTTTTTCATCGGAATGGTTAGTGGAATATTGACATAAAATAATTGGACGCCATTTTTTATAATTTTAAGGACTCTTAACTGTTTATATTATTATCCAATATTTACGTTCATGTTATAGAGTGATAATTTATTTTTACGAAATTGTATTTCTCAATAACTGATCTAGACTTAACAAGATTTGGTAAATATTTACTTACAAAAATAAGACTTTTTCTAATACTGATAAAAAGAATTCAATGATAAATGTAAGCCCAAAAAAATCATCATACGAATAATGAGTTTGAATTTACGTTACATATAAAAACATTACTCGTTTTGTCTTAATATTTTACATCTTAAGACAAAATGTATAAGTGATAAATAAATTTATAATGTCGAAAAAAAAAATAGTAAAAGAAACAATCAAATGTTTCAGTTCTTATTTCAATGACGTCATATTACATAAGATTTACATTCTCGTAATAAATAATGACCGTGTACAAATTAAAAATATTGTAGATTTATTACAATTACATACAAGTATTAAATAACTATTATAGAGAGGAAAAACTGTACTTTTGTGAATTTGTGTGTATGTGTGTGTGTATGTGTGTGTGTATGTTTGTATTTCCGTGCGGTGACGAAGTAAGAATACAAATCACCACTCCCTATCTTACCCGTGGTTGTCGTATAAGACGACTATGGGATATAATAGGCACATAACATCTGTGCAAAAGAAGAATAACTCGATATGAAACCCTATACCAGCATGTCTGACCAGCATGGTATAGTAGTTCAAGTTCACTCCCATTGTGAAGGAGGCCCGAGCCCAACAGTGGGACGTATGTGGGCTGCGATGACGATGATGATATATGTTTGTAATGGATAAATTCAAAAAACACTATGCCGATTTCAATAAATCTTTCACAATTGGAAAGTTTCATTCACTCTGAGTAACATAGGCTATATTTTATCCCTACGAACTAGGCGGGTAAGGTGACTGAAACCGAAACGAAGCAAGGGTGGGTTGCTAATATTAAATATAAGTTCAAAGATAATGTAATTTACAAAGTTTTACACAATTATTGTAAGCTATTGTAATTTATCTATATCATATCATCATCCTATTCTTATTTCAATTACTTCTAATCGACATACTGAGTACTCCTTTCCATACTTTATTGCAAAAGTTATTGGCAATGGCTTTACGACCGGCCAATTGCCTCACGTCAACTCCCTTTAGCAATTGACCAAATACCACCAATTTTATTAGTCGTAGGACCACACTTAGTGTCTGTCTGTCTTGTCCTGTAGCGGGCCGGTCCGTCCGAGGTCTGAGGGTGTTTGCGTGTGATGGGTTTTAATGACGCTTTAAGTATCACTGTACATCAATGCACGCATTCAAAGTCTCTTCAATTTCTTCACGGTTGGCAGCGGCCTAGCAAAGGTCCGCGAGCGGTAGCATCACTTATCATAAAGTATATTGTTTGCTCGTTTGTCATCGTTTGCAATAAAATTAACTCGTTCCAGGTCAACATAATGTTCTTAGTCGTCTTTTAAGATATCGGTAGTATTCGTTAGTGCCTCCCACAATACAAAGATAATAAGGTTAAGGTTAGGTTAGGTTAGGTTAGTAGGTAGTTACCTTAGTAGGTAGAGGTGTTGTCTTTTTAAAAAGAGAATTGTTGGATCACATAAAGTGTTGTTCTTGTAAATTGAACCCAGAATACTTGTTAACATAAAATATTACTTATATCACCCTATCATCTGTGCCGTCTATGTAAATAAGTATATTTTAGATAAATAAATGCGTCGCTGTCATAAAGTTTAGTCAGTTACAGAAAGTTTTCCTCAAATTATATCAATTTCCTCGTTCATATCAAAATAATATTTACATATTGTTACCACCACTATACCTATCCATGTGGTGATGAAGTAAGAATATAATTCTGCTCATATACGTCCCACAACAGGACTCGAGCCTCCTCCACAATGGGAGGGAAAATTTAGCTTTTATACTAATCAGACGGGTTGGTATAAGGTTTTATTTCGAGTTTTTCTTCTCTTGCATGGATGTTATTTATAATAATCCCCTAGTCGTCTTTTTCGACACCCATGGACAAGAAAGGGGGTGGTAAATAGTATTCTTTTCACGAAAGATCCTCTATCAATTTAAAATCTTATTTTTATCTAATGTGATGCATCCCCTTTTAAAATCCGATATTTCTGTTATGTTTTTAATAAAATGACCAGACAACCAGAAATTAGTGAAAAGTTAAAATCACATTTACCCACCAAACAACTGGAGTGACGACTTGATGAAGATCGTAGGGAGTCTTGGATGCATGTAGTATAGGCAATGGTTTTATACGTTCAGGAAAGGACAATGAAAGATTTAATGGACAGAAAGATTAAATGCTGTCAATTTCATTGCAGACATTCAGCAATCTTTTATTTTTACTCACGTCATTCGCTCTAAATTTTGCCACCATTAGCACTGTGACGAGTGGATCTTGAAATTTCAGTGCACTTAGGAAGGGTGATGTTCATATATTATTTGAAAACATTGTGGAAGACAATAGCCATTGTTAATCAAACGAGCCGTCAGCGTTCAGAGGACCCGCTCGAGATATCGATAAAGTGCATACGGTAGCACACGATTATTCTTCTCTTGAATCAATCGATATTGATGTGTAAGGAAATTTATTTGATATCCGCTGACGTAGAATTATCGATTTTGATGACCTTCACTTAGGTTAAGATAATTTTCAAGCAGTTATTTTTTTATTGCAAACGGCCGCAAACGAGCAAACAGTACATCTGATGGTAAGTGTTGCTGCCGCTCATGGACATTTGCTAGGCCGCCGCCAACCGCGAAGAAAGTGAAGAGAGTGTAAATTCGTACAGTGAGGTTCGGTGAAACTAAAGGCATCACCAAAACCCACCACACGTAAACACCCTCAGAAAGTTGAGTTCTGGCTATATCGCTACCGCTCATTTACTAATCAATCTTACACTTAATATTGGTAATGATAGATAATTGTTCGTATGGTAATAGATTGATAATGTATAGGCTATATCGCTCCCCCCCTTTCTTTACCATGGGTGTTATGAAATCAGTTAACAGCAACTGTGGTAGTCTACCCATCTGCTAAATGTGATTATGGACTTATCCATCTGTTGGGAGACTTATGCCCAATAAAAAGACAACCACATATAGGTAATACATAGACTAACGCATGGTTGAATTACGATTATTATTACTTCACTGACTTAGGTGTCCAATTGAAAAACATGTAGCTATTAAAGATAATACTAGGAATGTGATTCTGGTAAATGCTCACATATACCTAAAAGTTGGTAATTGTGATAAACCTGGAAAAGACTGGAACTTTAGAACATGGGCTAAAATCACGCCTTTCCAAAATATCACATGTTCATATTCACATGCCAACAAGTTTCGTTTACACAAAGACAACCCGACTCCAAACTTATTTGTTAATCAGAATTTCGGCTATATATTCAGAAACTCATGAGTCATCCACCAAGTATTGTTGTAAGTATATGCGACGTGTCATTGCGAGGTATGAATTAATGATTCATTGCTCATAATACTTCTGAATATATAATATTGCTTGGTGATATTGGGATATTCCAGACAGTCCAAAAATTCTTAGTATACATTTGCCAAGCCTTGTTGTTTTGGCTCGAGTCTCTTTCATTCTGAAAAAAGACTCGGTGCTTTAAGTTAATACTTTTATGCCGGACTCATCCTTCTAACTACTGAAGAGTAGGTATAATATAAATTTCCTTATCGGTTATGAGTTAAAACATCGGAGGCATATCTGGCCCATTTACCTCCTAAGTTTCCATTATCAGTATCCCCTTTCTCTGAGCAATCCTGCACATGTTTACACATTCTCACTCATATTAGATTGCTCCACCTTTTTTTTTATTGCCAACGGTGGCAAACGAGCAAGCAGCACACCTGATGGTAAGTGATGCTGCCGCACATGGACCTTTGCAATACCAGGGGCACAGCCAGGTCGTTGCCAACAATGAATAAAAACAACTTATTTAATTTCACAAATTAATTTATATGTATAAAGGAGTATCGATGAGTTATCGACGTCGAACTGAAACTGCTAAAGCTGGCCAAATAAAATTTCGACGATAATTGTTTTATGAAGCGCGGACTCGCTAAGAAAGGATTTTACGAAATTCAATATAAAGGGTAACTGTGGCAAAACTTGTATGTAAAAATACTTTACTCATTGGCTTGATATATTTTTTTTATAATTATAAATTATAGTAGTAGACCAATAGGTTAATAAATAAATACTTCTCACTTGCCTTAGCCTATGTGCTTCTTTAAACAAGGTTCAAGAAGAGCATTTTCTTTATGGTAAGTTGTGGCCTGGCTATATACCTTTGATATTGCAAAGGTCCATGAGTAGCAGTATCACTTACCAAAAGAAGTATTTGATAATACTTATGGTGTCAAGTAAGCATACTTTTATTTTTTTTGGGGAGGGTTGCAGTCGGCGCGCTCCTCGCACCACTCCGTCCGGGGCGACAGAGGGACGTAAGCACGCACACCCGCAACCCACCCGAACACCATGTCGCCTTCGTCGTTGGGCCGACCACCGGAGCAGGGTTACTTATCATCAGTGGTCGAAGTAAGCATACTTGCCACCATAAGTAATAAGAAAAGATTACATATATAATCATATATAATCACGCCTCTTTCCCATAAGGGTAGGCAGAGACCACTTCCTTCCACTTGCTACGATCTTGACATACCACTTTCGCCTCCTCCACATTCATTAATCTCCTCATACATGTTCTTCGGTTCAGGGTACTCCTAACCTGACCTTTCTTAAAAACGTCCCCGATTTGATTGTGGAACGTCCGCCTCGGTCTTTCCCTTCCAAACACTTTCGTTCACATTCGCCTTATAAATTCTCCTTGTTAGTCTCCTTTCATTCATTCTCTCTACATGGCCGAACCAACTTAACATACCTTTCTCAATCCTTGTCACTACATCTACATTCATTCCACAACGTTCCCTAATCACTCTGTTTTTAATTCTATCACTCAGTTTCACACCAATCATGCTCCTCCATTTCCACAGCATTTATTTTACTCTCCTGCTTCTTCTGCCATACCCAGCTCTCACTTCCATACATTAGAGTTGGTACAAGCACTCCCTTATGCACAGCTAGGCGAGCCTTCTTAGATAGGCTTTGGCTGGCCTTAAAGGTGCGCAAAGCACCATTCACCATATTTCCCTTACACACTCTTCTTTCAATATCACTTTCACATTTACCATCTTTCGCAAATGTAGATCCCAGATATACAAACTCTTGCACTTGTTCTAATATTTCCTCTTCTATACGTATCTTGCATTCCGTCATAACTTGTGTTACCCACAAACGACATTTCAAACGATATCCACTGAAAGATATCATCATTATCATCTCAGAATATATTCATCTCACTGTGGGGTCTGAGCTTCGTCCACAATAGGAGGGAAAGGTACTTACTAAATATAAAATCTCGAAATGGAATCCTATACCTATATATATGTTAGACATGTTTGTTTGTTTATATCTATTTCGAGATTTCCTTTTCAAGCATATATGATTGCATATCATAACCGAAACTCCTCCACAATAGGAGGAAAATTTACCTACTATACCAAGCTGGTCACACGTATTGTTATATGGTTTTATTTTGAGATTTCCTTATCATGCATAGACGTTATATGCATATTACCACCCTTAATCGTCTTTTTAGACACCCATGGACAAGACAGGGGGATAATAAACTATTTCATTTCTCCTTTACAGCACGAAAACCAAAAAAAAGACAGAAAGAAAACAGAGATCACATTCCGTGACCTCCCAAAATGTCTAAGAAAAGCATGTTTTGCATTGCTCTAGTTTAGTAGAATTATCTATAACAGTAGGTTCGTAAAACTATTTGATCGTAAGTGTAGCTCGGTCCGTTGCATCCAAGATAAGGTTTTAGATCGCTCTGATAACGTATCAGCCTGCATGTTGCACTTGATATCACTGTTTGTATTAGTATGTAAGATGTTTGTTGACATTTATAAACGTTTGTTGCAAATGCAAGATATTACAAATGAGTTCATGTGAATTAAAATTATGTTTACAGTTTATGTATATGTATTTTATTTTTAATTTGCCTACCTTTCGAACTATTTTCAGTGTTCATGGTTACGGGAAAACAAAATGTTTTATTTCAAATGTCATACTCGTTTAAACATTAGGTATAAATTAAATGAGACCATATCTAATTCCTCTGGTAATAAAACTGTAAAATATTTAGAACAGCATTATTTAAAATCATTTATTATGGTATAAGTATAGAAAGCATCCCTCTTCCATATTGTGGATTTCATATTTCATCTAAAATTAATCAAATAATTGACCAATGTATTTGGAACTTTTGACGGGAATGTCAATATGTCATGTAGCGCTTTTAAATTTTATTCATTACATTGGTGTTTTACAGTATTAGATCGAATAATTTTGCTCGTATTTTTATTTAATATAATGCAGAGAAAATTCTGAAATGTAGTAAATATGATTTAACAGTGAATTGCGTGCATTTTCATGTGCCGCAAAATTCCCAGAGATATGATTTGGTTGTCAGCACCCAATCAATGGTAGCAAATAACATTAACATGAGAGAAGGGACTAAATACGTATTTAGAAGAATATTATAACTTGACATTAGTATTAACTCATATTATTATAGCCTATTGCTAATACAAAGAAGATGGTCAATGGATCGGAAGGCGGGTGTAATTGGGAAAACTGGTAAGAACCTCAGTGGTCTCATCTTAATTTATTTACTTATTACCACAAAAAATTATATGCGACATACTTGGTAATTGACACTAAGTATTTTGGATAATTTACCGTGTGGTGACAGAATAAGAATACCATTCTGCCAGTGGATGTCGTAAAAGACGACTAAGGGATATAATACTCATACGACATCTATGCAAGAGAATTAAGACTCTAAACAAAACCCTATACCAACCTGTCTGACCAGCATGGTATAGTAGGTTCAATTTCCCCCCTATCGTGGGAGAGGCTGGAACCCAGCAGTGAGATGTATATGAACCGTGATTACATTTGGGATAAGAGCAGATTGATGAAGTGTAATCCTCGATTGAACATTATTGAATCATATTAAACATTTAGTTTATATTGACGATAAATATATATTTATTTAAATGCAATATTAACATTTTTCCTATAGGAAATTTCATTCGACATATCAAAATAATAAATAACAACAGGATATTCCTAATATGAATTAGGAATTTACACATGCGCGTTTTGTATGAAAACATATTTTTTTTTTATTAATTATTAATATACCGTCTTCCGTGTGGTGACGGAGTAAGAATACAATTCACCATACAAAGCAAGAGAAGAAAAACTAAAAATGAAACCTTATACCAGCCCGTCCTTTTCCGTGTGGTGACGGATTAAGAATACAATTCACCACTCCCTGTCTTGCCCGTGGATGTCGTAAAAGACGACTAAGGGATATAGTATGCACATAAGATCTGTGCAAGAGAAGGAAAACTCGAAATGAAAGCCTATACCAACATGTCTAACCAGCACAGTATAGTGCGTTGAATTTCCTCCCATTGTGGAGGAGGCCCGAGCCCAACAGTGGGACGTATGGACGTGGGCAGCGGTGATGATGATGATACCAGCCCGTCTAACTATAATAGGTCAAAAATAAAATCTTACGCTTTATTATACGCGAAATCATTTTCATTAATTACCTGCTTCTTATGGAGTCGACGCAATATTTACACAGCTTCCATCGTACATATTGCCAAAGTTATTGGCGTTACATATTGGAATAGTTTTATGCCTGCTTGACGTCAACACTCCTTCATAATGTAATTGTTGACCAGACGGCATTAGATTTAGTTACTTTAAAGACGTCTAAGGGAAATAATACGCATATAACATATATGCAAGAGAAGGAAAAGTCAAAATAAAACCCTATCTGATCAGCGTGGTATAGTTAGATCAATTTCCCTCCTATCGTGGAAGAGGCTCGAATCCAACAGTGGAACATATATGAGCTGAAATGTTTAATGATCCCTTAATCGCCTTTTACGACACCCATGGGCAAAGGAGGGACTGCATTGAGAATATTATATTATACACAGCGTCATATAAAATTCTCGTAGCTCGCAGATGAAAATGAAAAATACCGATTTTAGTTTACAATACGCGGTCGCAAGTGGAAACAGCGTTCATTGTGATACGCATATCGCAAACTGTAAACATACTCATTACGGGGAGCTTCGACCACAACAAACACTTCAAGGAAAGACGGAACGCTATTTAGATTAACACCTATTTTCACCATTATTGATACATACATTTTAGGTGACATTTAAGAAAGTTCAGTGAGAGAAAGATCTGTAAGTCTAAATGTTCGAGAGTGTTTGAGTATGGTGGGTTTTGATGATGCTTTTAGTGTTCTTGCAGTGTCATTCGCCTTCTTCACGGTAGGCAGCAGCTTAGCAAAGGGCCATGGGTAGCAGGATCACTTACCATCAGGTGTGCTGTTTGCTCATTGGCCAGTAACAGTAATTAAAAAAGGCAAGCATTGAAGTTAATATATGTTTTTGTATATGTTAATTGATGTTAAATAAAATTAAATTCCGTGCGAGGACGGAGTAAGAATACAATTCACTACCTCTCCGTTGCCCGTGGGGACAGTAAAAGATGATTAAGGTACCTGTATAATATGTAAATCTATGGAAGGGAAGAAAAACTTAACTATGTATACTGAGAAGAGAAAATTAAATCTGGGGGCACGGCAGTGCCCCCGCTAAGTCGAGCAAACGCTTATGTTTATGAAGTAATTTAATTTAACACTTATTTACCCCGAACTTACTGAGATGTTATTGTGGTTGTTTATGGAAATTATTAAAAATGATGGAAATGAGGTATTGGGTTTAGTGCTTTCCCGACCATACTATTCTTAACCCGTTACTACATGGGTACTTATTCTATAGATATCTATCTTATACTCTATATCTCTTAATATTAATGACATAATTAGTTATACTCCGAAAATAATGATATATGTTTCAATAACAGGAAGATAGAGATGGGCAAAAGACCTATTGTATGGCTTAGGGTTGGTATATGGTTTTATTTCGAGTTTGCCATTTCTTGCCCTATGATGCATTATAAAGGGTTTTTCAACAAGAACTTTGTTTTCTAAAACAAAATAAAACAAGAAATTTAGATGAAGGTGATTCAAATTTTTATTGTATTACGAAGAGAAAAGTTCGGCAATTATGAATGAAAAATGATATCTGGCAAATGTCCACCACGACCACGCTGTGAGATGTCGATTCTTTCATCAAAGTTTTTAATCACTTTTTCGCAAAATGGCGGATCTATTTCGTTAATCATATCACGGATTTTGAGTTTTAAGGCTGCAATCGATTCGATTAGCTCCGTATAGACTCTGTCCTTAACATAGCCCACAAAAAATAATCCAGTGGTGTTAAATCATACGATCTGGCTGGCCACATAACAGCTGATTTTACACTTGTACTCTTCTTCCATTGTAAATATTGCAAAAGTGTTGTGACCGGCCGCCTGGCAGACGTTAAAACTCATCGAAAATGTAATAGTTGACCAAAAGGTAACAGATGGAATTGGTCCAAATTAATATAACACTTATATTTGTCTTTATTAACACCCACGAATAATGTAAGGGTTGGAAGTGTTCGTAATCTCCACCACACACCGTAGCTGAAGTCGCGGGTGGACGCACCGGGGATTAGTCCGCTACCCGCGGAGGGGCGTTGACGGGGCGTCATAGGGGATGGTACCCGAAGGCTAACCCGAAGGCCACGGATGTCAAGGAAGCGGCACCAGTGGTCGGCCTAATGGTGATGGAGAGTGAATACGGTAGTTTAAGGAGTCGCACACCGCTCATTCGTCGCCCCAAACAGATTGGGCGAAGTGGGTCCAGACATATATATAGCCTACGAAAAAAAAAAGACTCCACCACACAACTTAATCGGAACTATAATTCTTGGAAATTATAAAATACAGAATACTAAAAATATTATTTGTGCAATGCACAGATCACCACAACAGTCGGTATGTTAATAATAGCGAAGTGACCACTTAAAATACTGGGTTATTAATACACTTCAAAGGCACACAGCCTGAGGCGACAGCCAGCACGCGTTGACCACAGATAATTAAATAACTACTGTTTAACTTTCTATAACAATTGGTCTCGCGTAACAACCGGTTTTTACTATTATCCCATAAAAATAATAAGGGAATGACATTTGTAATGGTTCCGTAGATAAAAAAAGTATATGTTCGATGAAAATACTGGTTTATAAAATTTTGAGTTTAGCAAAGATCCTAATGATTTCTGATGTTTACGCGAGTAATTAACCTGTGAAATTAGAAATTTTTTACGGATATATGCGCGATTTCTTGGACTCTCTTAATGAAGTAAATTTTACCTACAAATTGCACAAAAATGTGTTTTGGACTCTCTTAATAATATACACTTTAGTCACATTTTATGTATATTTTTGTGCTATTTGACTCTTTTAATAATATAAATTTTAGTTACTTTTTGTATATACTCTTTTTTGCTATTAGACTCTCCTAATTGTAGATTATTGTATTGTGTTCAAATGTTGTGAAATTTGACAATATGTAAGTGTCCTTAAGGGGCCTATGCAGAATAAATGACTTGATTTAATAGTATAAATTTTACCTACTTTTATATATTTTTGTGCTATTTGACTCTTTTAATAATATAAATTTTAGTTACTTTTTGTACATACTTTTATTGCTATTTAACTGTCTTAATAATATAAATTTTACCTAGTATTTATTTGCAGTATTTTGCCATTTGTTGCCATTTATAGCTACAAATATTAACTACATTTTTTGTGCTTTTTGACTAAACTTCAACTTCTAAACAACGCACTCTTGGGTTTGAGTCTCCTCCGCAATAGAATGTGAGTGTGAGTGTGAGTAATGACTTACTATACTACGTTGGTCAGACGGTTTGGTATAAGGTTTTATTTTGAGTTTCCCTTCTCTTCTATAAATGTTATTTACATATTAATTCCCTTAGCCGCCTTAGGTGGTGAACGGCATTCTTATTCCGTCACAACATGGCAATTGAAATACTCGAAATAAAACCCTACATCAACCCGTCTGACCGGCGTGGTATAGTAGGTCGATTTCCCTCCCACTGTGGACCCCAGTGGCCCAGCAGTGGGACGTATATGAATGTGATTAATGATATAAATAAACATATTTAATCGATTTTTAGTATTCTACCAATGAGAAAGAAGAAAACACAACCGACTCATTCAGTCACCTATAGAAACTGATAATCTATATGTTAACAATTATTATAAAACCTAATAAAAAATTGCACAATATATTTCATATTGTATATGCTCTTTAAATAGTTCAACGGGCAAATTAATTAGTTTGTTTTATTTCTGTAACTCGCAATGTGTAGGGTGCCTACTATGATAATTGGGTTATTCCATATTTCGATATCCTTAAGAAAAACCCAAATAATTACAAACAAAATATGTTGGCAAATACATGTTTGTATATATTTATCATCTTTGATATATATAATAATTGTATTCCGTAATTGAATATAGAAATCATAATTGTTAGCTTATCGGTTGTCCACTGTTGGACACAGTTAAAAAGGGGGATTAATCCCAAAATCTCTGTGCAGTTGGATTGGTGATTTTAAATAGAAAAATATGTGTAGTTAATTATTAATCATTTGGAAATATGAATCCAAACTCGTTCACTGATGGCATAGTCTAAGCAGTGACCGATAATGATAAAATTCCCGCGTTCAATTCCCGCGTTGAAAATTTAATTTTTTTTCAAGATATAATTCCGCACTAAGGAATCATCCTCGTATCTTCAGAGACAACAAACACATAATTAACAGACATAAATTCCACTCATACTTAGAACAATTACACCCAGAAGACGCAAATTACTTCCAGAATTATATCAACTAGTGGTCGCCGAGTGGTCGAAATTCGGCCATAATTCCTTTATTTTTAATTTTTCTGCTACACAATTTTTTTAATTATATTTATGTATATAATTATATATCGTACAAACTATATTTCTCTAATAAGTTAACTAATATCTATTAGACATTGTCATCATAATTATGATGGTTTGACAATCAGTGCGACCAGAGATTTTAACGGTCATCAAAAGTGTATAAGTTTGCGTGTGTGTGCGTGCATCGGTTGCGCGGTAGTGTGCGTAAGGCCTTTTTTTAATTAATTTAATATATTTCAAATCTATTATTACATGAAATGTTAGTTTCATGCACTTCTCCTCATTATATAGTTTAACTGTGCCAAATTTCATACTTGTGCATTAACGTAATTTTCATAAAAAGGGGTACAAAGTTTCTGCTTGTATTAATATATAGGTTATCTGTGAATTCATCAAGTTGTCTAGTGAGTGAGAAGACAAGGTTTTATTCCACATTGAAAGCGAACCCCCGACCCTCGGCTTGACAAGTCGGTGCTTAGATTACATCCAAGTAAGATTACCATTCACAACCTCTATCTTGTCCGTGAGTGTCGTAAAAGACGAACGACGATTAAGAGATTTGATATGCTGGTACACAAGAGAATGAAAACTCGATACAAAACCCAAAAACCAACACGTCTGACCAGCGTGGTATAGTAGGTTAATTTCCTTCAAATTGTGGAGTAGACCCGAGCCCAGCAGTGAGACTTGCATAATCTGAAATGATGCTGATAAAATCCTGTATTTCTATTTCACCCACACAATAGTACAATTTGACTGAGTAAACAGATTTCATAGGTAGTTTGACTGTTAATTCTGAAATTCAAGTTCCTAATCCGATCTTAAGAGTGTCATCATCATCACCGCAGCCCACATACGTCCCACTGTTGGGGTTCGGGCCTTAAACACAATGGAAGGGAATTTGACCTACTATACCATGTTGGTCGGACACGTTGGTATAGAGTTTAATTTCGAGTTTTCCTTCTCTTGCACAGATGTTATATGCATATTATATCCCTTAGTCGTCTTTTACGACATCCACAAGCAAGACTGGGAGTGGTGAATTGTACTCTTACTCCGTCACCACACGGTAATGGTGGCTAGCGTGACCTGACTTGCTTGGTAAATTAGGTAAATTTTCCTCAAATTATGTAGGAGGCTAAAGCCCAACTGTGGGACGTATATGAGCCGCAATGATGAATGGTGATGATAAATTGAGTCTATAACACCCAGTACCGAGCTAAGCCATCATATTTATAGATACTCAATAGAATTTATAGATACTGACCAGCCGTCAAACATTTAAGAAGAGCGTTCGTCTGCATCTCTTAAACAAGTTGGCAGAATCATCACAACTGATATAATATCCTTATAATTATGTATATATATTGTGTATATATGTGTATGTATATATTTATATATCTTAATATATATCATATCTATCTGTGTATTTTCGTATGTATATATCTTTTATATATCTTGTATTATATATTTTTGTATATACCTATTTATCTATGAAAAATGTATTCTTTTTTTCATTTTATAATAAGATAACTATCTCGGAACATGCACCTACCTTTTTTCATCTCTGCATCACCTATGGTTGACTGGTAGAGAATGCCTCTGGCATTAAGTCCGCCATTGTACTCGTTGCATGAAGTTTAATAAATAAATACTCATACTTCTACAACGGTACCCTAAAATCTAATAAAGTGCACAATGATCTCAAACGGGGCCATACAACCAGCTACTTTGACAAATCATTATTGATACATCGTGAGGTATTATGACACAGCTTTGCAACGAATTAGTGACTTTATCAATTAAAAACTTATTGAACTCTATATTGAATGTAATAACGTCTATAGTTGAATGTACAATATTTACAGTATTATAGCTGTAAGAAATAAAACACATTTGTGGGATTCTATACTACCAATGTGGTGACGGGCTAAAAATATAATGACTTATCATCCCTTTCTTTCTTTGGATTAGCAAAAATCCTAAAGGATCAACAAGATAATAAACAGCAGCTCTCATCTGGAAAACTTGAAAGCCAATTGTGATCGGCAACTTGAAAGCAAAACGTGGCGAGTATTGCACTATGCTCCCTTCTTTGGGCGGGATATGGTCAGTACCGTTTCCGTGTGGTGACGGAGTAAGAATACTATTCACCACCCCCTATCTTACCCGTGGATGTCGTAAAAAACGACTAACGGATGTAACACGTATATAAAATCTTAGCAAGAGAAGGAAAACTCGAAATAAAACCCTATTCTAACGCGTCTGACCAGCGTGGTATAGTAGATGAAATTTCATTACTATCCAGGAGGAGGCTCAAGCCCAGCAGTGGGACGTATATGAGCTGAAAAGAAAAAGGATGATCAGTACCTACACATGCCGTTCATTCCGTCGGAGGTGACGCAAAGGTAGCATGTGGTTGCATAACCCACCGTATTTACCCCCCTTCACCATTGGCCCACCACTACTACCGAGTTTCTTGACGTCCGCGCCCAAATCGGCAAGCATTATCCCTCTTTGGAAAAACTCGTGAACGATGACGAACGTTGATAGTATGATTACGGAGTTTATCGCGTTTTAATTTGTTTTCCTCAAATATTTCTGTTCATGACTTCAAACCAACCCATATTTAAGGAAGGAAATCCGTTAAATAACAGTTTCAATTCATATTTGAAAGACTCCCATAAACGTCATTACAATCATTACTATAGATGTCTAATAATAATATTAGTAATATATGAATCCTTATGTCGTAATTCCTGTCGCGTATGTTGGCGACTACGAATATTATCAACTTTAACATTGCTTGTAGATGTCTTAAAAGATGGCTAAGACCTTTACATCAACTTAGGCCAACCCCATCTGATGTCATCAGGTCAACAATTACATTCACAAAGACGTTTATCATTGGACAGGTGGCGATGATAGTCATGAAACCGTTACCTCTAGGACATGTACATATATAGCATTGACCCAAAATAATTGGGATTAGAACAGGATGAAGATGATATTATTCTGCCTCTACATTCTTACAATAGGTATAATAGAGCTCTTGAAGAGCTAATCCAGGCTGCCTTTTCATCATCTCATCTCAACCCATACACGTCCCACTATTGGGCTCGGGCCTTCTCTACTACGGGAGGGAAATCGACCTACTACATTACGTAGGTCAGACCTGGCTGGTGTTGGTATAGGGTTTTATTTCGAGTTTTTCTTCTCTTGCATAGATGTTATATGCGTATTATATACCTTAGTCGTCTTTTACGACACCCACGGGCAGGAGAGGGGGTGGTGAATTGTATTCTTACTTCATCACCACACGAAAAACGGCTCTCTTTTATCCCAGGCAAATAGATATACACTTCTTCGGGTAGGCAAAATTCTATAAAATTGAAAATACTTGAACATAATATGATTTTAAATAGTAAATTTCGAAAGCTTTAAATTTTGACTCTTGCCTGATTATTGCGTTATTATTACCTTACTATCATCATTTATATGTATCTAAACAATTGTTTTTATTAAAAAATATAGTTTGAAACTTGCATTTCAACACGCCATCTGATAATAATTTGCACACTATGTCGGTATTATTAAGTAAAAATAAACAAAAAAAAACAAATGATGCCATTTGTTGGCAAATGAAAATAAGAGTTATAATTTTCATAAAAACTTACGGAGCAATTGTAAATTGAACAAATAGCTAGTTAAAGTAAAAACAGACTATTTTAAAACAGTCCGAAGAATTTGCTACAGTATTCTCTTATTAAGTACTAGCAACCCGCCCTCGCTTCGCTTCGGTTTCAGTCGCTTTACCCGCGTAATTTCCGTTCCCGTGGGAATACCGGGATAAAATATAGCCTATGTTACTCCCTGACATTATAGCTTTCCAATGGTGAAAGAATTTTTAAAATCGGTTCGGTGGTTTAAGCGTGAAAGCGTAACAAATAAACAAACAAACATCCTTACTTTCGCATTTATAATATTAATAAGGATAAGAGTTATTACTGTATCCCAAATGTATAGTTAAAAGGATAATATAGTTAACTAAAAATAATCTATGCATTCATATTTATTTAATATTTATAGGTTTATATGACAAAAAGTCTGTAAAAATATCTCTAAGAGTGTCAGTTAAAATTTCACCGAGCAGATTAATCTTAATACCCATTAGTACTTTTATGTAAAAATAAGATGCACTTTGGTACGACAAGATAAGAATACAATTGTCACCACCACTTTGCACTTGCTTGCCTGTGGGAGTCATAAGAATCGGCTAAGGGTTCACCAGGAGAGTGGTTCTCTCCTGGTGAACCTTTCCTTTTAGATGGGTGTTCTCTCCTGGGAAATGTATAGCATCTCACTACGATCGCCAATCCGCCTGCTAAGCTTGGCAATTACGCCATTATCCCCTCATGGCGAGCAGAATAAAAGTCATCACAAAATAAAATTCGATTACAAAATACATTACTGTAATGTAAGTTTAGTATTGAACGAGCAAAGAACGGTCGGACAAGCTCGCTGACCGCTGCTACTAAGTAAGACGGGACATAAATTCTTCAAAGGGCTAAACAAAAATAAAAATATATTCAAAATCCCCTTTAACAGAGCTACCGAACTATAATTTATGGTTGCTGGCTGGCGACTGCCATCGAAAAAAAAATAATACAAGACGCAAAAAGCAGAGAGGCAAAACGGTGAAATTTGGAATAATTTTGCGATAGCATCGGGCACGCCGGTATCTTTCAATTTCTTTATATGTTTGCAAATTTGTTGTTTTTATTTTGTCGCAGTGTGGAGTTATGGGCGGACAGTGGTCGCGCACAGACATTTACTTAAAGGATACCCTCTATACGTTAATAATATCAATGTTCTGCTATTGACTGAACCAACGCCGCTGATATTCGTTTAATCTATAAAGTTTTTTTTAAATCTAAAAAAGCAGCTTCATCATCATTCATCATTTCGGCTCATATACATCCCACTGTTGAGCTCGAGCCTCCTGTGCAATAGGAGGGAAATTGACCTACTATACCACGCTAGTCAGACGTGTTGGATTTTGTTTTGAGACTTCCTTCTCTTGCATAGATGTTATATGCGTTTTTTATCCCTTAGTCGTCCTTTACGATATCTAAGGGCAAAAGAGGGGGTGGTGAATTGTTTTCTTACTTCGTCATCACATGGATTAAAAACCAGCTTGATGTATCAATAAAGCTTCAACTTCTTGATTTGAAATAAGTATCACCAATTCCCGAATTGCGTCACTTGGCCGTACGAATTACTAAGTGGCAGTTAAAAATATTTACCCGAATAAATATGCAGTTTCTATAGCCTGCTATGCATGCCTGCCTGCTATATATTTAATATTTAATTTAATTCAGTATTACAAAAACAAACATGTGACAATTGCAAAGTAATATACACAGATGCAAGATAGTGATTATTACTTAGGAATTATTATAAGAACAGACTTTTTTTTAAAATTTAAAGCGCTGTGGGATAGGTTAAATCTAAGTAAAATTTATATTAATTATAAATGTTTTAAGAACAAAAAAATGACATTTTAATCTATGAATTAATGCATATTATTTTCAAAGAATAATTTTATTACATCTATCTTTGGAAACGCATGTAAACGTTCATGAGTTTGTGATAATTTTGACTCAAACACAATACAGGTAGCACATTTAAGTAGATCAATTATCTTATTTCATGAGAAAAGATAAATTTTGACAATATGAAGCCGTGGGACGAATATCAAATGATTAATCATTAAAATGTATTGCTTATTATTAGATTAAAAATTTGTTAAATCTTTCAAAGAATTATTATTTAATTTAATGAAAAAATAAAACTGAACTTGTCATAAAACCGTCATGATTTACGCCTATTATCATGATCATGTCCTTATCTCAATTATTTGAGATCTAGGCAATATGTGCTTTTCTACCAAAGATTCTAGTCATAGTTTTGTAGTTTTGTGTCCGACCGCATGCCGCTTGACGTCAGTCAACCCTCCTTAGGATTGTTATTACTGACCAGAGGGCGTTAGATGGAGTTAGCCTAGGTCGATTTAATATCGTCACGATTGTCCTGCCTAGTTTTAAGAACTCATTAGAACTTGCGGTAAAGCCTATATGACTGTAGCGAGATAAAGGCCGTTTAATGGTAGATATTTTGATACGAACCACCGTTACTTGCTAAAACCCTGCAATACATCCGTTCCTACAATATTCTCACGTCTACAAATATAGACGAATAACAGTGGCTGTAGCTGTTCTATATTTATTATCTCCATCCTCACAGATCTCAAAAGCCAATTCAGTAAACTCACATATAGGTTATGAGAATTAAAAAGTAACTGTTACAAACTTGAACACTTCTTAAAAAAGGTTCTCAGTCCTTACTGAATAAACTACTATTCAAAATTTGTCTTAAACTCTACCTAATACTCAACCTTCTAAACACTTCTCATTTTTTAAGACCATCTTTAGATCGTCCCTAACAGAAAATTCTACCAAGCCTCAAATGAGAAGTCGTCTCTAAAATTTTGAGAAAAGGTCATCACTAAATCATATACAAATTGAAATTTGAAGTAAATATAAATAATGTCACTTAATCGGAAGTTTATTAATTCTATCTAGATTTTATTACTGTACGGATACCAAGCGATGTTAATGGTTAATTTCCATCCTGCTTTAACAATTTATGATAGTTTATAACCTCATAACATATTACATAATGCAGTGACGTAAAACAATGGCGATCGGAAGCCACGTGATACAAATCGTGACAGTTGAACGCAAGATCATATCCAATTGTTAACCTCATATTACTGAGAAATTTTAAATTAACCTTTTGCTATTAAATCAATCTTTTCAGTACGTTTCAACTTATGATATGCATTTTTTTATCTATACTACAACAAATAATGGAATGTATGTTTTATTTAAGTTTTGTAACTATGAGTACCCGGCGGTAAAGGTCGAAGAAGGGTCGGTCGACCGATACGTGTTGTAAAACCCTATACTAGCCTGTTATCACTCCAAATAAGATAGGATTAGCCAAATACGCAAATACCTTAACAGTCATTATCATCTCAGATCATACATATCCCAATGCTGGGCTCGAGTCTCCTCCAGAATATGAGAGAAATTGACCTGCCATACCACGCTGGTTCAGTTGGTATAGGATTTTATTTTGAGTTTTCTTTCGAGCTTTCCTTGCTTTGCACAGATATAATATGCATATTATATATCCTTTACCATTGCCGTGTGGTGATGGACTAGGAATACGATTCACCACCCCTTTCTTGCTCGTGGGTATCGTAATAGACCTACTAAGGGATAAATTGTAACAATAACAACTATACAAGAAAAGGGAAACCTCGTCTGAGCAGTGAGGTTGTAGTAGGTTGCTCCGATAATATGACCATTAATGCTAGTGTAATACAGAATCGGTGCTGTCCCTGACCATGCTTATTTTGCATATCAATGACATGCTCTCTCTCTAGAGAATATGCGTTGCAATGTAGATGATAGAGGGGATGATGAGTGGGGTATCGAGTATCAGAATGTCCCTTGTTACAGGAAACAAGGATTCAACTTGTGCTTGAAGTAGAGCGCTCTCAAGGGCGGGCTTTGGAATAGGGTGAATAGACCTTAGGCTCAGGTCGATTATAGCTCTTAGACTTCTTTTGCGATATCCAGTACAAGTAATATAAGAGATGGTAGTATACGTAGCCGCCTCTGCACAACACAAGGCAAGATCTAGACTTTCATAAGTTGCAAATTAAAAATAAAAACAGCATCACGTACAGCTTGATGTTCAATTACAAAGTGCAAAAAGCACATACCTCAAATATTCTTAACCTAAATAACCTTAAAACGTGATAGCAGACAAAACGGATTCCGAATAATGACAATTGGAATAGTTTTCAGTTTTTTTTATCCACATTTTAAGCTTCGAAGGCATCCTAACGGTATTCGGGAGACATAGCTTGGTCGGACGCGACAATGCTTTTTATGTTATTTTTCTGCTGACCTTAAACTCGCGATTGATTTTGAATGTTTTTAAATGGTTCTTATATAACCAAATATTTCAGATTTACGGGTTGCAGGGATAGGGGTTTAAACGAAGAATTTTTCTTTTCTTATTGTTAATAATAATAATAAAATTTTATTTGTTCAAACACGTGTATACATGATGATGATCCGACCGATTTCGGCCATGGCGACTGCTTCAGCTCCGCCGTAATTTACGATCATGCGCTCGCATATGACTAAGGAAACCAATCTTATTAGAAAAGGTCCTCGCACATTGCGGGCACGTAAGTACATTATTGGTGTAGTTATATGTAATTGCCGCAGGTGGTCGGGCTTTCAATTCATCTCGCTTGATGTCTAGTTGAGAGCGGCGCTTCAACTCAAAATTCTGGACTTTAGTTTTCACTAAAGCCCTCCATTCTTGTCGATTAGCGGCTCGCTGTTCCCATTGAGACGTGTATACATACAACAAAGCATGCAAGATGGAATTAGTAGAGAGTCCATTCATGTTTGGCCGTTTGTATCGGCGTACAAATATTTCATTTCGGTATTAATTATTATCTACATTAATTATACCATCAATGGCTTTAATACAGGTAGAACACTAAATAAATCAGTCTAAATAAATTACTATTCCCTAATTAAATAAAAAGAAAATAATAATAAAATAATATAAATGTCAAAGTCAAGAATATTAATGTTACATGTCAAATAAGTAATAAATTTTTACAAATGTCATATTAGAAAATAGAAAATTGTCAAATCATACTTATTTAAATTTTACAAATATGTACATTAGTTTTATTATAGTAGTCAATTTAATTCGGTCCAGTGCAGTCTTTTTCGGCTAGAAATTCAGCAACATTATAATATATTTTATGTACTAAAAATTGTATTACGAGACGTTTGAATGCCTTGCCACCCAACTCCCTCCAAAGTTTAGGGAATTTATTGAATATATTTGGAGCCATACAGATAATACTTCCTTGCATGAGTGCAGTTCTAGCTGGGTGTACACAGACTCTGGTAATATCGCGTCTATTACGCGTAACCGTGTTTTGTATGCGAGGAAATATATTAGGATTATTCTTTACGAACATTGCAGTTTCCAGGATATAAATACAGGGCAAAGTCAATAATTTGTATTTTTTAAAATATGGTTTGCATGTTTCTATTGATTTCAACCCGAACATAGATCTAATTCATCTTTTTTGGGCTTTAAATGCAACGTCAAAATCTGTGGAATTGCCCCAAAAGATGATGCCGTATCTTAAATGTGTCCCTGCTAGTCCGTGATAGGCCATTATTAGAATATCTAAGTTGACAATTGCACTAAGGGAATGCAATGCGAAAGCAGATTTGCAAAGTTTTTTGCTAAGAGCCTCTATATGTGATTTCCAGTTCAATTTTCTGTCAATTATTAAGCCTCCTTGGATTTTTTTGTTGTTGATATTAATATCTATATTATCTGGCGCAAGTCTCTGACTAAAATGCATTATTTTAGTTTTGTCTAAATTAATCTTTAAAATATTACTCTCTAACCATTATATTATTGATTTTATACAGTTGTAAATGTCAAATTTGTATTGTTTTGCTGTTCTTTTTATTTGACAACTATAATGATAGGCAAGTCTCTACCAGCTATGGAGGGTAAAGGTAATGAGCACAATTTCTGTGTGGGAAAAGTATCCTCTAAATAGCCTTCAATAAAGGTGTCGTTGCTGTACCAGAGGACCGTTTTTAAGGGAAGCGCCAAAAGTAAACTTCAAGTCAATCAAACCTTTAACCAATTAGCAAACTGTCGATCAAACCAACCAATCAGCCAACTTCAATAGTTAAATTCAGATCATACCCTCCATTACACCAGCGCCCCTATTTAATGCTATTTTGTGGTCACCTTTTGAGACAGAAGACCATAATTATGAGAGTGTACTCCTTACCTCTACCCTCCATTCTACCAGCTAATATTAACTGTCACTCATGATACAATTTTTACCTTCTTATTAAGAAATAAAGAGCACTGTCAAAATACAGACTGAATTCATCAAAAATTAATTCATTCTATATATACGATATAACTTTTTACAGTTATGAATTAATTTAATTAAAAATTTAGGTCTGCCAAAATTATTTTATTCTAACTAGCGACCTGACTAAGTTTTACATGATATATTAATGACATATGATATAATGATAACAATCACTTTGCCTTGCTAATTACTTAGAATAACATTAACTAAGTTTTATCACCACGTTGTGATTATGACAAAAACTCATTCGAGCGACTCTAATTACGTTCAACGCCAGCCAAAATTAAAAAGAAAATTCGCTCAGTAAGAATCCCGCCTATTTTTAAAAATGGAACCCGACGATGATTCGCCTAATTAATAAACCAATCACGTACAGTCGAGACGCGGCGTCGAGGCGCGGCGGACGTGCGGGCGCGGGGGATGAACGCTCGGAAATTCGAATACTATATTTTTTCTGCACTCAAAGCATCGCAATGTTACTTGTAATTGGCTTGACGGCCAATGATAACGAATTTAGAATGCAATTAATTATTTATAAATTACTACTTTGTTAAAAATGAATCGACTCTTTACCTACAATATTTTAAATTAGCTATTACTGACTCTTACATACAGAAATGGGAAACATCTACATGGAGTGATTATATAACTAGAATCTAAATTCGACTTACTAGTTTATCTTGTCAAATCATTATTAGAATATTAAACTTATGATGGGATTCTCAGAACGTTTGGAGAACGTATAGAATTATATGACAACGCATTATATTTTCTTTTTTTATTGAATAAGCTTGAATAAATGAAATATGTACATTATTAATAAATAATGTCTGTTTATTTTGATAATCAAAAGTTGGTTAAAGTTAAAGTTGTTTGAGATTTTGGGCAAAACTATCATTTATCAAATTAATGCATTATCTGTTGTCTTTGCACAGCGTGACTGCAAAAACTAGTTGAATAATAAATAAGTTGGTTGGTAACATTGGGCAAGGAAACCCGAAGCACGGCGAAAAAGGGCGAAGATTAGCGAGTGCGGGCTTTTTGTTTGCATCAATCGATGCGCTCGCGCATTCGCACAATGAATAATTCAAAAATTGACATGAAATGGCGTATGGTTCTTTTTTTAAATGAAAGGTGCCCGATTGAGGACTGTAACCGCCTGACGAATTCATTGGTCAACGGCTTTTTGCTTTCAATAATTGCTGTATTTACTTTATAGGTTATGATATAAATTAATGCTCGCGAACTATGCCAATGAGTTATACTAAGATAATAACGTTAAGTATTTATAGTCATAATGCAATTCTATTTGAAACGTCAAAAAAAATATGTATATATAAAACAGACCATAAATATTAATTTACTACCTAACCGCAAATAAAACTTCGCTATAGTTTTCGTAAAAATAAAATATGGCAAAGTTCTTTATAAAGTATTACACAATCGCTTTATAGCCAGAAAGTTAAAGAATTCAATGTAATATTGAAAGTGACTTCGATTGAAATAAAAAAATATATATAAATGATTCGAAAAATGCTGTTAATGATGCATCAAAACTTGTGTCGATTTCCAAGTATAAGTAATCTTGTCATCTGAATTCTCACTGCGATTGGGCGAGGGATCCCTGATGCAGTTTTTGGATAAATGGCTTCATCCCGCACTACGGGATGCTGTCAATACTTTTACAACTTATGGTTATGACAGCTTTTTACGTATTTCATGAAGATAATTTCATTACCTTGAACAGTAAAAAGTATGATAATTTGCATGGTTCACTTACAGCTAACATCGTTTATAAGGTTGAGTTGATGAGGTTGTACAGTGTGGGAGAAAGCTCGAATGTTACTGGTTTTTATTGCCATTGAAATACGTACTCTTGCAACAGTAAACGGTAGGCATGGGAGCATTTTACTGGCATTAATTTTAAAAAATATCTACCGATATCAGTATAATGTATCTAAGTACATAAACAAAATTCTTAATTCTATCTAACAATATTTATCATTACAAAATACATTATTAGACGTAACCTTCCCTAGGGCTTAAAACTATGGCCACGGGAGACAAGGAACTCTGTTACTAGTGGTTAACCTAAGGGCGAAGGCAAGGGACTACAGTGGGTTATGGAGCCGCGTGCTGCACTTCATTCGCCCCGCACAGAATGGATGGCATGTGTGCTGACCATAGCCCGCCAAAAAAGGGGTTAAAACTACTATTGGCAGGTTTGAGTTTGTAATCCCAGTGAGATTCTCCTCATGATCCCTCAGCCGATTTTAGCAATTGCCGAGAAAGATAAAGGATCAAGCACATTTTTCATCCATCAACGCGCGGGCAAACTCTTAATTGACAAGATTCAATTATTGTTTGAATTGTTCATATCAGTAGTTGTTTTAATAATCGCTTATAAACATATGTGGGTCATTTGATCATCATTATCACCTCAGCTTATAGATGTCCCACTATTGAGCTCACGTCTCCTCCATAAAGGAAGGGGAATTGACCTACTATTTCACACTGGTCAGACGTGTTGTAATAGGGTTTTGTTTCGAGTTTTCCTTCTCTTGCATAGATGTTACACGCTTATTATATCCCTTAGTCGTGTTATACGACATCCACGGGCAAGATAGGGAGTTGTTGTATTCTTACTCCGTCACCACACGGAAAAGTCAGTCATTTACTTAAGAAAAATTACCAAAAACTGAAGAAAGGAGTTTCTTCAGTTAGATTACTTAAATTTCTTTCATAACGTCAGTTTCGAGATTTACCTACTTTCATATCTAAAACATTATAATGTAAGAAATGTAAACGCTTATATATAAATGTGTACTTACTTATAAGATGAGAACGCCATATTGCCGTCAACACAAGGTTGCTCGTCCACCGCGCCACCCGTCGTAAGCATCAGGGTGTTCATTCGGAATCGTTTCTCAATCACAAAACGATCAATCACAATTTTACGTTGCACTTACATTAATAGTTCAAAGTCCGCATAAGCGTCAATGTGACGCACTTGTACATTATGTACGTCACATCACTAGTATTTCTCGTATACCTGAAATAAATAAAAACATAAATTAGCCCAATAATAGTAAGCGGCTGTCAAATAAATAAGAAAAATTGTAAATAAGCACGTTATCGTCCATGATTATCCTATTATTGACTGTAAATTGGATTGTAATATTGTAAATTGTAATATTGGAATGTAAACTACTCTTCTACTGGAAAATATTAATGAAATCAGTGGGTAGTCGAGCATTAATCAAATAAGCTGTAATAGCGACATTCATTGCAATAGTGTGACGTTTAAAGTGTAAACCCCAGCCGATTAAACAGGTCACCAAGCAGTCTGTTGTACGAAAACATTTTCTAATCCCATGAGAGCCCTGTGTCAGATTTGACGGAGATAGCGACCCGCGCTTGTACCAACCAAACCGGCCTGCCGCCATCTTGGACCTGATTGACAGCTGTCAATGTTGGCGGCACTGCGACGCGTCGCCGCGCCTGCGCACTACGGTACACCGCGGACCACTAATTCGCTTGGAAAATACTGTTCCTCTTTTAACTTTTTTGACAATCGATTGTTTTGATTCATCCCGACTTATATGATATTGGATTCCATACTTCCTAATCTTACTACCATTGCAATTGAGAAAGTTTAGATTAAAAATTATTTTTTTATTCTATCACGTCCGAACAGCTAAACGGATCTCAATGAAATTTGGTACAGAGATTATGATCGAGAATAGTTTATAGGCTTTTTTACACTAGCGTCCTACATTAATATATGGCGTGAAAAAAGTTACTTATTACCTACTATTACACGTATGGTGACTGGAAAAGAATAAAATATCTACCTCCAGCTTTCTCATATATCATACGATAGCTACTAAATTTTATAAACATACAATATTGCTGCAAGAGAAGAAAAATATTGAATAATCTGTCTGGATATAATATTCTTACCTATCTTCCTACCTGTAACCATAGAGGTGAAATTACCTTGAATTGCGAAAGAGGTTTATCGTCGTATAATTTGAGAGAAAAAATAGAAGATGGCGAGTTGTACTTACATTCACAAGATTAACGACATCATCTGTCTATCAATCTGTGCTTACATAATAGTACATTGTTAAACATGTAATTCATATTAATTTCGCGAAATGACACTGTAGGTACACACATCACAGTCATGTTAGGAGTTTCACCTCGAAATGACATATAATAAGATGTAAACTCTTATACACCTTTTAGTGTTCTAAAAGTTATCTTAAAAGTCTCAAAAAAATATCGTATCTGCGCCATAACTTATTTAAGGTCACAAAAATCAGTTTTCACTGGTATCTCAATTTCTGTAGCTCCAATGATGTTAACATTTAAAGTAAAAATTGTAGAAGACAACATTTACCGCAAATTTTGTTTCCAAAAAATGTCATACGTTTTTAAGATAGAGAGCAGAGAGCCTGCAGCGCTCAGCCATACCCACTCTAGTTCACATTCAACGGTCAATCTCAGTAAACAATATCTACACTTAATATTATAAAGAGAAAATTTTTTTATTTTTGTGTATGTGTATGTTTGTAATGAATAATCATTACAAACATACACATACACAAAAATACTCAAAAACTACTATGCCGATTTCAAAAATTCTTTCACCAATGGAAAGCTATAATATCAGGGAGTAATATAAGCTATATTTTATCCCGGTATTCCCACAGAAACGGTAACTACGCGGGTAAGGCAACTGAAACCGATGCGGAGCGAGGGCAGGTTGCTAGTCTTGTATAAAATAATTAGATCATTGAAATATCATCATTATCCTGCTCTTATCCCAATTACTTGCGATCAACGCAATATGTACCCTTCTGTCATAGTGCATATTGCAAAAGTTATTGGCAATAGCTTTATGAGCGGCCGTCTGCCCGACGTAATCCTCAGATAGAGATGGCCCGGGTATATATATATAACTGTTGACCACTTATACGACACTCACGAGCATTGCATGGGTTGGTAGTATTCATAGAGGCCACCACACATATCATTAACAATAAATAATTTTGTAAATTTGTCAAAAATTAGTTATATGCAGTACTAACTCTAAAAAAATCCCATCTCATGATTTTAAATCAGTAAGGTTATATATATACACTCTAAAAATAGTATAAGGTATACACTCTAAAAATGCTTTTCGATTACGGCCAATAAAAGATTCTAACGTAATTATGATAAAAAATCGAATTAAGGTAAATTTTCTGTGCCAGTGTTTGATACAGAATATTATTTTTAATTAGATGCCTATGTTGCCTTAACTTGCTTGCCTTGATGCTTAACTTAACGAACATAGGTATAATTAATAAGTTCAAGTTTTAGTCAGACTTAAACAAGCATTTGTTAATCGCCCAAAAACTATTTTGCGTAAGAATTTATTTATTCAAGAGCCCGATTACACTTCGCAAGGACCGTGTAGGCCATAATATCTTTTGTGAAGTTGAGTATTTATAATTTGTAGAAAGAATTTTGCGTTAACACTGTTAGCTATTCTAGATAAATTGGGCGACCTTTGGCTTGACGAAGAACTGTGACGAAGTTGCGAATCAAAAATAAATAGAAGGTTTTGGAAGAACAAAAAGCTTAATTTCAAAGAAGACGATTTTTCTGTAACGATTTTGTTTAATCTAAAATGGCAAATATAATCGTACGTTACAATGCAAACTAATCTTATGGCGATCAACAAATGAATGTCAAATTTAATACTTTCTAATCTCTCCAGCATAAAATGTTTTGACATTTACCGAGACAGCGCCCCAATTTCCAACACCATATCGATAAAAATCTCGCTACCGAACGTATCGATAATCACAGCAGTGTCACCGCACTAGACATAGATGGTAATCTAAGTGGACGGCTTGACACAACACCGTGTATCGACACCGACACAAAAAAAATAGCGAACATGTAGAAAATAATAGCTAGAAAATGTACAACAAGAATCCAAGCGTAGTGCGGCATAATAAAAATACTTGATGCCTGTTTAAAAAAACATTATATTAATTAGAGATGAGACTTATCGATATAATAAAATGGTGGATAATTTACATACAGGTGTTTATCTGTGATATCTTTAAGTGCAAACATTTTTAATATGTTTTGATAATGCCTTATTGCCTTACTTGGTTCCTAAATGTGGGCCTCTTAATCAAGCATAATGTCGCTCAGCGTGCTATGGAGCAAGCTATCCGTAGGCAATGGGCAGGACGCATCGCTCGACGAACCGACAACTGCTGAAAATGAAAGGTTGTCTAGTGGCGACCACATATCTTACGACGCAGAGTAGGATGCCCCCCACCAGGTGGACCGATGACTTGATGAAAATTGCTAGGCGTTGATGGATGCAGGCGGCGCAGGACTGCCCTTTGTAGCGAAACATTAGAAAGGACGTCCAGCAATGGCTGGCAATAGGCAGAATGATGATGATGAATGCCTTATTAATACTATTTTACAAAGTGTAAGGACTTTAAACAAAGAAGATTCTTATTACAACTTGAAAGTATTGAAATTAAATTGAAGAGGCAGATGAATACAGGCACGGAACATATGAAAAATGACGTGAATGAAAAGAAAATGACAAGTCTGTGTTGAAGGCGAATTAGCATCGACTTTTTCTTCTCTTGCATAGATTTTATATGCGTATTATATAGTACTGAATTGTATTCTTACTACGTCCACAAAGTATCAGCCAGTCAAAACTTTATAGGTGTAAGACTTTATAAGTGTTGTGTCGACTCCAAGTAATTGAAATAAGAGCAGGATGATGATGATGATGACTTGAAAATAATTAATAAAACAGCAATTATGATTGCGAAATTTTAAGATTAGTGTTGCCCCTCCTCGGGCACTGCAATATGGAATATCTGGACATCTGATTAATCCTATGAATAAGCTTATGATAAATTAATGAGTATATTTCATAAGTTTATATATTAGTCAAATACCATAAGCTGTCTTATTGGTCTAAACTTTTATGGCCAATCAAGAACTTGGACATTGCAAATCGGGTTAACATCGTTTTGGTTAGTTTTGGATTTACTGCAAATGAAGTAATTCTTTAATTTTTAGCACGCTGAAGTGGCAATAGGCAAACTTCATCGCTCGACGAACGGCGATGGCGATAGGCTAATTGATGATGAAGCTTTAGTTTCAGGAACTAGGTTTATTAGAAAAAGGTTGATCACTACAGAAAAATCACATCCAACGTTACATCATAATTGAAAAATACAATTCGATATCTTAAACCAATCAATCATCCATCATTTTTATTTTAAACATAAGTTAATAAAGAATACACAATGCACCTACATAAAATTAAATTTATTCTATCTAAGAAATATTCACAATATCAAAAATTGTATAGACTGACTTAGCTTAAATATATATATATATACAAGAACAGCAGAACTGTAGAAATTCGTGGCAGGACCTAACACGTTGAAACTCCTGAATAAGATATATTGATAATATTGAGTCTAGGATTTTAACCCAACATATTTTTAAAATACATATATGTATCAAAATTCCTGATAATATTTTGAAATATCAGGAATATCTTAATAGTGAAGCCAAAGCCAGCTAAAATTTACTAGGAAGGAAACTGTAAATTTTCAAGATCGTTTATTAGGTCACTCTAACCTACAAAGGACTATCTTTTAATGTGCTCTTATGTCAGGCTATGGTCCAGTTACTACTCCCCTAACTATGACAGATGATAAAAGAACGGCTATAGGTTCTTTTATACGCCATGCCTCCTGTTTTTGCCCTTTGAAGTGACAAACCGCTTCTGTGGCGAATTGGCTCATTTAGCCCTCTAGTAGTAATTTACAGTTTTTTAATAATATTCCAAAGACAAAAACGCCAAGGTCCTTCTTAAAAACGTTTGAATGTATTAACTTAAAACGTTTTTAGTCTTGTAAATATAACGTACTAGCAACCCGCCCTCACTTCGCCTCGGTTCAGTCGCTTAACCCGGCGTAGTTCCCGTTCCCGTTAGAATACCGGGATAAAATATACTCCCTGTTATTCCCTGATATTATAGCTTTCCATTGGTGAAAGAATTTTTGAAATCGGTTCGGTAGTTTAAGCGTGAAAGCGTAACAAACAAACAAACTTACTTTCGCATTTATAATAGTAGTAAGGATGTAATGTAAATGTAACTTCGGTACCTATTGATAGAACATTGTTAACAACATATTCTATGTCAGTGTCTGAGAAAATCATAGCCTAAATTGAGTCAAAAATAGATTCGCGATATTAAGAGAGCAGCTTAGGAGCCGAATTTTAAGTCTTCTTCCGGGGCAGTAAAAATAAACAATTGCGATGAATACATCCTTCCTCTTCAAGGACTACAAATTGTTTTCCATTTCAGATCACATGAAGGACTGATTAAGACCTACTCACCAGGATACGTCATTTTTACCATACTGCAGTCTTTTGATTATTAATGAATCGAGTGAGTATAAACTCTTTAATCAATAAAAATCTCATAAAAAATTGTAAAAATATTGGTAGTTTTTATATTTCGTCCAAAAAAAAGACTTAAATTCGGTTTTTAAACAAAATATCTCCTTAACATTGCGGGCGATTTTTTGTCACACTACGGTAACTTTACATAAATTTCACCAGTATTAAAAGCCATGTGTTTTTGAATGGCTTCGAATTTTAATCATCATATGACACTGTGTTAAAAGTTATTTTAATTCTAATTATAATTTGCATACTTACTTAGATATCTAATTTATTATGAAATGGCAGATATGCCTTATTCACATAACGTTTACAATCTTAAAGAAGAAGAAGAGAGTTTCAATAATTACAAGTAGTAATTTCAAATCATTCATATTTAAGAGAGGCTACTTACAATTGTAGTGATATTTTAAAATAACATGACTTCATAATCATGATCACAAATGCTTAGAATGTTAATCCAAACATCTGTTTAACTAATACAACGATCATGTTTTGATTATGCACAGTCCATATAAAAATAACATCCTTTACAAAGATAAGTAACGTAAATGTGTATAACGCGGATATGAACATCTTAATTAAGTGAAAGGTATCAATTTATAAGATAAATACACGATATATCATCATCCTGATCTTGGCTCATATGCGTCTCTGGTGGGCTCGAGCCTCCTTCATAATAGGAGGGAAATTGACCTTACTATACCATGCTGGTCAGACAGGTTAGTATAGGGTTTTGTTTCGAGTTTTCCTTCTCATAGATTGTATATTATATCCCTTAGTCGTCTTTTACGACATCCACGGGCAAGAGAGGAGGTGGTGAATGGTATTCTTATTCTGTCATTACACGAAAACATGGCACATATAATCAGTTTATTTGGTTCTGAATGATGAGGTTATGTAAAGTTCTAATCATTTATTAGTACCTATTCTAGCAACCCGCCCTCGCTTCGCTTCGGTTATAGGTTATAGTCGTTTTACCCGCGTAGTTCCCGTTCCCGTGGGAATACCGAGATAAAATATAGCCTAGTTTACGCCCTGATATTATAGCTTTCCATTGGTGAAAGAATTTTTGAAATCGGTCCAGCCGTTTTGAAGATTACTCGGAACAAACAGACAGACAAAAAATTTTTAATTGCCATTTTAGGCATAGGTGTCGTGCAAATAACCGTGTGAGCATGAAAAAAGCCTATTATTTTGACATTACAAACAGACACTCCAATTTTATATATTGGTATAGATAGTACGTCAATATCCCTCCCATAGTGGGGGACGCCCAGGCCCAGCAGTGGGACGTCTATAGGCTGATGTATTGATGATCTTTAAACGCAATGACTGCCGATCTTAACATACCTATATACTCCATTAAATAAATGCATTTAGTAAGGTAACAAGCGCTCCGTGAAATTGAATGTATATACTTTACCTAGTACGAATTTTTGATTTAAAAAACAGAATCTTAGCCATTTTAATAGAAAATAAAAAAATATTATAGCTTTGTAACAGTAGAACTACAACAAAATATTATTTAAAACAAATAAAAAGTGCTTGTATGTATCTTGGATATATATTTTGAACTTCACCATTGGACGGACTTAAGATCTAACGTAAACTGGACGGACTTAATCTAACATAAACTCAATTCTGAATAAAACTCAATTGAATTAACGAATTCCATATTTCGTTTACAAGGTCACTCAAAAATAAATTTGATGATTAATCTTAGAGTACAACTATGTTAAATTTTAGACACGTGTCAGAAAATTATGAATATATATTTCATTGTGTTTAAGAACTGCAAAACAACAATTATGTAATATTCTGATAACATTTTATATACAAAAATATGAAAATACAGCTTTTATTAAGAAACTTCAGTGCGCTGACGGAGGAAGAATGTAACACACGACGTGTAGATTTTTTACGTGTAGATGTCGTAAAAGACGACTAAGGGATTATATTGAGCAGAGAGGATCTTTGCAACAAAAGGATAACTCGAAATAAAATCCTATACCAATCCGTTTGACCTGCGTGGTATAGTAACGTGGAGCGTAGTAAAAGAGGCCCAAGCCCAAGAGTGGGACGTATATGGCCTGAGATGATGATTATTCAAAAAGTAAAATTGTTATAATCCATGGACCAATTCGTTGTAGTTTCTTTAAAACAAACATCAACAAAAAAGATTTTCTCCTGCTCCAGGACACCTATGTGAAACGGTGAATGGGTAAATTCTATTTTTGTATGTAGGTACCCCGTGCGGTTACCATTACTAGTTGCTGTATGGTAGCGGTTACGAATACGTCCAACACTTAGTTGTTCGTGGGTGTCGTAAAATATGATTAAGGGTTTTTCATAGATATAAGCCAACTCTATCTGATTCCGGTCAATAATTAAAAAAAAAAACCAAGCAGTCGATGGGACAAAAAAACCATTGCCAAAACTTTTTCTATATATGATGAGAAAATAATACATAGTGTATTGTCGACCCCTAAGTAAGTAGGATACAAGTAGAATGATGATGATACCACGCGGAGAATTACCACTTATAATCTGACTAGCAGTGCCCTGCGGTTTCACCCGCCGTTCCTCTTTCTGTGGAAATATCGGGATAAATTATATCTTATGTGTTATTCTGATATGTAAGCTATATTATTGTGAAGTTTCATCAAAATCCATTCAGTAGTTTTTGTGTGAAAGAGCAACAAACATCTTCACATCCTCCCAAACTCACAAACTTTCGCGTTTATAATATTAGCATAGAAAATATTATCAAGCTGATTTTTTATTTATTACCTAAATATAATATTTGTATTCGAATGTAATCTAATCTAATATTTTACGCAATTTGTATTTGAAGCTGAAGTAATAGTTTTAGTGTTGTGTGATTTATGCTTCCCTAATAGTCAAAAGTAGTAAAATGTCCTAATACGAGTATTTATTAATTAGACAATGTGGCTATAAATTAATAGCTATCTATTTACCGTATTTTGTAATAAAAAAAATAACTAAATATATACGCTTTTAAGTTTCGCGTATTTTGTTTGGTGGACTCACGAAGAAATAAATGAAATAATCTTAAGACGATTGATAAATTCATTAAAACTTCTAAGAGTTTAAAATTATAGATTGAAAATTTTCCTCGGTCTTGAACATCTTAAAAGTCCTGTTGAGCAACATTGACTTTACTGATTACTTTAGAAATAAAGTCCAAAAAACTATGTTTAACGACAACTTAAGTAATTAAAAATTATATTATTATTTTTTTTTTATTGCCAACGGTGGCAAACGAGCAAGCAGCACACCTGATGGTAAGTGAAACTGCTGCACATGGATCTTTACAATACCAGGGGCACAGCAAGGCCGCTGCCTGCCGTGAAGGAAATACTCTTCTTAAACCTCGTTTAAAGACGGACATGTCATAGCGCTCGGGAAACACAGCAGCAGGTAGTTCATTCCAGAGCTAGCACGTATGTGGGAGAAATGATCGCTGGAAACAGTTGAAGTTGAAGTACAGTTGAAGACCAGTTGGTAGAATGGTGACGGTGGTACCAAGTCAAACAGTTCCTCGGAGCACTCCCCGTGAAAGAGTCGGTAGAATACACAGAGTGACCCAAAGTCTCTCCGCTGCTCCAGCGACTCCAATCTGTCCGTAAGATTGGGATCCCCGACGATTCGAACAGCCCGTCTTTGCAGGGAGTCAAGTGGGTCTAGCTGATATTTGGGTGCACCTGCCCAGAGATGTGAGCAGTACTCCACATGAGGACGAACTTGTGCTTTGTATAGCACAAGACGCTGTCTCGGTGTGAAGTACCGCCTGGCTCTGTTCAGGACGCCCAACTTTTTGCTTACCAATTTGGCTTTGTCCTCCAAATGACTCCCAAACTGGACTTTGCTCGATATTTTGACGCCGAGAATCCCAATACTTTCAGAAATTGGGAGAGTTACTCCTTGGAACTGTGGCGCCATGACAAACGGGTCCTTCTTTGCAGTGAACGCGCAAACTTGTGTCTTTGTGGGGTTGAACTGGACTAGGTTCCGTTCACCCCATTCCGAGGCCCGCCCCAGAGAGCGCTCGACTTCAGACACAAGTTGAACCCTTCTTTCCTGAGTACTCCGAGGGATATTCCGTTGCTCAGTGTACCGCTCATCACCCGTACTGTCATCCGCATAGCAACGCATATTCTCGCTAGAGAGCATGTCATTGATATGCAGGATAAACAACGTCGGGGAGAGCACCGAGCCTTGTGGTACACCAGCATTAATGGTCATGGTATCGGAGCAGGAGCCATCTACGACGACTTTTATACTCCGACCATCCAAAAAGCTGGCGATCCAATTACAGAGTCCCTCGGGGATTCCGTAAGATGGTAGCTTCGATAGAAGTGCCCTGTGCCAGACTCTATCGAACGCCTTTGCGATATCTAGGCTGAACGCCAGCGCCTCACCCTTGCCCTCCAAGGCCTCTGCTCAACGGTGTGTGAGGTACACAAGAAGATCACCTGTCGACCGACCATGACGAAAGCCGTATTGGCGACCACTGATAAGCTGGCGATCCTCAAGGTACTGCAGAAGCTGGCGGTTTATAACCTTCTCCATTATCTTGGAGAGCAAGGATGTTATCGCAATTGGCCTGTAATTCGATGGGTCAGACCGGTCTCCCTTTTTAGGGATCGGGTGGACATGGGCTACCTTCCACGAAGACGGAACCCTATTAGTAGCGTAGGAAAGTCGGTATAGGCGCGTGAGGATGGGAGTCAATTCAGGGGCGCACGTCTTTAGTACCACTGCAAGGATGCCATCCAGCCCACTCGACTTATGGACATCTAAAAACCGCAGCTCCAGCCTAACCGCTCGCTGCGTGATGCGGATTTCGGGCAGTGAGCTTTCACACCGTGGGATGGTAGGTGGTGTGGCAGCTCCGGCATCCAAAGTCGAGTTACAGGCAAAGAATTGACCTAGAAGATCGGCCTTCTCCTTTGCGCTGTGGGCCAGACTACCATCATGTTTCTGCAGTGGTGGGAGATTGGCGAGCAGCCTTGGCGAGCGACCAGAATGCACGACTCCCAGCGGGATAGCTTTGCAATCGCTCGCCAATTCTGGCAACATGTTCCGCCTTGGCTCTGGCAATAGTTTTCTTACTAGATCTGGAAGCGGCGTTAAATTTCCGCTTCACCTCTTTGGCGTTCGGGTCCTGGCATTTTTTGGCCCTATTCCAGGCCTGATATGCGGACTGTTTCTGGCATGCAGCCGTCCTGCAGGTTTTGTTAAACACAGACGCCAGGGTCCCCAGAGGCGAAGCAAAGCCGCTTCCATGGGTAGGATGCGTAAAACTCGCGCAGTCCATCCCAATCTGCTGACTTATATTGCCAGACTCTGCGAGTCCCAGTCGCCTTAGAACGACTAGGCCTTACAACAGGGGCACTGCTACAAACCAAGCAGTGGTTAGAAGACCCAAGAGGGGCTTCAACCACTACCTGATATCCGTGCTGGTGTGTAGTCAGCAGAAGATCCAGTAAAGAAGACTCATGGCTCTCAATATCTGGGATACGGGTGGGCTGTGTCACCAGTTGTGAGAGACCATAGGCCGAGACCATATTGAAGAGATGTCGAGCCTGGAGGTCAGTGGTTCGGGACCCCACTCTTTATGATGAGCGTTGAAGTCTCCAAGAACCACCACCTCCGCTGATGGACACTGCTCCAATATTTCGTCAATCCCCCATTGGACGTTCTCAAATAATTGAATTGACCCCGGATCACTGCCATGGGACCTGTAGAGGCATGCGTAGATGCGGGTAAGGCCTCCATAGTCTACGCGTAGCCACAGGATTGACAAGTTACCATATTCGAGGGCCCGAAGGCGGCGACAGCAGATATCACCTCGGATGAATACGCACACCCCGGCTTTACGACGGAAGGTATGCTCCAACTCATAGCCGGGGTAATTTAGGTACGAAATGTCATCCGGAGCACCTATCTGCGTCTCCGTTAAAAAGAGTAAGGCAGGCTGCGCCGTCTCGAGGTGATGGTGGACGGCGTCAAGATTGCTATGTAAACCCTTGATATTGCAAAAATCCACATCAAATGTGGATAAGGGGACCGCCGTAGAAAATCGTCTCTTTTTAACTTTCTTGGCCATGTTTTTTTAATTTAAGAAGAGGAGGAAGGGAGTGTGAATGTGTACAACGGAGTTCGGTGATACCAAAAAAAAAAAGGCGGGGCATAGTGCATGGTTGAGGAGTGAGTTTTGTGAGGAGCTGACACGAAGCACGGAAGGGCCCCCGATGCCCCCCCCGTGCGTAGCCGCCGAGGTCCACTCCGGTTTCCCACACCGGCACGACGACTACCCAACGGGATTTTCGCCGGTTGATGGGACAGCCTCCCAGGGAGGATGATCCTGGGTTCGGGTCCCCTGCTGACCGGCAGGTGGCCGGCGGTGACCATTCCCATCGGGTCTCCCTGTACACCATGTCAGCCCCTCACGCTCAATACCCCGACCAAGACCTCACCACCGCAGGTTTCAGGCCTCACCGAAACCCGCCACACACAAACACACCCAGAAAGTTGGGTTCCCGGCTCTCTCGCTCACCGAACGAAGTGCAGCAGCAAATTGCTACTACTCAAACGTCGATCTTCTGCGAGAGTGTGGTACTGCCTCGAACAGACCGGCCCGCGACTGCAGACAAAAGACTGTCTACAGTGTGGTCCTACCACCAATAAATTCTATTCTATTTCATATTAAAAGAATTATTACTATTTATTCCATTCAGTAATTCTTATTCCATCTGAATGTAAATATACTCCTACGTCCTTCCTATTTTTAAGCATAATAATAATAATTTCTATTTCTAGCATTTTCACAGGACAACGTATACTTTATTTGGAAGGACCCTTTTCCTTGTACTACATAGGCAAAAATGCGGTGAGAACTTGTATTGTTAATACATCATCATAAACTGGAGTTCCCGTGTGGTGCAGTAAGAATACAATTCACCACCCCCTGGTGGGTATCGTAAAAGACGACTTGGGGATTAAATATACATATAACATCCATGCAAGAAAAGGAAAACTCGAAACAAAACCCTATACTTAAGTGTTTCATTATTCGACTGCTCGTCACAAAAGAAGGTAATGTTTTTATTTTAGTAAATATTTTTATCATATAAATGGAACCAACCATGATCAAATAAAATCTTATTATTTAAATATGTTAATTTCAACGCAAATAAATATCGTCTTATTACGGTTATTTTTTTATTTCTTTGCAATTTTTTGTATATCTGACTATATGATGGTGGTTAAACTAGTGATTGTTTTTTTTCAGCCTGTGGTCTAGACACTTCTCAATTGTCTGGAGTAACGAAAAGTTGGCTTGTGATCCCATAACCTGCCGTATTACATCTCTATCGCCAATTGGGTTGGCTACAGTTATAGATGCTTCGAAAACAGCTAGGCAGACAGTTGCTATTTATTCCTAAAAATACCAATTTTTTGACGGAGTAAGAATACCATTGTCACCCCACCTCCTTTTTGTGTAGATGATCTTAAAAAACGACTAAAGGATTCAAGAAAACAATACCACTACAATAGAAAAAAAACTGACAATAAAATACCTTTGGCCATCGTGGTATAGTAGGTCAATTTCCCTCCCACTCTGGAGGAGGCTATAGCCCAACAGTGGGACGTATAAGTTGAGATAAATTACTGAAACGTAAAGTCGCAATGACTCTACTTAGTCGGTACTTCAATCTAATTTTGTAAAACAAGTCTTCAAACTCACTTTTTTTACCTTGTTTGTAAATCACAAACATTTCATTTATACTAAATAGCATGTCCATAAGGCGTAGCAGTATTAAGAGCGGCTATCAATATTGAATTTCATTGATTCAGTTACCATGCAAGAGAATTCTTTGAGATAAAATATCTATGTTACTTCTCTGATATTACAGCTTTCTATTTCTGAAAGAATTTTTGAAATCGGTTCGGTGGTTTAAGCGTGAAAGCATAACAAACTTATTTTCGCATTTTTAATATTAGTAAGAATTTCAAGTTTTTATTATTATCTATCGACCATAAAAAAAGAAATTTATTTCAAACTATTTCAAATATCATCAACATCTCAACTCATGTATGTCCCACCATATTGGGCTCGGACCTCCTCCACTATGAAAGGGATTGATTGTCACATTGATCTACTATACCATGCTGATTAGAAGTATTGGTATAGGGTTTTAAGTCGAGATTTCCTTGTCTTACATTGAGGCTATCTGCATATTATATCCCTTAGTCGTTTCTGACGATACCCACGGGCTAGAGACGTGCTTGAATTTTATTTTTACTCCGTCACCATACGGAAACATATATTCTTTTTAGTAATTTTAATATCCCCGTGTGTTTAAATAGTAAAATATAACTTAGGAATGCAATCAAATAATATCATAAGAAAAGAAGAACTCAAAATAAAACCTTATACCAACCCGCCTCACCGGGTATAAGCAAGAGATGAACTTACTTCAAATTGTAAATAAAACTTGAGCCCAGCATCACAATCATCGCTCAGACATCAACGCTTCTTGGGAGTATAGTTGTTGACCAGACGGCGTTAGATAAAGTATTCCCAGATTAATGTAAAGCTCTTAGTCTTCTTTTACGACACCCACGAGCAATGTAATGATTGTAATATTCGTAACCACACCGTAAGAATAATAATATATCTATGTGAATGACACAAAAAAATAACTTAAAATTATACCCCCGTATAATTATTTATTGCGATGTATAAACGATATAAATGCCATGTTTTTTTTAATATTTTTAATATGAACTACACAAATGGTGAAATAGTTAAAATTTCAATATACAGTGCCAAGCATAGCGAGTTTGACCATACTTTGAGCGATCCACAAGTTGTTCTTCTGGGTTTGATTTGTACCGGACGCTTTATATGTTTGTAATACATTATAATACTTTGGTGTGGGATGTCTTTTAAAAATATTACAGACTATCTGATTAATGTAAGTCTCCTTTCAATCGCTATCTCTTTGGTATGAGCCTTCTCTCAAAATATAAACTTTTTCTTTGAACCTCATTATCCTGCTTGCATCCTAATTTCTTAGGGTCGACGCAATATGTACTCTGTTTGAATTGTACATCTTGCAAAAGGTTTTGCAAGAGTTTTATGACCGGGCGCTGCCTAACGTCAATTTTACTTAGAAATGTAACTGTTAACCAGATGGCACCAGTTATGATTAGCTCAGGTCGATTTAAAGGTTAGTCTTTTACTACGGGCTTTTCGTAGCCACTATCATCCAGCAAATATTTTATGATATAGGTACTAGCAACCCGCCCTCGCTTCGCTTCGGTTTCAGTCGTCTTACCCACGTAGTTCCCGTTCCCGTGGAAATATCGGGATAAAATATAACCCTGATATTTATCTTTCCATTGGTGAAACAATTTTAGAAATCGGTCCAGTAGTCTCGAAGCCTATTCAATACAAGGAAACAAATCTTTCCTCTTTATAATATTAGTGTAGATAATTCTTAAGTTTGTTTTTTCTCCACATCTAATATGTAATTATTATATTTTATAACTAAATCATCATCATCATCATGGTACATACATCCCACTGTTGGGCTCGGGCCTCCTCCACAATGGGAAAGAATTTGACCTACTATACCATGCTGGTCAGACATGTTGGTATAGGGTTTCATTACGAGTTTTCCTTCTCTTGCACAGATGTTATGTGCATATTATATCCCATAGTCGTCTTATACGACATCCACGGGCGAGACAGGGAGTGGTGAATTGTATTCTTACTCCGTCACCACACGGAAAGCTAACTAAATACTAATATTAATTTCAAGGATACTGAGCGCGTGCTGTTACAAGACATAACCTCAAACTTGCAAATAAACTTGGGACCTACCTGCTCATCTCTGACTTAATTTAACCAAACTCCTATCACAGCTACTATTTGATAAATATTGTGATATTATCACTATCATAATTATCATTAATTACTGACTGTCCTTGTGGTGACAGAGTAGGTTTAGGTACAATTCACCACTCCCTGTCTTGCTCGTGGGGCCAACTAATGGATATAATAAGCAAATAACATTTACACAAGAGATATAAAACTTGAAATAAAACCCAACACATCTGACCAACGTGGTGTAATTTCACTCCTAGTGTGGAGGCTCGAGCACAGCAGTGGGACGTTAATGAACTGTAATGATGAATTATCATCTAATAAAATACATAGGAGCGGCAAATTAGCCCACTATATACCTAATACTAATTAGATATCATATAAAGTTTTACACCAACTCTTTTCTTTCATCCAGTGCTACATGCTATACTCCTTGGTGGTCTTATACGACATCCTCAGAAAAAAGAGGGTGTTGACTTTTTATATTTTTTTAAATATAATCAATCTATCCGTGTGATGACGGAGTAAGAATACAATTCACCACTCCCTATCTCGCCCGTCGATGTCCTAAAAGATGACTAAGGGAAATAATATGCATATAACATCTATGCAAGAGAAGGAAAAATCGAAATAAAACCCTATACTAACCTGTCTAACCAGCATTGTATAGTAAGGTCAAGTTTCCTCCTGTTGTGAAGGAGGCTCGAGCCCAGTGGGACGTATATCAGCTGAAATGATGGTAGTGATTATGAATCAATATATTTTAGACCATCATTTTTGTCCTGCTCTTATCTCAATAACTTGGGTTCAACGCTATATGGACTCCTTTTCTATAGTACACACAAACACACACACACACACACATACACACGTGCACACACGCAAACAAGCACTCAACACTCGCACACACAAAAATAAAAAAGCGAACTCATCCTATAAAAGCACATCCTTCATAATTCAATTCATTAATGTTATTTATATTATTATCATTCTTATTGTTAATTATTTTATTTCTTTTCTTTTTTTTTCTCTTCTTTTGTTATTATTTCTTTCTTATATATTTGGGGGAAAGGGGTTTGCTGAAAACCAGCCCTGCATAATTTCTATGCAGCACAACGCTGAACATTCCCCTATTGTCAAAATAAACTAAAAATGTGTATTATAATTGTTAGTTATTATGTGACAATAAATGCTATTCTATTCTATTTTATATTGCTAAAGTTATTAGCAATTGTTTAATGGCTGGCTGCTTGACTGATGTCAAACCTCCATGCGAACGTAATTGTTGACTGTACGGCATAAAATATCGTCAATATGTTTTAAGTATTGCATTAAATTAATAATTTAATTTCGTTCCACCGAAGGCCCGATATCGTGCCAACGTACTTGTTATTCAAATAGAGGTGATTAGGTTGAATATATTAATTCGAAACTAAAATAAATACCTCATACCGTTTAATGTAAATGAACATAAAATAATCAATTTATATATAAATTTAATATATTTTTTCGCATCTGGAATCGCTTTACTTCCTAATTAAGCAGTTTAAGATATTTAAGTAGGTATAACTATTTAAGTATCTTAAACTCTACAAAAATTAAAACACCACAATCTTAATAAGATAAAATTCCAAGAAAATACGAAATTAAAAGGATACAATTACTTACTTCCCCGTAGGTAATTGTATCTATATAGTTATTGTTTAAATATTTATTAATTAATGAAATAATTTAATTACTATAACATATACGTACCACAAAATATTGTTTAAATTCAAAATTGTCGTTTAAAAACGTCAGTGTAAAAGTTATTGTACATGCATATCACTTCAGAACAAAAAGCACAAGATTTTTTTTCCCAAAAGTACAACATAAACTTAGCACAAACTTATAAATCACAATTTACGATGAAATTTTTAAACCGCCAACTTGCACTTTGACACTTTCACGTTTTTTTTTAAACGTCTGTGCAAAGGCACACGATGGTGTGAAAAGTTCGTAATATAGAGACTCGGCGCGGTAAGACACTGCGCCGGCGACTCTACACAATCGACTGGAGGTGCAAGCGCAACTCTAGTCGGGCCTGCTTCGAATGCAGATGTTCAAAACATTTTTAATGTATCCTTTTTATATTGCCGTTATTTCTGCAATAGAATGCTCGACTCTATATTTAGTAAAGCCATAATCATGGTATTCACCGCAATCATTTTATACCGATGAGATATAAAAATCGTTTGTCATAACACTTGAGAACTTAGTTACATTTTTCATCATCATTTTTAACATAAGTGTTGTATAATCCAGAATGTTGTATTGCAAACTTATTACCGTAATGCATTTTATTTAACTGATTGAATTTGCAGACAGCCTTCAAAAAAATTTACTACCATAAAACGCTATTTACATTTTACGTTAAAATTTTTAATATTACCAATTCATTCTACTTTTTATATTTCCAAAGATCTCTCTTATACTTATTATCATATTTATAAAATAAATAGTTTGCTACCTCTGGCAGAATCTGTTAAGTCGGCAGCTAAAGGTATCAAGAGCCTTGCCGCACATTAGAAATATATACCTATCTCGCTTTAGCGCAAAAATAACACCCTTATATTGGAGAGAGATACGTATATTCATTGCAGACCGTTTACACAGGCCTAACTTAATTGTTACCGCTGTTGTTGTAAGTAAATCTATCAGGAATTATCTGAATATAAACTTTGTTTTAATATAAATAAAGCATACATTCGTAATACTTTATCTCACATAGCACAATTTAAGCAAAATTCTCACTTAAATAAGTAAATCTTTAGCCAGTTATTACGTATAACGGTTTAATTTAAAGCAAAAACATAATGCTATAAAATTTAATAAGAAAATTCTTTTAGAGTGGTACTGGTTATGTGGATTTTTAATTTTAGCGTGGGATGCGTACGCGCAACCGGACAGTGGACACGTTTGATTAGTTGCGAGAATACATCTTTTCGTTTTGTCTCTTTCACTCTTTAGAAATAAAACTGTGTAAGAACGGGACATTACAATGTTTACATCTTTATGGACCGAAGAGACGGGGCTTTAATGGGATCTTCCCAGATGTACTGATCGGTTAATTTTCGTAGGTAGGAGGAAAATAAATGTCAGTTATAAACATTTTACATAGCGGCTGTTTTTATGTTATTTATTACGCTGGTTTTTAATAGTCATTGGGTAACAAACGCATTATTTTAAATTTAGAGCTTTATTTTTTTTCGTCATATTTTTTACAACATCGTTTGCTATAATCTCATATTACAATTAATTGTCTAAAATCTAGGTTACTTTTTAATTTTTCATTAAATAATTTACAATAGCAGGTCAAGATACTAATTTTTCTACGATTAAGTTTAAATAATTAAATGCTTGCCTTGCTTGCCTCCCTTCCCTCCATTGTGGTTGAGGGGAGTGATGGCTGCTCTAGTGGTTAGCTCGTGATCGGGTGCCGCTTGCGGGTCTAGCCATGGTACTTTTACGTTATATTTAATAGGTAACTGTATTGTATGATGGTTCGAAAGGCATCACACTGGAGCTATTAATAGACGTGTTGTTGTATATTATTTTATTAAAAAAAAAAATAGTAAATGAATAAAAAAGAAGACAATCCCACTGAGCTTCTTGTCGGATCTTCTTAGTGCGGTCGCGTTCCGATCCGGCAGTAATTTAAGGTAAAAATGTAAAAAAAATGACCATATGTAAGTGCCCCCGCGGGGTTTATACATAATAAAGGATTTGAATTTACCTAATTCACCTATCTCCTTATATAGGTATTCCTCGTCTCAACGTATATTTAAGTTAGGAATAGGGTATATTATTCCTCTAAGGTAGAAAAACGTAGGTACGTGCAGACTCTGGAATGAACTACCTGTTATTGTGTTTCCCGAGCGCTATGACATGTCTTTTTTTAAACGAGATTTAAGAAGAGCATTTTCGTCACGGTAGGCAATGGCCTAGCTTTGCCCCTGTTATTGCGAAGGTTCATAACCGGCAGTATCACTTACCATCAGATGTGTTGTTTGCCTGTTTGCCACCAACAGCCATGAAAAAATGAGGCTACATAAGTAGAGAAATATTAGTAGGTACCGATCCTATGGTAGTGAAAGTTGAATATGGTTGAGAAAGCATGAAATCAGAACGAATAAGAATAAATGTTATTGAGATTTTTAATGTGTATGTATCTTGTGTGAAGAAAATGAAGGGAGTGTGAAATGTGAATGTGTGCAATCAGATTCGATGATATTAAAGTAATCATCAAAACTCACCACAGGCAAACACGCACAGAAAGCCGAGCTTCTGACTCTCTCGTTCATCAAACGAAGTGCAGTAATATATTGTTACTACTGAGACGTCGATTTTAGGAGGCGGTTTGATTCCAGCAGTGGAAAATACGTACATATATGAGTTAAAATGATCATGGTAAAGTCAGCCGCAGATGGCTGTTACAGCCTTATGCTCACTAGAAGAGGGCGCAGAGAACTTTCAACTCTAATAATAACTCTAATTTTCAGTCTTTAGATCCCTCATCTTTACATAAACCCGTAACCCTTTCGTTTAAAAATCTATACCAATAAATAAAATTGGAGTGTCTGGTTGTAATGTCAAAATAATAGGCTTTTTTCATGCTCACACGGTTATTTGCACGACACCTATGCCTAAAATAGCAATTAAAAAATTTTTGTCTGTCTGTCTGTCTGTCTGTCTGTTTGTTCCGGGTAATCATCAAAACGGCTGGACCGATTTCAAAAATTCTTTCACCAATAGAAAGCTATAACATCAGGGCGTAAACTGGGCTACATTTTATCCCGGTATTCTCACGGGAACGGGAACTACGCGGGTAAAACGACTATGACCTATAACCGAAGCGAAGCGAGGGCGGCTTGCTAGTCTATACCAATAAATAAAATTGGAGTGTCTGTTTGTAATGTCAAAATAATAGGCTTTTTTTCATGCTCACGCGGTTATTTGCAAGACGCCAATGTAATCGTTGACCCAAATGATACCAGATGGAGTTGGTCAATCTAGGGCTCTTAGTCGTCTTTTACGACACCCACGAGCAAAGCAAGGGTTGGTAGTATTCGAAGCCGCTACCACACAGCTCATTAAATTACATGCATGGTATACATAGTAGTCAATTTTCCTTCCATTATGAAGGAGGTTAGAGCTCAACAGTGGGACGTATATGAGCTATGAGGATGGGGGGGACACATACTTAAGGATAGTGATGTAGGGGAGACCTGGGAGAGTTGTGACAAGGACGATTTGTCGCAACCTATGACCGTTAACGAGGTGGCAAAAACACATAATCGTCTTTTTAGTGATGCGCTGCTTGACAAATTATGCACTAAAGGTACACGGCAAGTGGTTGTGTGAGTACGGCGTCTGCATGGTAAAAAACACCGAAAAGTAAGTTTTTTATCAAAATTTTGAATGCATTTAAATCGTGATCTATTGCATTAACGTGGATTTGCAATTTTTTTTCCATATTGTGCAGTTTTTGAAGTTTCAACACGTGGCATTTTTTTATTGTGTTTGCATCTTGATTTAAAATTACAAATTATTATTTTGTATAGGTCGCGATTTTTGGCCCATAGGAGAGTTGTGACACGCTGTCATAACTCTCCTAGTTTAGTTTTATTTTCAGGTGAGCTTATTTAACATGCTTTTTGTAATGTTTTTATTATGTTTATGTATATGTTTGTTTTTCTAATCAACTCTTATAACTTAAGTTTGATATAAAAGGTGATCGGCAATTTAATTCCCTGTTAAATATGTATTTTTTTACAGAAATTTATTTGGGCATGTGGTTTGGTGTTGTGCTGATTTTTTTTTTTCTGAATGTCTAATAAATATAAACGAAAGACTGAGAGGAGAATGGCTGGCGTCGTAGGTTATGAATTGGCGTATCGGCAATTTCGTTACGAGGTCAAAGTCTTTGAAAGCCCGCATCCTCTCACAATCTCAACCATATATCTTTGCAAAGATATATAAAGAAGAAACAGGCTTTCCAAAATAAAGAATATGATATGGCTGCATCTATGCTTTATGCTACTTTAACGGTGTTTACAGAAGAGCAAAAAATATTAAATGTAGAAGTTATTTGGAATGTCAATGAAACGGAAATAAGTCGAAAGTTAAAAAGTGTGTTCTAAGGTAAGAAAAGAATAAACCTAAAAAACCAAGGACAGGACAAGAACAACAAGAATAATAATAGAGGTGGTGCGAAAGAAGATGCAGAAAATGATTGTTTCTGCTTATGGTGCTTTGAGTCCTACGCCAGAGGTAGATCAAATGTATTCCAGGCACTAAACCCATCAGTGCCTGGAATACCAGTTGGTCTTATGAAGATTGCACAGAGGCGAATTGCAGTAGGTACGTCTGTCATAATTGTTTATCAGATTAAATTAAGATTTTCCACTGATTTTAAAACCATTGATCTCGTAATAATACTATAATTATTTATAAAAAAAAAATGCTTGTTATGTTAAATATTATGTTAGTTCCTACAAATTATGTCAAAATTGACAATAAAAGTACTTTTCTGGAAAACAATGCGTATTCCGTTTATAATTCATATAAAAGTATCTTTATCTATCAAATTCATGGCTGTCACAACTTACCTTGGTACTTGTCACAACTTACATCGGTATTAGGAGAGTTGTGACAAAGGGAGTAGTTTCACTTTACGAGGAATTTCTCAGAAACCTTGTATCTTTTTTTGAAGTTGATAACTGTTTTTAAAAGAGCAATAACTAAGGTAAAGTAGGATATAGAGTTCAAAATCATAGCATCATTATATATTGAGATAATAATTTTTATATAAAAATTGTCACAACTCTCCTAGGTCTCCCCTACCTACTTGCCTGCCCGTGGGTGATGTATAAGACGACTACGAGATTACAATATGCAGATAATACCTATCTATCTGAATTATTATATTAACTAGCAGCCCGCCCTAGCTTCGCTTCGGTTTCAATCGCATTACTCGCGTAGTTCCCGTTCCCGCCGATATACTGGGATAAAATATAGCCTATCTTACTTAGGGATACTGTAACATTCTAATGATGAAAGAATTATCGAAATCCGTCCATGATTTTTTGAGTTTATTCGTAAGGAACGTTTCCACTTTATAATATTAGTGTGGATTTACACCCTTAGAGAGTAAAAATTAAAAAATGCTGAAACACGGATTTATTTATTTTTACTAAAGAGTATTTTTGAAGAATTTGAAGAAAATCGATGTAGATTTTTTTTTCTCCTTATACAAACTTTGTTACTGCGATTTTCCCCCTAGGGTGGATTTTCAAAAAACCCTTCCTTAGTGGGTTTCTACGTCACGCATAGAAACAAATGTCAAAATTTCATGTTCCTGGCTTCAGTAGTTTCGGCTCTGTGATAAGTCAATAAACTGACATCTTTCTACCTATTTTACCCTCTTAGAGTTTATTTATTTTTATTAAAGAGTATTTGTGTTTAATTTGAAGACAGTAGCTAAAGATTTTTTTTTCTTTCTATACAAACTTTACCGTTGCCTTTCACCCCTTTAGGGGTGGAATTTCAAAAAATCTTTTCTTAGTAGGTGTCTACGTCACAAAATGAAACTATGGTCTAAATTTCATTATTCTAGCTCCAGTATCTTCGGCTCACCCTGTTCCTTTATTTGCATATTATTGTTAACGCCCCCGCAACACCCTTTGCAGGTGGAATTTCGTAAAATCCGTTCTTAGCTGACCTCCACTCAACGAAAGGAATATTTTTGGCAAATTTCAAGTCCGTATGCCTTATGGTTCCAGAGATATGGTGATGAATCAATATATCGCTCGCAAAACCCGCCTCTCCTATATAGGTATATATAGATACGTAAAGCAAAAACTTTGTACCACTTTTTACGAAAATTACGTAGATTGACAAATATGAAATTTAGCACAGTTGAAGTATACAGGTTGTATCAGGTTATGGGGCAACTGGTCAAAAGGGGGCTAGGCAATGGTGGTAGGAACCCATAAAAAAATTTGAACGAAAAATATTGATTCGTTTAGAAATTAGAGACAAGTAAAGTTTTTATTTTGTCATCGCTTTTTCGTATAAATCTGATTGAAATGTATAAAGTCAATGATACTTAATACGCAACATATTCATACTTTGTTAAATATTCATTAGAAATTGAAAAAATCAATGATTACATTTACAAGCAAAACAAACTTCGCTTTAAAACAGCTGATCGGCCTATGAGCGTTGACCGCTTGCTGTTATACCTACATGTCATTGAAGCGTTTGCGCAATTCTAGGTATTAATGAATGAAATTATACTGTCGAAGCTTTACATGCCTACATGTATTCTGTCTGTACATGCCTACATAATACGTAACATTTAAGGCATAGACTCTCAGACACATTTTTTTGAAATCACTATAACTTTTATGTTATATTGTTTTTTGTGTAATGTATATTCTAATCATGATCTATGACCGTTAAACTACAACATACTCGAACAGTTGTCCCATAACATGATACACTCTGTATAACGAGGAGAAGTGCATAAAACTAAAATTTCATATAAATGGATTAGAAATATTTTAAATTCATTAAAAACAGCATTACGCACCACGCACACGCAAACATTGGTAGACCATGCAATCGCTACACAAACATACACACCAACGCTTATACACTTTTGTTTACGGTTAAAATCTCTGGTCGAACTGAATGTCAAACAATCATAATTATGATATTTGTACTATATATATAGTAATATATTAGTCAGTAATGGAGTACAGCTTCCTCAATATACATAAATATAATTAAAAGAAAAGTGTGTAGCAGAAAAATTAATTTAAATTCATTGTGGCCGAATTTCGACCACTCTGCTACCACTAGTATAATTGAAACCGTAACTGAAACTTACAAAATTTTGGATATTTTTGGACAGGATCGGTGTCTGTATGAGATAGGTTATGACGGGTTTTCTATCTGCCAGCCGATCTGACAGCCTAAACATAAGCCTCTCTAAATGAAAATAACACAATGATCACCACAATTAGCTAAATCCTTTTACGATGCCCTAAAATATCAATATCCGTAACTGAAACTATCCGAAACTGTCGGCAAATCTAAAATAAATAAATAAATAAATAATTACACATCCGTAACGGATATAATGTTATCCTAATACCTGTAACTACATCCAGATCGACCTGATCCAGATCCAAATCCAGACGGAGTAAGAATACAATTCACCACTCCCTATCTTGTCCGTGGGTATTGTAAAATACGATTAAGGAATATAAAAAGCATATAAGATCTACGCAAAGAAGGAAAACTCGAAACAAAACCTTATACCAACCTGTCTGACCAGCATGGTATAGTAAGGTCAATTTCCCTCCTATTGTGGAAGAGGCTCGAGCCCACCAGTGGGACGTACCTATATGAGCAGAAATGATCCAAATCCGAAACTTCATATCCATAACATCCCTAATACATAATGATTACTAACGTTTACATTGTAAATAAAACTATTTTACGGGTCTTGTCGAGTTTGTATTTGATGTTTGATTGCTCAAACACTTTCGAAGTGTTCGAAACTTCGAGAAATTAAATACAAACGCTTAGAATAATAACGTATAGAAGGTAAGTTCGCGCACAAAAGTGAAGCATTTCAATTGAAGCCTAATGGAGCTTACGCCGGCACCGTTCCGTAATTTTACTGCACGTACGTACGCAACTCTTAAAACATAAATAGGTAATTATAACGTTTTGTGCATTCTAATTGTGTCACAACACATTTGAAAAACTTAAAAGGGTTTTTAACATTACTTTTAAAAATTATTCGACGATTTATGTAAATAAAAACAAAATTTGATTTCATAATTTCTATAGTGGTGTGAGTGTGTACATGTGTAATCGCCTGCGCGCATGTAGTATTTTTAGATTCATGTTTCGAACGTTCGAAGTACCGACACTATCCTTCTATACGTTATTATTCTAAGTACAAACGTGATAAAATCCGTGAAATAGTTTTATTAACAATCCCTAATACATACTTACAGATAGTGATGTATTTACGTATACTCATAAAGTTATATGAATAGGTACTAGGTATGTATGAATAGTGACGAGTGTGAAACTGACGAGTTATGAGGTACACGGCCCAGATAACATCTTGATTGTGTCAACTGTCTCGCACAGTACACGTTGACGACATTCTGACACTACAGTTACTTTTATAAGTTATTTTAAATATGTCTGTGTGGTAACGGAGTCAGAATACAATTCACCACCCCATTTAACCTGACAGAGGCAATATCTTGCCCATATAGACAGCGCATTCCTGTACGTCAATGTTCCATTATATCACTAAGTTTAATAATTACTAAACAAAAATAATGTAATTTTTTCATATATGTAGAATCATTTTCTTTTTGTACTGGCAATTAATATGTATAAAAATGTGGGTCAAAATTGAATAACTATAGTCCATAAAATATAGCTTGATCTCTGTGACAGATGTCATCGAAACCAACGAAGTAAGTTTGAACGAGCGACATGTTTACAATTTCATTTTGTACCAAATATATTTTCACTCATTTCGTGCCAGTTTTATTGCAACTGAATCGCAATACATTATAAATATAAAAATATTAATATTCATGCCTATTTTTTTTTTGTAGTGGGCTGCGGTCGGCGCGCTTCTCGCACCACTCCGTCCGGGGCGACAGAGGGGCGTAAGCACGCAACACCCGCAACCCACCCGAAAACCACGTCGCCTTCATCGTTGGGCCGACCACCGGAGCAGGGTTACTTGTTATCAGTGGTCGGCCCGACGAATACCCCCTACTTGGGGTACCCTCCCATCGACCGACGTCCCCTCCTCGGGGAGAACGTCGGTCTTTCCTCCCGCAGTCGGCCTCTCGGCGGGTGACGGACTAATCCCCGGTCATGTCACCCGCGGCCTCGGCTAGGGCGGCATGAGGCGCAGGTATTCGCGCCTACGCCGCCCCAGTCGCCGGCGGCGGATCGCCTCATCGAGGCTCCGCTCCTCGCGCAGGCGATCCGCCGCCTCCTTCTGCGAAATCACTGCCTTGCAGAAAGCTGCGACCGCGTCCCAGTAATTTATTATTATTAATTTATTAATATTCATGCCTAAAATGTACCTCGTAAGTACTGAAATACCTAGTAAACATTTTATACATAAATGACGCTTACGCACGTACAAGGTCATACTGGACTGAAAATAAAAAAGAGATGGGACAGTTGATATATGTAAATCGATTGATATATGTAAATCGATAACCGATCTTTATTATATTATCCATAAAAGAAATAAACCCAATACAGTACCTATATAAAACTTTTTTACAATTAAAACACACAATTACATTATAAAATACATAAATTGAATTAATTAAACATTAAAAAACTACTTTTTGTCTCAGAGTAAATGATAATATTATGTACGCATTATTGTCAATAAACTAGACATATTTATTGATAAAACAGTCGTAATTGATTGATTGATCTAACGACTGTCCCTATTTGGCAAAAAATGATAAATGTTCTAGCAGGAACGCTCCAGTGATGACGATAATAGTGACCTTAAACCTTGATTGTACTCCTTTTAAATAATTAAAACAGTTAAAAAACAGTTATTGTTTGAAATAAGTTCAAAAAGATTTACATTGATTGTATTTTAATTATAATAGAAAATCACAATTATAAAAATAAAGAGTTTTATTGATAAAAAACTACGGACTTTATCGTAAGCGTGACAGCACTAGGGCCACCTGTCACAGAGATCATCCTATATTTTATGGACTATAATTCTCTAGCGGGTAGATATAAGTCTCTCTAATAACCATGACTTGTTGTACGTGAGACATCTTAATCCGCCCGTGAGCATGAACCCTGTAAAATGTTCGAAACATTGGGTACCTTGAGCACTCTACAGCGTTCATGACGGACGTCGGGCAATCAAAAATCAAGTACAAACGCGATAAAATTCGTAAAATTAATTTTATTTACAATGTGTAATACTTGCTATGTATGGATCTGAATGTTGGGCATTGAAAAAGATAGATGAGAGAAGATTGCATGGCACAGAGATGCGTATACTGAGATGGATGTGTGGGGTCACAAGGTTAGATAAGATAAAAAATGAGTATATTAGGGGAAGAAGTGGCACCAGTGATAGAGAAGATTAGAAGCGCGAGATTGTCTTGGTATGAACATGTGATGAGGAGGGATGCAAGGCATGTGACGAGGCGGGTTATCGATATAAATGTGGATGGACGTAAGAAGCGTGGGAGACCCAAAAAGAGATGGATGGACTGTGTTAATGAGGATATGCGTATGAAAAGTGTAAGTGCAGATATGACGGCCGATAGGAGGTTATGGAAGGTAAGTACATGGTGTGCCGAACCCACTTAGCGTGGGATGAGGGCAGGCAAATGAATGATGAATACTGACGAAAACAACAGAAATAATATTTTTGTAAATTATATTTTTCGTTTTTTTTTAATTTAGTTCATATTTTAACTAGCTATTCCCAGCGCGCTTGGCCCAGGTCAAATTGTAATTTGTTTAAATGACAATTATGACAAATAAATAATTTCAATATTATAAATAATTCTTGATTCGCCGAATATTAATAAACATAACCAATAGAATTAAAACTATCGAATAAAATGAATTCAGTTACAATAAAAATTCATTATTTCTAACACAAAAAAAAAATAATTTCCGGATAAGTATTCACCAACATATCATATACTAAATCTTTCTCCCAAAGATGCTGCTTCTTATGGTATAAATATTATTCTGATCGTTTCAGTGATTATCGCAGTATAACCGAACAAAAAAACCGGCTCCCCATTTATTAGTATAATATAGTAGTAATTCTAATTTAGTTGCTGACCTTAGTGTTGCGTAATAATTTTTATTCAAATATTATGAGTAAATAAAAATAATAAATATTATCAGTTATAAATATTATCATTCCATTACACAATTACATATCTAATTTCCTTTTAGTTTGTCAAATACATTCACCAAACATTCGCATCGTTCCTTGCGAATGCGATTGCGAATGTCAAAAACATATGCGAATATTCGCGAACGCGAATGCGAACATTCGTTACATCACTACTATATATCCAGTTTTACATGTAGTGACGCAGTGAATACAATTCACCACTCCCTCTCTCGCTCGTGGATGTTGTAAAAGACGACTAAGGGTATATAATATACATATAACATAAAGATGATTCAAGAGGTGGCAAACTCGAAATGCAACCCTTTACCAACATGTTTGACCAGCATGGTATAGTGGGCACTTCACTTCTATTGTGGAGTAGACTTGAGCTCAGTAATGCTTGAACAATACGCGTAAGTAAACGAAGTAACCGTCGTTTAAGCTCTTTTTAACCGACTTAAAAAAGGAGGACTTCTGAATACGACTGAATTTCTATTATATGTAAGTATATGCCTCAGAACTTTTGACTGAGTAAAACGATTCTGACGATTCTTTATTTGAAAGCTCGTGCCTCTCGTGTGATCCATTTCTATTTGATCCAGCTCTGAAAATGGGACCCATGAGAAAATAGTTGAAGTCGGTTTTTTTTTTGTTCAGAATTTCAAAACCCTGCCGTAAAAAATTCATTGCAACAACACAATTCAACATCAAGGTGTACACAATAATGCGCGCGCATGTTTCGGCGATCATGAAAGTGGAAAATCACCCTTAATAGTCGCACACTACAACGACTTATAAAAGTAATGTCGTACAGTGTTGTAATAAAACAAATACTTTCATATTCCAATGAAAATGGAATGAAAACTTCGAGCCCGTCTGACCAACGTGATTTTGTAGCCTGTATGATTTCTCTTTAACATAGAAAAGCTGTGCTAAATCATCATCATCATCACAGTTCATATACGTCCCACTACGGGACTCGAGCCTCTCCCGTAAAAGGAGGGCAATTGACCTACTATACTACGCTGGTCAATCGGGTTGGTATAGATTTTATTCCAAATTTTCCGTCTCTTGGATAGATGGTACGCATATTACATCGCTTTTTTTTTTTTTTGTGGGGGGGTCGCGGTCGGCGCGCCTCCGCACCACTCCGTCCGGGGCGACAGAGGGGCTTAAGCACGCAACTCCCGCGACCCACCCAAAAACCACGTCGCCTTCGTCGTTGGGCCGACCACTGGATATTATATCGCTTAATCGTTTTTTACGAAATATACCTACGGGTAGGGACACGATATCGAACAGAAAGTATCGATACTGTACTCTTGAGTAGTATTGAAGAAAAAGTATCGTACTCAATGAAGTATCGATACTTAAAAGTATCGAGTTCTGAGTACTTTTCCTTGAATATATGTCGTGATGAGCTTTTCTTTTTTTAGAAAATTGGTCGTCTGTGACCGGCTAGAATATTTCGAGAGAATATTTAGAAGGTTCATTACGTTTGAACTATATGGCGTTACCATAAACATGGGTCGTGAGGTCAAGTTTAACATGAATAATTTCTACAATTTATTCGATACGATATCTGCAATAAAGTACTCATAGAGAAAAAGTATCGAATCCAAAATATCGAGTACAAAAGTATCGGTATCGAAAGAAAAGTACCTACTCGATACGTGAAAGTATCGATACTTTTTTCGTACGGGCAAGATTGGGGTGGTGAATTGTATTCTTACTCCGTCACCACACGGTAAATGGACGCTACTGTGAGAATGCCGCGTTACATAGTGAAACATATATGAGCTGAAGAGAAGAAGAAAGAGAAAAGAAGAAGAACAACAAAATCAATATAATCCAACATCAAACCATTGGCCTATTTACGTATAGTAAATAATAGTAGTACTATACGTAAATAAGCCCATGGTTTGATGTACAATCCTAGATACAATCTTCCCTAAGTGGTAATAATGTTGTAATTTCCTGCTTGATAAGCGGGTTGGCGTTTGCAATTGGTGTTATGAGTTTCACAGTACCTAATGCTGGACTCAAGCCTTCTCCACGATTTTACCCGATAGCACGTCGCCTTCGTCGTTGGGCCGACCACCGGTGCAGAGTTCCTTGACTTCAGTGGTCGCCCCAACGGAGTACCCTCTCCCATCGATGTACCCTTCCCAGGACGTCGGTCACCGTCGCGAGATTAGCCTCTCCACGGGTGACGGATTAAATCCCCGGTCCAGTCACCCGCAGACTGCTATGGCGGCATCAGGCGCATAAGCCTTCTCCACGATAAGAGTAAATTGACTTACACACCATGTTGATCACATATGTAAGTCATCATCATCATTGCAGCCCACATACGTTATTGGGCACGGGCCTCCTGCACAATGTGAGGGAATTTGACCTAAGTACTATGCCATGCTGGTCAGACATGTTGGTATAGGGTTTCATTTTGAGTTTTCCTTCTCTTTCATAGATGTTATGTGCATATTATATCCCATAGTCGTCTTTTACGACATCCACGGGCACGATAGGGATTGGTGAATTGTATCCTTACTCCGTGCTGTGTGGTAGCGGCTTCGAATACTACCAACCCTTGCTTTGCTCGTGGGTGTCGTAAAAGACGACTAAGAGCCCTAGATTGACCCGGACCAACTCCATCTGGTACCATTTGGGTCAACGATTACATTCCCAAGGAGGGTTGACGTCAGGCAGGCGGCCGGTCATAAAAGTCATTGCCGAAACTTTTTGCAATATGTCAAAACAAAAGACATATTGCGTCGACCCCAAGTAATTGGGATAAGAGCAAGATGATGATGATGATGAATTGTATCCTTACTCCGTCACCACACGGCAAAACAGGTGAATCATGTCATCTCAGCATGGGTACCACTGTTACTATACCGCACTGATCACACGGGTATAGGGTTTTATATCAAGTTTTTCTTCTCTTTATATGTTTATGTTATCTGCATATCAAATCCTCTAGTCGTCTTTTACAACACCCATTGGCAAGATAGAGGTGAATTGCATTCTTACTCCGTCACCGCGCGGAAATCATAGGAGAATGCAGCTGCCAGTTTTCTTGGAGATCTATCAGCCGTTACTAAAACATCCATAGTAAAATTTGGAGTTGTGACGCATTACATTTTTAAGTCTTTAACAAATTACGATACGACTTACAAAAGTATAATTGGTAGGTACCTACCTAATTTTAAAACCTCTAAAGAAGATAAAATTTCTGATGTTTACGCGAGTATTACCTACACATTATAAACAAAACTATTTCTTAAGGATTTTATCGTGTTTGTAATTGATTTTTGATTTCTCAACGCTTTGAACACTTTTCAGCGTTCATTGTCACTGGACTTACCTACAAATACAAACGCGATAAAATATGTAAAAATAATTTTATTAATTAGGTAGGTTGTTGATATGAAGTTTCAAATCTTGATTCGGAAATTAGAATAACATTTTATTGTGTTCGAATTACATATATTACATGAAAACACTCACAATCGACTTAGACTTAGTCGATCTCAACGATCGAACCGTATGGTGACGGAGTAAGAATACAATTCATCACTATCTTGCCCGTGGATGTCGTAAAAAAACTACTAAAAGATATGATATGCGGGTAATATCTATCCAAGAAAGGGAAAATTCAATATTAAATAGGGATACTAGGGATATAGGGGACAACAGGGATACAGTCTGACCAACGTGGTATAGTAGATCAATTTTATAAGCAAATGTTAACAGATATCACGCTCAATTGCGTTAAGTGTTTATACGATCAGACCGAATACGGACCATGCTTGGCATATAGATTTGTGCCTGCATTGTTAACATCGGCTAAGAAAAGACTTCTGACATATTATATTCTTACTTTGTCAACACATTACAGCTTTCGTCTTTCTATCGAAATTATATCTACGAAATAAATCAATTTATATATCATCATCATTTCAGCTTATACACATCCCAGTGTTGGGCTCGAGCCTCCTCCACAATAGGAGGGAAATTGATCTACTATACCACGCCGGTCAGACATGTTGATATAGAGTATAATTTCAGGTTTGCCCTCTCTTTCATAAATGTTATATGCTTATTTAATCCCTTAGTCGTCTTTTACGAAACCCACGAGCAAGAAAAGAGGTGGTGGATTACATTCTTATTACTTCATCACACGGAAATAGAAATTTATATACCAAAAAGCCATTTTTCATTGAGATACAGCAAATATTAAAATTAATTCAATAGCTCGCATTCCGACTTGAACGCAATAACTCATAGAACTGCCTCTACTTTGTAGCATAAAATATATTGCTCGTTTTTACATAGCAAGTTTATGTGGCCTATACTTATTTACAACAAGTATTTATAACGTGACCATCATTTTACCTCAAAATTGGACACATAAAGGAGTAAAATAACAATTTAAATATCATCATGCAACTTTATACGATTCACCGCTAAGCCTGAGCCTCCTCCACAATAGGAGGGAAATGGCCCCACTAAACCAGAACTAAGTCTGGCGGGTTGGTATATAGACTTTCTTTCGAGTTATATTTCTTTTTTCTTTTTATAGCAAAGTCGTCTTTTATACACCCACAGGCAAGATCAATTGCATTCTTGCTCCGTCACCACACGGAACTTATATTAATATTTATGTACTTATATTCATTGTGTAGATCATTAGGTGGCTCCAATTTCGAAAAAGAGATCAGCCGACGAATCTAACTCGGTTGGGCAGCGTTCGGGAAGCTTAAGAGGATCTTCTCGTCTAACATACCTCAGTGTCTGAAAACACAGTTTTTTTTTTTTTTTGTAGGTGGGCTGCGGTCGGCGCGCCTCCGCACCACTCCGTCCGGGGCGACAGAGGGGCTTAAGCACGCAACTCCCGCAACCCACCCGAAAACCACCTCGCCTTCGTCGTTGGGCCGACCACCGGAGCAGGTTTACTTGTCGTCAGTGGTCGGCCCGACGGAATACCCCCTACGTGGGGTACCCTCCCATCGACCCACGTCACACGAACTAATCCCCGGTCACGTCACCCGCGGCCTCGGCTAGGGCGGCATGAGGCGCAGGTAGTTGCGCCTGCACTGCCCCATTCGCCGGCGGCGGATCTCCTCATCGAGGCCGCGCTCCTCGCGCAGACGATCCGCCGCCTCCTTCTGCGAGATCACTGTCTCGCAGAAGGCTGCCACCGCGTCCCAATTCCCGACGCTGTCGACCATCGCCCTAGCGATGGCTGGCAGCGTCAGGTCGGCACCAATGATTGCCACGAGTTCACGGCGCCGCACTGCTCAAGCCGCGCAGGCCTCGAGCGTATGGCGCGCCGTGTCCTCGTCGCAATCGCAGTGGTGGCAGGACGGTGTACTCTCCCTCCTTACGACCCTGTGCAGGTATTTGGCGAAGCTCCCATGCCCCGTCAACACCTGCACTAGTCGGAAGGAGAGCACCCCGTGCCGCCTTTCCAACCACTGCATCAGCACCGGCCGGAAGGCCTCCACGATTCCCACCCCGAACCGAGGCCTCTCCAGCCGGATTGCCCAACGGGCAATGACGTCTCGGCGGGCGTCGACGCGCCAGGCGGTGAGCTCCCTTAACGAGATCACACCGCCCTCCGCTCGCACCCCCGTCACCCGCCGATACAATCCGGCGAGCATTTCCGCCTCCAGGTCCCACGGGGGAGTCCCGGCCAATAGGCACGCTGCCTCCGTCAAGCACACTGCCTCCGTCGAAAACACATCTCTTGAGATATCAATGGGCAAGATAGGGAGTTGTGAATTGTATTCTTACTCCGTCACCACACATACAATTTTATTGGTATGTATAAATTTGAATTACCCTGGAGTAATATTACTCTTCTCAATTTCTTCTTAATAACTCGTCATACTACCTACCTGTTACCTACTACTAGTGACCAGTGTGTGTTACCAGTGATGACTTACGGTACAGAAACCTGGTCCCTAAATGTAGGCCTCATAACAAAGCTCAAAGTCGCTCAGCGTGCTATGGAACGGGCTATGCTCGGCATTTCTCTGCGAGATAGAATCCGAAACATGGTAATCCGCAGAAGAACGGGTGTAACCGACATAGCACGACGAATTAGCACGCTGATGTGGCAATGGGCAGGCCACATCGCTCGAAGAACTGACAACCGCTGGGGAAGAAAGGTTCTCGAGTGGCGACCACGTATTGGACCAGTGTAGAACGCCTCCCCACTAGGTGGACCGACGACCTGGTGAAAGTTGCTGGGCGTCGTTGGATGTGGACGGCACAGGACCGCACTTTGTGGTGTAACATGAGGGAAGCCTACGTCCAGCAGTGGACGGCGATAGGCTGAAATGATGAATGATGATGATGATATTCATTGTATGATTTGAATTAATCAACATTAAATTGCAGTTTCAAACGCATGTGTTTTTTATCTATACCAATAAATAAAATTGGAGTGTCTGTTTGTAATGTCAAAATAATAGGCTTTTTTCATGCTCACACGGTTATTTGCACGACACCTATGCCTAAAATACAGATTAAAAAAATTTGGCTGTCTGTCTGTTTGTTCCGGGTAATCTTCAAAACGGCTGGACCGATTTCAAAAATTCTTTCAGCAATGGAAAGCTATAATTTCAGGGCGTAAACTAGGCTATATTTTATCCCGGTATTCCCACGGGAACGGGAACTACGCGGGTAAAACGACTATAACCTATAACCGAAGCGAAGCGAGGGCGGGTTGCTAGTGTTTATATAAATTTCTTGTGTACGTGTGTATGTCATTGAACTCCTCCTAAACGGCTAGACCGACCGATAGAACAACGTCTGTTGGGTCAGCTAGTATTATATATTTGTCAGCGAATAATATCGGTTTTAAAATATCGCGTCTAGTCCTCAAGTTGAAATGAAACTTACCGCAAGATTTGTTTATATTACTGTTGCCAATCAAAATTTAAAGACTCTAATAGAAATGAGACCCTAACGAAATGTAAGAGAAGGTAAACTCGAAATAAAACCCTATGCCAACGCGTCTGACTGTATGGTGTAATAGGTCAAACTCCCTCTCACAAAAGAGCAGTGCCGAACCTAACAGTGGAACGTGTGTGGACTAGGATGAATGGAATCGAGTGAAAATGCATTGTCCACTGCTAAAAAGTAGTATATTACGCAGGGTAGGTATGTAGAGAGGTAAGTATACGAAGGATCATTTGGGTTCGTTGTAAAAAAATGGGACATTTTTCTTTTAGCTGGGGACAAGGAAGAAACACATTATAAACGGGACTGTCCTGTCAAGAAAGGTGACATATAGTCATGTTAGTTATGAAAAACTTGTCGAGAAGGCATTCAGGGAATTTGCTTTAGTAGCATTAAAGTCGAGTTACTAAGTGTTTTGACAATATTGGTAACGCCGCAAAGTCTATGTGACAATAAAGGCATGGTCGTGTCTACTAATTCAATTTGAATTCAAATCATTTATTACGCATAAATCCCGCCGGGTCACTTACATATTTTTACATTTTACCATAAATTACCAGTGAATCGAAACGCGATCGCAGTAAGGAGATGAGGCAAGAAACAGTGAGTTTGTCTATATTTTTATTTATTTAGTAATTTCTTTTAAAAAAAATTACACACAGTAACATGCCTATTAATAACTCCAGTGTGATGCCATTCGAACCTTAATACAATACAATTCTCAAATATAATGTAAAAGAGTATGGCTGGACCAGATACCGCAAGTAGCATTCGATCACGAGTTAATGCTTTACCACAATGGAGGGAAGGGAGACCCCTCGTAGCTGAGCGCTAGTAATTAGGATGTTGATATCTCTATTTATACATTTATCAACTAAATTTAAGTCCACTATTGAACATATGCTTTTCCAAGTCAGATAATAATAGTTCACTTCACAGGCAATTGCTTTTTATGTTGGTTCCCATGTAGAGAGAATGAATGAAGGGAGATTAACAAGAAGAATTCATAAGGCGAATCTGAGCGGTAGTGTTAGAAGGGGAAGACCAAGGCGGACATTCCACGATCAAATCGGGGACGTTCTTAAGAAAGGCTAGGTTAGAAGTACCCTAAACCGAAGAATATACATGAAGAGATTAATGAATGTGGAGGAGGCAAAAGTGGTATGTCAAGATCGTAGCAAGTGGAGGGTAGTGGTCTCTGCCTACCCCTATGGGAAAGAGACGTGAATATATGTATGTAGGTTGGTTCCCAAGTGCTGGCTGCGGCCCTTCACCTGGTGAATCAATTCCATTTTTACAGCTCTTATGGAGAAGAAAGGGGATACATTGTGTTCTAATTGTGGTGAATTAAATTTCACTTTTGTGATTTTTATTGCCTTGTGGTCGTAAACGAGCACTGTGCTGTTTCTGTGTGGTGACGGCTCGAATATTATCAACCCTTATATGAGTCGTGGGTGTCGTAAAAGATGATTAAGAACTTTACATAGACCTGGGCCATCTCCATCCGGTGCTGTTTAGCTTCAACAATTACATGTCCAATAAAGATTGGTATCAAGCAGGAGCCTGAGCAACTTTACGATAGAAAACAGTGCACGTTACATCGAACCAAATTAATTGGGATAAGAGCAGAATGATCATTATAATTATGATAGGGGTGTTAAACAAGCATTCTATCGAAAGTTTTAACTACTGCTCATAGTTCATCTGCAATGCTGGAAGCACAGACAAATGGCTGTCTACCATGGCTACCATTAGGTGGAATTTGGTCCTGCGTTTGTTTCGCCAACCAGACGCAGTGCAATAACCAATTAGCTACTATTTTCTCAAATAGTGATTTTGTGCAAGTATGGTACTACCATGGCCAAGTCTACTCATTCATAGCTGCAAGCAGGTAACTGTCATCGTGAGACTCTACCACTATAAAAGTATGTTCTGTGCTATCTTATAGAAAGAATCAAGGTAGTAAAGAGTGCTACGCCGGCTACAGCATGTTAAGAAAACAAAGAGGTATCAATTCGCTCTAATTTTGCTTATTATGTTCCTGAGCTTCAGCTACTTCAGAACATCTCATCTTTAGGTTAGTCTCCTCCATTCTCTTGCGGCCACATGTTTACTTAATACAACGCTAAGTATTAGATATTAAACTAACAAAGTAGAGTTCGTAGACCCTGATAGTAATGATTTGTAATAATTAAAGCGAAAGGAAGGACGGTCATATCGTAGCATCGAGAAAGTAAGAGTGTGACAATTTTACGGCGAGAGCGCGCACGCGCAGCCACTGAACTTCACGTCTAATGCGCAAGATTCGGTACTGATAGCATAACAAACTTATCTATGCTAGAGTTAGGATTTTTTGAAGGATTCCAAATAGGATTCCTAGAAGAAGACAATTCCTGAATGACGAAATTACTGGCAACAATAATTATCTTAGCTCAAATATGTCCTACTACTGGGCTCGAATATCCTCTACAATGACAGGGAAAATAACGTTCGTCGGACAGGTTGTCATCAAAGGGTTTTATTGCAAGTATTTTTTGTCTTGCAATGATGTGATCTGCATATAATATCCCGTAAATGACTTTTATGCTACCCACTGTTAAAAAAATGGAGTGAAAAATTGTATTCTTACTCCGTCATCTCAAAAACCGGCTAAGTGCGAGTCGGAGTCTCGCACGTAGGCTTCCGTACCATTTTCTATAAAAATCACGTTTGTTGTATGGGAGCCTCCTTAAATGTTTATTTTATTTTGTTTTTAGTATTTTTTGTTATAGCGGTAACAGAAAATATCTACATAATTTATAAAAAATTCAACTGTCTAGCTATCGCTGTTCTTGAGATACAACCGGGTGAAAGACAGACGGACGGACTGTCGGACGCATAGACAGCGAAGTCTTAGCAATAGGGTCCTGTTTTTACCCTTTGGGTACGGAACCCTAAAGAAACAAGGTACATAATATACCACACAGCTTATAGTGGTGAATTGGAATTATAAAGATTGTAAGTAATACTGTCGATACTACTAGATACAAGTACTGTACGATACAGATAACAATTTTCCGTAGTTGCTTTTAGTACCTGACTGCCCAAAACAAAAAAAAAAGGGACAAAAGATCAAATACCATAACAGCAAATCTAGGTATTTACAGCAGACACTATCATTACTTTTCCTCATTATTTATCTTTCTTTTCTGTTTTAAGCGCTCCGTCCGGGGCGACAGAGGGGCGTAAGCACGCACACCCTCAACTCACCCGAACACCACATCGCCTTCGTCGTTGGGCCGACCACCGGAGCAGGGTTACTCGTCATCAGTGGTCGGCCTGACGGAATACCGCCTATTTGGGGTACCCTCTCATCGACCGACGTCCCCCCCTCGGGGAGGACGTCGGTCTTTACTCACGCGGTCGGCCTCTCGGCGGATGACGGACTAACTCCCCGGTCACGTCACCCGCGGCCTCGGCTAGGACTTATTTGGGCCTTCGCCATACAGACAGCCTAGTGCGAATAGGTGCCATAATAAAATTATTTTTGACAACTTTCAATATTAACTGTGATTACTTAACTTTTTATTATTTTTAAAATATTTTACAAGATGCTGATTTGTGACAATCATTTTTTTTTCTGCCAGTAAAAGTATTATTTTATACAGTATTTTTTTGACACGAGTCGATGCGTACACAGATCTCGCCGAAATTGTCCCTAGCGCAATTTCCCGCCACTTTCCATATTGTCTATGATTGTGTAACGCACATGTTCGGTAATTCGATTACCTAACTATATGAATTTACTTGTTATACGAAATTTCTCAATGTTATTATGGTAGAGTGCCAAATTCTGTACTATTGTAAAACGCAAAAACTATGTCAGTAAGTTTTCAGAGTTCATTTCTATCAAGTAACTGAGATTTAGTCCCAGTAATATCGATATGTAATAATTCCTTAAATAATTTTATAAAAAGTCACAAACTGTATGCTGCTTTATGGCTTTTATGAAGAAAAAATGCTGCTTTTTATTAGATCTAAAATTGCCACAGAAAGGCAACATTTAAATCGAAGTTTGCTTGCTTATTTTATAAAATAAGATTCAGTATTATATATAAAACTAGCTGACCCAACAGACGTTGTTCTGTTCAAATAAGCGCCACCTACTGGGTCCAATTGTGAATCTAAACCATTCTCGGATATTCTTGAACATGCACAAAAAATTTCAACAACATCGGTCCAGCCGTTTAGGAGGAGTTCAGTGACATACACACGTACACAAGAAATCTATACCAATAAATAAAATTGGAGTGTCTGTTTGTAATGTCAAAATAATGGACTTTTTTCATGCTCACACGGTTATTTGCACGACACCTATGCCTAAAATAGCAATTAAAAATTTTTTGTCTGTCTGTCTGTCTGTCTGTTTGTTCCGGGTAATCTTCAAAACGGCTGGACCGATTTCAAAAATTCTTTCACCAATGGAAAGCTATAATATCAGGGCGTAAACTAGGCTATATTTTATTCCGGTATTCCCACGGGAACGGGAATTACGTGGGTAAAACGACTATAACCTATAACCGAAGCGAAGCGAGGGCGGATTGCTAGTTTATATATAAAGATATATAAGAAAAGTATTATATACGGGATATTACCTAATATTAAAGTATCATCGTAAAGATTGGCAGTCTAACTAAATCTAATTATCTATTCTCATTTGAGACATTATGATTATTTTATTTGCCTTTTGGTGGCAGATGAGCAAGCCCACCTGATGATTAGTTTTAAGTGCGGTTTGTGGACCTCAGAAACACCAAGGGCACAAACAGATCGCTACCTATCGTAAGATCTTCTTAAACTTCGTTTAAAAATGGAAACGATGACATAGAAGACATTCATACCAAGTCATACAGCTCCTCAGAGTACTTCCCATTAAACAATCGCTAGAGCACACAGAGACACCAGAAGACTCTCCGCCGCTCCAATGACTCCAAAGAGTCCATAAGAAAAATGGGTGGCGATAATATTGGCAGAGTCTGATAAAAGAGTGTGGAAGAGAAAACATGTGCAGAAGCTATAAGCGATTAGAATACGAGCAAAAGAATAATGGTAAAGATCTATTGGAAATTATACTTCTATGCAGAAATACAAAATATTGTCATAGGTCTACATGAGTAGTTAAAAGACTTTAATCAAAATCTTAGGCAAGAAAGACCGCGTAGGTCGTTCGGTAACTAAAACTTGCGGTATATTTCGCCTGCCTATTATCAGAAAAGAAAGTAAAATTTATCACATTCTATCGCTTTCCCACGGGCTTAATAACATAGGTACCTAATCGGTATACGTGGATTGACGATCGCAGTTTATCATACCTATAAGTTAACCCTTCATCAAATAGAGACTCGGGCTCACTTGCACTATAATGAATTAATATTTTGCTGTAGATTCAGCAGCTGAACTAGTAAATTGGCCCACTATAATTAATACTTAATAATAAAAACTAGAAGGATTATGATGACAAAGTTCGTCTATATGCAAGATAATATTGCTAAGTAACTTCATCTAATTGATATTCTACCGCAATCTTAATAGAATGCTACCAACTTAGCGATATATATATTTATAAAAACATTCACTGGGAGCGCAGGGTCGCCACGGAAGGCAATATCCGGTTTCCTGTTAACCCCTTTTTTATTATAATGCACAATTATATAGTTATTCGCTTGATTTCTCCTACTATGGCTATTTGCTGTGAATATAAATGGAATTTTAACTTTTCGTCCCTAAGGTGGTCTGGTCTCTTAATTTATTTAAATTTATAGATGCATTTACAGATGAAGATTTCACAAAAGAATGGGTGTAATACATAGTAATTTTTATACAATAATCTTCAGACATTGCCAGGGCCGGATTATCCATAAGGCGGACTAGGCAACTGCCTAGGGACGCCGCACGGACTAGGGGCCCCGAGCATGCACCAAGAAGAAAAACATTTCATCGTACGATTTTTTTTTAATTTGTATACATCCTCAATATTATTCCTTTTTTTTTTGCTATTGGTAGCAAAAGAGAAAGCAGCACACCTGTTGGTAAGCGATACTGCTATTCACCTTGGACCATGGACCCGAAAATTAATTAAACTATACCTATGTATAGTGGGTAAGTTAGGTAACTGTACTTGGGTACTTGTACACATTCGAAGAGCATTATGGTGGATAAACAATAACAATGGCATATTGAATTGCAAATATTTTGTTAATAGTTTCAGCATAATTATTGATATTTAAACTTGTGTGATTATACTTCAATCTTCCGTCAGTGTAAAACAGAACGCACTGCGCGGAGAAGAGTATCAGAACGGCAAGCACTAGAGGCTGCTGTCATTCCTCCCAACGACGAAGTCGGCAACACTTCTGCCGCAGAACCGTCGCAAGACGGGGACGGTAGCACTGCTAGGCCATCACAGGGCCTTCCGGATCCTCCGACAGCTGAGCAGGGGTCACACAGCGGACGCAGCTGTCGCATTTTCGCGCTGGGCTGTGGGTCGAATAGATCGGGACCTATTGGTGGAGGCAGCTATCGTTCACTCATGGCTGTTCTCAACGCCCCAGGCGGACGAGGTGGGCACCAAGGCCGCATTCGCTGTACGTTAAAGCAAATTTGCGAGGCGGTCATGTCCCGTGGGTGGTGTCTCCCATTGAGCAGGGTGGTCTCCTGGTATTCCGGATAGTTGTTACATCTTCAGGCTGCGTGCACTCGGAGATCCTACAGGCTACACCCGCAGCCGGCAGCATCATCGCAACGCGGAGCGGGAGAGCCATCGTTCACTCATGGCTGTTCTCAACGCCCCAGGCGGACGAGGTGGACACCAAGGCTTCTCAAGGCCGCATTCGCTGTGCGTTAAAGCAAATTTGCGAGGCGCGGCCCCATGACCCAACTGTGGCACGTCCCCGGTCCAGTCACCCGCAGCTTTGGCTAGGGCGTCATTAGGCACAGATACTCGCGCCTGCGCCGCCCGAGTCTCCGGCGGTGGATTGTGTCGGCGTGGAGGCGTTCCTTCCGCGCGTGAAGGCGTTGACCATACTCAGTTCCTGATACTGCCGATCATCTCCCTAGCGATGGTTGGTAGCATCAGGTCGGCACCGATGATTGCGAGATCACGGCGCTGCTCAGCCCATGCAGCACATATCTCGAGTGTGTGCTGCGCCGTGTCCTTGTCGCAATTACAGTGGTGGCAGGGCGGTCTACTCTGTCCTGACGCCGTACCAAGGCCTCTCTAGCGACCAGGTACCAGGAGCCATACGGGGCTCGTGGAACAAGGTACCTCCGTCTTGTCCAGGGCCAACTCAATGGGCGTTCGTATAATGATACGAACGCCCATAACGTGCGTTATCCTACAGAAGGTTGACCCTCGGACACATACTGTGACTGAACATCGGCTAGACTGAACGTAGAGAGGGAGTCTCCTACCCGGGCTGGGTGTAATTTGTTACGCCGATGATACACTCGTTATAGCCCGGGGTGGGACGCTGGAAGATGTGGCAAGTCTAGCAAGTCTCAGCACCAAGAAGATTGTCAGGCGAATCGAGGCGCTGGAGTTGAGAATGGCTCTGGACAAGACGTAGGCCCTCTTGTACCACGGGCCCCGTATGGGTCCAATCGGGGCCTTGATCACTGTAAATTAGGTTGACATCAGCATCCAGCCCACATTAAATAATAATAATATTAATTGGGTTAATAATAATAAAATAATAATTGGGTCTGGTGCTCTACGGGCATTGGTGGTTCCGGGATCATTTCCGCGGACTTGCTCCACAGCTGTTTCACACGGCGACCCAGCGAAGCGAAGATATCTTGGTTCATGCCGAACGTGGGCGGACTCAGCGCTGCGTATCGACTGCTATACGTGTACGTCTTTTGGTCGGTGGCCCTGTACGGCTCACCGGTGTGGGTGGGGTCCCTGACCGTCCGTTTTATGGCTATCCTGTGGTATTCACAGAGAGCCATGGTGGTCAGGGCCATAAGGTGGCGACGGAGGCGGCGTGCCTATTGGCCGGGACTCCCCTGTGGGGCCTGGAAGCCCGGTGCTTGCCGAGTCATAGTGACGAGTGTCAAAGACGCAAGTCGGAGGCGGCATAGTCTCGATCAAGGAGCACCAAGGAGTGCTGTAGGTGGGACGGTACCCGCCGAGCCGGCCATGGATATTAAGGAATCGTTACCACTGGGGTCAGCCCACTGGCGACGGGGAGGGGGTAGGTTATGGATTCGCATGACGCTCATCCATCACGCCGGACGGATTGGGCGGGATGTGCCCAGACTAACACCTAGCCTACTGAAATAATCTATAATTTTTAACAAAAAAAAACCGACTTCAAACAGTAAACTAATAAAATTTAAAAAATCCCACCAATTTCTAAAGGATACCATCATCAAATCATGACTATGGAACCACCTGGGAAGTATATCCTATCAAACAAAAAAAGAATTTTGCAAATCAGTTCAGGCGTCTTTGAGTAATCGGTGAACATACATAAAAAAGATTCCGCCAAATTGAGAACCTCCTCGTTTTTTTTGAAGTCGGTTAAAAAGGGGCGGCATAATCGGCATTGCACGCGGGCGCTGAAACAGCTAGCGGCGGGCCTGTACTCGACATATGAAATATAGAACTTCTAAAGAACATTTACTAAAGGTTAATTTAGCTTAACTCCTGTCAATAAATATGCTACACCATCTAGGTAGATTCAGACCACTATCGGGTCATTCTAAACCTCGCCCTCAGACGCCGTTAAAATAATTTTATTTATAAAAAAACCAATTGATTTTGAACATTTCATGGAGGTTTACCTGTATATCTTTCTTTTTGGTAGCGTATGGTCAAAGCCCACGCCGTACGTTCTATCCGGGGTGACGAAAGGGAGCAGCGCGGCCCATTCCCCACCGTACGCCCATTCGCCATTGAGCTGACCACCGGTATCGAGTTCCTTGTCCTCAATGGCCTTTTGAGTACCCTCCCTGCCTAACGCCTCTCTCGGAACGTCGGTCGCCCACACGCGGTCAGCCTCTGAGCGAAGGGAAGGAGGAGAAAAATAAATTACGTGAGGTGTTTTTTTAAATTCTCTATCTCTCCCTCCCCCCCCTGGTGAGATGTCGTGAGATTTTATTCAACCCCAGCCCCCAATCTCACGTGAGATTTTTCAAAAAGTGGGTTTCTTACGTAAACGCGTCGGATTGTTATTGTAAAAAGAAAAAAAAATTGCTTCCTGCTTTTATATACGACTAGTTAAGACTAGTAATTAATATTGCTCAGAGTTTAATTATAAGTGTAATAATTATAAGTATAATTTAACAATAGAATACTTAAATCATAACAACTGTGATTAAAAAAAGAATATCTACTCTAATTCAATCCATGGAGAATCATGCGATTCAGATTACAAATTTAAAACCTCAGTTGCACATCTATCTTATTTTATAGTGAATTATCTATGGCAGGGGTTCCTAAACTTTAAAGATAACGGAACCCCAATCGAATAACTTTTATTTTATGGAACCCCATATTAAACAATATCAAGTAAGGAACGTTTCTGTGCCATAAGTTCAGACCTAATTCTTGCTATCTATCTATTTACATAATAGTAATGAGTTCTTCTCATCACTAATTTTGCGCTATTTTAAATTAATATTTGTAACCGTGGTATTATTTCACAGCCAAATTACTAAAAATGAAAGCTATTTAATTTTGGTGGAACCCTGATGACTATTCTACGGAACCCTTAGGTTCCACGGAACACACTTTGAGAATCCCTGATCTATGGTATAACGTCGAAGTATGAATGAAATTATTTTCTTTCGAACGAATTAGCGAATGATCTTAATCGTATTACGATTACGCTTAAGATTAAATCTTAAGCAGTCTGGATTAAATGGCCCAAAATAGTATATTTTTTTTGTTTCAATCAGAAAAAAATTGCGTGATATTTGCCGAGACAACAACCCCCCAAACGTAAGATTAGATGAGATTTGACTCGATCCCCTCCCCACCTTAAACATCTCACGTATTTTAAGAACGCCCCCTAATGAGCAGTAGTACCCTCCTGGGAAGATCATAACACCAACCCCTACCATCAATCCGCCAAGCGGTGATGCCACTTCTCTTATAAGGAGACTTATGGCTAATAGATCTGGGTAGCCTGATGACGATATCACAGACTCGGAGTAAGAACGAGTTTAATGTCGCGTTTCCGATTTTTACACTTTCTTGACGATTTTTATGACAAATCAGTCAAAAACAAACGCATGATTTCAATAAATACTTTAATTTAAAAACAATTTTGCTTCATCTTATGATACTTATACATTTTTAATTATATTATATATATTTTACAATATTTTTAAGTATTAGATACCCATTGAACTATTATAATTCTAACCAAAGAAGAAATAATTTCCCCTAGCTTTAGAGAATTAAAGGATTATAGATGCCGAATGAAATATTCGAAGGTAATAAGTACTGTTTATTTCATACCATTAGTGATTCATAGCGACATCTGTTTCAATTTATGTCACACTAATATTTTATTATAACGCCATCTCGTGCCAGATAAGGAACAAACTACATTATTTTTAAATTGGTGTAAATATTTTACTGCTAAATAACAATAGGTACAAGTACAATAATATTTACTGTTAAAATAACAATACATCTAATTATGAATGCATTTATGAATTAATCAGCAAAGTTTTATCACAAGAGTTTTAATGTATGAAATTCATATCATAAGTTAGACAAGTTTTTTTTGAGAATCAGACTATTTTATTAAATTGTTTAGTGAACGATGACGTCACACGTTGCCACGTGACCAGAATACCGCATTCTGTAGTGTGTTTTTTATTTATATTTAAATGGTATTATTGCATTTTAAGGTGTAATCATAAATAAATATCGAATCACTGGTGTCGATTTGAACATACATAGTGTTTAAAGCAATTTTATAAAAATAATCTACTCCTGGATTGTTCTCAAAAAAAAATTAAAACTCGTTTTTAATTTTCTTTTACATTTACAGGTACTTTTCATATATTTGGGCATATCCCATTAAAATTGATATGCAACATAGTAAGTGAAAATCAATGAACACAAAAGAATTATGAAGTACATAAAATTATTAAACTTAAAATACATATTTCAGAAGAATTTTTCCTCGTCATCAAATTACTACTGTCATGCATGAGGTGAACAATTTTTTATTTCTATATTTTAAAAGGATGCTTTCAAAATGTATCAGATAAATTTAATATGATTTTTTTATATATTATTATTAATCAGAGACTCCGTTATGCTGTCTTTGCCACTAAAATAAAACATACTTCCACTATCCATGTTATGAAATAAAACACCCATTTAAGTAAAGGAATGTTATATATAAAATAATTTGCGACAGGTATTTCATACTACAAGTTCACAGTATCGTAAATAGCATATACATATAGGGACACTACACTGATTATTGCATTTTAATTTTCATTTATACCCATAAAAATATCACTCATTATTTCATACTTAATATGACGAACTTAATCAGAAATTATGTTACCATATTATTCTAAACAGGGCATAGACATCTGAAAACACGAAATCAGTATTATCTTTCGGAAAAAAATGTGTAATAAAAATAAAATCGATTCGAGAACCCACTTTATTGAAGTTGTTTAAATTATTTGTTTATTTTATCATAAATCTATGGTTTACTGAATCAAATTATTAAACAAGGGTAAAAATCAAATCAGGACTACCTTTTTGAGACATACCCTAAAAATATTTTCCAATCAAGCTGTAAGTACAGTACAGGAATCTGAATAATAATATAAAATCATGTATTAAGGTGTATAAAATCTAAACTTAAGGCAACTAAAAAAACACTGGTGACTTTCTGAAAGTTCCCAGCAGTTAAAAATGCAGGCATTGAAACCTCTATCACACGATAGCCACGTTAAATGTTTTTATTTTTATAATTTTGTTTTTTTATTTTCTCAAATAATATTGGTATCATTAATTTTTAATTTAAATAATCTAATCGTATAGTTTAGAAATAATTTTCAAAGCTCAAATATTAAATTTATGCAAGCAACAAAATTATCATTTAACATTTTTTTTATTTAAAAATATCAATTTTAAGTATTACTTCTAATAAATTCCAAACAACTTAGTATTGCAATAAATATAAAATTTAAATAAGCGCATACACTTTAAATATATTTAGAGAACCCATCGTATTTTTACATATTCAACTAAAATCACACATTGAGTAGTAAAACAACGTTGGGACTTGAAAGCCTGTATTATTTTGTCAACAGGGTCTTTCTCGAGTGAACTTACACTTAACAACCATATTAGAAAATTATTGTTTTTTGCAAAGTATTGATATAATTTACTTGCAAAATAAAGAAATAGCAGTACATCAAATTATCTATCCTATTACGCAGTAGTCACAAACAGAAAGCTACTTTAAACATAACAATAAGTACACTTTTTAAGTAATAATGTTTTACTGAATTATGATAGGTTGTTTACCAATTCCATTATTTGTGACCATTATCATGTCAGATTTATTTCCAAGTGTGCCCTTGCAAACGTATCCCTTCAATGCGAGAACTCCTCTACACTTTATGTGGACCTGGTAACGAGCGCACCACTCCAAGCTATTGCAGCCTATACCCGCGTCAGATAAAGTCTTGATGGCAGCCAATGAAAGTAGATCTAAAAATTTAAAATTAATAAGAATTTTTTCCACCAAATTCTGAGTGTGCAAACATGTACAGAGTCAAGAGTGTGTATGTGAGATTCTTTTTTTCTTGGAATGTTATAGGTTTCCATGTGGTAACCGAGTAAGAATACAATTCACCACCCCCTATCTTTCCAACAGGTGTCATAGAAGATTAAGACAAAGGGATATAATATGCACACAACATCTATAAAAGAGAAGAAAATTTTGAAACAAAACCTTTTACCAACCCGTCTGACAAAACGCAAAACGCAGAGAAGGCTTGAGCCCAACGGTGGGACCTATGTGAGCTAAGATGAATGAAAATCATTTTATTCTTTTGAATGTTGTAGCTTACTGTGGTGAGTAAGAAAACAATAGTCACCTGTCCTTCCAGTTGATGTAAAAGAAAACTAAGAATCACAAGTAGATCAGTGGTATTTACTGCAAACAAGGATAATCTCCAAACAAAACCCTTTGAAGTGGTTTTTACTATCATCATCATTTCGACAATTACTTCTCTTGCATCGTTGCTGTAAGTATATTATATCCTTAATCGTATTTTACGACACCCAGGGGTTAGGAGTACAGGAGTTGTTGAATCGTATCCTTACTCCATCACCACACTGAAAGATTTGTCCAAGATTAATTTCAATTAACAATGTATTTTCCCTTTTCACAAATTTCTATCACACGCCATCTTTACGTTCACTTCTTTCCTGTCCATATCCTTCCCGTATCTATCCCTCCTCCTTGTTTAGATGGCTCAAATGGGAATATATAAGGTGAACAATTACCAGGTGGGTCAGCGTGGGTGAGTAGTTGCACGTCGTTAGCGCGACAGAAGGCGTGCAGCGAAGGTGGCACGACACAGCACGATGCGAGATTGATCTGCGCAATGGCAGGCCTCACGTGTGCCCATGCATGCAGCTTGCGAAGGCATCCACCACCTACGTCAGCCACGCCTAACTGGTGAACCCGACCTAAAATAAAAGTCAAATATTAATATATTATTATAATTGACATGACTTCATGATGGTGGTTAAAATACTAAATTACCGTGCCGACATCGTAGGTTCGAATCCCACGCACTTTTGTACGATCCACAAATTGATGTTCTGGGTCTAAATTTGGGTTTTGGGTTTCGTGCCTCATTCTTTGAGGCAGTCGTCTCGTGAAGAAGGCGGTGGGGCGTGCGCGAGGGGACCTTCTCTAGGGGCGGCGACACGTTCAGCCGCCGGCGATTAGGGCGGCGCAGGCGCATGTACCTGCACCTGATGCCTAGGCCGAACCCGTGGGTGACTGAACCGGTGAATAGCCCGTCACCCGCAGAGAGGCGACCCTCGTGAGGGCTGGTAACATATGTCAAGTATTCGGTACCAATGGCCGACCCATTAGCGAAGGGAAGAAAATATGGTGGGTATGGGTCCGCACGAAGCCATTGCGCTGCCCGAATGAAATGTACGGCGTGTATGCTAAAACTAAAAAAGGATGTACGAGTGAAAAATTATTACCACATGTGGGACTCGAACCCACGTCTATTGGAAAATCGTTACAATCGTCCTATCAATTCAACCAGCGTTGACTGGCGTTTAGCAATCTATTTACCACTCGTATTTGTTGTCATTATGAGAAACGTGCGCCATCTATCGGAGAACGTTTTACACATTTTCGTAAACAAGTTTTTATAAATAATCTAGCACAATGGTCAGCAAGAGGCGGACCGCGAAAGGTCAAACCTCAGACCGCCGAATATTGCAATATTTTTATATATTAAGTATAAATTCTCCGATTTTGCTGTTCTTCTCGAGAACTATAAAAAACAGACTCAAGACCGTTGCTGCAGTTTCTCACATTAAGTTGTGATTTATAATTCAGAATTTTATTTGAAATCATACAATAAATAGATATCACTTAATTATTATTAGTAGTTTTTTTGTGGACCTCGTTAAAATTTTTCCACAGTATCCGGTCGCCCCCTATATAGCTTGCCGACCCCTGAATCTCAGTAATTTAGATAACAGAATATTGTTAATTCTTATTTTTTCATATTTTTAGTCTACACATTACACAATCCGTATGACATTAAAAGGTTTCCTTTTTTTCCTTTCCAATCCGTCTTACCAGCGTTAGCCTAACGAGGCCTACTTCGCAATGCGATCGTTTAACTGTTGTGAGATATATATAGACTATAGAATACGAATATTACCTTGTTTAACGTAATCCTCGAGGACAGCCCACAGAATTTTGATACCGGGTAGAATCGCTTCACACTTCCTCGCATCGGCTTCACTATCCGCTTCCACATCAGTACTTGGAGTGCGTACTGAAAATATTAAAATCAATTATTTCTTGAACACAAAACATTCTTTAAAAAAGTCGATTTCAACTGCATAGGTGGTGTAGTGATTAAGATATCGACCTACCAATAGGACTGTTGATAAACTACCGAAATATCGATACTATTATTAAAAAATATCGATACTTATTACTAATAGTTATTTGGACGTTATATCGATAGTTCGACGCTAAAAAATAAATATCTAGGGTCGATATTTATTTTAATAAATTTGTTATTTTATTGTTTCTTGTAAATGGACCCCGCAAGTTTTGGTGCGTTTAGTAACAATTATGGCATGAAATTGATGATAAGTTATCAATTCCTCCTAGAATTTAGCTAAAAAACTCATCACGAGGGCCCCGCAATGAACCGAGTTAAAAAGAGTGGCTATGGAGAAAAATATCGATACATCGAAATATCGATGTTTTTTTCGATATATCGAACATATTTAAAAATATCGATATATAGAAAAACCAATATTTTAAAAAATATCAACAGCCCTACCTACCAACCCGTTTGACCAGCGCGGTAGTAGTAGCTCAATTTCATTCTATTATTTAATAGAAGGAGTAGGACGTATATGAGCTGAGATGAAACGCGAAGTTTAGAATATCTACAACATATTGGTAATTTAAGTCTGAGATATTTGACTACACAGATGGCGAAAGGGTTAAGCTAAGTACCTATAGTGCCATGTGTCACAAATTCGATCCCCATGCAGGACAATACTTTGTGCAACAAATTGTTGTTCTGTGTCTGGGTATTTTGGGTCTGTTAAAGTATGTTTTTAAAGTCTGGGCCTGGCAACACAAGGTTTACGCTCGTAGTGCAGGGTGTTGTTAAAATATCTAATTGCATCATCAATATCATAACCTGTCCATCTATTCGTCAGCCTCTGACGTCACACTTGGGCATAGTATATAGTAATAAAAACTTTTGCACATCAAACTTTAAGAAATACCATCTCAGTTTGGCGTGAATAAACCAGTTACCAACTTTACAAAGCGTTTTCCTGCTATCATTTTCCTTACCTATTAATTTATTCATTGAAGAAATAAGTTACCACAGACAGCCTAATGAAGTATGACATTTTATTTAAAACACTTTTTTCAATCATTTTTTTATCTCTATAATAACACGTCCGACCTGCGTGGTATAGGTCTATTTCCCCCCATAGTGGAGGAGGCCTAAACCCAACAGTGTATGAGCTGAGATGGCGATGATAAAAAAATATTTATTATACATACCATTACTGCCTAACGAAATGGGCGATGCTTTAGTGGCATGGTTACTCTTTACATTATTATCTTCTATCAAATCTTCACGATTGCGCAAAAAGTCCGGGTTGTAAGCCAGAGTAACGTTGTCTATGTAATCTGTCTGCAGAGCTGTGAAAACTGAAAAACATAATTTATTTGTTAAGTATACATATATCTTTTTTTGAAATCTAGCCATGTACTATACAGTATGATTGGTAAAAGATTGTACATATTTAAGGGAACGATAGATAATGGTCACATGTAACCAATAAAAACGTAAAAAGAAGACAATATTAATTAACTACATAGTAAACATCAACAACATTAGCGTCGCAAGACTCCTAAAAAGTTGGTCACCCTATAGGCGATACGTTTACCCTGTATACACGCATTAAAATTCCTATTTATATTTTTTTAATTTATTCCATCTGGGTTGCTGCGCGTCTGGGTTTTTTTTTTATAGCAAATGGTGGCAAACGAGCACGCAGTACATCTGATGGTAAGTGTTGCTGGCGTTCATGGACCTTGGCAAGGCCGCTGCCTACCGCGAAGAAAGTGAAGGGAGTGTGAACGAGTTTCGGTGATACTAAAAACATCACTAAAACCCACCACACGCAAACACCCTTTTTTCGTGGGCTATGGTAAGCGCACACGCCGTTCATTCCGTCCGGGGCGACGAAAGGACGGGGTGCGGACCCATAACCCACCGTAATGCCTCTTCTTCGACATTAGGCCGACCACCAGTGCCGAGTTCCTGGTCCTCAGTGGTCAGCCCGACGGAATGCCCTTTCGGGTACCCTCTCCTCTCGACGTCTAGGACGTCCGTCTGCCTCGCGCGATCAGCCTCTCTGCGGGTGACGGACTAATTCCCGGTCCAGTCACCTGCACACGCAAACACCCTCAGAAAGTTGGGCTTCGGGCTCTTTCGCTCACCGAACGAAGCTCAGTAACAAATTCCTACTACTCGGATGTGGATTTTCTGTGAGAATGTGGTACTACCCCGGATGGACTGGCCCGTGGCTGTAGACAGACAACTGTCAACAGTGTGGTCCTACCACTATTAAACATTAGATTGGATACAGAAGTGTATCCAAAGATACATTAATAATACATAAACTAGGCAATATTAATTTGAGGCTGCAATAACTTCCAGCTCATATTGGCATGAAAGAAACGAGGAGGCATATACCTACCTACTCGCTAAGCTAGCCATATCAAAAGGATTGTTAATAACTTTAATCCCTTATGATATACTGTAGTATTTCATCATTTTTAATTATACATATATGTCTTCCATGTGATGACGGCGTAAGAATACAATTCACCATTCACTTTCTTGCTCAGAAGTGTCGTAAGAAACAACTAAGGCATAAGGCACTATAACATACAGAAAACTTCGATTCAAAAAAATCTCGTGATAAACCCCTATGCCAACACGTCGAACAAGCGTGGATATAGCAGGACGAATTCCCTCCCACAATGGAGAAGGCCCAAGCCCAGCAATGGGACGTATATAGACTGAGATGATGTCATAGTAATTTTAAGGAATATTTTGATCAAAGGAGTAGAGATTAAGGAATCTGGTGCAAGACAATAGAATAGAACCACCTGGGATTCCTTTCTCGACCTATGTTTGCGATTTTTCTAGAATCCGAAATACGGAAATCCGTAGAACAATGATTGTAACCGACATAGCACAAACAATTTACACCCTGAAGTTTCACTGGACACGCCACATCGCTCAACAACCCGCTGAGGATGAAAGTGAATAAGTACCTATTCTTTATCCGTCACCACACGGAAAACCTAGCACGGTAAACTTTTAACAGTTCATTAATCATTAACCAATGAAAAGCCACACTATCAGCGTGTAACATAGGCCATATTTTATACCTGTATTCCCACTAGAACGGAAACTACGTATGTGAAATCGCGGTAATTTGCTAATAGATTGTATAAATAATTCAATTCAATGTAAGACTTGAATGTAAAACAAGTTTAGTCGTCGTAAAAAGATACCCCAAAAATCGCTAACTCATGCTTTAATAATCAACTTTTAAACAGAGACTATCTGTACACGAATATGCCATCATCGCTTCCTCAAACAAAAAGTACGCAAATATGATAAACAAGATATCATATTAATCATAGTATGAAAATACTGTTATCAAAACAATTTTAGTCTTGATATGGAAACATGGATTTGATACGTAATCTTATGCGCTGATTTTTAGATAATTATTCATTACTATTTTTAATTACTACTAACTTAGAATAATAACATATAGAAGGATAGTGGCGGTACCTCGAGTGATTAAAAACATGAAGCCAAAAATACTACATGCGCGCAACCGATTGCATACGTACACACGCACACCACTATACAAATTATGAAATCAAATTTTATTTTTATTAACATAAATCGTCGAAATACTTTTAAAAATAATGTTAATACACTTTTTGTTTTTCAAATGTGTTGTGACACCATTTGAATGCACAAAACGTCATAATTACCTATTTATTTTTTAAGAGTTGCGTGCGTAAGTGCAGTACAGTGACCTTATACATTACAGAACGGTTCCTGCGTAGGCTCCATTAGGCTCCAATTTAAATGCTTCATTTATTGTGCGCAGAATTACCTTCTATACTTTATTATTCTAAGATTACTAGAAATAAAACAATATTTTTTTAAATTGTGGTTCCGAATCGAAGCGTAATTTGTATCCGTTAACTTATGTTTGTAAAGTCACCCTGCAATACAAATACTTACTATTTTCTTAGTGCCGGGTGAAGTCTTTTAAAAAAAAGCTAGTAGACATCTGTATCAGCTTTATCGTGTCGTGACGCAAAAAGAAGGCAGTTCACCACCCAATTTCTTCCCCGCGGGTAGTGTAAAGGGGATATAATATGTAAATAATATCAAAGTGGTGTAGTAAGATCAATTGGCCTCCCATTGTGGAGGAAACTCAAACCTTGATGTTTTCTTGTATGGCTGGGTTCAACGGGACAGAAAACCTGAAAACGAAACTATCCCGTTCAAAACTGAACGTATGGTCACTTTAGGCATTAGTCTCATGCAGTAGCTTTATGTCCAACGGCAGACTTCCGATGATGGATTGATAAAAAATACTACTCACCGTTTTGCAAACACTCTGTCAACGCTGTGGTACTATCCTCATTTATAAATATCTTAACACCGATCTTCAAATTCTTCCTTTCCTCTTCAGCCATTTTGTTAAGCGCATCATCATGTGGTCTGGTTATGTTCACGACAGTTTCACCATTAGAAGCTCCAGCAGTTTTAGATTTAGACAGAACCATATAATCAGATGATTGCTGTGAATTTTCATCATGTTCTTCTGAACTGCCGTTTTGAACTGAATGGCCATTTTGGACAGAGCTCCACTCCGAGAGAGTTAGCTTGATGCTCTCTGAAAGCTGAAATAGTTTATGTTAATATTTTTTTAATAATTCTCTGATTGACCTACGGTGATGAGGGAGAACACATACAATATGTCACCAGCTCTTATTCTCCCTAGGGAATAGTATACTGACAAAACCGGAGCTGCGTAACCGAGCCTTGCGCCGAAAAGAAAATACATTCGAAACCGTAACTGATATAAAAAGCTTCGATTAATCTTGGATACCGTATCCAGTGTCTATATGAAATACGTTAACAAGTTTCCTTTCAACCAGCTGAACTGAAAGCATAAACATCAACGTCGGACATCGCTAATATACCAGAAGATATATCTTCTGTACGTATATACCGACTGAACTCCTAAACGGCCGAGCCAACTTTGATAAAATTTTTGATTGGGATTTCTGATTCAGGTGAATTAAAGAATGATTTAAATTAATAATTGGACATGGTAGGTGACGGTACGATTGATTTCAAGCCATTATATTTTATTTTAATATGTACAGCCCATTCTGGATCTGCCGGGTCAGCTGACATATATGTATATACATTAATTGTAATGTAACACAAGAAATGATGCTATATCTTTTTTATAAGGCTAAGAACTCATGGAGCGAATTTGTACCGTGCCCGCTGCGGTAGTGGAATAGCGGGTTTATTTCTAAACTCACGAGACCGGTTATTTGCGCGGTTATGCAGCCGTCGCGGTTTAGATTATCGCCCGCATGGTGGGCGATGATCGCAAGGCGGGCGGTTGCAAGACGAACAGTTAACGATCAGTTGAGGTCCATATCGCCATAGACACACACCAGAAACGTCCATGTTTTCAAAATCTTTATTTAAAATATCACATATTTGTTCCCATGCTTTGAGTGTTAAATTCTTGTACTTATATTCTTCTAAGCTCTTATCCCATAGAACTGGCGTTTCTTGGACCAAAGTAATTAGTAGATCGATTTCAATATCCATTTTATAATGTTTGTTAAACGTGTACAAACACGTCACGATACTACAAGTCATTCAAAATTATGACGTTGAATTTCTGTAACCCCCGCCCCGCCGCCCGCACCCGGTCGCAGCGGCGACCGCCAGCCGATCGCAGAGCGCGCGGGCGCATCCCGCGGCGGCTGCGGATGACCGCGGTCCGCGCGATTCTACTAATTGCCCGCCGGTGCGGCGGTAGCCGCAAACAACCGTACACACCGTGGGCGTAAAACGCGCCGTGAGATCTGCTTTTATTTTTTACATAAATACCAGCATTCTACCGCAGCGGGCACGGTACAAAATCGTTCCGTGAGTTCCTAGCCTTAGCCTAATATTGATTTTTACGGCAAAACTGACACTTGAATTGCCTATCGTTTTTATCGGCGATTAAAGTCTGGTGATATCAACAGACCTTCTGGGTGGACGGGCGGCACGTGATTATATATCACACCGTGTTCCCCGTCTCTTTGAATGAGCCACTGTTGAATTAAATCGGCTCTTAAGAATGTATTTACGCTATTTTCCTCCATAACCACCCGTAGGTAAACGACTAATAAAATATATTACCACAACAATAGCAACATGAGTCATATTTCGAATGAATGACTTACAATTTTCATGGCCTATAAATTACTAAAGCAATAAATGACATCATCATAGCATGACATCATCGTCTCAGCCAATATAGTCCCACTGTTGGGCTCGGACCTACTCCACAATGGGAGCAATAGTGACCTACTATATCGCATTGGTTCAGACGTGTTAGCATGTTTTATGATGCGTGCCATGCCGCCCTAGCCGCGGCCGCGGGTGACGTGACGGGGATTAGTCCGTCACCCGCTGAGAGGCCGACCGCGTGAGGAAAGACCGACGTCCTCCCCGAGAGTGGGACGTCGGTCGATGGGAGGGTACCCCACGTAGAGGGTATTCCGTCGGGCCGACCACTGACGACAAGTAAACCTGCTCCGGTGGTCGGCCCAACGACGAAGGCGAGGTGGTTTTCGGGTGGGTTGCGGGAATTGCGTGCTTAAGCCCCTCTGTCGCCCCGGACGGAGTGGTGCGGAGGCGCGCCGACCGCAGCCCGCCCAAAAAAAAAAAAAAAAAAAAGGATGTTTTATGTCGAGTTTACCTTCTCTTGGATAGATGTTATCCGCATATATCCTTTACTCATTTTTACCACACTAATGGGCAAGAGAACCAGAGATGGCAAAAGAGGGGGGGGGGGGGGTGGGGTGGTAATTTGTATTCTTAGTTATCACACGGAAAAAATAATGACATCATAACTATGAAAAAGTGCAAATCACAACACTTATTTGCTATAGATCCCTATTGATAAAATGTAGGTACTTATTTCATAGGTTATTATCATCATCATCCTGCTCTTATCCTAACTACTTGAACTACCTTTAACTCGACGCAATATGTATTCTTCTTCCACATAACATATTGCAAAACTTTTACTAAAAAAAAATTATGACCTGCCTAATATCAACTGCCCTTAGGAACGCGCAATTGTGGACCAGACGGCATGGGATAGTGTTGGCAGAGGTCGATGGCTCTTAAAGCATCATCATCATCTTTTACAACACGCGATGTAAAACAAAGAAAATATACGTTAAATTTAATAAATTCATTACTGCACAGATGATAGACAGATATCGACCGTACAGCGGCAGTGTTATAGGTTCGAATCCCACGCAGGACAACACTGTGCGATCTACAAATTATCGTTCTGAATCTGGATGTTATTTGTGTCCGTTGATTATATGTTTGCAAAGTCCCCCGCAACACAAGAATTATTTCCTTAGTAAAGGGTGTAGTCTTTATAAAATAAAAAAAATATCATAAACACAAACTTTTGGCTTGTCTTGAGATATACTTGTTTACTTATATTTTGTTATTTTATAAAAAGCATTACTTAGGTATTTTTTTGTTAAGCTTAATGATGTAAAAATCAATTTATCTAATTATTGCATTCGTCTTAGAATAGGTATTCTTGTTTAACCACATAAGTTCTCTCCTGTGAGCTACTTGGAATGTTCACGATGCGGCATTGTTAGCCCCCTATCTTCAGCCGCCTTTTACGTCATGGGAACATAAGGCATGGCGACATATACTTTTCAGTGTGATGACGGAGTAAAAATACAATTAAGCACTACCTATCTTGCCCGTGGATGTCGTAAAAGACGACGCTCGAGCCCAGTAGTGGGACATGTATGAGCTGAAACGACATACTTAACCCATCACCACGATCACTAATCCGTCAATTATTAACCTACTAAGTTATCCATGATAATCGTATTTTTATCGACCACATCATATCGCTATCCTTCATCTCAATATCTTCGACTGATAATCAGTTGTATAATAACATGATATCATAAGAAATATATTGCGAAATATATTACCCATTGTATTTATCGAGGGTATATTAAAAACATGAAAATTAACAGATATGTATATTCTATTATTTAATACCTTAATACGGGTTGAGAGCCCTCAGCGCTCACTCAACACTCCGGGTAAAGTTGACACAGCCATCTGAGGCTAACAACTAAATCACACAAAAAAACAAAAATACCTTAATTATATAGTATCGTAATGATTAGAAATATGTCCTAATTAATGCCGCATGCAGTTGGGACGGCTCACGGACAGTTGTCAGTTGGTGATGATTAACAAGAAAGCACAAGTGCCCTCAGGATCCAGAAAATGCCGATAACGGATTTCTATACTCTTGGAAAGCATCAGTTGAGTTTCAATATGTAAGATATTTTACACACGATGCCTTTCAAATAGGAAATAACATGAATGCATTCTAATAAATAAAATAAACTAGCACTAGGTATTTGTAACTGGTTAAATCGTATAGACCGACAGGCTTCGCGGACTAATCCCGAGTCTGATAAACGTATCATACCTCGTCATGGTAAAAGAGCAGACGCCATGCACTTGAATAAAATATACTTCAAGTAAATGTAACTTACTTCGAAATATTACAAGTACAAATAATTTGATAAAAGAGGCAATTCTAAACTATATAATTAGATAACAGAGGTATATAATTCTAAGAGGTATTTCGAGGTAAACATTTTTTGGTCGGCCCAACGACGAAGGCGACGTGGGTACAGGTGGGTTATGGGCCCGCGCGCCGTCCTTTCGTCGCCCCGGACGGAATGGACCGTGTGTGCGCTTACCATAGCCCACCCATAAAAAAGTAAACATTTTCTTATTTCTTGATCTTGATTTTAATTAAAATTAATATTATTATGATTTATAGCTATAGCAGCAATAGCCTTATTTATATACTCTAAAAATTTCAGCAGGCACCTATCAGAGCTGTTTTGGGTTGTTTAGATAGCATAGCACAGTCTCGTTAGTTCTATCAATGATAGCAACATCATAGCAAGCATGGCAGACAGTATTATCATCATATTTGTCTTATTTGATTTCTGAAAAGCTTTTGGTGATAATAGCCATGATATTATTTTACCTCGAGATATTATCAAGATCACTAAAGTATTTTCAATTCCTCTTTGGAGTCACCAGCAGTTGGTCCTAATCGACGACGCTCTATCGAACTGCAAGATCATTCTTACTCATTTAATAAATAACAAAAACAAAAAATCTGACTATAATTTTCACCATTGTGAATCAAAAGGAACATCAAAAAAGTAAAAATATGCTTAAACTTAGCATTGAATAAGTTAGTATGCAAATACAAATTAATTTAATCAAAATAGCTAGATAGAAATAAGTTTTTGAAGGGAAAGCTTTTATTTTTAACCAATTTCCAAAACCAAAAAGGAGGAGGTTGTCATTTCAACTGTACAGTGGACCCACGGTAATCCGACACCTGTCTAATCCAGCACCCCTAGTAATCTGACCTATCTAGATTATTGAAAATTTTGTTCGTCAATTTTTACTAATATAAGTTATGCATAATAAAACAGATTACAACTTGTATGCGACACTACTAAAGTGATTTAGTTTTGATTCTAATTGTTTAGATTGAATTTGACTACATGTGGTCTGACTTGCGTTTATAGTTTATACATTGTATATTACACATATGTACCTGTCGGATTACAATGTACTCTTTTGTAAAAAAATTCGAACTATAAAAGGTCTTAGGCAGTACTCTATAATCCGACAAATTCAATAATTCGACACTGCCGTGCAAAACGTTTGTCGGGTCGACTGTTTTTTTTTTTTAGTTACCTCAGGACGTTCGACTGGGTAAACCGATTATGATGATGTGTCTTTTTATATAAAAACTGGTGCTTCCCATGTGGTCCTATTTCAATTTGGTTTAGTTCTGTCAGTGGCATCCATGAGAAAACAGTTGAAGTAATTTTTGGTGTTCAGAATTATGTTAAAAAATAATATCTGGATAATTTTATAGGTATCCATAAAAGTTTTTAATAAATATGGATAATGGATTTATTCTTTACTAAATTGAGTACAATCATAACAATACCTGCTACACATACTTTTCGTGTGAGAACAGAATAAGAATACACCAATCTCTAATTTACCCGTAGATGTCATAAAACATGACTAAGGGACATGGTGTGCAGATAACATCTATGCAAAGGAATTGAAGAGTGCGGTATAGTAGGTCAATTTCCCTCTTATTTGGCAGGAGGCTTGAAACCCCTTTAAACGTGGCAACCGTAGTAACCCTGTAGTAGCCAGTAACCATGGTAACCCTAACAATGCTTGTGGTTTCTGGTCCAGCCATATTTCCTCTTTTCTTCATTTTTTTTGTTTTGTACTAATATTTGAATATTTATACATGTATACAATTTCAAAGGGCATCACACTGAAGCTAATACTATATGTTGTATGAAGTATAAAATTATATATATTTAAAAGATAAATATATTTAAAAAAGTGACAGCCCGCTGAGTTTCTTGCTGGATCTTCTCAGCTTATGGCCGCGTTCCGATCCGGTTGTAGATTATTGTATTGTGTTCAAACAATGTTTAAACTTGGCAATATATACGTGCCCTCAAGGGGGTTATGCAGAATAAATGATTTGATTTAGTGACACGTATATGAGCCGGATTAAGATGATGAAAATGAAGAAGTAACACATATAATAGAAAACATTATTAAACTGAAAGCACTTTTGAAATTATTAAGGCTTTTGAAGATGATGATGATACTAGGTGGAGATAAAGATATATAAAAATAGATGATGAACACATGTTATAAAGAAGAACATTAAAAAACTGAAAACACTTTTGAAATTAATAAGGCTTTTGAAGATGGTACTAGGTAGAGATAAAGATGTATAAAACATAGATGATGAAAACATGTTATAAAAACCATTATAAAACTGAAAACACTTTTGAAATTAATAAGGCTTTCGAAGATGATGATGATACTAGGTGGAGATAAATATGTATAAAAATAGATGATGAACACATGTTATAAAAAACATTATAAAACCGAAAACACTTTTGAAATTAATAAGGCTTTTGAAGATGACGATGATACTAGGTGGAGATAAAGATGTATAAAAATAGATGATGAACACATGTTATAAAAACTATTATAAAACTGAAAGCATTGTTTAAATAAATAAAGCCTAATTTTTTTTACTTAATAAATTATTAAAGCTGACATTTAAAATATGACATTATATTATTTTTTCAATTATAATTATCATAATTCTCTACCGTTGTTATTAAAATTATAATATCCATGTTAATTTAATAATGTATATAATTATATTTTGAGATGTATTGTGCACGCAATTTTAAAATAAAATAATTTGCATGCCAGCTTCTGGCGAAGCAATTAGCTTCAGTAAAAAATTGTAACATCTAATTTGTACCATGATTCTGGCAAATAAATTTCTTACTTACTTAATAAACCACACCAAGGCAAAGAGATTAATCTTTTTTTTAAAGACGATACTGCATATTACCACAACAATATAATTGACATACTATTTCTTATACATATATAAATACACTGTTTTGACACTTTCTGTTTTGTATACATATATAAATATAGCGTAAATTTATGTAGGTATGTATATTAGGGTGGTCCTTAATAAGGTTATTTTCAAATTTCTTTGCTCCCAGGAGCTCAAATGCTTCCAAATTGATAAAAAAAAAATCCCTGATAATTTGAGCTCTTAATATTAACTCTAAGATAGTGCGCATTCCAATCTAAGTTTCCTATGGAAATAACATAGGAAAAATTACTTTTGTTGTTTATAATTTTATAACTTAGGAACGAATGAATTAAAAATGATGAATAATACATATTTTTATAGAGAATTTAACGCTCTACAAAAAGGTCTCTTATAAAACACCTTTTTTGTAGAGCATTAAATTCTCTATAAAAATATGTATGATCTATAATTTTTAATTCATTCGTTCCCAAGTTATAAAATTATAAGCATCAAAAGTAATTTTTCCTATGTTATTTCCATAGGGAACTTAGATTGGAATGTGCACTATCTTAGAGTTAATATTAAGAGCTCTAATTTTCAGGGATTATTTTTATCAATTTGGAAGCATTTGAGCCCCTGGGAGCAAAGAAATTTGAAAATAACCTTATTAAGGACCACCCTAATGTATATAAATATAGATAATATTTGTAAATCTTCCACAAGATATCAAATCTAAGCGAAGGATTTTATTATAAAAAAAAACAAAACCTAAAGAATATATATAAAGCCAAGGTCCAATATCACATATATCATGTAGGTATTATGAAAGCACAGGTAAGATTAAATAATTTTATTATGTCATTTTTATACTAACCTCTTCAGTGACATTTTGTCCTGCTTTCTTTTTGATATCAATTAAGTTGAGAACATTACCAGTATTTATCGTAACTTTAGACGCACTCTTCAACATCGTGTTCAAGCAAATAAACTCTTCAAATACTGACAAAAAACTCGCGGAATAACGCGCACCTCACAGCTAGTCAAGGTTACCGGACAATATAATTCGCAAAAAATACTAAAGAGAAACAAACAGATCACGCGTCCAAGTACCTACAATCAGCGAATGGTATTATTTAAATACTGGCCTTGTACACGGTAACATAATTTTTATAGAATTCAAAGAGCTACGTAATGTACTGTTGATGGATTGCAAATTATGTTGCAACAACTAAGTACGACTATTGTATCATGATGACGAGGAATAAATATAAGTATTTATTGCTTCGAAGCAAGGCGTGATATAAGTTGAAAGAACTAGAATTTTATGGAATTTTCATACTTTAAAATTAATCAAATTGAACAACAACAAGCAAGTGTCAATTTGACAGTGACAGTTTTCAGACTAGAGGTGTGTAGTGCCGGAACGTAGTAGTTTCAGGAAATATTATATTGAAAAGTGGCGCGCTCTCGGATTTTGGCGGGAATCTGGAAGTGTCATGTGGTGTTCTTGTATTATATTCAATATCTTAGTGTTTTAACGTGTTATATTAAATAATTTTGATGTCATTTTATGTAATATACAGGGTATTTTTTCAAAGACTGCACAAAATTTTTTAATGGATTCTAGATGTAAATACCATGATATATGTAATGTAAAATATTTAAAATCACTAGTAATTAATTAATTATTTTGATTTGAAAATATCTAAGAATGTTCGAGATATATTGCCACCCTATTTTTATTACGATCGTCCATTCAAAAATCTATGGTAAGGTATCTACGTTGTAGCGAACACGCACACTAATACTGTTAATAAAGATACCAACACATCTAACATGGTAAATAAGTTTATGATCTAAATTTGCCGTCGTAATAAACAGATAATTTAAAATACTAGTTTATTATTTTAAAATCACATACGTTCGCATTTATTAAGGCGCATTTAAAAAGTGGAATCAACTATTTACAACAATTAAACTTACCTATTCATTTAGATCCATGAAAAACCCTATCACTGATATTTTAACAATTGTTCAAACTGTATTTCACTTCCGTGCGTCCGTCCGTGTTTCCGATAACGCTTGAGTTTAAGTAGGTATTACATTATCAATGATCCCAGCGCAAACATTAACACTAAATCACACTTGAGATATTTATGTCTTTGATTACGTGGAGATTGGTCACTACCCATGTTCGTTATGACATAAAGTAAATAAGGGGGTTGTCAGTCCAGAGAATGTTTACGGAGTCGTTGTTTGCCAAAAGCCATTGTCAAAGAAATGCATTCGCGATGGTCCGTCATTATCATGCAGTACTCTAACGCGTTGATAATGATACAGGTGGTATTCTAAAGAATTTAGCAGGTTCCACACACACGGTTCGAATATTTTATTTGATCTTGTGCCGCCATTTTTGAAGATAACAAAAAATTAGTATACACGCGTGTAATTAGGTCATGGGGTCAAAGCGTCACTGGCCCAGACAAACGGCGTGCCGCGGGCGGCAGGGCGTTGGGGGTGCGCAGCACAGGCGGGGTTTGTAGGAAGAGGGGGGGAGGGGGTAAGACAAAGACACGACGACAACAATTTATTGTGACGTTTTTGTTGTGTGCGGAAACGAAATTATGAATGACTTTATGTTGCCAAAAATTTCGTGTATATGGGAATTCTTAAAATATGAAATGTATTTTTTTTTGAAAATAAGAACATATGTTTTTCCTTCCGTAGTCGATTATACTATCGATTCTGAACCCCCTGTGAAAATTTGTGCAGTCTTTGAAAAAATACCCTGTATAGTGTCAAAACTGCTGAGGTGTAGTGAATATGATATAAAACTGCTATACATACCTTTTTGTTTCCACCAAAATTCTCAGAAGATACCCCTAACAGTGGCCATTACACTGTTGGAGGCGACACTTTGACTTACTGACGGGCCATTACTGACTGACATGAAGAAATTGATAATTTGAAAAGAAAATTATAACTCGACACTGGCAAAAATGACTTGTATTAATAGCTGATTGCCAAGGCAAAAAAAGAAGAAAAAGACGTGGCGCGCTCTACCGACAAAAAGTTCTGCTACTCTCCCTTAAATTGAGACCATTCGATTAACATTACCACGGAGTTAACTCCGTGAACATTACGTTCGACCTCCTGTGTATCTATACTCCGTGATTTAGTCTATGACTATCACAGAGTATCTAAAATCTACATACTATTTATGGAGTGTAGAAGTAAGGAGGACCATCTCAGTGTTGAAAAAGTGTCCGTTGAAAGGAGAAAATTAAGGTGGCGCTATAGTAGCAAGTGGAAGAATTTTAAATAGAGCGCCACAAATTATTAGAGTAGGATACTAAATTAGAAAAGGAAAAAAACATTTCCGCTTTGTTACAGCGCAATTCATATTTCTTAACGACAGAAGTCAAGATAAATATTAAATTTTTCAACCCAGCACACTTCACTCTTAAGTTTCATAGGTTATTATTTACTAAATTACAGTTGACTACGTAAATAGTTGAGATTTTAAATACTGCATATTTCTTAACGACAGAAGTCAAGATAAATATAAAATTTTTCAACCCAGCACACTTCACTCCATAACTCTGTTTATAACTGCTAAGTTCATATCATTTCCACTTGCTACACTAGCGCTATTAATTTGCTGTTTACAAGTGGACACTTTTTCGACTAATCCCCCATACGAGATGGTGCTCCTTATTTCTACACTCCATAATACTATTATAGTAGTTACTAGATTGTCATCCACGTGATTGTAGTCAAATGTTATACATAATTTTTTAAAAAATTATTCTTCTCATATATTAGTTTTTTAGAATAATTCAACTAATCAACATATTGAAAATTCGAAAGCCAACAACTAAATTTATCTTGTAAATTTCTTAAATATTAGCGTCCTAATTCCTATAACTGTCAATCTAAATTGAGTACTTGGCGAAATCTTGTAAATGCCATAAAAAAAAAGAAAAAAAATCTCGATTTACGTTGTGTTTAGGGCTGTTGATGTTTTTTAAAATTTACTTTTTTCGATATGGCGATATTTATAAATATACCAATATCGGAGTTCGATGTATCGAAAAAAAATCGATTCAACTTCATTCATTGTCGGGTTGCCGTGATGAGCATTTTTTTAGCTAAATTCTAGGAGTAAATTATCATTTACTTTACTATAAGTTATCACTTATCATCAATTTCATGCCAGCATTTTTTCAGTAGATTCAGTTTACGGTAATTTTGTAGAATAAATACTTTACAAGAAAAGATAAAAGAACAAATTTATTCAAATAAATATCGACCCTCGATATTTAGTTTTTAATAGCGATATTTCGTTCAAAAATACAGCAATAAGTATCGATATTTTTAAATAATAATTTCGATATTTTATCAACAGCCCTAGTTGCGTTACGTCTTGTTGTCTTTTTATTTGCAGAATTTTTTTTAGCTACCTAAAGAAATATATGTATAATTTCTTGCTTCGCAGAATTTTGGTGTGACAGAAATCCCTTTAAAAAGCTACAGAAGTAACCATGGGTATTGATATTCTGGGTTTTGCGTATGCTGCCTCCGTAGCTGCTGGTGGCATTATGGGCTATGCTAAAGCAGGTTAGTTTTTTTTTAAATTAGCCTATTATTTTATTTTTATTGTCTATAATTTTTCAATAAATTGACTAAAACAGAAAGTTATATTTAAAAACGTATTTTATGTTCTTATATTCATGAACTAAATTGTTTTAAATAAGTATTTTTTTATATGAGAAATTTGTTCTAGAATAATTTATCTTTTATCTTCATAATGTTATCAGAATGATATAGAAAAAGCTACTTATGTTAATTCATTGAGCGATCTGATTAATTCGTTCTTTTTTAAAAAAATAGTGTTGTTTTATTAAAATTTTGATTTATCTACTGTTTTGGACCCATTACTTACTCTTCAGTGTTAGCATTGTTCAATGAAATATCAAATGTGAGAAAGGAATGGTTTCAATGTCACTAAAAGTACATTATTTTATAAAAAAGAATATATATTATTTATTTTACAAGTTGGACCAAGCAAACCACCTGCATCAGAAAAAAACATTTTATTAAAAACAATTCTCCTAAAAACTGAGGATCTCAAAAATTTTGCTGGCATGTAGAGGGTCCTCTTTCCCATTAAAATACATTAAAAACTTTTTTTTTTCAATATAAATAAATGGAAGTTTTTCTCACATTTTCCTATACTTTATCTTATAAGAAATTGAGCGATCTGATTAATTCGTTCTTTTTAAAAAAATAGTGTTGTTTTATTAAAATTATGATTTATCTACTGTTTTGGACCCATTACTTACTCTTCAGTGTTAGCATTGTTCAATGAAATATCAAATGTGAGAAAGGAATGGTTTCAATGTCACTAAAAGAACTACATTATTTTATAAAAAAGAATATATATTATTTATTTTACAAGTTGGACCAAGCAAACCACCTGCATCAGAAAAAAACATTTTATTAAAAACAAATCTAAAAACTGAGGATCTCAAAAATTTTGCTGGCATGTAGAGGGTCCTCTTTCCCATTAAAATACATTAAAAACTTTTATTTTTTCAATATAAATAAATGGAAGCTTTTCTCACATTTTCGTATACTTTATCTTATAAGAAATTAAATTCCCTACAAAAGAGACCTGTCAATGTGTTGGTGATGAACAGCTCGAAATTTTTAATTAAATGTGAGGCAGAACTTAATTCTCGTTAGCAAAATCAAGAGTACACACACAAGTCAATTACTTGTGCATGTAGTCTATGCAGTTAAAAACACAATCCTAAAATTGCGGGTAGGAGGCCCGCGAACGAACTTGGTCCTCCCGCTAATATATTGTATTTTTAATTGTTTTCGAGCAAATTTCGGCTGGTTCACGTTATTTATCTATTGTGCTCACTAATGTTTACTGGGTTACGTGTTATGCCAGTGTCTTATCTTGAAATAAGCCCGAGAAGTGTTTGGTGCGCCGACTTCAACAATTACGTACGTTCGTGTCGTTCGAAACACACACCGCTGGCGATTGTCGCTGCGAAATTACATCACCGTGGAGTGTCGGGGGTCGTTTCATGGAAGTTGAGATGTTTTATTCCAAGAAACTAGTGCCACAAATTTAGATATTACTAGTTTGTCATGCAATTTGATCCCCAACACCTTTTTGTCAAAGCGCCATCTATCAATTCCACGCGATATTACAACGGCAGCCGGTGTTTGGAAGAACAAAATCAATAATCGACCCGTTAGATGGAACCTTGACGTTATATAGAGGGCGCTTCACGTCAAGTCAGTAGAAGATAAACATTTTTATTGGATCATCTACAACGGAGATTGGTACCTATCGTGCTGGTTTTTGTTCCCGGACGCCACCGCCGCGCCGTGACGAGAAGAAGCAGATTTTTAGAAGATAACGCTTTATCTATCACATAAATAAAATTACCCTTGTTTATACCTATTTTTATTTAACTTTTATTATCGACATCATTAAATTAATTGAATCATTTAATACATATTATATAACTTTTTATGATGTAATAATTATTTCATTATTGCGGAATTTATTGTAATCAATTTTTATTTATTTGTTTTTAAGATTGTTGACTGTGTTTATCGTGTAGTATTCTTGTTAAAATTGTGCATATTTATGTGGATGCTATATTGTTTAGGGAGGCTTTTCAAATTGTATTAATTTTATTTTGTGCTTGTATGAGTGTACGAATTCTTTTTCTATAAATAAGATTGTTGTTTGCACTTATTGTGACGGTTGTATAACGAGATGACTACTCCCACGCGTGCCCCCTGTCCCCATTGTCCGGACTCAGCTAAGTTATACACTGTACCCCATGGGCTGCGCGTTCACATTGGTCGAAAACATAAGGATGTCTTGTCACTCAGCTCTCCCGACGTTGGCGTCTCAGGGCCCTCAGGTGGTTCTACGGTGGAATCACATGTAGATAGCGGCCCCAGTAGTTTTATTTTGAATGACCTGCCAGTGCTTAAAGACAAGGTGCGTGTCCTCCGGCACGTGCCCAAAGGTGCGAGATGCTTGGCAGCGGGCAAACTTTCGTCACTGATAGAACAATGCCTTCAATCAAACTGTTCAAAGGACTGGTTTGCTCTATTAACTTTCGCATACACGGCTCTTAGAGTGCCTGAGCAGGGTGACAAGAAGTCTTTAACAGCCAAGGTTAAAGCTAATGTTGAGGGTTGTCAGCGGGACTTGTTGGAAGAGGATTGGGTTCGTAAGCCTCTTTCAATCTATAAAGCTGTAGAGGCCAAGGTCTACGATGGGGACCTTAAAGGAGCGGCTCGTTTGTTAACGTCTGAGTGTACGTTTGCTCCTTCCGATGAGAATACCTTATCTACGCTTAAGGAAAAGCACCCTGCTCCCTCCCGTCCTCTTTATGTACCTCCTGCGTCCGACCTTTCTCCACCTTGCCTCGCTGTGAGGGTGACCGACGTTGCTGACGCCCTGCAGTCATTTCAGCGCGGATCGGCGTCGGGCCTCGATGGTTTGCGCCCGGACCATCTGAAGGAGCTTGTATCCCCAGCGTCGGGTGACAATGGCCCGAGATTGTTGGAGTCGGTTACTCGTCTGTGTAACTTTATGTTGAAGGGGAAGTTGAATCCGGACATTTGCCCGTTCCTCTATGGTGCGTCTTTGTGTGCCCTTCAAAAGAAAGACGGAGGCATAAGGCCTATAGCTGTGGGTAGTACTTTTCGTCGTTTAGTTGCCAAATTGTGTTGTCATGCAGTGAAAAATCCCATGGCAAATTTCTTACAGCCTCACCAAGTAGGGTTCGGCACACAGCTCGGCTGCGAAGCAGCCATTCATGCCACGCGGGTTTTTGCGTTGCGTGAGGGCAGCGCGGATGTTATATTGAAGCTCGACGTTCGCAATGCCTTCAACTGCATCGAAAGGGACGTCATACTTTCGGAGGTGAAGACTTTGATTCCGGCTATCTTTCCTTTTTTGTATCAATGTTACTCCTCCCCTAGTAACTTGTCGTTTAACAAAACTTGCATCCTGTCCCAGGTGGGTGCCCAGCAAGGGGATCCACTTGGTCCTTTGATCTTCAGCCTGGGCATCCACAAGGCCATTTCGTCTCTTGAAGCTCCTCTCAACATCTGGTACTTGGATGACGGCACGATTGGTGGTGACATTGCTGCAGTGGAGAGGGACGTAAAGTTACTTTTTCCGGCCTTGGGGGAGATTGGCTTGGAGGTAAACACTTCGAAGTGTGAATTGTATCCTTGCAGTCCAGGGGCAGCCGCAGATTGCGACAGATTCAGTCTTCTTATACCGGGCCTCAAGATAGTTGACCGTAAGTCATTGCAGTTGTTGGGTGCTCCTGTTTTCCCCGACGGTGTGCAGGAGTGTCTGCGGACAAAAACTGAAACTCTGGCATCACTAGCTGGCCATTTCAGGCACCTACCGGCTCACGTTTCTCTGACTCTTTTGAGAAACTGTTTCGCTATGCCAAAATTGACCTACATGGTGCGAACGGCTCCTTCATGGCAGTTTCCGGAAGAGGTAGATCGTTTCGACTGTGCTATTAAACGTCTACTTGAAGAGACTATTAACGTGAGTCTTAATGAGTCGCAATGGTGCCAAGCGAGTTTGCCTATTCGGCACGGTGGTCTGGGTGTCCGGCGGTTGCGGGAGACTGGTCCGGCCGCTTTTTTGGCCTCTTCTTTTGGGTCTGCGGAGCTTGTCACTCAAATACTCTCACCTAACGGTGACGCGATCTGCATACCTTTCCAGTCTGAGGTCTTGAGTGGCTGGTCGGCTCTTTACCCAGGAGTTAACTTGCCAGAGAGGCCGGGATGCCAACGTGGCTGGGACGAAGGTACTTCGAGGTACTTATTCTCTAAAATGCGAGGAAACAGCTCGGGGGTTGAGTTGGCGCGTCTCACTGCCGCCTCGAGGCCGGAGTCAGGGGCCTGGTTGCATGCCTTACCTTCTCCCAATATGGGCACGCTTCTAGATGATGACTCCCTTAGGGTGGCAGTGGGTTTGCGTTTGGGGTGCGGAGTTTGTGAACCCCATGTTTGCATATGCGGTACGCATGTTGATGCGTCCGGTCTGCACGGCTTGAGTTGTGTGCGATGTGCGGGACGAAGGCCCCGTCATCACGCTATTAACGAGATAATTCGGCGGGCTTTCGTTTCCGCCGAGGTTCCATGCGTTTTGGAGCCCCCGGGTCTTTCTCGTTCGGACGGCAAACGGCCGGATGGCCTTACGCTGATTCCGTGGCGGAAGGGTCGGTGTCTCATCTGGGATGCCACATGTGTTAGTACTTTTGCGGCTTGTCATCTCTCCATCACCCAACAGTGCGCTGGGGGTGGCGCCGAGATGGCCGCAAGAGTGAAACACTCCAAATACGCTTGCCTGGAGTCGGCGTATGATTTTGTCCCTTTTGCTGTGGAGACGGCTGGACCGTGGGGCTCTGAAGCTAGGACACTGGTGCAGGAGCTTGGGAGGCGCCTGCGGGGAAAGGGGCGGGATCCGCGCTCTGGGTGGTTTATTGTCCAACAGGTCTCGCTGGCAATCCAGCGCGGTAACGCAGCCAGTTTAATGGGCACTTTTGGGGCAGGGTCCGTACGTGGGGTCATTTAGTTTTTAAGTTTGACTCGTGGCTTCCTTGTCATTTAATATTAATTGACCTATGTATTGAACTTATAGTTATTTAGCTAAAAATATTTCAGATTTTTTAAAAATTTTATGTGAAAAACTATTAAATATTCCATAAAATCCTAAAATAATTTCAGTTTTAAATTGAGTTTGTTAATATATCAAACATTTTTGAGTTACTTTGTCTATTTGGCCGGCTATAACCTATAGTAATCATTTACCTGCCTGAGTTATGATCATAATGCCCATGTTCCGTCACCAAAACTGGGTTACTTATCTAATAGAGAACACCATTATTCGGAAACTGAGAAAATCCAACAAGACACTCAGCGGGTTCATAATTTTTGAAATGATTTCTCTTAAATGAACTTGTATGTATAAAACATGTAGTATGAACTCCAGGATGTGAATCATCATCATCATCATTTCAGCCTATCGCCGTCCACTGCTGGGCATAGACCTCTCTCATGTTACCCCACAAAGTTCGGTCCTGTGCTGCCTGTATCCAATGCCGCCCAAGTTTCACCAGGTTGTCATCCAACACGTGGTCGCCACTCGAGAACCTTTCTTCCCCAGTGGTTGTTGGTTCGTCGAGCGATATGGCCTGCCAATTGCCACTTTAGCATGCTAATTCTTAGTGCTATATAAGTTACACCCGTTCTTCTGCAGATTCCATATTTCGGATTCTATCTTGCAGAGAAATCCCTAGTCGAGCCCGCTTCATAGCCTACATACAAACTACTGTAAGAATATTAAAATAACAAAAACGTAGATTCCTTAAGCAAGACACTATGCTGTACAATGTAATAACAACAATAAAAATACCCCCAACCTATAAAAATACCTACATACATTTTAGGGCATTATAAAATTGCAATTACTGAATGAGGAACTACTTATAACCATCGTGTACTATCATCTAGATCAGCTATACTCTAAGTGTGTTCCGCGGAACCCTAGGGTTCCGTGATACCTCTGTCGGGGTTCCGCAAGAATTTAGAAATAAAAAAATCAAAACACCTCTCTCTGGTCGCTCCGCGGCTGTGCGGACTCCGCGGCCGCGCGGAGACAAAACGCTATGAATGTTATTTATTTATTTATTTGTATTTGTATAAGCTTGTGTTACATTAGCTGGTACAATATCTCATAAGTTTGGTCTCAACAATTTTATACTTGTACAACGCGTTCGCTCTAAGTTTGCCGGTCTGTGGAATGCGCGTACCCTCCCCCACGTGACAACAAAACTTATAATGTGTCATAGTTTTACCCAAATATCTAACGTACACAATTTTTATTGTTACAATTAAATAAAAAATTTCGAACGTCATACACTCATACCTATCGCCAGCGGCAAACTTAAAACGAGCGGGTAGTATACTTGTAAGCGCTCAGTCTCTTTGATAAAAGCCGCCTCTGAATTAGACGCTATAGTTGTCAACTAGCGACTTTCGTCTCTAACTTCAAAGGATAAAGTCGATATTGTTTACAACGCTATTTTTAAATTTCTGTTTTTATTTTTGCTTTTTGTTTATCAAAGGTGCCGACTCGAGTATTTTCGAGAATATTTGAGATCGAGTCTAGGACTAAGTATAAAAGCGGCGATCGCGCGTTGGCGTCGTCAGTTGATGATTAGCGTTCGGAGCGATAAGTTACTACCTACTTACAAGCTCGCTAGCGAGAAACTAGTGGTCATTGTTTTACTGCCTGCTGTATTCTGTTGTCTCAGTTTTATACATTTCTTCCCTGTAGGTTCTAAATTTAGTCTCTTATACGCAGTAACGATTGTGCATTATTTAAACCCCACTATCCTGACTTGTAACATTATAAATAAAGAAGAATGGAACGTTGGCTTAAAGGTGTTAAACGTGTTCCAACAACATCTTCTAATGACGCTGAATGTTCAAAAGCAATGCGCGCGGAGAATTTAGCAATCACCGATCCAGAAGATGATGCCACGAGTGCCACGACGTCAAGCTCGACGGTTTCAAAGACGAAAAAAAGGAAGTATGATGAATCTTATATCAGTTTCGGATTTGTTGATTCCAACGGCTCACCTCTCTGCATGCTCTGTAGTAAACTGCTTCCTAATAGTTCCATGGCACCTGCCAAATTGCGTCGACATTTAGAAACCGTACACCCCGAGACTAAAGACAAGAATAAAGAATTTTTTGTTCGCAAAAAAGATCAGTTATTAGAAAGTCAAAAAAATATGATGCATGTAACACAAACTACCAACGAAAAGGCCACGGAGGCATCATACTTAGTTAGCTATCGCATTGCACAAGCAGGTGAAGCGCACACTATCGCTGAGAAATTAATAAAACCATGTGTATTAGACATAACAAAATGTATGCTTGATGAAAAATCTGCAAAGCATCTTTCTACTGTTCCGCTATCAAACGATACTGTTTCACGACGAATCCATGATCTGGCAAGCTACGTCAAACAAGAACTAGTTACACGTCTACAAAATACACGATTCGCTTTGCAAATGGACGAGTCGACTGATGTCGCTGGTTTGGCTATCCTGCTGGTTATTGTGAGATATCCATATAAAAGTTCTTTTGAAGAAGACATGCTTATGTGTTCATCGCTGCTTACAAACACTACCGGGGAAGAAATTTTTAATAAAATAAATATATTTTTTGAAGAACATAATCTCAGTTGGAACAATTGCATTGACATTTGTACAGATGGGGCCAAGGCGATGACAGGTAAAACAGCAGGAGCAGTGTCACGAATGAAAAATAAAGCGCCTAATTGTAGTTCCAGTCATTGTATTCTGCATAGACAAGCACTTGCGATGAAGCAAATGCCGTCTAATCTAAAATTAGTTATGGATGAAGCGGTAAAAATAATTAATTTTATCAAATCACGACCACTACAATCCCGATTGTTCTCATTATTGTGTGAAGATTATGGCAGCAAACATAAAACACTGCTGCTCCATACAGAAGTGCGATGGCTGTCTCGGGGAAAAATTTTAACAAGGCTATTTGAACTTAGAGCCGAGTTACAAATGTTTCTTTCAGCAGATACTTCTTTTAATTTGAAGGACCGTTTGTATGATAAAACTTGGTTGTTCCGATTGTCTTTTATGGCGGATATCTTTCAAAAACTTAACGAATTAAATTTATCGTTGCAAGGTAAACAGACAACAGTGTTTCAGGCCTATAATAAAATAACTGCTTTTAAAAGAAAATTAGATTTTTGGAACATTTGCATTGGTAAGAAAGAAATAGAAAGTTTTACGTTACTCAGTGAGTTTGTTAGCGAAAACGACTCAGAAATGTTTGAAGATAATGTGTTTGAAGAATTGGTCCAATATCTCAGTTCGATGAGCGCATCTTTTGAAAAGTATTTTCCCGAAGAACACAATTCAAAAATTAAAGTGAACTCCTGGATTCATAATCCTTTTTTACCCAACTTGGAAAAGCCTGAAAACATGTCAAATGAGATATATGAATCTCTTTTAGAAATGTCATCAGACACAAGTATGGAGTCATTGTTCAAAACGACGCCTCTTAATGATTTTTGGTGCAGAATCCAAGATGAATATGCAATGCTTGGCCAAATGGCTCTGGATATTCTTCTCCCGTTCCCAACTACATATTTGTGCGAAACAGGATTCTCTATCTACGCAGCCACGAAAACAAAATATCGCAATAGACTGGACGCCGAAGCTGATATGAGACTCCAACTTTCTTCCATCAAACCTGATATCAAGCAATTGATGAAAAATAAAAAACAGTTTCATACCTCCCACTAGTTAGATTTTTTCTTTTTTAATGTTTTCTATTATTGTCCTTACCAAGTGGTGAAGTAAATAATAATTAGTAACTGATACAGTGTACTTTTATTATGCTGATTAATATAGAATACACTTATAAAAATAATTGTTTTATTGTAGGGTTCCATCAAGTATTTTGCTTCCCAAAAGGGTTCCGTCATTTAAAAAGTTTGAGAACCACTGATCTAGATAATGCTTTTCGACAATATCTGTTCTTTGACAGCCTTTTTAAACTTATTCACTGGCGTGTCTTGGATATCTTTAGGCAATTTATTGCAAAAGTATAAGTAGTAATATTGTCCCATGAAGACCTACTAATTCTTTGGAGGCGAGTAGTACAGATAACTATAGTCCATAAAATATAGGATGATCTCTGTGACAGTTGGCCCTAGTGCTGTCACGCTTACGATAAAGTCCGTAGTTTTTTATCGATAAAACTCTTTATTTTTATAATTGTGATTTTCTATTACAATTACAATCGATGAAAATCTTTTTGAATTTATTTCAAACAAAAAGTGTTTTTTGACTGTTTTAATTATTCAAAAGGAGTACAATCAGTCTAGGTCACTATTATCGTCATCACTGGAGCGTTCCTGCTAGAACATTTATCATCTTTGCCAAATAGGAACAGTTGTTAAATAAATCAATTACAACTGTTTTATAAATAAAGATGTCTAGTTTATTGACAGCAATGCGTACATAATATTATCATTTACTTTGAGACGAAAAGTAGTTTTTTAATGTTTAATTAATTCAATTTATGTATTTTATAATGTAACTGTCCGTTTTAATTCTAAAAAATACGTTGAATGTTATATATAGGTACTGTAATGGGTTTATTTCTTTTATGAATAATTTAATAAAGATCAGTTATTGATTTACGTATATCGACTGTCCCATCTCTTTTTTATTTTCAGTCCAGTATGACCTTGTACGTGCGTAAGCGTCATTTATGTATAAAATGTTTACTAGGTATTTCAGTACTTACGAGGTACATTTTAGGCATGAATATTAATATTTTTATGTTTATAATATATTGCAATTCAGTTGCAATAAAACTGCCGCGAATAGAATGAGAATATATTTGATACAAAATGAAATTGTAAACATATCGCTCGTTCAAACTTACTTCGTTGGTTTCATTGACATCTGTCACAGAGATCAAGCTATATTTTATGGACTATAGATTGCCCTTATTGCTATTATTTACATGATGAATATGACTATAATTTTAATATGTTTAGAATGTGTAGCTACAAAAACCGACTATCATATCGTCCGTGATACTGCAATTCCGCGTAATTAACAAAAGAAAATGCCGCGTAAGTTATGTATAGCAAATTATACAGGAGAAACAAAAAACTAAATATTTTCTCTTATACCGATCGGATATGTAACTAAGCCTTCTGGAAATACAAAACTAAGGATTATTTATCGCATGCAATGATAATTTATTTAACATTATTAGTATTTCGGCAGAAAAAAAAATACTTACGCGGTATTTTATTTCATAAGGCGTTTTTTGTTTGTACATGTAAATACGCCATTTGCGCGGTATTGATAAAAAAAAACCAAAACAGTAGTGCAATCAAAAAGTTACATTATCTCAGATGATCACAGTCTTCAAATTATTATCGTGTTAATGGTCTACTGGCTAGTAGTTACGCGTCTTAAAAATAAACAAAATTACACAAAAATCACAAGAATAACTAAAACTTGGTAAATTCAAAACTCAACTTCAACTTGTAATGACCAAAAATTTATTAATTTAATTATAGGAAAATTTCTATTTGGAGATCCCGTAATTCAGTAAAATAATAAACCTATACTTAGTTATCTCAGGTAATCATAGTCTTATAATTATTGCCACATCTGGTAACCACTGGCTTTAGCAGTTAAATATGTTAACTTCTAAAATTCTAAAAATCGCAAGAACAAATCAATAAAAACTTAAAAACCAAAATTAAACCTTCAATTGTAACATACGAAAATGTACTTACAATTAGTACTCTATTTAATCTAAGTAATAGAAAATGCAATGATTCAGGATATTACACTTTTTTTTAAAGCAAATTATCATAAAGTTGGTGACAATCGCTAGAAATAACAGCTTTTAAGTGCTCTAAATGTTGATATTTTGTCTCTAATATCGGCAATCTTGACGTAAACGTCTATGAAATACTGTTTGTGAGTGTTAAAATATTGCGTGGTCTACGTGGCAACACAGAAAACTCAACTCATTATTAAAGTGTTTCTTATGCTGAATAGTTCCATCCGGATTTTATTTTAACACTTGCAAATTTACCACACAATCGTCTCCAGCAGAACGGCCAGGCCTTATAGAGCCGTACAGTTGATATTCTTTCATTCCATAATCCTTAAAGAATGTATGATCTGGCTGTATGATTCTATAGGGAGAATATTTTATTCTTGCTTGTTTATTGATGCTTGCGTACTGAGATGGTAAAAATATTTCAACGTTTTGTAACTTTCTCTCGATAACCGAATGGACAGAGTCCATTTCTATCTGCATATGACCCTTCTCAAGGTATTTCTGGGTTATTGTCACATTTTTATCTATAGCCCATCTAAGCAGTGCGTTTGAGATAATACGGTTTCTATTTTGCGATGTACAGTCATCGGACCATATCACAACATTTTTGAGTTCTTCAGCTAATATGTTAGTAACATAGTCTACAAAAAAGATGCATAAGTAGTGGCCTTTAAGTCACAGGTGGTCTCATCCAACCAATAACATGTAACATCATCAGTCCCTAGATGTAGACTGTGAAATTACGAACTGCTAACTTAGTCTTAAAATATAGAACACTGGCAGATAGACAGGGGCACAACTTTACTGATTGCATGTCGGCAGTAAATTGTATAGATAGCTCCACCTTTTACAACTTGTTTATCTTTGCTTTTTTGCTCTCGGGCTATATCTTTGAGCTCAACATGACGTTGGTACTCATCATCTTACTTTAAAACAGCACGTGCACTTGTTATGATTAAGAAGTTGCGCGGTATTGGTACAATTATGTCAACAATAACAGTTACGCGGATTTAACTCATTGTGATTAGACGATTTTGAGTGAATAACACACTGAACTAATAATGTAGACCTAAGCCAATCACAACTGTGAAGTCATAGACGCGAAATCTCGAATTTGCTATTTTTGTATTTACGCGATATCATCCAGTGTAAGTTACGCGGAATTGCAGTATCACCGACGATATATAAAATAATGGCAAAAAATATATATTTGTTATGTTTATTTTCAGGATCCATACCCTCATTGGGAGCTGGCATTATATTTGGATCAATTTTGGGTAAGAAAACAGATTGTTTTATTTTTTTTACCCCCTTTTGGGGAACCCAGAGGCAAAACATTTCAATTATTTTAAGTCACATGTTATAGGAAACGTGGCAACTATATTTGTCGATCAGCAACAGTCTAGGCCAATCTAGCAGGAATGAATGGTCCTGGGACAATCAGCCACCTAAAAGGGTCTACGGCTTAAGTTTGGAGTCCACGAGTACTCCACAACATTGATCAATCTACACCTTTATTAGATCATAACTGCCAAAAGATCAAAGCCTGTCAAAGCAACAACTGTCACATTCACCGAACACACCCACATTTTAAGAACATATGCCTTTCGTCTGCATTATCCAAAATAGGAAAAAACTAAGCCAACATACACATTGAACTTTATAAAATATCGATGGTTTACGTAACTATTTACTTAATCATTTTTTATACCATATCAGGTGTTGGAGCATACCAGCTCAGCCAGGACCCATCAAATTACAGTCTTATGCTTGGAACAAGTTCAGCTCTCGGTGGTCTTATGGGATATAGGTAAATATCTATTATAATGTTATTTCCCTAAATTATTATACTTTTCTATTACACTAACTCACGCAGCTTAGTCTACGTTGCATAAAAGAGAGACAGAATGAGAGAGAGAGTTGGTCATAGGCGACTACAAAGCACAGCGCACGGAATGGAGGCTCTCAAGCCTCCACCTCGTTTTTCCAACATATTGAATAATGCTCTGCTCCTATTAGTCATGGCGTGATTATATTGTCTACAGCCTTTCTCAACAAATAATATATTTGACTTCTTCCTATAATTTGACTTCTGATGTTTACGCGAGTATTATACATTGGAAATAAAACTACTTTATGGATTTTATCGCGTTTATATTTGAGTTTTGATTGCCCGATCTCAATCCGCCCATGACCATGAACGCTGCAGTATTCAAAACGTCGGTCAATCAAAAATCAAATACAAACGCCATAAAAACCGTAAAGTAGTTTTATTTACAAAACTTATATATTCTTAATTTTTGCATTTGAATCAGCAGTTCCCGGGATCAACGCGTTCAACTAAGCAAACTCTTCAGCTTTATAATATTTATATGGACTAGACAGAATAATAAGTACATCAAAAACAAACTAAAAGTTACTATAATATTTACATTTTAATTAATTGTTTGCCATTGGGTGCAAGTTGAATATACACAGATATTCGATATACTGTGGTAATAGAGATGCAGTATTTGTCATACGAAGATTTCGTCAATCTTCTTCTGACTACATTTGACTATAGTTGAAAGGTTGTTTAAGAATAAAATGCATCACCGTCAGTTTCTTTTCCGCAAGTATTGCATAAATAACAGCCTGAAAGATGCCTAGGTTACAGTCGTTTACGCAATAAATCCACATCTAAAGGTGCAAAGAATTCGGTTTGTTAAATCAATTATTTGCTTACAGGTTTTACAACAGCAGGAAGTTCATGCCCGCTGGTCTAGTGTTTTGTCTATCCGCTGGTATGATAGGCAAGATTTTGCTGAAACATGTTGGTACTCAATCAGTCCCTACGAAAATTGGTTAATTATAGTCTATTACAACGGTCTTTAGATGGTGCAAATAGCAAGAGATAACCGCACGCACACGTGGCGACGAAAAGTTTTAAAGTTTGTCGTGCACCTGCAGGAAATATTGAAGAAATTATTCAAAATATGTGTATCTTAAATAATGCGTACAGGGCATTTGATATAATGGGACGAAGGAAAGTTTAAAATAATCAAAAAACTTGATATTTATTCATAGGACTTAGCTACTTTTGAAAGGAAAGCTGTGTTTTCGGTCGGCTAATAACAATGTTATTTTCTCTAGCGATTGTCCTAAAATGTAATACTTTTGTGGTATCTCTTGTTAGTGGCATTATATTAGTGAAAACTTATTAGAATAAGATAAAGAAATAAATTTTAAATAAACCTTTTTATCTCAATGTTGTTTTTGACTGAATTTAGATTCAAATAAAAAAATATTTTATGGCCGATGTTTTAAAATTATATACGACATTATGTTCTCTAACTTACCGGCAAAATCACAAGGCTAAGTTTTTATGTTATTAAATCGTTAATTTTTTTTTCATTATGGCAGGGCTTTGAAATGGTAATCGATGACCTTTTCGCGTGACTATAGTTGGCGTATTTATTCCTTTTGCAATAAACCCTTAAGAGACTATTGCGACAGATTATGTAAAATATTTTTGTTTGTACATATATCTTGATTGATGTGAATGAATTGCGTTTACAATGTAGAATATATATTAGTAGTGAATTTTATTTGAAATGTTTTATTTCATGTAATATAATAATTTATTATATATTTTTTTAATGGGATGTTAGTATTTTTATAAGTTGAAGTTAATTAAAAGGTGTTGGCATAATAATTTGTATTATTTATGTTTGCGTGTGGTGACGGAGTAAGAATACAATTCACCACTCCCTATCTTGCCCATAGATATCGTAAAAGACGACTAAAGGATATAATATGCATATAATATCTATGCAAGAGAAGGAAAACTCGAAATAAAACCTTGTACGAATCTGTCAGACCAGCATGTTATAGTAAGGTCAATTTCCCTCCTATTGTGGAGGAGGCTCAAGTCCGACAGTGGGAAGTCTATAAGCTGAAATGATGATGTTAATCATTGGTAACATGGACCATACGTACCGTACTTTACGGGACAGTCCCGTTGTCCCTAGTCAAAACAAAAATGTTTCGCTTTTGCAATCATCAGCGATGATTTGTTAAACTACTGCGATTCCTCTCTACCTATTACAAAAGGAAGCCTTAGCAAAGGCCACTATACGGAAGTGTTCGATACACTTTTCACATGTTCTTGTTTTCAAGTTTTAACTGTAAATAACTTTTCTATACCAATCTGACCAGTATGGTATAGCAAGGTCAATTTCCCTCCTATTAAAAAGGAGGCTCGAGCTCAGCAGTAGGACGATGAAAAATGAATAATTTTTCTTATTTCGGCAACTATCCCGCTTTGACACCAAATAATGGTCACCTTATGCCCACGTCCCGTTTTGGCGTAAAAAATATGGCTACGGTAATCATTGCTAATTTCTGTGTTGTTATGGATTAAGAATACTACGCGTCATCCACCCCTTACTTAGTCGTAGAAGTCTTAAAAACTTGGGCGATAACATCACTGCAATCGTAACCCCACGCGGAGATTGTGACATTGTCCTTTCTCCGGGAGGCCTATGTCATAGAATGGACGTCGTTAGGTAAATTTTGAACTACGGCGTTACGTTGCGTAGCGATCCAGGGTACCGCGACTGTATTCCAATCGCTACTATCTGTGGAAGCAACTAACGCCTTGCTTAAAGAGCGGTCGAATCCAAAAGCCCCTTAACAAAATGTAACCTATAAATCGAATCACTAAAGTTGCTATTAAAACGCTAAATGAGAATATTATACGCGACTTACATTAATAACTCTATTCTACTTAGTGTTTTATGGATACTTGAAAGTCTAAGAAAGGTGAGATTTAAACAAAAAACTTCACGACTGTGCGAGAGTCATATAAAATGTATTAATCGTATTTGCTTTTTAAAGCCATTTATTTGATATTTTGTTTTAGATTGATTCCCATACGTGAGAGCCTTAAAAAAATTGTTTAGCTGCTCATTGATATCGCATAAAAGTCATCATTCTTATTTTTCTACGAATTGTACATACGATAGACTTATTGGTAGGTACTTATATAAATTTTTGACGTAACATCAAAATCAATTGCATAGTTTCGAGCGGACATAAAACTACATGTATTTGCATTTCGCCGCAGTCAAGCATCCTGAGAGTTCTTCCTGTGGTGACGGAGTACGAATAGGTACAATTCACCACCCCTATTTTGCCCATGGGTATCGTAAAAGACGACTAAGGGATATAACATGCATACGTCTGTGCAAAAGTAGGAAAACTGGAAAAACCCTAACCTACCAGTCATTTTTCCTCCTAACTTGAAGGTGGCTCGAGCCCAGCAGTTGAACGTATATTAGCCAATACGATGGTGAGATGTTGTAATATCAAGATATATTATTGCCTTTTCAGTGCAAGTAGGTACTGTCCTTACTGAACGACTAATCGTTTAAATTCGATTAAAAAGGCATACCGGCCATTATTTTTTTGGAATAGGTCTGGACCCCTGGAGCGGTGTGCGGCCCATTAGCCCCCATTTATCGTATACCCTCCCCATCACTGCTGGACGGGCCACTGATAGCGTTTCTTTGACCTCGGTGTCCAGCTCGACTGGTTACTCTTTCGGATACCGTACCGTCGATGGGCGATGTCCTGGCAGTAGTGATGCGTGGGCGTCGTCCTCACACAGTTGACTTCTCTGCTATTGGCTTACTAATCCTCGGTCCGTTCACCCGGTACCACGTCCACCTATGATCGATTTCTACCATCTTTTTTCGACATAGCGAGTAATTTTTCCATTGAGAACCGTCTCGCTTTCGTTGGCGAATAGATTAGAAAGTAAATACAACAATATTTAGTAAAAACTGACATCTAGTAACTGAACACCTAGTGAAGACTGAAACCATGGGTTTTGGTATTAGGTTTATCTTTGCGATATCTACAAAGTATCAATGCAGTCAAACAAGTCAATCCTGACTTATATTATGAATGCAAATGTTGTCTGTAGAGTATTACCATTTCATGCCTAAATCACTCAAATGATGTTAAAAATTCTTTCATTAATGGAAAGCTACAATATCAGCAAGCGCTAAAGACTATTTTATCCAAGTACCTTCACAGGAACTGGAACTGAGCACATGAAACCGGATATTTTCTAGTTGATAATGAATAAGACACAATGCACTATATTCATAATTTTCTATATTTTTCTTAAAATTTATACAGATTTGGAAATATATAGTGATTTTATACATAAATAGTTAATACAATAAATAGTTATTTCAACGGCAAGTGGTGTTTCAGTTACAGTAATTCTTCTAAATATTTAAATACACCGAAATACACTTTGCGAAGAATTTTTACACTATTGGTAACTTTATTATAGAATTAATTATCTCATAAATAATTTTAGAAATTAAAAACAGCTTAACAACAAAATGAGAATTTTATAGAAAACCAAAACTGATAAAAGATTCGACAAAAATGATAAAACTAATTACACAGTAGACTTAATTTCAGAAGACCGCGAACCAGTCGCACTTGAAGTCAGTTTTAAACAAAAAAAAAATCTTACTTAAACGTTTCTTATTAATTACTGTATAAAAGGCACTTCGTGGCAGTTTTTTTATGTAACATGTTGATATCTTACAAACATATCGGTATCTCGATACTAAGAGTATTTCTATTCGTTATCCGATTACTGAATCGCCTACTCGAAAATCGACTAATCAGCTCAAATATTTTATATCCTAGTGTACTTATAAGTTCATTAATAGTAACACAATCACAATATAATATCACTCACAGAACTGCGTTCGACACTTTCCAAAAGCATTGTCTTCGAACGCATTTATTTTGCACACACAATCGCACACTCCCGTATTATCCGATGTTATGGATGCGTTATTCGGAATAAAACCAAGCAAATATCATATCTGCTTGTTTTTATTACTTTTAACTTAATATGAATATTTTATGATATTTCGAGTATTACAGGGATAAGGATAAAATTACTGTTATTACACTTGTTCTATACGGGTAGTGCGCGTGACATTCTGTATTAAAGAGGCTGGATCGGGACTACCCTGTGTATTTATACCCAAACGAGGCATATTGTGGGTTGTGACCCAACTGAGGGCTCTTTGGGTCGTTTTGGGGAGTCACGTTGTCCAGCTTTGACAGTCTTCAAGGCTCGGCCCACACTAATCGCTAATGGCGGCTACTGAAAGGAAAATATATTGATTATAAAACTCTTAATTAGACCAAATTAATTATAGCGTGACATGTGAATAATTTAACACGAATAATATACTGAAATGCTTTTTGGATACATAAATTTATGTGAACTACGAATTCCTTATGTTTGCAACTTTTATGCAATTTAGGAATATTTTGGGATACTCGCAATATTAATTCAAAAATTCTTAATACGAATTAAATAATAAAATTCAAGAATTCAAAAATTCAAGAATTCTTAATGAGTAAAATTTACCGAGGCAAATCCTCTTTATTTCTAAATTCATATAAAATTAGAACTTTCGCGCATGTCAAAGATTTATTTATTTTCTTAGTTACTATATTAAATAAACAAAAGCCAAAGAAGGTACTATATAAGAAAATATGAACTTTGAAATTTGATGAGTCAAATACTCAATACTAAATAAATTTCTAAAAATAAAAGTATGTAGCTATACATGCGCATGAAAATGAAATTGTAGATTATATTACTAGTAATTTTATTGATATTTTGTACAAAAGGAAAGAAACATGCTTAGGGTACGATAAAAATTGTATACGTATAAACATGCTTTTGGCAGTTTTGAATTTAAAATGTTGCCAGATTGAATAAACATGCACGCTTTAATGACTATGATATATGTTTTACAGATATGATACATAAATCGAGAAACATGTAGAATGTCGTGGTATTAGGTATACAATAGGTATTAGAGTGAATCCTTGTGAATGCATTTAAAATTCTATAGGTGGGTACTATTATACTGTATTTAAATACAGGTACTACTGAAGTAATAAAAAATTATAAGTAATGCCTATTTAAATTCTTTATTGTAAAATTATATTGTTACGGTTTATTGTATCTAAAAATTGATTAAATATCAATCTGAAAATTGATTCTTAGGTATTTAGCTAATTGCTTTTAAAATATCCAATTTGAATTAAACTGTCATTCATAAGATAGAAAACTGATATTCTAAACTTAAATTACTCTAAGCATAAGTGTTAGAATACGAATACCTAATCATATATTTCGAATAAACTGATATTCTTATTTAATATTCTTATTTCTAAAATAGCTAAAAGTTTATCAAAATGTAAATCGATAGGTAGATAACAGTTTTTTAAAGTTGGTGCTCTTTTATCAAACCGAAAATACGCATGCATGCCTAAATGACAATCAAAATGAATTAAAAAATTATACCTAAATCTTTGGAACACAATTAAAAGAAAACTATCTATTCCAAAGTATTACGTAAATATAAAAGAAAATAATAAAAGGCACACGAAAGAAATGGCTAATATAGAACTAAGGGAGATATATTTGGATGAAGGTACTTTGTTAAAAATAAAATATGAGGTTAATAATTTTTTGAAGGAGCTACAAAGTCAGTTTACCAATGATATGGTATGTAGCATATGCCACACATGAATGTAAGAAGATCGATGCAAAACATGAATAATGATCTTCATCCATTCTTACCAATAATCAAATTATTGTTGAAAAATCTCTCCCGTCGCTAAGTTCCTTTGATATGAGTAGACTAATCTCGCCGGCTCTATTTGAACTTGTTGCGAATTAGCATCAGGCCTTATAGAATTATCTTGTGCTTTCGGCTGAGTGTAAAAAGTCCCTATCTTAAAGACAGGCTTTACGCTCTTATCTTGATATGGGCTCTTAGTAGTTGATCTTCCGAAAAAGCTATCAAAATCTTGTTTGGAATAGAATCCCCGTTTGTCTGTATTATTATTAGGTCTTGTGGTAAAATCTTTGAAGTCATACGGACTTTTTGTTGACGTGATCGAATATTTATTTACTGATGGCGGATATGTAACCGTGGTTGTAGTAGTACTGGGCGTCGTCGATTTTTCGGTGAAAAATTGGAATTTTCTAGTTGTATACGTGAAGAAGGGTTTTTCTGTAGTTGTCGTTGTGTACTTTTGGTAAGTCTGAGGCGCTGGTGAACTAGTTACGTAAGGCTGTGTTGTTCCATCATTACTATGTATTGGAAAATATACTAAATTAGTTAATATACTAGTGTATCTATAATGTTTGTATCACACTGACAGAAATAAGAATATTTATCTTTGATCCCAATTCCTGCGTCAGTATTGTGAAATAGTAAATTTATGCTTAGTATTTATTTATATAATGAAAATAAACAAAATGCATATTGAATAAATTAATAAGTAACAATAAAATTGATCAATGTAATAAATATACTGGAAAAACTAGACTGCATGTGTTATTACAGAACTTATGTATGTTTCCACTGTCAATAATTTCTGTGTAAGATATTTCCATAAAAAAAAGAATTCCTGTAATGTGAAAATTACCCAAATACTATTTATTATAATATATGGTATAAATATACCAGATAAGTCTGTCAGAATATTAATATTTAATTAATTAAAATTATGTTTAAATGTTGCTATTATACATTACCTAGTGATGTTCCCGTAGAACGGACTCGTTTCTGGACGAACGTAGCTGGGCGTGTGTTGCGAATAATCAGGGATTATATTTTCATTTTCTGTTATACATCGCCCGTTGATACAATACTGAAAATAAATAGCAATTAAATTTGAATAAACTTCAAAGCAATACTATTCACTATATCTAGTCCCATGGTGGGCGCCAAAATAATTAAGTGTCAAAAATCTAAAATATATTTCAATATAATTAAATATATTACTTGTCCATCCCCGCAAGGGGAGCCTTCGGCGGCCGGTCTATATGCTACGCAGTAGCCGCTTGCCGCATCGAAACAAAATAATTGCGCACACACTCGCTCGTCTTTGAAACATGCACTGAAAAATAAGTGAACTATTAACGTAACAAAGATTTACAAAGGTGACATTTAAAATTGGAAGCTAATATTTTTATTATATACAAGAAAATGGCTTTTTCATTGAACATTAATTACAATATTCCAATTTCCTTTGCGTGCGGTGACGGAGTAAAATACAATTCACCACGCTATCTTTACCCGTGGCTGTCGTAAAAAAGAAATAAGGGATATAATATCTATGCAAGAAAAGGAAAATTTGAAATAAAATCTTATACTAACCCGTTTGTACACCTTGATAAAGCAAGTCAAAATGCCTCCGATTGTGGAGGCGGTTCTAATAGTAGAACGTATATGAGCTGTGATGATGATGATAGCAATTCTCTTACCTCGTTCCTCTATCTTTCCTACATTGAGCATCTAGGGACAGCAACCGTCCCGGCAGTACGCGTGGTAACGAATCGTCTTCATGAGGAGAATTGTATAAGCACGTTGCTGTGTCACCACTGAAAGTGAACCAAACGTATTTAAATAAAATTTTATATTACAATTCAATAAATAAAATTCTAATATATTTTAACATTATGTTGTTTGTATTAAGCTAGCCGCACACACGCAATAATATTGTCAATAAAGTGTATATTGTCAATAATATTGAGTGTGTGCGACCTGTATTGCGGTATTGTTCAATATTATTGCCGAATTCTAGAAATTCTGATTTTGTCACGACAATATCGGGGGGAAGCAGGGACATTGTCAATAATTTTGACGTATGCGGGCGCGCGGCAATATTTTAGTTGATGAAAAGATTTCATGGCAGGTGGACGTTCATGTTTTTTGTAAAAAATGGACGGCGAAAACAGTATCCATAACGAAAATAGTGTTGATAATACTACTTTCACACAACATCAATATTTGTCAGTATTAATTAAAACTTGGGAAACGTATCCCGTATTATGAAATACATCCAACGAAGGAAATCGTAATAAAGTTAAGAAAAACAATGCGCTTGAAAAGTTGCTCGATATTTATTAAAAAAATCAAACCAAATAGCACTAGAGAAGATGTAAAGAAAAATTGAATTCTTTACGAACTGATTTTCGGAAAGAATTAAAGAAAATACATAAATTGAAATCATCATGAAAATTTTCATGTAATTTTTAAAAAAAATTTCTTCAGTAACTCTTAATGCATTTATTAGATAACATAACAATACTATTGCGTATCTGCGGCTGGCCTTACAATAAGAGATACAAGAGTTTTCTATCGATTCTATGGAATAGAAACGGCATCTGCAGAAATGAATGTAACTGATACATACTCGTATTTGGAAGTTATTTGCTACGGTTACTCCATGTGATCGAAGTCGTTAATTTCTTGAAAAATTAATATATCAATAAATTAATCAAAATGTTTATACTAACTTCAAAAAATGATGGAAGCTCTGTACGCTGCATGACGACCATCTAAAACCCTTCTCCGTGTGTCGAAGGTCAGACATGATGTAACCGTCTTCCCATCGACATTTTTCTGCACCCGGACCGCCCAGGTAAGATGGCGGTGGGCTGCCGTCATGAACGGCCCCTAATCTGAAAACAGATTTTTAATTATTAATTGTAGTTTCTGATGCACACGCAACTATTACATATAAAAAATAAAATACTTTTAGATGTGAAATATTTTTTTTAATGTAGAGAAAGTAAAAACAAATACAAACGCAATAAAACCCGTAAAAATATTAATATTTCATATACTACAATATAATAATAATAATATTTTATTCAGATTTTATATAAAACTAGCTGACCCAGCAGACGCTGTTCTGTTCAAACCTAAAAAAATAGTAAAAGGAATTCCCTTTGAAATCGATCGCAGCACCACCTACCGGGTCCAATTCTGAATCTAAACCATTCTCGAATCCCCTTAAACATACACAAACAATTCCATCAACATCGGTTCAGCCGTTTAGGAGGAGTTCAGTGACATACACACGTACACAAGAAATTTATACAAGGTGTATCAGGTTATGGGGCAACTGTTCGAGTATGTTGTAGTTTAACGGTCATAGATCGTAATTAGAATGTATATTAGACAAAAAAAAAATAAAACAACTATTAAGTTACAGTGATTTCAAAAATATGTGTCAAAGAGTCTACGCCTTAAATGTGACGTGTTGATGTTACGTAGGCGTCTAAGTCGCCCCGCCCGCCTTCTTTACCTATAAATGTCGGTGCTGTAGGCTATTGAATTTGACTGCACAGATGGCGTAGGGTTTGAGATACCGTCTTATCGTGCCAATGTCGCGGGTTCGAATTCCACGCAGGACAACACTTTGTGCGATCGACAAATTGTTGTTCTGGGTCTGGATGTAATTTGTGTCCGTTAATTCTATGTTTGTGAAGTCCCCTACAATACAAGGATTATTAACTTAAAAATAAAATAAAAATTAGATGTCTACCTATTTTTAATAAAAATATAGCCCACCTTTTTCGTGAAAGTTGCCGTAAAGGGATGTATCCCATATCAATAACTGCAGTAATCCAGTAATAGGTATGTGGTATTAACATTCCGAAATTAACAATTGCTAAGATTCCACACATTTTTGATACCGCACATCGAACTAACACACCGAACCGGGAATAAGCCATATTTGATTCACTTTAAATTACTGATCTTTAATACGCGAGAAAAGTTGTAAGGAGATAAATAATCGTCCATACGTTCCCCCTAAACTGGACACCAGAGTCAGACTAAAATAAAAACGAATAATTCAATTTTGAAAACCTAAATCTTTCGTAGGTAAGGCAGGCGACCGACGGCGTGGCGGCTCCTTTGAGCTCGGTCGTCGGCATTATTAGCCTAAAATATGTAAACAGAGACGAATTTCATTTTCGATAAAAATTACCGTTTAGGTTTTATTGTTTTATTTTCCCTACAAGATATAGGTAATTATTTCATTTGTTTCCCTTTTTCTTAGTACATCCCTGTGTCGGTATTTCTTTCAATAGCGCCTCTTGGTCATTGCCATGAATCAGCTGATTTTAAGGCGAAGTTTGTCTTGCTTATGCGAACGTAAGCATTGATTTATTCAATTTCTAATGAACATTTAACAAAGTACAAATATGTTGCAGATCAAGTATCACTCACTTTATACATTTCAATAAGATTTACACGAAAAAGCGATGACAAAATTGAAAGCTTTACACGTCTCTAATTCATTAACGAATCGTCGTCGTCGAATATAAATTTTCGTTCAAATTTTTTTATGGGATCCTACCACCATTGCCTATCTCCCGTTTGACCAGTTGCCCCATAACCTGATACACTCTGTATATAAAGGTATTTCATGTTGCATTAGCGCATGAACCATATGCGCTAATTGCATTCTAAATTGCAAGAACCACTAACGTGCAATATTTACTTCAATGCTAGATAACGGTTATAAATTTAAGTTCAAATTAATAACTTGAATTATGTTCTTGTTTTTTGTATTGGCTACTAATACGATACTCATTATTTCTAATATCGAAATGCTAGTTTCTTCACATTTTAGTCATTGTCCGTCAGTAAGGCAAATCGTCGCCCTCAACGTAGTTATGGCTACATTATTAATGGTATCTTCGGATAATTTTGGTGGAGAATGAAAACTTTTGTACTTTTATATTATATTCAACACCCTATCATTTCCTCCGCATTACATAAAATACCAAGTTTCTCAACATGTCATTACATAAACATCAAAATTTAATGTAATGATTCTTTTTGTGTACGCTTGGCTGTAGGCGCAAATAACTTTCTTAGCCTGAATTTTGAGTGAGCCCTGAGGGCTTTCAATCTGGTATTTTAGTGTAGTAATGACTAATATTTAGTCGAATAATTACAATCGATAAAAATACTTACAAATGTCCAACTTCATGAGCAGCTACAATGATTCCGGAGAAGCCACCAGTGTCCTCAATGATAGCAACTGAGTTTACTTTCTCTAATCTCTTGTTTACGACGCAAGCGCCACCGACGTACGCGAACCCTTCACATTGGAAACCATATATTAAATACATATTGGCATTACTTTATAACTATTATATTTTAATATGATAAATTGATGTTATTGAATGATTTCCTTGTAAATTTTTTGATTAATTTAATTTCAATAAAAGTAAATGTGTAATTATGAAAATATAGTTTACTATATTTTTCTGATTTTAATTATACGTTGTTGAATGAAAAATATGTGGATACAATGAAATGTGTTTGAAGTTTGTGATGTGTATTGTTTAAACAGGCACTTTGATCATATGATATTGTATCAATGATGTATTATAATGGAGGATAGAGGAGTTTGGGGAACAATAAGTTAAAATTTATACATTTACTTATGAAGCTCATACTTACATTACGTTGATCCAGTTTAGGATGCGTTATAAAATATTATATTGTTTGATTAATAACTATTTACTTAAACATGAATAAAGGTAGGTACTTACTGTAATTATAGTGATGTGCACTTATATACATATAATAAACATAACATGCATTAAAAGCGTCTCATGCACGCGAATATTTTTCGATTCATATTTATTAAACGGGGGGATTAAAATATTAATGTTATACCATATATTTATAGGCAACAACTAAATTAAATAGGCACCAATATATATATATATATATATATATATATATATATATATATATATATATATATATATATATAATATATATATATATATATAATATATATATATATAAAAGAATTTACAGATAGCTTTTTATTTAACCACTAAAATTATATAGATACAGTAAATACAATAAGACAAATAATTTTGACCGCACCATGTATCGGAAAGAAAGAAACCATAATTTAAAAAATACCAATACGTAAATAATATATTTTGTTTATAAAGCAGTGTGCAAATTATATCTATTGAAAATAATATTAAATACGTATTTATTAAAAACCATGCTGTTATTTTCGGTAAGCAGAGTCATGCCAAGTGACAACTTTGTTACTTTACGTACTGTTGAATTACTTTATATTATGATGATGAAGTCTGATAGAATCTAGAAAATAATACAATATAATGAAAATACACGAGATATTACTTCTGAGTAAGCGTGTTACCTAAACATAAACAACATAATAATTTGATATGAAACTGGAAGAACTACATACAGTTTACGTATAATATGAAAAGATATTTACAACGTGATATTATCTAAAAAAATGCAATCATAAAGATATACAATTTATCTAGAAGAGTAATGCAGAAAAGACAGAATATTATTCACAAGGTGCCGATATGACATTACGGAGTTGGGTAAAGGTAAATTCAAGTGGATTATGGTTCCATAGTGAATAAAAGTGAATAAAGAGGTGAGGGACTTTGATGGAACAAGGCGTGCTTTGAAAATGTAAGATCTCTGTAACACGCCTACCTGCTGTCCCTCTATTGCACGCATCGTTGGGATATTGTCTTCTGCACATGTCTAGTCTGAAATTGTATGGAAAGAACAAACTCAATAAGATACTAAAACAATAATCTTTCTCTCTACACATTCCTATAAGTCGTTGCTTTACTTTAAACCATTATTTACTTCATTCCATCATATGAAATGAAATAAACCGTTGATATTATTTTCCTGTGCAAGCGACTATCGGGTAGTGTCGATACTATTAAAGGCATATTCAGCGCCATTACCAAATCCTTTACCTCATAAATAAAAAAATAGTAAAGCAAAATATTATTTCACTCATAAAGCCACTGTTAATGCCGCACTGCTTGTAACACCATCCTTTAAGAACGTTGCTTTAAAATATAATTTACCAGCGGTGCCTTTTGTACAGCGACCACCCTTGCGTCGTCGGCACATGTCGTACCTGTTGGTCAAATTAGTTTTGGCGTCTTCATAATTATTCTCTTGACCTTCACCTTAATTTGACTTATGTACTAAATCACATTTCAAACTCTACAATTTCATATTTGAATAATGGCGCTAAATTAAGGCTATTAAGGATAATGATACTTACGATTACGGCTTACCTTTCGATCTTAGGTCCTCATAACGTTGAGCGACAAAGTTATAAAATTATCTTATGTGCAGAGCACATATCAGTAAATACTTTTTATAGACAGAACATAATAAAGGAACTATATTCATAAAATTTTAGACGATGATAATTATCAAGGTCGTGGTCAATAAATTTAACTGCAACAATTTTATTATCACTTAATATTATTAAAATTAGTATAGATTAAGTGTGAAGTTTATTTTGTAATGTCTACTTTACATAAAACTGATATATGTATATGCATGCTTATCTATAATAAAATTTAAATTACTATTCTATTCTTGCAAGATATATTGTAATAAGTTTATTTTGACATAGGCCTGTGCCCATATGATTGCTAAACTGCTAAGGAATAAATAATAATATTCATACGAAATATGTCGCATTTTAGCTTGCGTTTTAAAACTTATATTTTTAGTATAGTATAATAGCTCTTTTTCAGCCCGTTGCTAATAAGGTCCTCCTTTATGCAAAGGAACATAAAAAATGACGAGCCTTAAACTAAAACACGCTTTTCATTCACTACTAAGATATAGATTTATACGACATTAATTCACAAATCGTGCTGGTGTAAACTTAAATTATGAGTTTAGAGAGACATTATCCACAATAGGTTCTATGCATGCCACTAAAATCGGCAACTCAGGAAGACTCAAAAGCTTTCACCTGTCTAGGAATCTACAATAAAATAATCTAAACTAGAACTAAAAAAACAATCAATGGGTGTCGCATTTATCACATATTTTATAATTTTTCTCTTAATTACTGTTATTCGGTTTTCATCTATGATGATAAACGCTGGTGGATCTTTCAATGGAAATTTTGATCGAAAGAAAGATATATGTTAGTTTTTTTAAATTATTTTGCCAAAATAGTTATAATGAACCAAAAATAAAAGAAGAATGACTATAAGCCCAAATTATGTACCTACTGTGTGCCTACTCTGGAAATCCATTCTAATTTCGAATCCGATTCAATTCCAATCTCACCAAACTTATATTTGGTACTCTTGAAAAAAAACCGAGAATGAATTCTTCGCGTTTGGCGTTGTTATTTTCACCAAATGTGTATTTTCTTATTTTAAATTAATAACGTTATCGAACTTGATTACTACAAAGGCGCTTTCATGCAATTGTGCAACATCAACGATTTTAAACTACGTCAAATTCGCGTCGGGAGTAGCAAATATTTGATTTAATCGACGAGAGTCGAATTCATTTAATTCAAAAATATTTCACCAAATTTGATTCCAATCGTGCGCTAGTGTTGCTTTCAAGAGTACCAAATTTGCTCAAATTCGAACTGCAATTGGATTTAGGATTGGAATCGAGATCCAAGATTAGGCACACTGAACTTATAAGTAGAATTGTCTACGATTTATCTTTCTCAAAATGGTAAAAATAAAACACTATTACCTATTGGATGCGTGGAATTGAAAGCATAGCTTTAGAATTAAATAGCATACTGCATTATTTGTATATAAAGGAGACTATTGTCTGCTACCTAAAAAGATACACTGTGTTAAAAAGAGTAGTTTTATAACTGCTTTGGAATGTATTCTTAATAATTAATTTGCTAACAATTTTAGATGTGCATGGAAATTGAAGTCTAAAATTTGGCTCGAGTATTTGACAGAGTTATTATAAAAACCTATTATTCCTTTTTGGTTAAGTATTGCAATGCATAAAGTGTAGTAAATATCAAACTTATATTTTGTTAAAAATCATAAAGTTAAAATCTAACTCATTATTAATCATAGAATCATTAGTTGTGATAGAAAAATAAAAATGTTTTAACTTACTTCGTGATGGCAACAGCGATGTCATACACAGGCAGTCGTCGCTCTCTGAATAGATACTTGCCCATATCAGTGAGCGCTGCTGCTGAATCAATTGCGTCGCGACCAACACGATTTCTTTCTAGGTATGGAGTAGCATCCCGACCCTGAAATAAGTTTAAGCCTTTATGAGAAAATATTGTGTATATAACGTGGTTAAAGGTTTCGCTCATTTCTATAATATAATAATATATATATTTTATAAAGAGCCTTTATCTATCAGCCTATCATCATGCTCTGTTAAATATGGCCCTCCCCAAAGGTAGATAATGGTATTGATCGCTGCACTTAACGAAACACTTGACCGCAGCATTGTATGTTCTAAATTTCCCAGAAAATGTTGCTAGAAAATAGGAGCCAGGAGTCTGATCTCCTGGCTCCTATTTTACAACTTTTAGGGCGAAAATTGGGGATAGTGACACATTGTATTTTTAATCCCCTACAATGAACTATTTTGATTTAAGTTCCTCAAGTTTATATTCCTAGTTCTTCAAGCTGACAATTTAACTTTTTGGCAATCTCTGGGAAATTGCCAAAATTCTGGGAGCACTACTAAATTAAAAATAAATTTAGTTATTAGTAAGTAATAAAATCAATCGACTAAAGAATATGTTTTCGATATTTTCTAGCAATTCCCAACACTAAAAATAGTGTCAAAATTCATGACTGAGAGAGAAAGAGAGAGTATATAAATGGCGGGATTTTGAAATATATTTAGTATTTACAAAATTTTGTTTTTATGGTTGATTAAATATGGCTGCTGAAGCAGTACTTAAATATTTGGTAGATACAAATCGTCCATATTCATGCGCAGATGTGACAGTTAATTTGCGTGGAGCTTTTACTAAAGGAGCAATACAGAAGGCATTAGACACATTAAGCGAGGCAGGCAAGATAAAGTGTAAATTGTATGGAAAACAAAAAGTTTACGCAGCTATACAGTTAGATAATGCAACAAACGATAATGATGTAGAAGGTAAATAAACGTTTATGTATCTTTGCATTCTTAAAGTATTTCATAATGACATTTAACAGAGGCATTTCATATTATTATAAACTAGTGATTCGCCCTAACTTCGTCGGCAATTACTGATTAATTTGTGTTCACATGTTTTGTAATGATAAACCCATAAGAACAACATTTTTTCGTAATAATAGGTCGTCTGTGTTAAACCAGGTAACAAACTATAGGTATATGAATGTACTAACTTTGATCTAAATTCGTTTAACCAACAAAAGACTTAGATGCTGACCTACTTTGTTCAGTGTCATGGCTTCGAGGCCCACGCAGGAGATGCGATCCACTAAATGTCGTTCACAGTTTTGATTTGTCTTTGTAAAAATATTTGATTTGTCTTTGTAAAAATATTTGTAAAGTATTATTTGTTTTTTAAAAAAACTTTAAAATAAATATAAATCATATTTGTAATATTTTGAGATATATGAAAAAATACTATAATGGTTATAGAAGAATTGTTGTTATTTATCATCACAGCTCATATACGTCCCACTGTTGGGCTCGGGCCTCCTCCATAATGGGAGAGAATTTGACCAATACCATGCTGGTCAGACATGTTGGTATAGGGTTTCATTTCGAGTTTTCCTTCTCTTGCACAGATGTTATGTGCATATTATATCCCTTAGTCGTTTACGACATCCACGGGCAAGGTAGAGAGTGGTGAATTGTATTCTTACTCCGTCACCACACAGAATAGATAATGCCCTTATACACACCTATATGTAAAAAAAATGTATAGAGTACTTATTTATATTTGCAATCTGGTAACAAAATAAGAACACAATTTACCATTCCCTATCTTGCTAGTGGACGACATATATACACATAAATAACATCTCATCGTAAGAGAAGGAAAACTCAAATAAAACCTTATACAAGCACATCTGACTAGCATGGTATAGAGGGTCAATTGCCCTTCTATTGGGAAAAGGCTCAACCCCAGCAGTGAAATGGGTATGAGATGATGAGGAGTTATTTGTACATTTTAGATTATGATACGAAAATAAAAGAAATTAGTCAGGATTTAACAGACAAAAATAGTGCGTTGAAGACTGCAGAAGCAAATTTAAAGCTTCTTGTATCAACTCCAACCACTGATGTTGCAAAAGCCCAAATAGATGAAATTAAAAAAAGAACAGAAGGTTATGAACATAAATTAGGAGTTTTGAGAAACTCTAGAGAAGTCATAAGCGCTGAAGAAAAGAAGATACTGTTGAATGAACATGAAAAATTTTTGAAGGAATATAGGTAAACTCTTGCTTATTTTCAATAGAGGATATTGGAATTTTTTACCTTTTAGATATGGGACTTACAATTGGGTTTAAATACCATGCAGTACAATACTTTGTGTGATGCACAGATTTTGGTTCCCTTAAATTATATGCTTGTTAAGTCCCCTGCAATAAAAGTTATAACAATTATGTATTGTTTACATCCATTTTAGAGTATAGCATTTTCTGTACTAAAGCATTTTTTTTTTAATTTTTAGAAAACGCAAAAGAACTTTCAATGATATGCTTGAAGCAATATTAGAAGGCTATCCAAAATCTAAGAAAACGTTACTTGAGGAGCTTTGCATAGAAACTGATGAAATGGTTAATTTTAAATTAATGAATTCTTAACTCTATGGATATATTTATGAATATAAAAAATGTAAAATATTGATGATATTACTTTACCTTCTATCCACCAGCCTATCCACATACATTTTTAGATTCAAGTCTAGTCAAGCCCCCAAAGGGAACAAATTCACTACCAAAATTTGGCAAAATAAGAACTAGTGACATATTGTATCCTTATTGTATTCTTCACCACACAAGAGACTCACCTTCCTAGCTGTAAAAATTTTAGACTGCTTGCCCAGTGGGGCCAAATTTTCTATTAAAATCTAATTTCCCAAATTTTCCATTAAAATCTAATTGCTCAGTGAGACCACTATTAGTCTCAACACAACTACACAGAGGTCTGGGATTTGGTCCTCAAGACTCACAATTATGACTTTGGCGTTATCATTCAGCCTTATGCTGTTCACTGCTGGACTTAGGCATAGATGTCTTCTTCCTATATTATTGGTGGAAGATGCAGTCATTAATTGACACACACATTGGTATGGTAATTTTTAGTTTACAGATACAATCGCAAGGCTCGATTGCCGATTGCAGCAAGGTGCTTCTGCCCATTTTCCCGGTGAACCCGAAGCCGATTTTGGCGACTCCCTCGAGTAGAAGTGGCAACAACTGTGTTCTTAATCTGTCATCACGTAAAAAACGGAGTTATGCGTGTATGGATATATGCGTTTTATCGCTAATTATCGCTTGCTTAACGACAAAGGAAAACTTCTAAACAACATTTCTCATTATTGCGTGAAATGCAGAGAAAGCTTAAATGCTTGGCAGGCCTAGGAGGGCACGTAAGTTCTGACTGTCAAACTTTTAGCCTTGAGGAGTCTGTTAGAAAGCTGTTAGGTACTTAACAGAGGGTATAATAATTAAACGTAGTTATTCCATTCATTAAGGTGGTTGGATGGCAGTTATTTCTTGAAAACATCATAAGCTGCCAAAAAGTCATACCCATTGAAAATGGCTAGATTCTGTGGCTTTAATTAAGTTAGAAACTAAATTAAATTCTAGTTGATAATTTTTTTTGACTAAATTTATAACCACCTAAAATATTGGAAGAAATGCGCACCCTGAAAATTAAGCAGGTGAACTAAGCATGTAATCAAAAAATATAATTTTAACTTACCCTAGAAATTATGATACCGGCAATGGATATGCGTATTCTGGGTCCTTTGAGCAGCTTGTACCTTAGGTCCACGCCGTTCCAGAACGATACGAAATAACGCTTAATCTGCACATTGTCACCTCCATGTAACCTGAAGAGGAATATAATAAAGATATTATCAACACGTCTTATGCATTTATCCCATTTTTAACCCATTTCAAAAAAGGAGGAGGTTCTCAATTCGACTGTATATTTTTTTTATATTTATTACCGCAGAACTTTCGGCTGGGTGAATCGATTTTAATGGTTCGTTTTTTATTTGGAAGTTGGTGTTTCCTGTGTAGTCCCATTTCCAGTTCCCAGGTTCAGTTGGAAGTCGGTTTTTCCTGTTCTTTTTATGTCTTCTTTCTTATCATCCTTGGGTAAAGAAGCAAAACATGCTGTGGAGCTTTTTTGAAAATGTAATCATTGACCACGTGGAATTTGGTGGAAATGGCAATGATAAGTACACTTTTTCAAAGACTTCCGAATTTTTATTGCTGAACGTTTGACGTGACCAACTCATTGCCATTTCAACGTGTAAACCCTCCGAGTTATGTAAAACGAAATTTAAAATGATAAATTTATCTATCCTTGCTTTATTCAAATGGCAGGGCTTGAATCTTGCAGGAAAGGTAAGCCTCGGCAACACTTGTTACTATCCCGCCATTAGGCCGGGCCACAGGGTCAAAGAATTGTGCTCATAGTCAACCTAATGACGATGGAGGGAGAGGTAATACGGGACCATAAGCTAGCTTTTCGTCGTCTTGGAAGCATCGGGCGGAGTGTGTCCAGATAATAGCCCGCCACAAAGGAAACTGGACTGCTTGAAAACAACACTTTGCCGTCTGATGACGGAGTAAGGATATAATTTATAGCCAAAGTCAAAGAATTGTGCTCATAGTCAACCTAATGACGATGGAGGGAGATGTAATACGGAATCGTAGCTAGCCTTTCGTCGTCTTGGAAGCATCGGGCGGAGTGTGTCCAGATAATAGCCCGCCACAAAGAAAATTTGCTTGAAAACAACACTTTGCTGTCTGATGACGGAGTAAGAATACAATTCATCGCCCTCTATCTTACCGGCGAGTTGTCGAAAAGATGACTAAGAGATATTTTATGCAAATAACATGTAGCAAAAAAAGGAATACCTATACATTTTTGTAATGATGATGAAACCACTAAAAATGTTTATAAGTATGATTTTTGTCTGATATTTGTTTTCATCCATTCGTCATTAGTCTATTAACGTTTAATATTAGACAGAGCCCTCCCTCCAAGCTTGACATGAACTTGACCTATTGGAGTTGGTGTATGTGAATGTAAAGTTGTCCAAGAGAACGTTGCTGTCTACTCCCAAAGTGCTACATTAGCAAATTTATATGCCTTCCACGGGCGAGGTTTGTTAATTTCGCCCACAAAATGAGTTTCAACTAACGTGCTAGTGTCGCTGATTCGATTCCTACGTAAAACAATATTTCCTGCGATACACAAATTATGGTTGGGAGTCTCGATGCCTCGAATATGTGTCCATCAATTGTGTTAATAGTCTCTCGCAATACGAGGATTACTTTTTTAGTGTAGTGTGCAGGGGCACACTGAAGGGTCAGTAATATAGGAAAGACGGCAATTTAAAAAAGAGAAAGACAAAAGAGTAAATGTAATAAAACAGTAAATTTTAATAGAATATATACCTGTATCCGTCGTAATCTACAATGACAAGAATCTCCGGGTATATGACATAAGGCGCTTCACGCTTCCGTCTAGAGTGCTCCTCTGTTGAGCGTTTTCTTCTGAAGCGCTTGCCGAGGTGATCTGGTTCCATAAATGCTGAAATTAAAGTTTAGACCATATTAACTGATGAACTTGAATATACAAAGACTTCACTTATGAGGCTCCACGCTGCCGTACTGTGCCTGACCGGATGCGTTGGGGGCCAAATAAAACGGTTACTAAAAGAAAAAATGTTTTCTATTATACACTCAGCTCCTACAAACATAAATGAGCTCAAGACTGCGTTGGTAGAAGAGTGGGGTCGAATACCACAATTATCAATAAAAAAGTTGATTAGGTCTATGAAGAATCGCATGAGGGCAGTGATCAGGGCTAGAGGAGGGAATACCAAGTATTGACATGAATAAATTCTTTTTCTTACACACATTTTGTTTCATTTATACACAATAACCTCATACTGTGAAATTGTATGAATTTTCAATATTTTTTTACAATATCATTGACATACACCTTTTTTACTAAACTACTGAATCGATTTTCATGCAACTTACACCATTTTAAAGCCCAATTCCTAGGCTTTGAGTGAAATGAGTCATTGTTAAGATAAATCACTTTTTATGCGCACTTGACGCTTGAGTCGATTTACTTGCACGCGAGTGTACATAATGTTTATAAAACGAAAATGCTGCATTTTTTTATTAATTCTAAATGGTGCATAAATATCTGTGTGGTGACGGAGTAAGAATACAATTCACCACTCCCTATCTTACCCTTAGATGTCGTAAAAGATGACTAAGGGATATAATATGCATATAAGAACTGTGCCAGAGAAGGTAATCTCGAAATAAAACCTTTTACCAACATGTCTGACCGGTATGGTATATTAGGTCAATTTCCCTTCTATTGGAGAGGGGGGTTCGCTAGAGCATTCTTTTTTTCAAACATTCCTCATCTAGAATTATTTATATTGCTGTCATAAACGCAATACACGACATAATATCTATTGAGATCCCGGCGTGCAGTGCACGAAACCAGGGTCGACGTAATCGGTCTCAGCACGTGAGGTGTTTTATAATTATAGATATTATATTATAGTATATATCATCATCACAACTCATACGTCCCACTGCTGGGCCCTAGCGGAATCCATATTGAGAGGGAAATTGACCTACTCATACTACGCTGGTCAAGCGGGTTGGTATAGGGTTTTATTTTTAGTTTGCCTTGTCTTTCATAGTTGTTATATATGTGCATATTTCCCTTAGTCGCTTTTTACGATACCCACGGGAAAGAGAGGGAGTGGTGAATTGTATTCTTATTCCATCACTACACGGCTAATATGTATCAACCTCACGATAATTGTCACGTCAATAACAATACAACCTATTTCCGTAAAAAAAGCATGTATTTTGTGATGATAACTATTAATAATTTAATTAACGACCCCTTTTTCCGCGAATGTTCCAAAAGACGATACCTAAATGTCAGCAGACATCGGTGCAAAAACCAAAATAAAATTCTAGGCAGGTCTTTTAATCAACGTAGTATTAATTTAAACTTTTCTTTCCATTTTAAGACTTTGTAAAATAATGGAATTTATATGAATTAAAAAGACCTTCCAATTATATAAATGGTAGGTAATTTATATTTTAATATATTAATTTCTTCCACTAAGATGTATATATCCACCTGTGTCCCATTAATATTGTTACTTCTTTTATTTCCAAGCAATAATTAATTTGAAATGCAAATATCTCATTTGAATACAGATCATATTAAGTAGAGGAGGAAAGAGTGAATGAAATATTAAATGATAAAAATCTGCCCATATATAGCATACCTACAAATCCTATGTCTTTTTAAATATTTAAAAAAATATAGCAAATTCTTCCTACACGAAGGCAACGACCGCAGTTAATTGCCAAAAAGTAATTTGAAAGAAATTTAATATAAATTAAACCCAACGTAGTCCCAATAAATTTTGGAGTACAATTAATCTTCTTTGCATAAAAATAGTTTGAAAAGTTATTTTTATAGGTCTGCATCATTCAATTTATCCGATAATACTTATAATAATTTAAGTGCTAATGAAATTAGACAGGGTATGTCGTAACTGACGCCGTACTGACTGCCGTAGACTGAAGTCTACGGGATTTAGCAGTCACTTAAACTTATTTTCGCCCGAAATTTTCGTCATACAAAAAGGTTGTGACCAGAATTTCAAAGGCCTGCATAAAAAGTTTTAAAATAAAAAAATCGTAACGTTCCTAAATCATCGAATTATTACAAGGCGCGGCTGTCAGACCATAGTTTGATAATTTAATGATGTTATCAGCCTACCTATTATAAGCATAACATAATGCTTAGCATTCAAATTCACAACCAAAGACGAATTGAAGTCTCTTAATTTTAAATCCAACTGGACGAAAATATGGTTTAAATTTGATTAGCAACTTTAGTCGGAATATAATATTGTTTTATGACGAATGAGTCACAAATACTAAGATTTAATTAAATGTCAGTTGCAATACATAATTACAATTTGTATCCTGATCTCATAAATTGAATGACAGAAACGTGACAAATCTGTGTTGTCACGTTTCTGTGATTAAAAGGGCGCATTTGGCTTAATGCGTAAATACATAATTTAAAAGATGGTAGAAGTAGCCCAGTCGAATTGTTGATTGGACCCAGGAAAAATTATAAGTAGAATTTTTCCTTCGGAATTCGTAATGGGTCACTGGGAGTCTACATTTCGGTTTTCCGGGTCAATCTAGGGCTCTTAGTCGTCTTTTACGACACCCACGAGCAAAGCAAGGGTTGGTAGTATTCGAAGCCGCTACCACACAGCACGGAAAATATAATGAGAACAAAAATTGTAGGAAATTTAATTCTGAACAACTTTGGTAATGACCATTTTTCGTGTAAAATTGAAAATAAACGAGTTATTTAAAAAACATAAAACCACCCTTAAAATCAAGATGGCGGAAAACGCAAGACCACTGGGAATTCGAAAACCGAAATGTAGACTCCCAGTGACCCCCCCTTAATGAATTCCGAAGGAAAAATTCTACTTATAATTTTTCCTGGGTTTGGTCCGTTTTTCGTCTAATTCGACTGGGCTAAAGATCCGTCCACAATACTGCGCACAATTAGTAAAGGTTATTTATATTATTATCATCAGATATTCTGATTGAAAACATCAGTTACAAAATAATATTAACTTATTTTTCGTCATTAGAGGGAAAGGTAATCTTCGAAATGATGTATTAAACATTAAAATTGATTCAGTATTATAGAAGATATTTTATAATGCCAAAATGCCTTAATTGTTTTAATAACATTATCAATATCATTAAAACAACAGAAAACAGAATCAATTGTTTACAGATATAAAGAATATATTGCCATTGTACATAAGTTATTATACCCACAAATCTCAAGGCATAAGATAACTAGGCACTTATTAAATTTAGCTCTAACAAAATTAACATAAGAATGATCCGAGAGATTAGAATAAATTTTGATGGATCTGATTAACTGAGTTCATTTGATTGTGCTTAATTAAAGGCCCCACAGATGGTAAACATACCTACTATATAGCAGTATATCCTCACTTTTATCTTTATGATTTTAAATTAGTCGATTTCGTCCATCACTAATTAATCAAGTTTAGTTGATATTACTATAATGAATTGTGGTTACGAACAGGTCCAGCACCTGTTCGAGGTCTTTTGCCTAGCAATAACACTTAAATAGGTTGTCGAAATTGGTTTTCCCAATTTGTGTTTTATTCATAAACTCACAAGTTATTATTATGCTTTTTCAAAACGTGAATTTAAAATTATGGATGACGTTAGGCTATGACCTTATGACCCCGGCCACGAGTAGTAATAAAGAATAAACTTATTAGCAAAACAAGAATCGTTTCTATAATCCTTAGACAAAATGTTTTATTGATATATTTTTTAATAATAGCAAATGGCTCCGGTTTTATTTAGTGTTTATTCAAATGTTTATTTTTACTGAAATTTGAATGTATTTTTGGTAAATATATCCTCCTAGAGCTCTTAGAAAATAAATGCTTTTCTAATTCAAAACTGGACAGAGTGAGGAGAGCGATAATCGATTAGGAGGTCAATAAATTGCTTCGCAGAGGTCTCGGGTTTGATTATCACCGCGCACATCAATGATTTTTCGAACTTATGTGTATTAAATTATAACTTGTTAAGTATTACTTTATTCAGCGTGATGGCGGAGTAAAAATACATTAGGTATGTGTGTCTTAAAAGTCAACTAAGGAATATAATATTCAAAAGACATCTAAGTAAGAGAGGGAAGCTCAAAATAAAACCCTAAACCAACTCGTTTGACCAGCATGGTATGCTAGGTCATTTCCCCTCTTTCTCCCTCAATCATTCCCTGAGGTGCGGTAATAACTTTGTATAAGATATCTACGTCTATGTAAGTATCGGATAGATCTATATAAGTATAAAGGAGCCGGTTGATTGACTCATCAACAACAAGCTGAAATCACTGAAGGTAAAAGCATATAATCTTGACCATAGTTTCTTTTTGTAACGTAGGTACTCGGTAATAAAAAGAATTTACAACCTTCAACCCTAAAAAGATATAAGTATAGAGAACATCTATGCAAGAGAAGGACAACGTGACACAAAATCCTAAGCCAACCCGTCTGACCAGTGAGGAATAGTAGAACAAATGCCAGCGGATTGTAGAGGAGAGCAGAGGTTAACAGTACAATTTTCATGGGCTGAGATAACCCTAAAAGGAGATGAAACGAAGTGGCAAAGTTTGCATGGGAGGAATAAAACTTAATCCACCGTCTTTAAATTCAGTGCAAATACTCTTCAGAAAAATAATTCAACACGTGTTTCAGTATTTATCAATTCTCACTCTAAAGGTGTTTGTTTTTGGATTGAATTTTGTAGCGATATTTTAATTGACTATTTATTGAATTAAACATTATCACAAATAAATACTAGGCAGTGCTTTATATTTATGACGGTTCACTAAAAGGTGGAATATATACCTACATAACAAATAATGTAATATCGCTGAGTTGTGGCTACGAATACTACCGACCTTTATATTGCTTGTAGCTGTCGTAAAGGACGACTAAGAGATTTACATCAATCTGAGCCAACTCCATCCAATGCCGAATGGTCAACAGTTACATTCTCAAGAAAGGTTAACGTCAGGCGATCATAAAAATATCGTCAAAACTTTTGCACCGTACATATCGGTGGTAAAAGTAATTGCGCTAAGAGCAAGATGATTATGAAGAAAATGAAAAACGTTTTAAACGACGAGATTGCTACGCGATATCTAAGCGGGCGAAGTTGCAGGCAAAAGCTAGTAATGATATAAATATGGTAATATTATACAATCAAAACTTATATAAATGTTAATAATAATGGGTATAACTGTATTGGTTAATCAACTCGAGTTGTTAAGACACCTGTGTATAAAAAGTAGATGTCAGTAATAAAACACATTTGCAATTATTAATGGTATATAGTTATCATTTTAATTTATCGTGTCATAAAACTAGAGTTCGATACCACGTTGATTAAGATTACCTAATATAATGAACTATAACCATGAACTGGTCTAATAGAAAAATAGTCTAAGAGCTCATGATCTGTGGAGTGTTTTATTTAGTTTAATACTTATATTCCGTAGGTATATGGTACTGTGTGGTGGCGGCTTTGAATACTACCAACCCCTACATTGCTTGTGAGTGTCGTAAAAGATAACTAAGAGCTTTACATAGACCTAGGTCAAGTCCATCTGATAACGTCTTGTCAAAAATTACATTCAGAAGGGTAACGTCAGGGAGGGGGCCCGGTCATAAAACTATTGCAAATAACTTTTGCAACATGTACTATGACAGTAGAGTACATATTAGGTCAAACCCAAGTAATTGAGATAAGAGCAAGATGTTGATAATTAAATTTGTTGCGGCTCCTAAGGCAATTAAAAACGATTCCCGGGAATTATTGAGGGTCAAACCACGGTGTTTTATACGGGGACCGTTGTGGACCCTGGCTTACAATAGTTACAGTGGTGGGATTAGTCCCAAGAGCAGAATGATGATGATGGTGATGACATTAGTATATGATGAAAGTGAATATGTTGAATATTCAATGAATGGGCAATTAATTGATTTGCTTTATATACTGCTTGTAGTTAGGGGTTAATACTCTAATTGACAAATTAATTTTTCGTGAGAAACTTAAAAATCTGGTAAGGGATCACCGGGGCCATAGGCAGCAGAACTTTTCTGGGAAACTTATGATATTAACTGCAATCCTAAACTACATACTAAGCGTGGCAATTATGGTAGTAATACCTATACTTATGCTAATGGACCAACGAGGTATCTAAATCAATCACTTTATAAAAAAAACGAGACGCGGCATCTCTGACTATGAAGCATTTCTTCGAATTTTGAAAGGATAATGGCACCAGGGTATTTTAATAATATCGAATATACGTAAATAATTTTACTGTATAAAAAGAACATATTAGAACTGGATTTATTTTATTTTAAAAGTCACCATTCCTTAGTGGTGGAATTAATCATTTTGTCGTTAATGACTTTGCAAATGTACAATTATCAGACACAACATATGCTTTTAGACTAGTAATCATTATGTCGCACCCAGAAAAATACTGCATGAGGATCGAACCCATGACATTCTGCATTTAAACCACTCCATTGTTACGATAAGGCCTAGTAAGATAAAGAAGACGGTGGTAATTAAGGTCTTTCTGTGAAGCTTTTACGTTTTTAATTTAGATTAAAAAAGTATCTAAAACTGATTTAAATTCAACCTTAACCCTATTTAAGAATGTTATTAGGTATTAATGAAAATTGTTGCATTTATCCAACTGACCCAGAGCGATACTTTGATAGTACAAATCAGTGTTTCCAAACTATAGATCACGACCCCAGGCCACGAAGGCTTACGCGGTGGGTCGCCATAAAAAAGATAAAATGCAAGTAAGTGTTTCGGTGTAGATACTATAATAAAAAAATAGAACTTGAGTGAAAATTATGGACAACTCGTTTCCAATTCTCACTAGATTTGTCAAAAAATATTAAAAAATTGAATCTATTTTTAAGACGTAAATGATCAAATAATTTGCCATCTAAATACTTAATGCCAAACCATCTAAATACTTTTATGTTCGGCTTTGTACGGATTTACACTCTACAAAGCCTTAAGTTCTCTTAATGGCACTACTTAATTGTTTTAATCAACATATTTCAAAAAGAAAGAAAATTATAAATGACTTCGTTTTTGAAATCAATCTGTTTTCATTTATTTATGGTGTTAGGGTGTGACACAAATTTTTAGCTTAAAGAGTATCGCTTAATCAAAAAGAATGAATAACACTGGTATGGACTATTATAATATGGAATATCAAGCGTCGTAAAAATAATGTATTAGTGAGCACTCTTGTTACGTCATTTATAATATTTGGCCATATTTATCACGATTAGTATCTTAAAGTAATATTAAGAATGACGCTCGGCTGTTTTGATTTGCGTATTTATGTAAATTATCTATTATTAAAGTATTAGCCCACGTTTTACTGACTACTTAATTGATAAACTAAATATATTTCGCGGAAGAATAACTTAAACAATATATGTTATGTTAAAATATTTTAATAAGAGGTATCGCTCTATACGTAATAAATAATTTATAGCTGATAAAATGACTAGTCCAAACATAAATATTTTTTTAACAGGCTATATTCTAATCATACTATGTCAGAAAGCGTTCCAGGTGAGGGAATGGTAGTGTTCATAGCCTGTCGTATTACCCCTTTCTGTCAGTTTAACGGGCTTCCAGAACAGATAGCTTGACATCAATGGTCTAAACATGCCTTAGATATAGGTATATTTCTAGCCGAGGCCGCGGGTGACTGTTCCAGGGAGTTAGTTCGTCACCCGCTGAAAGGCCAACCGCGCGAGGAAAGACCGACGTCCTCCACGACGGGGATACGTCGGTCGAGGAGAGGGTACTCCTCAAGGGGTCAGTCGTCAGTGGTCGGCTCGACGAAATACCATCCAGCCGACCACTGACGACAAGTCACCCTGCTTCGGTGGTCGACCCAACGACGAAGGCGACGTATCACGGGTGGGTTACGGGTGTGCATGCTTACGCCCCTCTGTTGACCCGGACGGAGTCGGGCGAGGAGTGTGCCGACCGTAACCCACCCCAATCCACCCCAATCTATTTTCTTCAGCTCTTTATACACGAGCTTCCACTTCAGGATTCGGTTAGAATTGAGACCATGTTTGAAGAGAAGGAGAGCAGTACTACTGGATCAGATGATAACTTATCACGGGCATTTATTTGGTTATCTTTCTCTTGGAGAATTATCATTTAATTATTTTGAGAATGGGTGATGTTTATTAAAATAGTATCCTTTAGGACGCAGTGGTGTATATATTACTGTGGTATCTTGTATTGTATTGTGTGGCGGCTACAAATACTATCAACCCTTACTTTGGGCGTGAAAACCTTAAAAGACGACCAAAGCTATATATGAACCTGGGTCAACTCCACCTGATACCGTCTGGTCAACAATTACATTTAAGGATAAGGAGGCTTGATATTAGTCAGTCGGCTGGTCATAAAAATATTGCTAAAATTTTGCTATATGTATGATGGAAGCAAAATAGGTACATATTGTGTCGATCCCAAGTAATTTGGATAAGAACAGTATGATTATGATGTTGATGTGGTAGCTTGTATTATTAAAAAAATATTTACAGCGCGTATTAGCACGCCTATTTCGCACGTATTATGTGTATCTATTGCTGTCAGACAATGTTTTAGAACGCTACAACTTATAATTTATCAATCGTGATTAGAATGTTCGATTTAAAGTTCGATCATGAATTTACTTTTAACCAATGAGGCGGGCATCAGATTCAGTATTTATACATGTAAAACACGTTAAAGTTAGCCAAATAATTATGTTTGTTTTTAAGCATAAAACTGTGTTGTATGGATTTCACTTTAGACCAAACAACCACACATATATTTAGTCTTTAATCTATCAATTATTAAGGTTTGAAAATGTATGTATATGTTAAAAAATGTTAACTCTTAGAATAATAACCTATAGAAGGATAGTGTCAGTACTTCGAGCGTTCGAAACATGAATCTAAAAATACTAATGGCGCGCAGACGATTACACACGTACACACGCACACCACTATACAAATTATGAAATAAAATTTTGTTTCGAAGTACTTTTAAAAGTAATGTTAAAAATCTTTTTGAGTTTTTTAAATGTGTTGTGACACCATTTGAATGCACAAACCGTCATAATTACCTATTTATTTTTTAAGAGCTGCGTACGTACGTGCAGTACAGTGACCGTGTACATTACGGAACGGTTCCGGCGTAAGCTCCATTAGGCTCCAATTGGAATGCTTCACTTTTGTGCGCGAACTTAATTTCTACAAGTTATTATTCTAAGTGTTAACCATTAAGAACGATGCTACTATTATGAGTAGTTAAACTATGTAGTTTCTAACTACAGCTAATAATTACAAATCTTTAAGACATAGATATGTGTTTATGTTCTTGCAAATGTAATCTAATATTATTAATTAATTTTTATTTTAGATTATATGCTATTATTCTATATTATATTATAGAATAATAACAAAAAAATCTATCAAAAATAGTTAAACGTAAATTATTTAATGTAAAAGCACTGCAACAGCTTGTGGAAATTTCGTGTTCATTTAAAATATCATAGTCAAAAACAAAATAATGATTTAATTTTAATGAGTCTATTATGCACCAATTATCATTTTAAATAATAATAAGCAATATTAGTATACAATGTAAAATCACTTAAGATAATATTAAAACTAGTATTATTAACATAATCGATTATCTCAAGTATCGATGAATAATCGCTGATTGCACGTGCTTGTCCATAGTGACGCTCGTGCAATGCAGTGCCGTAATGACCACAGATAATGAATAATTATGCCGGGTACAATAATGTTTAGGATGTAACTGTCATTTAATTGATTTATTTCTTGTTCATTGTAATTTATAGAAAAATAATGTAATGGGAAATAAACATCCGACATTGTCATCTAAGTTTCTTTATTTATCCGTCTTTAATTAAATTATTTATATACATAATTTCATCATCATCCCACTACTGGGCATTGTTGGAAAATGTTCGACATTTTTGACAACAGAAGGGAAATTAGTCTACTATACCACGCTGGTCAGACGTGTTGGTATATGCATTTAATTCGAGTTTTCCTTCTCTTGCATGTTATATGCATATTATATCCCTTAGTTGTCCTTTATGACATCCACAGGTAAGAAAGGGGGATGCTGAATTGTTTTTTTTTTACTTTGTCACTCTACGGATAATTTAGATGTGTTTAAAAATGTAAATACAGATGACATCGCTTAGAGTGCGTGGTGCGACTATCCTATCAACATTCATTAATTTCAATTCCCCACTAAAGAACTCGAGGATGAAATTGACCTACTATATCGCGCTGGTCAGACGAGTAGGTGTAAGGTTTTTTTTTTGCGTTTTAATTATCTAATTACAAATGCTAATTCATTTTATAGTTAGTAGTACGTAGTTTTGATATTAATGGTTATTAATAACAGCGGTATAATATTTATATCATTATCAGGCTCTCTAAAACGAAGTATATTTTTTTATTATTGGGTGAGTTATGGGACTCGATTCAGCCTTGTTGATTCGCCGGATATAATATATATAGCCGGTCTATAAATAGCTGGCTGGTCATTGTTTCTTGTTCAACAGATGATCTACTTAATAAATTAATTTTCACCGGACTCGTTTGAAATAGAGATATAGATTTTAAGCTTACCATAATCACTAAGATGGTCGTGCACCGTGGGGTCTCGTTTGATGATAATGTGTTGAGCACCGTTTAGAGCGCGTTTCAAACTTTCCTGCTCTTCTTTTTTCCGTTTCACTGTAAATACAAGATATAAATATAACATAAAAACTTCTGATGTTTATGCGAGTATAACACTTAAATAAAATCTATTAGACGTTTCAAACACTTGTCCTCATATGACTTAGTCTTTGGTCACAAAAGGATTTAATATGGAAACTGTTTGCAACATCGGGAAAGGAAAATTCAACATACAAACGCGGTAAAATCAATAAAAATAGTTTTATTACTTACATATAAATTAGTTTATTATCTGGCAAGTCTATTATTCCCAAGCATATAGGGATTGGGAACCTAAACAGATTTTTCAGAATATCATTGATTGGCACAAAATAATTGCCATTTGAGAGTTCTAAACATAACGTAGTGATAATGATATTTTAAGATTAGAACAGTTGTCGAGATATTTATTGACCCCAGATTGACATTTATGATAATCAAAACCGACGGCTTAACGTAGGTATTATCGGTAAACTTTAAAAACGATCTTTTGTTCACTTGCAGGTGATTTTATCTAAATATGAGATAATGATGAATAGACTTACCGATAGGTAGTCCAGTATCAATGGATACCATATCCGCCATAGTAGATGGGTCCATAAACATCTCGTCATCTTGCACAGACGACGTCATTGAATCCGGGATGGGTCTTATCACCAAGTCGTGTCCGATGGAACCCTCCTGTAGAAATAGATAATATATTAAATACTTATTATGCTGAACCGTTCGCTGTTGCCGCTATGACGGGCAAAAAAATAAACCAATATTTTTTTTTTGGCGGGCTGAACTTATGTCATAGAGTGGTGTCATATGTAATATATTTAATAATTTTACAGTTAACTAGCTAACCCAACAGACGTTGTTCTGTTCAAATCCAAAAAAAATGCTAATAGGAATTCTCCTTGAAATCGATTGCAGCGCCACCTATTGGTTTCAATTATTTAATTAAACTATTTTCATATCCATCGGAACAGCCACAAAAAATCATCAAATCGGTCCAGCGATTTAGAAGGAGTTACAAACACACGAACAGGAAATTTATATATATAAAGATTGTATTATAGTCATCGACACTTAGTACATGTTGCAAAAGTTATTAGCAAAAGTTTTATGATCGGCCGCCTGTCTGACGTCACCACTCCTTGAGCGTATTATAAATATTACTTAATGAGATTATATAGGTAATACTAGCAACCCGCCCTCGCTTCGCTTCGGTTGCTGTCGCCTTACCCGCGGCGTAGTTCCCGTTCCCGTGGGAATACTGGGATAAAATATAGCCTATGTTACTCCCTGATATTATAGCTTTCCATTGGTGAAGGAATTTTTGAAATCGGTTCGGTGGTTTAAGCGTGACAGCGTAACAAACAAACAAACATCCTTACTTTCGCATTTATAATATTAGTAAGGATGTAGAGAAAGTTTCCTTTTTATTGTCTATGGTAACAAACGAGTAAATAGATGAGAGATTTTAGCGGGAACGGGAAAGTGTCATGTCATATTTCAGTGTTTTAACGTGTTAAATAATTTTAATGGCGTTTTATGTAATATGATGCGGAGGGAGTACTATAGTGTATTAAATATGATATAAGTGCTTTATATACGTTTTCGTTCTCCATTAAAATTAACAGAAGATACCTACCTAGCCATGGCCTTAATAAGGACACAGCTAGCCCGGTCCATACATATGTCATAATTCTAAGTTGATCGAAAACCTCTAAGCACGTGAGAGACACGATGCTGAAAACGTATAGACGAGAACAATGTCGTGCCCAGGTGTTATAGGAGAACTTGATATTGCAATAGTCGTGCTGAGTGGAATAGTGGTGGAAATGTGAAGATGGTAACCAAAAATCTTTCCTTAGAATATTCTCCATGAAAAATCGTGGATAGATAGATAATCCACGATTTTAGAACATATAAGAAGTCCCAATGTCTCTTTGTGTACCAGCCTTCCTGTAAGATTAGGATAACCAACAATATAAAGCGCATTTTTCACGAAATACATAAGTAGGTTTGTGTCCAGCTGTTCCTTAAGCGTGTCAGCATATACTTGTAAATATGACCAATATTCCATTTCTGAAGGAACTAATGCCTTCATCATCAGCTCATATACGTCCCATTGCTGGGCTCGAGTCTTCTCCACAATAGGCAGGTCGTAGGCCTGTTTTTATTTTGAGTTTACCGGCATTTGCATAGTTGTTATATGTATATTTAATCTCTTAGTCGTCTTTTACGACACCCACATGAGTGGTGGGTGGATTGGGGGTGTTGAGTTATATTCTTACTCCGTCCTTACACATGGAAAATTTATTCGACAGTGTTGCACTTGAGTTTTAATTTTCTGATGAAATTGCAACGAAAGGCTTTTATTTGATTAACATAGTCATTTCTCTACTGAATTTCCGATTTAATTCAGGGAAGGATTTTTTTAAAATTTTGATTGAGACCAAGGACAAAATCACTATGAAAGGAAAACTATATTTTGAGATGTTATAATCAATTAATCAATCCATTAAAAAGTCTCGAGCAGATCTGCTTGAGTTCTAAAAACGCAAAAAGTTAAGTTACAATGTATGGCGTGGGCCCAATAAACAATTAGTCTTCATACGCTTTAAAAAATTATGTCTGAAACATGTAACTTTACGATGTTTTCATGTGCTGTTTTATGATTTTAAAAATGTATAAGACAGGCTTTAACATCGTCACCTCTGATTGAATGGTGGGTTATCTGTTATTTTTATGCACGTGAAGACCCGTACTTAAATCAAAAAGGTATTCCCTTAGTAAGAAAACACACGACCATCTTTATATTTATATTACTTACAAGGAGAACTTGGATATTATAATAAAAAGTTTACGACTAAAACATTGTTGCGCATGATTTATAATTTTTACGACGATATCTTATAATAAATAAACATTACTTGTTGATTGTAGAAATGGCAATCATTTCATTTCTGAGCAAAATATTTTTATGTAAAACAACGCAAAAATTTATATAAAATAGTTATTTTGGAAAAAAAGCACTACAAGAGTATCAAACCACTAAATAAAATTCTAGAGCAAAACATGATGGCCAGTATGATGTAGAAGCTAATTTTCGTCATCAACATTAGAACCTATATAGACTAGGAAGAGAATAAAAAGAATACAACATACTTTACATAAATGAGCGTCTGAGTAGTATCAGTTTACTACTGTCCTTTGTTCGGCGAGTGAGCTACGGATTCAAAGGCTACTTTATAGTAGGCATCAAACTGGCTTTGATCCTGCAAAGATCCATAAGTGATAGTTGCCCTTTTAAGATCAGGTGCACTGATGGAATTTATGATCTCGAACGCTCAATCGGGATACAATTCGTTCGTCACTATTCACAGAAAGAGACGACCATGTTCAAATCGCTCTCTATATAACTTTTATCATGGCTAGTAGCTAGCAATCTCCAACTCCGACTGTCGCTGTAAGTTCACTGTATACTCTTTTGGTTTTTCTTCTTTTTTTGGGCCGCGGGTCGAGGTGACCAAGTGGGTACCTTTCTCTAGCGCGAAGTTGCCGGTCTGCCTACCGACCTTATCATCAGTAGCCCGTATAGCCGAGTTACTTTTTCAGGTGTCGTCTCGAGTCGACGCCCTAGCGGTTTGCGCCATCGAGACGTCGCCCTCGCGATGCTGATTGACTTAAATTAGCTATGAAATAACTTTGTCTATTTGCACGTGGATAAAAGCATGAATGAGATTATAAATAAAAAAACAATCAAAGAGTAACCGTTCGTATAATCACGTTTAAATACATGTTTTTGTGTAAAGCATGTGTGCGATCTCTTTAGTTGGTAATAAAATTTGCTAAAATACACAATACTGCAACTATAAAATAGTTAATGTATGTTTTTTCATGCAACGTGCTATTAATAGGTATAACTACTTACTTATTAATGATATCCACTAATTAAGTCCAAATGAATTTGTCCTTCTCTGGTGATGATGTGTATAGTGTAAATAACTATTCACTATTATAAAAACCAGCAAGCAGTCTTTGTAGCAAGGAAGTTTTTTAATAACTGCATTTGTGATGGAACGCGTTTTAATTCGACTGTCGTAGATTGTTACCATAATGGTTAAATGTTACAATAATAATATTGAAATTTAACCATTTGTTTAATTTATGAAAATCTTATTTTACGCAATAAAATATGTCTCTGACCATATTCCCAGTAGGTTGCAAAAAATATATTTATGTCTGCAACTACTTCAATACAAGAAAAATAAATCTTATAATGTCGCATTTATCATCATTTCATCTCAGCTCATACGTCCCACTATTGAGCTCAGGCCTTCTCCACTATGAGAGGCAAATAGAACTACTATACCACGGTGGTCAAACGGGTATTTTTCTTTCGAGTTATCCTTCTCTTTTATAGGTATTTCATGCATTTGTAGTGGTAGGACTACACTGTCGACAGTTATCTGTCTACAGCCACGGGCCGGTCCATCCGGGGTAGTACCACGCTCTCGCAGAAAATCGACGTCTGAGTAGTAGTAATTTGTTACTGAGCTTCGTTCGGTGAGCGAGAGAGCCGGAAGTCCAACTTTCTGAGGGTGTTTGCGTGTGGAGGTTTTTGGTGGTGCCTTTGGTATCACCGAGCCTCAACGCACGCATTTAAACTCCCTTCACTTTCTTCGCGGTAGGCAGCGGCCTTGTAAAGGTCCATGAGCGGCAGCAACACTTACCATCAGGTGTACTGTTTGCTCGTTTGCCACTGCTAGCAATAAAAAGAAAATTATATTCATATTATATCTCTTACTCACGGGTAAGAGGGGGTGGTGAATTGTATTCTTACTCCGTCACCATACGGAAAGGTCCCATAGGAGTGTTGTTTGTGTCCATTTTGTATGTTTATAAATGATGCATAGACAAAAGAATATACTTCATAGTATATGTGTCATAAAAAAACCGGCTAAGTGCGACTCGGAGTCGCGCACGAAGGGTTCCGTACCATTATCTAATAAAACTAAATATTCTGTGACTAGTTAAAGCGTCTACCTGTCACCGTTATTAGTATCGAGCAAGAAACGGTAAAAAAATCAAGTTTGATGTATGGGAGCCCCCCCTTAAATATTTATTTTATTTTATTTTTAGTATTTGTTGTTATAGCGGCCGTAGAAATACATCAACTGTGAAAATTTCAATTGTCTAGCTATCATCGTTCTTGAGATACTGTCTGGTGACAGACGGACGGACGGACGGATGGACAGCGAAGTCTCAGTAATAGGGTCCCGTTTTTACCCTGTGGGCACGGAACCCTAAAAAATGGAAGAGACTCTACCTCAGTCTTAATATTGGTTTTCATAAGAAGAAATATTTATTTATACTAAAACATCGTTTAAATACTAAAGTAATCGCTTTTAAACTCATTTATAAAACATCCTTCGACCGCGTTCATCCATATGAAACCTCGTCACTTATTCACACCTACATAGAACGCTGTCAGCGTTGGCTGTTGAGCAATCGACCTTAGTCTTATTTGTAACGCCATTGTGTCTATGGTCTCACAGCACTACACGCTAGATATACGCTTTTGATATAAGTAAAAGTGTATATTTATTAGACTATTGAATGCAAGAAATAAGGTGAAGGTACAAAACAGCCACAGTTCGTCATGTAAGGCCATGGGCCTTATTACCTTTTATTTGATTAATCCCTAAACTACGTTAATCTGCTAAGTATTACTTGATCGACAGCCAAAGAACTTTTTATATTGATCTTTCAGAAGTGAAGGTTTTCTCGTGATCTGTTGATTTAATATTAAATAAGATATTAAATGAACAATATATAGTATTCTATGCCAATAACAATAAATATGCACATAACATCTATGCAAGAGAATGAAAACTGGAAATACTACCCTATACCAACACGTCCGACTAGCGTGGTATAGTAGGTGAATTAACCTCCCACTATGGAGGAGGCCCGAGCCCAGCAGTGGGACGTATATGAGTTGTAAGAATGATTGTGATGATGATGAACGTTAGGTATATATGATTTTATAACATGCGCTTTACTTAAAATATTCTTGCTCAATTAATTATCGATATTTCCTAAGATATATTTTTTTCTGCCGTGACGGTGACGGATTAAGAATACAATTGACCACATCTTGCCCGTGGATGTCGTAAAAGACGACGTAGAGATAAAGTACGCATCTATGTAAGAGAAGGAAATCTTGAAACAAAACCCTATACCAATCTGTCTGACCAGCATGGTATAGTAAGGTTAATTTCCTTCCTAACGTGGAGGAGGCTCGAGCCCAGCAGTGGGACGTATATGAGCCGAGATGATGAAGTTTTATTTATGGTCCAGGTTGGCCACGGACGACAAGGCACTCGGTACCGGTCGTCGGCCCAATGACGAAGGAGATGGAATATGGTGGGTTGTAGAGCCGCAATCCGCCCTTTCGTAACCCCAGACGGAATAGACGGCGTGTGCATTTATTGGACATCGAGAGAAGAACTCAAAATGAAAATTTAAACTGACTATTTGTATGTTAAAAGGCAGACGCATATGCGATTACAGTTAGTGTTACAAATTTCCCATTTATTCCACAACGACTTTCTTGTTGTCATTATAATGTGAAAATCTGACGTATCAGACCACCATTTCGCACCACGTGGGTTGCCACTAAGAGCAATAAAAAATATGCAATAGAGTCATTCTTATTTTATCTAGGCAATGTTTCAAGAAAGTCTATCTTTTCTCAACCTTTTTCCACTAAAATCTTTTTAAAAAAAAAAAAAGAGATTTATGTTTGCAAATAACCTAAAATATTTATCTATTAGAGAGCTTCTAACATATGTTTATGAACATCCACTGTTGGACATAGGTCTCTCGAATGATTGATAAGGAAAAAGATGAGATAAAGGGATTTAGGTATATACGCTTTTACTACGTTGTTTTTTTTTAAACTACAGATAATAAATATCCGAATAGTAGTTAACTAGTCACGTCTCTATTCTTGTTTATGGTTTAACGCTCATTGACATTGGAACGTGTTCAAAATCCTGAAGTATCACATCCTGTCCATAGCGTGACGTTTTATGCAAATCGCTTCAAAATTACGACATTTCGCATAACTCATTTATGCCTGACGTGCATAGATTAACTAAAAGGGTAAAGCCCTCACTCAGTAAAATATGTTACTCTATATAATTATTTTCCGTATAGTGACAGATCTATACCAATAAATAAAATTGGAGTGTCTGTTTGTAATGTCAAAATAATAAGCTTTTTTCATACTCACACGGTTATTTGCACGACACCTATGCCTAAAATACAGATTAAAAAAATTTTGTCTGTCTCTCTGTTTGTTCCGGGTAATCTTCAAAACGGCTGGACCGATTTCAAAAATTCTTTCACCAATGGAAAGCTATAATATCAGGGCGTAAACTAGGATATTTTATCCCGGTATTCCCACGGGAACAGGAACTACGCGGGTAAAACGACTAAAACCGAAGCGAAGCGAGGGCGGGTTGCTAGTTAAAAATAATATTTAACGATTGTTTTTTTTTTGCCGTAGTTGTGACACGACTTCATTCATTTTCGTTCATTTCATCTCATATATGTACATACACGATTGGGAGCAAGCCTCCTGCACAATAGTAGGCCAATTGAATTCCTAAAACTATGTTGGTCACATGTATTGGTTTAGGGTTTCAAGTTTTCCATCTCGTACATAAGTTGTGAAAAACGACTAATCCCTTTCATTCCGTGTGGTGACGGAGTAAGAATACGATTTATCACTCCCTTTCTTACCCGTGGATGTCGTAAAAGAGGACTAAGGGATATAATATAAAGGGTTTTTCAACAAGAACTTTGTTTTCAATTGTGGCAACACCAACCACATGATAGTTTTGGCATTTAGTTTTATGACGTATTCGTAGTAGATGCATTGGCAATTATTACAATGAATTCAATTTCGCTCGAAAATCGCATCAAAATAATTAAAATCCACTATGAAAATGGTGGTCGTAAAATTCGTGATATTTTCGGACAACATAATCGTCCTTCTGAGACCGCTATTAAGAATTTGGTCGTTAAATTTGAGTCGACAGGCTCAATACAAAATGTGCCAACACCAACGCGTGTTCGACCGGGTCGTTCAACTGAAAACATCGCAGCAGTGAGCCACAGTGTTGAAGAAGATCCAAATTTGTCAATTCCTCGACGTTCTCAACAATTGGGATTATCCAAAACCACCACATGGCGAATTTTGCGTAAGGATTTGGCTTTGAAGCCTTACAAGGTTCAACTGGTGCAGGAATTGAAGCCGACCGACCATTCACATCGCCGTAGATTCGCTCAATTCATTCAGGAACAACCCGCTGGTTTTTCTGAACAAATAATTTTTTCAGACGAAGCCCATTTTCACTTGTCAGGGTACGTCAACAAGCAAAATTGCCGCATTTGAGCTTCTGAAAATCCTAGAGTGATTATTGAGAAGCCTTTGCATGCTCAGCGTGTCACTGTATGGTGCGTTATGTTGTCTAGAGGCATGATTGGGCCGTTTTTTTCGAAGATGATGCTGGAAATGCGGTAACGTCAATGGATCACGCTATCGCGAAATGTTAACAACTCAATTTTGGCCTATTATTGATGACGTGGATATCACTGACATGTGGTTTCAACACGACGGTGCCACATGTCACACATCCAATGAAACGATCAATTTATTGCAAACCAAATTTCCCGATCGCATAATTTCACGAAAATCAGCTGTTATGTGGCTAGCCAGATCGTGTGATTTAACACCACTGGATTATTTTTTGTGGGGCTATGTTAAGGACAGAGTCTATACGGAGCCAATCGAATCGATTGCAGCCTTAAAACTCAAAATCCGTGATGTGATTAACGAAATAGAGCCGCCATTTTGCCAAAAAGCGATTAAAAACTTTGATGAAAGAATCGACATCTGTCAGCGTGGTCGTGGTGGACATTTGCCAGATATCATTTTTTATTCATAATTGCCGAACTTTTCTCTTCGTAATACAATAAAAATTTGAATCATCTGCATCTAAATTTCTTGTTTTATTTTGTTTTAGAAAACAAAGTTCTTGTTGAAAAACCCTTGACATATAACGTCTATGCAAGAGAAAGAAATTTCGAAATAAAACGCTGTATCAACCCGTCTGACCAGTGTGGTATAGTAGGTTAATATCCCTCCTATTACGGAGGAGGCTCAAAGCCAGCAGTGGGACGTATATGAGCCGAAATGATGATGATAGCATATTTAATCTTTTAATCGTTTTTTACAACACCTACGGCCAAGAGTGGGGGTGATTAATTCTTACTTTGTCATCATACGAAAAATAAGACTAGACTAAAGGATGTAATTAGATTAGCTCGATCTGATATTCTATTCAAATTACCTAAATTATCATGGTATTTAGCTCACAATTTTCCTCTTCATTTCATTCTATACAAAATCATTTTTAAATTCGCTTGAATACACCCAAAAATGTCATCAAAATCGGTGCAGTTATTTAGGAGTGCAGTCACATAAACGCACAGAACAATTATATATACCATCCAGTCCAAGGCGTCCGAGCACTTGATAATCTTGATTTGTTTGGTTGTTTTTACTTGGCCCAAGATATCTTCATATTCGCTGTGTTCGTCATTGAATCGGCAACGCCATAATTAACCATCGTAATTTATAAAGCCAATAGTAACTCAGAATTCAAGTTGAGAAGACGAGGAAAAATACACAATAATTTCTCACCACAATAAGTCTGCCATGTTTTGGATGTCGCCTTATGAGTAGCGCGGCACCGTTATTCTCATCTTGATAGAGTTCTCCTACATCCTCGTCAACTTCCTGTGAAACAAAAACAATAAAATATTAGAAAGTTATTTTATATATAATATCTTTATTATTTATTAATATTTACACTAGCTGACCCGGCGAACTTCGTACCGCCATAATTTTTTTCGTAAATATATTTTCTAAATTTCCGAATAAATAGTCTCTAATGGAGGAACCATTACGGCTTTGTCGGGAAAGATTCGATCGTCTTGGTCGCGGCATTGTTAATGATGATTCAAAGAGATTATAAATTACTGATTATTGATTTCTGACAAAATTATAATTATCAAATTTTCAACCATACCTACTTAACTATAGACAAAATTACGTTTAGCTGTCATTTGCGTTTTGTTATTATATATCAAATGCGTTTTTGTTATCCTACGTTTCATAGTGACTTGTATTCTCTTTAACATGAGTTTCGGTACGAATATGGTAATGTCCTGTTAAGCTCTTGTATTATATTCATTTTTTTAATATTTTATAGTGTTATATTGAATTATTTTGCTGATATTTTATGTAATATAATACAGTTAAGATGTAGAAGTGTGGTGAATGCGATATAAGAGTAGTTTACGTGTACTTTCACATTCTACCGTAATTCCCAGAGGAATCATTTAATTAGGTTTTCAGCGCCTAATTAATGGTAACGACTTGACTTACTGACGGACATGACTATAAATAGGCTATTCTATATAAAGAAATGTTAAATAATATGAAGAAAATTGTATCAGACTTGGCTGTATGGGCTTTGATCCCTTTGCTTGTCCGAATAGACAAACAGAAACAAAAAAAATCTATTTGACTTTTTATGCCACGTCACATGGTAACGCGATCGTATGGGATAAAAAGTAGCTCATTGCCATTAAGAAGAAAAATAAGAAGAACGGCATAAAAATATCCTATGTCCGTCTCCTGGTTATAAGCTATCTCCCCACCAATTTTCAGCGAAATCAGTACAGCCGTTCTTGAGTTATAAATAATGTAACTAATACAACTTTCTTTTATATAGGATTTTTCCGTCTGGTGACGGAGTAAGAATACAATTCACCACTCCATTTCTTGCTCGTGTCGTAAAAAACGGATAAGGGCTTTTAATATGCATACAACATCTATGCAAGAGAAGGAAAACTGGAGATAAAAATGATTTGTCATTTATTAGAAAATGTGTAGTGCAATATTTTCAACAAAAGTGTAATAACATTTGAAATTTAGCGTTTAGTGTTTGTGGATTTGAAAACAAAGAGCAGGCGCGCATGCGCTCTATATTATTTCTCGAAACAGGCGTTCGGTGGCAATGACACGAGGCCCATATTTTTTTCACCCAAAAAAGTGATCGATACGCCTGAAGAAGTTTTCACTTCAAAAATAATCACTCTCGCGCAATATAATCACGCTCTCATTTTTTATGCAATGATTAAAGCAAATTTATCTTTTCTCAGTCTTTCTCTATTCTAAAGCTTTTAAATTTACAACAACAATTTTTATATTTAAAACTTACGTAAAATGTGTACTTGTTAAAGAATTTCAGCTACTCACTTAAAGTGTCATTATTTCATATTAAAATACATTTAAGAATCTTGCCTATATATTTGTCACAAGCGTCATCAGCCGTAATTTTCCATGTAGAATAAAAACACAATATTATATACAAAAATTGGTTGTTTTGCAAGAAAACCCAAGTTTTTGTGACTATGTTATGCACGTGATATACCGTGAGAAACACACGGGTCGTGATTTGAATGCCTCGCCCGAGTTTAGGAGCGTGATATGTTTGTTTACTTATCTTGCTATATAGCGTACTAATATTGTCCATTGTGTTTTTATCAACCAGTAAAATATCCCTTTCGCTTTTTAATATTAAATAATGGTATGTCTTCACTATATTTCTGCGTTATTATATTATGTAATAATATTATATTATGTATATAAACTCATTTGCAAAAAAAACGGGCGGTTTTGATTTTCATTCATATTTAAAAAGATACAATACCAAAAAGGTTTCAATCGTTTGTACACGTTACTGGCCGGTTTTAAAAATGCTGTGGTATTTAAAAAAGTACGTTCTAAATTCAATTTTTCATTTGATGTTCATTTTTACAGAAAACCCCTTTTTATCCTACATTTTTGGCGCGAAGTTCCAGAAGTTAACATCGACTTTCATAACTTTTATTCAATTTTTATCGATTAATTTCATATCCTTGACTGTCAAAGCTTTATTTAATGCTGTTTGGCTGTATCAAAAATGGTAGATAAAGTGGTAAAAGCTACCAAAATTATCGCGCTGCTTGAAGAGGGTTGCAGCCAATGTTTCGTGGCTAGGAGGCTAAATGTTAGTCGCTCGACAGTCCAAAGGACCTGGCAGCGATATCAGGAGACTGGTTCCGTCGAGAGAAGGCCTGGTTCTGGAAGAAAACCATGTACCCAACCACGGGATGATCGTTTTCTTGTGAGTCGCGCATTGAGAAATCGCAAATCTTCGTATGTGGATCTTAAGAACAACCTCCAAGAAGTAAGAAATGTGCATATTAGTCTATGGACGGTCAGGAGGAGGCTTCTCGCTGCCAATATACGCAGTCACCGCCCGGCCCGCGGCCCCAAATTACTCCGTGAGCACAGAGTTCACAGGCTTAGGTTCGCTAGAAATTGTGAATCATGGACTCAAGACGATTGGAATAGGGTTTTGTTCTCTGATGAAGCCAGGATATCTCTGTTCGGTGAAGATCGACGTCGGCGAGTGCTAAGAAGACAAGGAGAACGCTTTGCAGAGGCATGTTTCGAAGAAATCACACCTTATGGTGGGGGCTCTGTTATGTTTTGGGCAGGAATAAATTCAATGGATCGTACAGAGTTAGTCTTCATTGAAAACGGCTCACTGACTGGGCATCGATACATAACGGAAGTTCTAATTTCTCATGCACAACCCGCATTGGCCGCTCTAGGTGAAGACTCGATTTTTATGGACGACAATGCTCGCGCCCACCGATCCCGCGATGTTAATGCGTATGTGCAAGAGGTCGGCATTCGTCGTTTGGATTGGCCAGCTCGAAGTCCCGACCTCAATCCCATAGAGCATGTCTGGGACGTTCTGAAACGGCGTGTGAGATCAGTACACCCGGCTCCGCAGACCATCAGAGAGCTGAAGAATGTGATTACTGCGGAGTGGGAACGTATTCCGCAAGTATCCGGGATATACTCGCTAGCATGCCCAGACGAATTCAAGCTGTGATTTTAGCTAGAGGGGGTCACACTCGATACTAAACATTTATCTGCTTTTACTTTATTAAAGAAAAACAAACAAAAAAACTTTTTTATTTTTACTTCATGAGCATATGCACTACTAGCGAATATACACTACTAGCGAGGTTTAGCATTATTTCCCATAAATTGTATCTAAATTTTATGAAATACTGATGAAAACGATTATTTTCTTATTAATTTAGCAAATTGTGTGGATAAAACTACCTATAATTATCAAACAAAGAAATATTAACATTTGAAATGGTTCATTGCTTAGGTGCCCGTTTTTTTTGCAAATGAGTGTATTATGTAATAAGGACCGTTATGAGAGATCCTGCCCTGAAAAGTGTTCGAAACGCGATGAAATAAAAATACTTTAATTTTAAACATAAAATATTCGCGAAAACTAACTTTTGTTTGTATAGAATATGTGACCCGTTTTAAGAAGTAAAAATATGAATGTCACCAATTCTTATCCTCCCGTGCGAACCAAAAAAATGGGTAGAAGCATTCTTTTGAGAAAAACCGACATTGATCGTCAACCTGTATGATAAACGTGGCATTTATAAAATTAGCCGCCCCTTTTAACAGCCCCATGTTTAACTATAGACTTAAAATGCGTGGAATAATGGGTTAATTCCCCTCCAATTTAAGAGGAGGTCTGAACCCAGCAATGGAATTTATAAACGCTGAATTAATAATGATAATTGAATAATAATCATCATCATCATCATTGCAGCCCACATACGTCCCACTGTTGGGCTCGGGCCTCCTCCACAATAGGAGGGAATTTGACCTACTATACCATGCTGGTCACAAATGTTGATATAGGGTTTTATTTCGAGTTTTCCTTCTCTTGCACAGATGTTATGTGCATATTATATCCCATAGTCGTCTTTTACGACATCTACGGGGAAGATAGGGAGTGGTGAATAGTATTCTTAATCCGTCACCACACGGAAAATTTAATAATAAAACAATAGTTTTCTAATAAAACAAATTGACACTTTTTTACTTGCAGATGATTATAGCATGAGTTGGAAGTTTATAGGCATTATAGGTATACATTGTAACGACGGATCAAATTAAACTGGTATTCATAGATATCTTTTCTTGGGCTGGCAATGGACGGCATTCGTCGTTTGCCTATCCTCATCCCACGCTAAATGGGGTCGGTACAACATGTTCTTACCTTCAATAGCCTCCTATCAGCCATCATATTTATACGCATATCATATCATTTCACACATGCATCTTTTCTTTTCCGTATGGTGACAGCGTAAGAATACAATTCACCACTCCCTATCTTGCCCGTGGATGTCGTAAAAGACGACTATGGGATATAATATGCACATAACATCTGAGCAAGAGAAGGAAAACTCGAAATGAAACCCTATACCAACATGTCTGACCAGCATGGTATAGTAGATCAAATTACCTCCCATTATGGAGGAGGCCCGAGTTCAACAGTGGGACGTATGCAGGCTGCGATGATGATGATGATGATCTCTTCTTGGGTCTTTCACGCTTCTTACGTCCTTGTCACATGCCTTTCATACCTCCGTTGGACTGCCTTATAATCTGCTGAGTTTCATATCCGCGGCTATTGGCTGCACGTCCAGCATGGATCATGAAAGCGATATAACGCGTGTAATGTTCGCGTAAACATCAGAAATTACGTATATGACTTGTCAAAACATGTCCTTTAAACATTCTAAGTAGGTAGCAAAGGAAAAGGTCATGTTAATCATTTCTTACATCATTACTTACCTGTTCATATATGCTAATTTGATTTTATAAAGATATATCACGGAAGGTTAAAATGTACATCATTAACTAAGGAAATTCCTGAGTTGGTTGGAATTAAAACTATAATATCATAATTCTTAGAAATTATGATTCAAAACGTATGACACATGAATCTGATTATGATTATATTCTAAAAACCTATATACATATATATATACATATATATATATATATATATATATATATATATATATATATATATATATATATATATATATATATATATATATACCACGCTGGTCGGACGTGTAGCAATGCATGGAGTTTTTTCGAATTTTTCATTTCTTGTATTGACATGCTTATCATATCAATTTTGTCTTTTACGAAAATGAGACACGGGGTGGAGTATTGTATTCTTATTCTCTTTATTCTCTTACCATAAGGACAGTTAAAAGTATACGAATAATCTACATTACACGAGCGAAAACGTTTATTAAGTTGTATTATTAAAGAGTTTTATATTTCTAAGGATGAGACACATGCTACGTAGCAGACTTTGCCGGGTTAAGGTACGAGTACGGCAAAACCTGCGCGTCAAACACGCGGGACGCGAAACGCGAGCGTCTACAACGCAAAACTAGATGTGCACACCTGCGCAACTACGACGCGAACCGATAGAATCCCATATTTTATCTTTTTTCCTTAAGTTCTTATATCCTGGATGTTTTAAATCGTATAAAAGAATATGTTCTCTTACTTTTTCTATAAACATCTCTGTACCTTCAATTGTAGACAATTGTGGTCATCGTGGATTAATCATTTTCATCATATCGGCTCATATACGTCCCACTGTTGAGCTCGAGCCTCCTTTATAATAGGAAGGAAATTGACCTTACTATACCATGCTGGCCAGACAAGTTGGTATACAGTTTTGTTTCAAGTTTACCATCTCTTGCCACCATTGTTATATGCGTAATAAATCCCTTAGTTGTCTTTTATGACACCCGCGTGTATAAAAGGGGGTGGTGAATTGTATTCTTACTCACAACACGGAAAACCTCCGTCACCATCGTGGATTATAATAAAATTATTATAATTAAGGTATACTCGTAGAGGTAAATACGTCTTAACTGCTGGACGCGTGCATCCCGGTCTACCGACGCGGTCGTCCCGCGCCGTGGTCGCTTAGGTGTGCATAGCGCCATAAGATATCATGGGTAAAGTTCGGTAGCGTCTGTCTCGGGGCTGACGCTACCGCTTCGCAGTCGCTTTGGTCGCGCAGGTTTGGCCGTACCTTTATCTATATATAAATACGTGAAGCAAAAATGTTGTACCCCTTTTTACGAAAATTACGTGGATGGACAAGTATGAAATTTGGTACAGTTGAAGTATATAATGAGGAGAAGTGCAGAAAACTGAAATTTTATATAATAATGGATTAGAAATGCATTAAATTTATTAAAAAAGGCATTACGCACACTACAACGCAATCGCTACACACACACACACACACACATGTCTGTGCGAGTGTGTTGCGTAGCAACGCTTATAGACTTTTGTTTACGGTTAAAATCTGGTCGAACTGAATGTCAAACAATCATAATTATGATGACAATATCTACTAAAAATTTGTGCTTATATATTAGTTATTAGTGAAATACAGCTTGCTCAATTTACAATTATACATAAATAAAATTAAAGAAAATTGTGTAGCAGAAAAATTAATTAAAATGAATTATGGCCGAATTTCGACCACACGCCGACCACTAGTTCTTTTGAATTATGCGCAAATCCTACAAATCGAGGGCGAAACTTAGTCTTTTACTTGATATAAGTACACGAGTAACCCTAACTGATGAACTGGTACTGAACTGGTAAAAGCTAACTAGCATTTTCCTTTTAATGTATTGTTATAATATAATTCACTCACTTGTGGGTATCTTGAAAGATAATTATTAAGTAATACGTGCATAAATCATCAATGCAAAAGAAAAATAAATCGACATAAATTCAAATTCCAAGACATAATATAGCTGTTAAATTTTTTTATAATATTAGTTTATCTTGATAAATAACATTATATAAGGTTAAAGAAGAACCACCGGCTCATCATCTCATCATTATCATCTCAGCCTACATAAATCTCACTGTTGGGCTCGGGTCTCCTCCATAAAGGGACGGAAATTTACCTACTATACTGCGCTGGTCAGACGTGTTGGTATAAGGTTTTATTTAGAGTTTTCATAGCATAGATATTGTCTGCATATTATATCCCTTAGTCGTCTTGTACGACACCCTAGAGTTAGAGACGGGGTGTTGAATTGTATTCTTACTCTGTCACCACACACACATTAGCTCAGTAAAAATCAATTCAATTTTGCTTTAAAAACGTTCAAAGGGTACGCATAATTGAATGCTAATATCAATACTGATAATTTATTCCAATTTATTGATGTGCGTAATATAAATAATGACGCAAGTCATTTAATATGGATAGACGGAAAGTCTACAATAAACGGACGGGCTTCTACCATTCTTCTGGTTGTCATTTGATGTTTACTTATTAGAAGAATATTATAGTTATTTTCAACTGGTTGTAGTTTAAAACTGACTGTCTGATGTAGTAATTTCAGTCTAAGATACGATTCCTACGTAGCATACTTAATTCTCATGTTATTCCTGACTAATAATTCCGAGTCTGGGTGTTTTTAGAAATATTTTATAGTCGGAAGGTTATTTTTGTTAATTCTAAGTATTTTGATCAAGCTTTTTTTATCTATTAATTATGTTTGTAGTCACTGGCGGTAAAACATATTTATCCGGATGCTATCCTGTGAGCTTAGAACGAATATTTGCGTCAAAGTATTTATATAAAAAGTACTTAGGGAGATCAAATGTATTGATTTGGAGCAATGCCCCTATCGCCGTATAGAGGCACTGCTCCAAATCTCTAACAAATTGGTCTCGAGAACAATACGGATACTTTGACGCAAATATGCATGTTAAGCCCACTGTACAAATGTAAAAATTAAATTATGGTTCCTTTAACCTTATCTACTATCTTATCTAAATATTAATATAAACCATTCTTATAATACATTTAAACACACACAAAATAATAAACAAAGTCAGTCCAACCTCTTAGGAGGAGTTCAATTACGTACATATATATATATATATATATATATATATATATATATATATATATATATATATATATATATATATATATATATATATATATATATATACATTGAATAGTATATACAATGATCATGTGGTGACGGAGTAATAATACAAGTCACTACCTCCTCTCATACCCGTGGGTGTCGTAAAAAACGACTAAGAGATATATTACGCATATGACATCTATGCAAGAGAATGAGATGGAACACTTGAAACAAAACCCTATACCATCCTGTCGGACCAGCATGGTATAGTAACGTCATTTTCCCTTTTATTATGGAGGATGTTCGAGTCTAGCACTGGGACGTATATGAGTTGAAATAGTAAATGATGATATACATAGGTACAATGATATGTTTTTGCATATAAAAAATCTGTAACCTTCGACCTATAAGTAAGTATCACTTAATCGCCTACGTATAATGGAATAATCTAAAAAAATATCTAAAAATAACAAACGTGTGTCAAAAAACATTAAATCAACTATTTATTTGGACTATTTACAATAACAACAATATTATTTTAATTGATTAGAGAAAGAACAAGTTTCTTTGTTAAATTTATGATTATTATATAAATATTTATAACCAATAATGTCTTGAAACCTTATCTATTATTTTACATATAAGTGGCGTGATGATGGCCAATAATTATTTAACATTGAATAATTCTAAACGTTCGTAGACACGTGTGTTCATGTATATTAATTTGTTAATAAAATAAAAATAAATAAAATTTAATAAACAGGTATATTTAGCGCCCTTTTTGTGCGTTCGGCATTTTAAAGTCTTTATAAAAAGAACTCTTTTTGTCTGTTTTGCTTTTATATGCGTAAAATTATCGTAAATTTTATATTATAATCCTTCATGAGGTATATGCTATCAGCACCAAGAAACAATAGAAGGGTTACAATAGAAAGGTAATTAACTTACTACGGGTTATATGTTGAGTTCTGGCGATTATACCATTAACCCTTCCTAAGCGGATGCTTATATCCAATAGACGTCGATACGCTTTTTATATTTACATATGTCCATATAAATTTTATTTATATATTAGATATAATCTTAATAATATTACTTAAAGTAATAAATGACTGCATAAAAGGGTAAACAGTAGGTATAATAAAAATGACAGGTCGCTATTAATTGACGTAAACCTCAATAAATTAAATGACAAATAAAACATGAGCGACACAGTGACAATATGCACATCCCTATTAAAAAAGAAAAAACATTTGTTTATATGTATTCCACGACTTTAAAAACTACGCTGTAAATTAAATCATAAAATTTTCCACTGATTATAAAAATTACTCTGTACAAATAATAAAAAAGTAGAGGGATATAATCTATAATATATATTTAAGAAAAATCATATTAGAGGTAATGGCCAATATGACATCCCTACTGAGCTTTCTGTGGACATTTCGTGAAGTGACGGAGTAAAAAAACAATTCACCATTCCCTTTCTTGCTCATGATTATCATAAATGATAACTAAGGGATTATAATATGTATGCAGGAGAAGGCAAAGTCGAAAAATAACCGGTCTGACCAGCATAATCAATGTGCCTCCCATTGTGAAGTAGACTCGAGCCCAGCATTGAGACATATGTGAGTTGTGATTATGATTTACAATCAGTTTCTATGATTCCCACGAGAAACCATATTTATATCATACTAGCAACCCGCCCTCGCTTCGCTTCAGTTATAGGTTATAGTCGTTTTACCCGCGTAGTTCCCGTTCCCGTGGGAATACTGGGATAAAATATAGGCTAGTTTACGCCCTGATATTATAGCTTTCCATTGGTGAAAGAATTTTTGAAATCGTTTCAGCCGTTTTGAAGATTACCCGGAACAAACAGACAGACAGACAAAAATTTTTTAATCGCTATTTTAGGCATAGGTGTCGTGCAAATAACCGAGTGAGCATGAAAAAAGCCTATTATTTTGACATTACAAACAGACACTCCAATTTTATTTATTGGTATAGATATGGCAAACATTCAAATAAGTTTTAAGATTTAAATGAACTTCTCATTGAAGGTACACGTGACCGAAATGCTTGCAATTATTTGATATGAAAGTTAAGCATTCCCATTTAACGTGGAAATACTGCCACCATTCTCGACACGTTACCTACACGGTACAGGCAGTGGAATAATTGACAAAGCTTTGGGATTGGGTTTTCATTATTTCTTTCTTAAATTTATCTTTTTAAATTTTTTTTATTAAGTATTTATTTCGAAAAGAAACTACTATCCTATAATTTTAATTTTGTAAATCCTAGAATGAGTTAATGTGAAATTTATAAACAAAACTATTTTTATGGATTTTATAGTGTTTGTATTTGATTTTTGCCGTGTGGTGATGCAGTAAGAATACAATTCACTATCCCCTCTCTTGCTCGTGGGTGTCGTGAAAGACGACTAAGAGATATAAAACGAATATAATATCTATGCAAGAAAGAAAAACTCGAAATAAGACCCTATACCACCTCGTCTGACCAGCATAAGTCAATTATCATGTCTATCCAATAGAGATATACGTTAAATAAGCTGAAGTGATTTGATTTTTAACTTCCCGACGTTTCAAACATTCTTTAGCATTCATGGTCACGGGAGGACTAAGTGCTACACGCATAAACATCAGCAATCGTTAAAGCAAAAATATATTCACACAGGAAAAGAGTAAATATACAGTCATATTTAAAACTTTAAATAGTGGTAGGACCATACATTTGACAGTCGTCTGCCTACAGCCGTAGGCCTGTCCGTCCGACGTAGTACCACACTCTCGTAGAAAATTGACGTTCAAGTAGTAGTAATTTGTTACTGCGCTTCTTTCGGTGAGCGAGAGAGCCAGAAGCCCTAGAACTTTCTGAGGGTGTTGGCGTGTGGTGGATTTTAATGATGTCTTTCGTATTACCGAATCTCATTACACGCATTTACACTCCTTTCACTTTCTTCGCGTTAGGCAGCGGCTTAGTAAAGGTCCATGAGCAGCAACACTTATCATGAGGTGTACTGTTTACTCGTTTTCCACCATCTATACCAATAAATAAAATTAGAGTGTCTGTTTGTAATGTCATAATAATAGACTTTTTTCATGCTCACACGGTTATTTGCACGACACCTATGCCTAAAATAGCAATTAAAAAATTTTTGTCTGTCTGTCTGTTTGTTCCGGGTAATCTTCAAAACGGCTGGACCGATTTCAAAAATTCTTTCACCAATGGAAAGCTATAATATCAGGGCGTAAACTATGCTATATTTTATCCCGGTATTCCCATGGGAACGAGAACTACGCGGGTAAAACGACTATAACGTACGACGTACGTGCAAGCTCTGGAATGAACTACCTGCTGCTGTGTTTTCCGAGCGCTATGACATGTCCTTCTTTAAACGAGGTTTAAGAAGAGTATTTCCTTCACGGTAGGCAGCGGCCTAGCTGTGCCCCTGGTATTGCAAAGGTCCATGTGCAGCAGTTTCACTTACCATCAGGTGTGCTGCTTGCTCGTTTGCCACCGTTGACAATAAAAAAAAAAAATATAACCTATAACCGAAGCGAAGCGGGGGCGGGTTGCTAGTTTGCAATAAAAAAACTTAAGTGGTAAATATAGGCTGTATTATTTTGTTAAAATACACACAAATACCATCGTGTAGATCAGATCATTGCGCCGGTATCATTATGCCATAAAAGTGTTTATGCGTTTCTCGTGAGAAGATATGCATCACATGTTTGTACGATGCACCGCGGAAGCGTATTGACATGTTTATATACTCATATAATACTTTACATATTAAGTTCTTAATGTGTAGATAATTATATACGTGTTATAACCTTTAGTTACCCGTTTAGTCTTTCGTCATTTCAGCTCATATACGTCCCACTGCTGGGTTAGAGCCTCCACAATAAGAGGTAAAATGAACTACTATACCACGCTGGTCAGATAGATTTGGTTCTGGTCAGAGTAGGGTTTTATTTCGAGTTTTCCTTTACAAAATATATAAACATCATATTTGAGGGAAATCCCTATCTTAAATCATGAGTTAGCGTTAGTATACTAAGTTAAGTTACCTCAATATGGAGTATGTAGAGAGATAAGATGAAGTTTAGGAGAAAATATGAACTAAAGATGAAGAAATTGCGGGGCCTTTACAAATTCAGAACAAAAATTTGTAGAACGTACAAACTGTCCTGCTTGAGAATCGAATCCGCGATTCATGGCACCATCTATGCCGTCAGAATTGAATTATGATATAATTTTCCAACATTTAAATCATACCGTAATTTTACGAAGCAAAATTATTATGAACTATCGTTTTTATTGATGAAGACACAATTTTTTACACGGGTTAAAGTTGTGCACGCTATTATTTTATATTTGAAATGGCATGACTTATCTAGCATGATCTCGATACACGTGACCTGACTTGAACCACGTTTTAAGGACACAATAGAATAATTTAAAGAAAAATCCTTTTACATTTTAAATTTAAATTCGTTAACGAGCACTGCTAATGACATGTCAAAAAAGGTGAATATATTTATTTAGTTTGTATCTCTAATAATAATATAACTTTATAATGCTATCGTTTGTCTGTTTGGTGACAAGCTACGAGATTTTTATTAAAAATTTGGCAACGGTTTAAACCAGATTATAAAAATCATATGTCTTACACAATAATGTTCTACGTAACTTATATATAGAGTAACTAGCAACCTGCCCTCGTTTCGCGTTGGTTTCAGTCGCCTTATCTGAGTTCCCGTTCCCGTGGAAATACCGGGATAAAATATATCCTATGTGACGCCCTGATATCATAGCTTTCCATTGGTGAAAGAATTCTTGAAATCAGTGCGGTGGTTTAAGCGTGAAAATGTAACAAACAAACTTATTTTCGCATTTATAATATTAGTAAGGATATTATTCTCTTCATATTGTGTAGCTGTATAATTACTTTCCGTCTATGAGTTAAGTTGTTACCATTGATTGGGCGCTGACAACCAAATTTCTATTCCACTGGAAATTTTAACAGAACATGAAAATACACGTACAGCTCTGTTATATCATATACACTTCTCTTGACAGGCAGACTATATATTATTACCAGTCTTTCTTTGTCCTTGTGACTAAGAGAATTGATCATTGTCTATCAGTATAGGAGATTTCTATCTCCTAACAGGAGATTTCTGTCACAATTTTCTCCCTACCGCTAAATCGCATAATCCATACTAATATTTTAAATGCGAAAGTAAGGATGTTTGTTTGTTTGTTTGTAACGCTTAAACCACCGAACCGATTTCAAAAATTTTTTCACCAATGGAAAGCTATAATATCAGGGAGTAACATAGGCTATATTTTATCCCGGTATTCCCACAGGAACGAGAATTACGCGGGTTTAAGCGACTGAAACCGAAGCGAAGCGAGGGCGGATTGCTAGTAATTAATAAAATGATGGGTATAAAATTATAAATTTATAACAATTATTATTAATCATTTTCGTGTGGTGCCGCAGTAATAATACAAATCTTCAGCCCCACTCTTGGCCGTGGGTTTCGTAAAAGAGGACTAAGGGAGTAAATATGAATATGACATTGGTGCAAGAGAAAGAAAACTCGGAACAAAACCGTATGCCAAGCCGTTTGATCAGCGTGGTATAAGATTTCCGCTCCCATAATGAAAGTGGCTGCTCCCTTGGCGAGGCGAGTTCCCATATGGGTTGAAATGATGATAATGATTGAAATCTGGCGAATCGTAGAAGCACTTTATACGTGTACCAATACATGGATTACACGAGCGTTCCTCGTATACTAATATCCTGATATGAGCATTGACATATTGTGTTTATTTGCCAACAGAATAATAGCGATTATATTATTATAACAAGTATATATTTAAATTGCAAATTAATCTTATGAACATTAGTACGAATGTGACCAGATAGCAAAACGATCAATTAATTTCATTTATTTTCTGATGATAAATCAGAAAGAAAAAAATGTGTGTAAACTTTTTCAGCGACTTTACATATACACAGTATATATATAGCTCATGGAAATCATTCGGTGACGATGACTTGAGTTCCATGATTTTTGTTCACCCCAAAAAGTGCATACGCCTGAAAAAAATTTCACTTCATAAATTTATAGTAACTTTGAGATACATAGTAATTATTTGCTCTTATTTTGTTGTTTTAACTATCATAGAAAAGCTATACTGAGCTAGCCTCATCAGTGTATTAAAATATGATAAATTTATTATTTACATTATAACTTATCACTAAATTTCTAAATATTTGGCAAAATATGTCTTAAGTATCATCGTAATGTAGAAAGAATAATGAAAAATCGTAGAATGATATATTTTAAATCCAGCGTATTCACAGTATTAAGTTACATAATTATGTTGTAAACATTTGAATATATTTTCTTTAACCTTGAATAAAACGTGTGTGATATTAGGCATATATCTTAAAAGCAATATTTTAAAATTAAAACGTAGATAAGATACAAAATATCAAAATGAGTTATCTTTTCCAATATGTTCTTATACTATCACCATTATCATAATTTCAGTTCATATACGTCCCCCAGCTGGGTCAAGCACCGTTCACAATGGAAGGGAAATTAACTTATACCACGCTGGTCAAGCGGGTTGCCATAGGGTTTTATTTCGTGTTTTTCGTCTCGTACATATATTTTATGCATATTTAATCCCTCGGTCGTTTTTTACAACATCCACCAGTAAGATAGGAAGGTGGTGAATTATATTCTTTTTCCGTTGAGATACGGAGAAGATTATATAATGATTGTTTAAGATAGATTTCAAAAAATAATAACTAATACTTTACAGTATTTATTATTTTCTTATAGAACAGATATTTCCATAGTTCTTGATTTATTAACATAGTGCGTAGAAATTTTAACATTGTGATAGCGCGTAATTAAATAAATTTTATATGTTTTTAAATATTCACTACTTTATATAATAGTGGATTCTATCACGTCAAAATTTAGCCTGTCACCGTCCACTGCTGGATATAGGCCTCCCTCATGTTTCGCCACAGTGTGCGGTCGTGTATCGACTGTTATGAGGGAATAATTCTGTAATCATCACGCTTGGCATGCGGGTTGGCGATCACAGTGAGATCTTATACATTTTCCAGGAGAGAGTTGCTGTCCACTCTCTTGGTGAACCCTTAGCCGATTCTTACGACTCCCACGGGCAGTAAGGGGTAGCGACAATTGTATTCCTATCCCGTCACCACACGGGCAGTGGACTGTACAGTTAAATAATATTTCTTTACATATATGTAGACGCCGGTTTATTCAGTGTTATAACGATAAGAATTTATACATAAGGCGGAAACTTGTATTCATAAAAGCACATACTTTAAATTCCTTAATTAATTAGCTAATTACATTTTTCATGAGCAATTTAATTAAAATTTTAATATGAACAACTAGTTATCGTAAAGTTTTCGTATTATTCATTTTTGAATTCTTGTGTACACTTTTTTTTGTTATTTTTATCAGCACATTGATGGACACGTGATTGTTATTAAATCTTAATTTTTTGGTAGGCAAAATTTTCAGTATTTATGGTCACGGGAGGACCACAAACGTATACCTGTATTGCAAGCTTTTACGATTGATCATGTCAACGAAACACGATAATGCCGAAGGACTCTGACGGAAATGTTATCCATTGGAGCTAAATTAGCAACCTTTCTGATTAATGGATAATAAATCGGCTGTATATAAGATTTTTTTTGGACACATAATAATCTGACCACACTCCATGTGATCATCCGGTCCAGTCCGGGTATTAGCACGGGATTTCTATAACTCAGAATGCGACACGTTTCCGTTCTTTGAAAGAAGTTTGAAAGAGGGTGACATTGTACTTGGTATACATATATAGAACGATAAATATTCCAAGGAATAATGATTTCTAATATTTGCGCGAGTGTTACACATTGTAAATAAAAATATTTTTATGAAGTTTATCACATTTACATTTGTTTTTTAATTGTCCGACGTTTCGAACACTTTTCAGAGTTTATGATTATGAACGGGCTAAGTCTCACGTCCGATAAGCCATCGTAATTACAGAGTTTTTTGAAAATCTCTGTAAAACGGCGAATAATCAAAAATCAAATACAATCACGATAAAATCTGTATAAATAGTTCTAAGAAATAGTTTGTTGGATCTGATTGTATTTGTATGGTATGTACATAGTTGTATGCCAGTTAAGTTTAATAACTTATGCATATCAAATGTATAGTTAATACCTACATTTGAAATGAATAAGTTATTAAACTTAACTGGAATCTACAGATTAGAGATACTATGATCACAATGTAATACTTATTATGTCTGTCAAAATATACAAGTACCATTTAAATTACAGTTACTAATTTAATACAGGAGCCGTTACTTTGAACGATGACAATGTCAAATCAAAAATGGGATTTTTATGAATTAATTGTGTGAGACGACCTTCATTGTGATGACATACAAACATAGAGACCACCATTCATCTATCTTTTAACCAGTTTAACTACACTGCGGGTCAACTAATGGAATAATCGCCATCACCACGCTTAGCACTGCGACGAGCGATCAAAATTGGTGCCAGGTCCAGGAGTGCTGCTGCCCATTGGTGCTCATTTTAGTGATTCTTTTAACTGATTTTTTAACGACACAGAAGAGTGAGCGTGACCATTGTATTCTAAGCTCGTATCACCGCACTGAGACGCAATTAATGATAACTATGAATTATTTATGCATGGTGCTATTATCGCCACGTTTGGCAGGTGGGTTGGCCATCTGCTGGGTCGGCCACGGATGTTAAGGTATCGGTACTGTTGGTCGGCCCAATGGCGATGGCGAGGTAGCGCGGTAGATTATGGGGCTGCATGTCGCCCATACGTCGCCCCGCCAGGTTGAATGGGGTGTGTGCAGACTATAGCCTAACATAAAAAAAGTTCGAACATTTCCTAGGCTGCCCTCTGCTGAGCTGCTGCCCACTCTCTTAGTCGGACTCTTAGCCCATTATTACGACTCCCACGGGCAAGAAGTGTGGGACAATTGCATTCTTAACCCATCGTGACACGAGGAAATACATATAAACTTTACATTAGCCAAAGGCGAGCCAATTGAATGGATAACCTTTATATGAATTGTAGCCATTAAATACTACCTCATTACTAACCAAAATAAACAAATAACCTAAATACCAAACATTAATTCTAACCTCGGTCCAGGCATTTCTTAGGCTAGATTAAGCGGAATGATCAAGGTAAATAAAATTGTGAATATATTGAATATAGTATTTAGTCTAGTTCAGTAATCTTGACGCCATTTTTGGTTCCCGTTCTGCGTATATTATCATAAAACATGATCTTAAACTAGAACTAGGTTGACAGCTGTCAGAAATGTCAATACCAATAATGTTATTTAGATAACAAACTATTGTTTATGATCGGTCCATAGATTTTTGATTATGATTTTAAGCGAGACAGATTTAAAATCAATTTAAAATCAATAGTTTATATTAATTTTATTAAATCTATTTTGATTAACGATAGAGTATGTAAATAAATATGACATTTGAAAGGGTAATTTAATATCCTGGTTTGTTTGAGGTTTCATTTTTAATTCTGGCTTTGGTTTTATTTTCCCCTCCAAATACTCTAGGAATAACGAAGTTGTGTTATATTAAATAAATGATAATCGAATTTATTTATTACCATTATAAATATAAAATTTACTTGATTTATACTCATTTTCAGTTATAAATTTATCATTTGAGAATTATAAATTTTGGCTTGGTTGCACTATCCATAATAGTAAACTAATAATGGTTACCATTTATTTAACACATTCTCTACGTCTCGTCTACGGATTAGAATAAGTCTTTCCAGCGAGACGACAATGTCATAGCTGGCAACGCCATTAAACAAGAAAATTATATTTATTTTTATTATTTTTTTAGATTATTTTCTCAGTGCAAGATTGACAATGGCAATGCAAGATGCATTGCACGGAATTTTACAAGCATATGATCCTTGCATTGCAAGGATTTTTACAAATATATAATTTACCGTACAAAAATTACACCAGGACACACAACAACAACAAACGCTCAAAGTATGTGCTGCATGGGAATCGAACCGCATAGCGGGTCGACATATTAACCAATACATCATGTATGCATTCGAATTAGTATCTATTTATTTATTTTCTATGTTAAAATATAATATGTATTTATTTTACACAATAAATAAATCCAAAATCACACGTACGGTAGGCGAATTGGCTAACGCAGTAAGTGTTCTGAATTGCCCAATAGAGAGGTTGACTTATTTTTCCAGTGATACGCAATGTGCTTTTTACGATTGCCATGGGGGAAGTAAAGTATGAGGATACTTTATATCAAAATCCCGTCCAAGAACCAAGTTATAGATTATCTTTAACAAGTAATACAGGTATTTATAACTGCATCTAATAACGAAAAACTAAACTGCATTAACCTTTACCGAGCAATTTAGGACGTTATGACCACACAACACAATAAATTATGATTGTAAAACATTATTTTAAGTGAATTATTGTCTTGATTCTATAATATACCCATATTTATTTGTAAGCGATTGAATTACTTATGTAATGGGAACGAGTGAATATTCATGGTTTTAAAAGGTTTTTGACAGGAATATTTAAATAAATGCAACTTTTGCAAGTGTTTTATTTATCTGTTGGTCTTGTTTTATTTTATTCATTCATCTCTTAGACTATCAGAATCCATTCATCGTCAATCAACTCATCATTTAAGCTGATATATGTCCTGCTGTTGAGCTCCAGCGTCCTTCATCATCATCATAATCTCAGCTCACAAAAATTCCACTGTTGGACACGGACCTCCTCCACAATGTAATGGAAATGGACTTGTTATACCACACTAGTCACACGAGTTGGTATAGGGTATTATGTTGAGTTTGCCTCTCTTATATAGATGTTATCTGTATATTCTATCCCTTAGTCGATTTATGACTCCCACAGGTAAGAAAGAGGATGGTGAACTATATTCTTACGGCATTATCGCACAATTTTATTTTTCAACTAGCAACCCGCCCTCGCTTCGGTTTTAACCGTTTTACGCGCGTAGTTCCCGTTCCCGTGGGAATACCGGGATAAAATATAGCCTAGTTTACGCCCTGATATTATAGCTTACCATTGGGGAAAGATTTTTTGAAATCGGTCCAGCCATTTTGAAGATTACCCGGAACAAACAGACAGACAGACAGACAAAAAAAAACTAAATTGATTTTTAGGCATACGTATAGTGCAAATAACCGTGTGAGCATGAAAAAAGCCTATTATTTTGACATTACAAACAGACACTCCAATTTTATTTATTGGTATAGATAGTAATATTTCCTGTGGTGACGAAGTAAGAATATAAAACACCACTATCTTTATAGGCCCTGGGCGTCGTATTAGACGACTAAATGATATAATATGCAGAAAACGTCATAAAACCCTATACTAACCCAAGCAAACCTTACTGCGACTGCAGACTTATTCTAATTAAATAATCTTCAACTGCCTACCAGTTCTACTTGTTAGGCTATAGCTGGCGCTAGAATGCGGCTTCATGGTTAGATAAGAGCGTGGGAACAGCTTTCACCGGCTCATAGAAACAAGTGCGTAGTTTTTGCAACCCGAGCATGTAAGAACAATTGGCTTGTTAATTAGGGTTGACACTACAGATTTACTAAAAAAATTTACCCCAAATGGTTATTATATTCTTATACAGACTGGAGATGAGCGCAGAAGTATTTCGACCCAAAACATTTAATCAAAACATTTAAACATTGGTCTGCCGACCATCACCAGGGCGATGCTGGACAGCGTCAGGAACTGGGACGCGGTTGCAGCCTTCTGCGAAGCAGTAGTCTTGCGGAAGGAGGCGGCGGATCGCTTGCGCGAGGAGCGCAGCCTCGCTGAGGCGATCCGCCGTCGGTGACTGGGGCGGCGTAGGCGCGAATACCTGCGCCTCATGCCGCCCTAGCCGGGGCCGCGGGTGACGTGACCGGGGAATTAGTCCTTCACCCGCTGAGAGACCAACCGCGTGAGGAAAGACAGACGTCCTCCCCGAGGGGGGGACGTCGGTCGATGGGAGGGTACCCCAAATGGGGAGTATTCCGTCGCGCTGACCACTGACGTCAAGTCACCCTGCTCCGGAGGTCGGCCCAACGACGAAGGCGACGTGCATCGTGGGTGGGTTGTGGGTGTGCGTGCTTACGCCCCTCCGTCGCCCCGAACGGAGTGAGCCGAGGAGCGCGCCGACCGTAACCCACCCAAAAAAAAAATACTTAGGTACACGAATTATACTTAGGCTTGTGGTTTCATTCGGTTGTACCCGTTCCCTTGGGAAAACGGAGATAATAGATAGCTTACCTACATTACTCGCTGATAAAATAGCTTTTCATTAGTGAAAGAATTTTTAGAATGGATGATGTGGTTCAGGTATGAAATCTTAATAAACAAATAAACTCGCATTCCCATTTATAATGTTACGAATGTTACGATATTTCAGTTTTCCTGAAAAGCGGCTTTAATTTTTTGATTTAACATTTATTTTACAACCAGATTTTGCTTATTAATTTAATAATTTAAATTATTATGCCTGAAAAATGAGTTTAAAACCAGGAATTTTAAGGTACGGCAACAGAAATTTTATTTCAAGTTTAACCAAAACTTCTGAAAATGCGTACGTTTATACAAATAAGAGCTGAGTTTTATTAGCCATGTTCTTGACATTATTTTTATAATAGACCTTTGAATTCACACCCAAGTTATAAAGTAAGTGTTTTAATTTTTATTTAAATAAACGACTAACATTCTCACACGCAAATCTAAAATTGTAAAATTAATAGATGATCCATGTGGTGACGGAATAAGAATACAATTCACTACGACACCACTAAGGGATATAGTATGCACATAATATCTATGCAAGGGAAGGAAAGTCCGACATAAAATCATATATCAACACGTCTGACAGTGGGGCTTTTTTTGAGTCGAGATGACCAATGATGAATATTAATAGACAAAACTCGCAATAATAAATGCCTGTATCTGAGTGTCAACCCTATTAAAGCCGACGTTAATACACGCATAAATTATAATTAGAATTGCTACTTCTCCGCATTGTTTTATGTTTCCGAACGATATCGATTCGATTTTCGCTTTTCCTTTGTTTAGATGATGTAAATAGAATATGTTAATGCTAATTTATGTGAAATCATCATTTTGGTAGGATATCTAGATTAATTTAAAATATGATTTTTAAGGATTTCTGATTTACACATTGTAAATAAATTGCTTCGTCACGCATCGGCGATAAAGTAGTAGTAGTAGTTTAGTTTAGTAGTAGTAGCTTACCACCTCCCTTTCATGGCCGTGGGTGTCGTAAAAGACGACTAACGGATATAATATGCATGTAACATCTAAGAGATGAAAAACTCGAAATAAAATCCAATACCAATACGTCTGACCAGCGTGGTGTAGAAGGTGGTTCCCTTCTGATGTGAAGAACGCTCAACACCAGTTGTAGGACGTATATGAGCCGTGATGAGTATTTTATTTATCACATGCCCAGAAAAAAAATTTTTTTATTTAATAATAAATAGTAATTCAAATACACCCATTTATCCACACAGACACCAGTTTATCGATATCCACTATCGGACAGACTTAGTAAAGGGATAATACCATAATCACCATGGTTAGGGTAGACAGTTGATGCCCGGCTGACCAAGGACGAGAGTTCTGCATCAGTGGCAGGCCCAATAATGGCTATGGGGAGGCTATACGATAGGTTATAGGGACGCACACCGCTCTTCTATCACCCTGGGTGGAAATGGATGGTTTGTGTAAAGAAAATAGCCCGTTCAAAAAAAAAAAGCAGGAAAAGGGTTGACAATTGGTGTTATAATTAGTCAAGGAGAGTGTTGTTATAAATATTTTTGGGGATCTGTAAGCCAATCCTTATGAAACTGACGAGCAAATAAAGTACTATTGCACATAGTAAGCAAGTAATATAAGAGACGTAGGACTTTAATCAGGAACCTCATAATATTATTATTTTTTTTTTAATTGCAAACGGTGGTAAACGAGCAAACAGTACACCTGATGTTAAGTGTTGCTGCCGCTCATGGACCTTTACAAGGCCGCTGCCTACCGCGAAGAAAGTGAAGGGAGTGTGAATGCGTGCATTGAGGCTCGGTGATACCACGGGCACCACCAAAACTCTCCACACGCAAACACCCTCAGAAAGTTGGGCTTCCGGATCTCTCACTCACCGAACGAAGCGCAGTAACAAATCGCTACTACTCAGACGTCGATTTTCTGCGAGAGTGTGGTACTGCCCCGGACGGACCGGCCCGCGGCTGTAGATAGATAACTGTCGACAGTGTGGTCCTGTCCTACCACTCCTAAAACTTAACTTAAGCCTCTAAAACTTTTTGAAATTATTTTTTTACGTTTTTATCACGTATCGTGGTCACAGAAAACAGTGTTTCCACGAACCTTCCCATGAACGCTGAAATGATTGAAACGTAAAGAAATTAAAAATTAAATAAACGCGATATTATCTGCAAACATAGTTTTATTTCAAATCTGTAATATTCGCGTGAACATCAGACACCATTATCAAAAACACTACTTGTATTTTTAGAGATCGACATCCAGGAATAAATCTTTGAAACATGGAGTGAGTTTAGAAATATTTAGTTATAGGGTACAGATTGCATGTAGAATATATCGCCAACTATTTATGGATTGTATAACCAAAGGATGCATGGAAAATGAAGCCACGAAATTCTGGAAGAAAGATCGGTATGTAGACCACTACGCTATCTATAGATTCAAGTGAAAATAAAAACAACTTACCGAAACTAATTCCTCGTAATCCACCCCATGAGGCATCGAATCATTCTGATGCGCCTTCCATATCTTCAAACCATCCTTCTTCACCAGCCCTTCTTGTTTCTTAAGCACCAGTTTTAATTGCTTCCCGAATGCCTCCAGGTCAATTCTATGCACATCCATATCTTGACCTTCTGCCAACCGTTCCATATCACTCAATGTACTGCCACTATCACTTATATCACTTGAATTTGATAATTGAAAATTAACACTCACTGTGCGATTCAAATCACCTATTATATCGACATCTTTAATCAACTCTTTTGCTTTAACGAACATTTCATCATTTAGCAAAGACGGTGGACTCGTTTCAGTCTTCCAAAGGTTTTCTTTTGAGGTCTTTTCGTGTGGTATTTTGCTAGGGTTCCCGCTGTGGGCGTTAGCATGGTGATTCGTGATTATGTGCCGTCGGGATAAATGGTGGGTTAGTTGTACCAAATGATAATTTGGTACCATTGTATGATGTTCTATGTGGAATACATTTTGTAACTCATCTGGGGTCATCTGCTCGTGAATCTGTAACAAAAAAAGAAAAATAATATTATTATATGATTTTTTTTAAGAAATACGTCATTTTATATCTTTATATATAAATTTCTTGCGTATGTGTGTATGTCACTGAACTCCTCCTAAACGATAGGACCGATGTTGACGAATTTTATTTGGCATGGTAAGCGCCGACGCGGTTCATTCCGTCCGGAGCGACAAAAGGACGGCCCGTGGACCCATAACCCACCCGAACCCAGGTCGCCTTCGTCGTTGGGTCGACCACCAGTGCAGAGTTTCTTGTCGTCAGTGGTCGGCCCAACGGAATACCCTTTCGTGTACCCTCACCTCTTGACGTCCCTGTCTCGGGACGACGGTCGCCGTCGCGCGGTCAGCCTCTCTGCGGGTGACGGACTAAAATACCCGGTCCGATCACCCGTGGCCTCGGCTAGGGCGGCATGAGGCGCAGGTACTCGCGCCTGCGCCGCCCGAGTCGCCGGCGGCGGAACGTGTCACCGAAGAGGAGCTCCACTCGCGCACTATCCGCCACCTCCTTCCGTGAGTTGTGCTGACGTTTGAGATACTTTAAGATTTCGAGCTTACTGTCAAGTATTTTTACATACAAATCCAGGAAATAAATGCTGGATTTCATAATTGACATACGCTTATAATGCTGAAATGACATGGATAAAGACTAATATGTGATTGGTAGAATGACTGGAAGAGATTTTTCCAATAGGTGTGAATCCCAGTCTCACGGTTAGTAATAATTTTTTCCTCATATTCTTTTAGTATTATAAAAAAATTAAATATTTCTTTTAGTAACACATATTCTATTATCTCCAGTAACATACTAATTGGATGCAGCATTTTTTTTTTAAATACAGCAGCAATTGTGTTTAAAATGTATAGGTTGCTAATTATTTCCGCTAAAGGATTCCCAAAGCATTTTTCAAACGTTTAATTTTTTTGCATATTTGAGACCACCTTACATTACATGCCTTAATGGCATGTAATGTAAAATTATTATCAGCAAGGGGAAACCCAATTAAGAAAATAATTATTGTTTGTATATTCAAAAGCCGAGCATTAGGAATCTCGAAATAACTACGTGTATAAAAATATTCATTTGTACTGGACTTTTTAGTCTGCCATTGGAATGTTAAAAGACGTATAACAAGATTATTCAAAGTAATATCATGTATGTAAGATCAAATTTTTTAATACGCCCAAATATGTCTGGAATTTTTAGTCATCTGAATTATGGATTTACAAATTCTTTATATGGAATAAAAGGTTGCATTTTTATTGCTCATATTCATTATTTTTAAAGAACACCTCCTGTACTAAGATATAAACGTTCGTTTTGCTGGTCTCAGGTCTTTAAACATATAAATGCCGGACACAAATGATATCCTAATTCATAAAAACATTTACTAATTGAATAAAAAATACAGAGTATTTTTTTGAATATTAAATATAAAGACTTGTTAGGTCTTCTTCTTGGGCCGACCAAAAAAAGGTCTTCTTCTTCTTGTGTAATGGCAATAGGCTACAATTATGAGCTATTTGTGCCAGCGTTAAGTTAAAATATTTATTCTTCACGTCTTTATATTTTAGCCATAGTCGTTAAAATTGATTTGCTGCTGACACCCAAATTATGATTCCTCTGGGAATTTTGGCAGAGTATAAAAATGCACGCAATTCACTATTATCTCATATTCACTACATTTCAGCATTTTATTTGCATTATATTACATAAAATATAAGCAGAACTATTAAAAGCATTAAAATTTAAAAGCGCTACATAACATTTTGACATTCCCGTCAAAAGTCCTGACTTGTAAGGTCAATATTTACAATAATAATCTGTATAGTTATCATGACAATTAAAGGAATCTAATAAACATAAATAAACAAAGTCTATGGTCTTAGGGAGTTTCGGCGCGAATATGGAGATGTCATGTTAAGCTCTTGTATTATATTCATTTTTTTAGTGTTTTATAGTGTTATATTGAATAATTTTGCTGATATTTTATGTAATATAATATAATTAAGGTGCTGAAGTGTGGTGAATGTGATATAAGAGTGGTTTACCTGTATTTTCATTTTCAACCGGAATTCCCAGAGAAATCATCTAATTAGTTTTTCAGCGCCTAATTAATGATAACGACTTGACTTACTGACGGACAATGACTATAAATAAGTTATACAATATGAAGAAGTAAATAATATGTAAAGAAAAATTGTATCAGACTTGGCTGTATGGGCTTTGATCCCTTTGCCTGTCCGTATGGACAAACAGAACCAAAAAAAAAGTCTATGGTCTTAAGCGTACATTATTATATTATATTGACATATTTTGTCAAAACATGGCGTGCAAACCATGTAATCAACTCGCACGATTATTATTAGCAATTGACGAAAACCAATAAACCATCAAGGATTTTTAAACCACTAATTATCTGCTTTAATTTATATTCTATACAACCGTGGCCCAAATATGGTATATACTACTCAATTATATAAATAAATCTGGTAATGCGTTGAGAAAGGACCGATATACGTACTATTGACCTCAATCAAGGCTTTCGAGTTTACAATATTGACATTCAAACAGAATGATACCAATACGGATGTATTGTAAATACTATTATTGCTTAAATTATTGCAAATAATCCATTGGAATATATTGTATGCTTAGTCATGTACGAAATCGTTGTCGACGTTTTTTCTTTTTAAGATAACGTTTTTTTTTCCTGTTATGTGTCTGTGATTTGCATTTAGATGTGGTATGCACTAACATATTCCATCTTATCCTCTTTCAGATATCCTTGCAAGTTAAAACCTACTCAATATTTATACAATATTTTCGTAATATTATTGCCTACTACTATTTTTAAGATGAAAAGTTTTTATACTTTTATATGTTTTCAATTTTCAAAATGGATGCATTTCCTTACTAATATTATAAATGCGAAAGTATGTTTGTATGTTACGCTTTCACACTTAAACCACTGAACAGATTTCAAAAATTCTTTCACCAATGGAAAGCTATAATATCAGGAAGTAACATAGGCTATATTTTATTCTGTTATTCCCACGGGAACGGCGTGGGTAAGACGACTGAAACAGAAACGAAGCGAGGGTGGGTTGCTAGTAAAACTATAAAAACCGTTGTAATAATGTAGCCAATGCCCTTAAAGTACAAATGATCTACTCTAGTTTTCTTTCAAATAAGAGAAAAGTGCGACAGTAATCTATATAAATAAAATGAATTGCTGTTCGTTAGTCTCCACGGCCCGCGAGGCCATAACAAACAAATATCCGCGTTTCCGCCCTCGCCGTCGAGGTACGAAAACACGCCGCGCAAAAGTCACAAATATAAACGTGGGCATGCCCACTTTGCCTCCAGCGACGCCCCAAGCCGAGGTCCGTTCCCCACAGGGGGAGCCCTTGGGCGATGTCGCTTAGCTTACTCTTCACCGGGTTGAGAGCCCTCAGCGCTCACCCATAGTCCAAGATAAGCTGTCAAGGCCATCTGCGGCCAACAGCTAAACACTCACACAAAAAAAGTTCGTTAGTCTCGCTAAAACTCGAGAACGGCTGGACTGATTTGGCTAATTTTGGTCTTTAATTATTTGTGGAAGTCCAGAGAAGGTTTATACGGTAAGAAAATATGGAAAATTGCCAGTAAAATACTAATAAAAATAATTTTATCTTCCCATACAAACTGTTTTACCTGTCAAACATTTTTTCGTCCTGTCGGTTCGGCATTTTTGACATAATTAGGAGTACATATAGATCTAGATTAAATTTTACGATACACACGGGTTGTGAATTGTATTCTTACCGTCATCGCATGGATAATACTAAACAAAACTGATAAATACTAAAACAAAATAATTACGAAAAAGACGGTGCGAAGTCCGCCGGGTCAGCTAGTATCATATATATTTAGTTATGAATTCTTATTAAATAAAATATAAAAGATGATGCCATCCATGTTCCATCTATCTACTGCACAGTTAAGATCGATATCTTGTCTATGCGTGTAAATAGATCGATATCTTGTCTATGCGTGTAAATAGAACTTAAGATATTGGCGCGGTAGGTCGATACCTACCGCGCCAATATCTTAAGTTCTATTTACACGCATTGTAAACTTTGAGTATAATTTATGCCTATATTGTTTGTAAAGCCCCCTGTAATTTAAAGATACTAGAAAACCGCCCTCGTTTCGCTTCGATCTCAGTCGCCTTACCCGCGTAGTGCCCGTTCCCGTGGAAATATTGGGATGCAATATAGCCTATATTACTTCCTGATGTTATAGCTTTCCATCGGTGAAACAATTTTTAAAATCGCTTCAGTAGTTTATGAATAAAAGCGTAACAAATAAACAAACTTATTTTCACATTTATAATATTAGTGGGGATTTTCATTGCTGGTGGGTGTTGCATAGAAAAAATCAACCTATTTATTTGTCGACTATTAACATAGGTTCTGCGATAAGGCACCATAATTGTCACGAATATGGGTTGGCGTAGCTGGTATTGTAAGTTTTACATGAGGTCGCTACTATCCACTGCCAATTCTTGATGTCCCTTTAACGGTTTTAAAAGCTCCACAGGTAACTTAGCAATATTTAAATTGTACTCTTAACCCAACCCTATGACATAAATTTTTGTAAATAAAACTACTTTACGGATTATATCGCGTTTGTATTTGATTTATGATTGCCCGACGTTTCGAACACTGCAGCATTCATGGTCACCATGAATGCAAACGCGATATAACCCGTAAAAATAGTTTTATTTACAATGTGTAGTGCTCGCGTAATCATCAGATATCATTATATAGATTTTTAATGAATAAATATCATTAATTCATTGTACGCGCACGGCTAGATGGCGTTGTTAGACTGTAGAGTATAACTAATGTGCAATTTATGCTATGGAAAAAATGTTATGTCTTAATAGTATTTGGACGCTTCTTTGCTAATTACACAATTTTATACCATTGACGAAACATACGTTACAATATTGCACCTAAAATCTTTTTGAAACCTTGACCTGGTCTGTCTACATAGTGGAGGGCCTTCTCAACATTGTTATTTTTTAAATATTGAAATAGATGAAAAAAATATCTACTGCATTCCATACAGTATGATAATTATAATATGAAAGCACGTGAAAGACTTAGTGCTCAATCAAACTGCATTAGCGGATGCGGAGGCGGGCGCGGGTGCTCGGGTCTTGGCGTCTGCGTATTCACAGTGCCGAACGAGCTACGAGTGTCATTGCACATGTGTTTGGTCGTTCTCAAACTTTGCTACGTATTAAGAAGATATAGATGAAGATTTGCTTTTATTAATGGAAAACTCATACTTGAATGGAAATTGCAATATATGAAGGTTAACACACGAGTTAAATAAAGGAAGAGAAGAGTTTGGAGAATGTTATGTATTATACGCTGATTTAGGGACGTATTTATTAGTAGTAGTAATTTATTTATGGCTGCCCTATTTAAATGATGCAGATGTTTGCTTTGCCAAATAACAGAGCGATGTTGTACTGCAGATATCTGCAGTATAATTTGTTCGTATATACGAGTAAATTCTTCCGTATTGATATCCATGACGATTGACGACGCTTCGGCGGGTGAATCAAAATGTTTAGAATCACAAGCGTAGTCACCTTACAGACGCTATATCACTGTGAACGATATGGGCGGACTGAGCCATTAGAAACACCCGCGCCACCCGCGCTCGCGCCCGCTTCATGAAGACGCGCGGCTCGCGGGAGCACTGTGAACGCAACTGGCGTCTACATACATTTGAATTACACGCGCCCGCGTTAGCACCCGCGCCCGCCTCCACTCTGAAGGAGTACTTAGGAGACTACTGGGCAGAGATCTCGGATTCGAACCGTGCTATCACTCTGGAAATTATACTGCTAAGATTACTCTAAAAACCGAACTCAATTTAATAAAAAGAAAGGTTTAAGGTTATTTTTAATAACCCTTATAATTGGATTTTCAATTAATAAATATCATTGTTAAAATATTAACAACATTTAACCACAATATAAACAAAAAAATTTAGGCGATAAAATATTTAGAAAGAGTATATTGAAATCTCGATAACGCATATGTGGGGAAAGGGAAATGCAAAAGAAAATTGGGTTATGGAGTTTTTGACGTCACAATATTTAGAAATACAGACGAAAAAGGGATAAATTAATCAAATTGCGTGATTCTTAAGGTTCTTTGTCGCCAAGAAACATCTGATTTATTTAAATAAAAGGTCGTTCTTTGTCATCTAAAATAAAGATAAGTACAAAATTATAGTATACAAAGCTCAAAAATGAAACTATGGAATCGGAAGCTAAGAATAAGTGTCTGCCAAAAACTTATAAAGTGGACAAGCTACACTGATTGATCGATTAAATAATCTTGTTATTCATACTCAACACTGGAAGCTGACTGACAATATGGAATCATGGCTGAGCTGGAATCTATGTAGGCGAATATAAACCCATTGTATTACGGCTTACGGACAGTTGGCCTCGTTATTTTAGTCCAGTTATTATATAACAAACGTTATTTAAACGTTATATTAAATTTGACACACTGTTATCGCTAATATAAAGCAATATTAGAGTGCAATTATTTGGAAATACAAGTGTATATAGATGATAGTTAATTAGTTTGTGAAACTATTCAGGATGGCAAAACGCTTATTTATTAGATTAGGAAAGTAGATCATCTTAAAAAATTACAAAACTTTTATTCTGTTTATGTGTAACAGATATGCTTATAGTATTCATAGAAATTGACTGAGCGATTCCCAGTATTATGGGTAGCAGAAACTTTTATTAAATCTTTCACATTTCTAAACATATGTTATTCGTAGAACTATTTATTGCAAGCTTTTTCAGCATCATCATTTAATGTAATCATATTTTTTAAACAACCACGTTATACCGTAGCATTAATAATAATATTGACATTAATAATATTCACCATTTTTTTTTTTTTTTTTTTTTTTTTTTGGGTGGGTCGCGGTCAGCGCGCCTCCGCACCACTCCGTCCGGGGCGACAGAGGGGCTTAAGCACGCAACTCCCGCAACCCACCCGAAAACCACCTCGCCTTCGTCATTGGGCCGACCACCGGAGCAGGTTTACTTGTCGTCAGTGGTCGGCCCGACGGAATACCCCCTACGCGGGGTACCCTCCCATCGACCGACGTCCCCCCCTCGAGGAGGACGTCGGTCTTTCCTCACGCGGTTGGCCTCTCGGCGGGTGACGGACTAATCCCCGGTCACGTCACCCGCGGCCTCGGCTAGGGCGGCATGAGGCGCAGATAGTTGCGCCTGCGCCGCCCCAGTCGCCGGCGGCGGATCTCCTCATCGAGGCTGCGCTCCACGCGCAGACGATCCGCCGCCTCCTTCTGCGAGATCACAGTCTCGCAGAAGGCTGCGACCGCGTCCCAGTTCCTGACGCTGTCGACCATCGCCCTAGCGATGGCCGGCAGCGTCAGGTCGGCACCGATGATTGCGACGAGTTCACGGCGCTGCACTGCCCAAGCCGCGCAGGCCTCGAGCGTGTGGCGCGCCGTGTCCTCGTCGCAATCGCAGTGGTGGCAGGACGGTGTACTCTCCCTCCTCACGACCCTGTGCAGGTATTTGGCGAAGCTCCCGTGCCCCGTCAACACCTGCACTAGTCGGAAGGAGAGCACCCCGTGCCGCCTCTCCAACCACTGCATCAGCACCGGCCGGAAGGCCTCCACGGTTCGCACCCCGAACCGAGGCCTCTCCAGCCGGACTGCCCAACGGGCAATGACGTCTCGGCGGGCGTCGACGCGCCAGGCGGTGAGATCCCTTAACGAGATCACACCGCCCTCCCCGCGCACCCCCGACACCCGCCGATACAACTCGGCGAGCATTTCCGCCTCCAGGTCCCACGGGGGAGTCCCCCGGCCAATAGGCACGCTGCCTCCGTCGCAACCGTGCGGTATCCGCGGATGGCCCTGACCGCCATGACCCTCTGTGGTCGCCACAGAAGGGCCCTAAGTCGGACGGTCAAGGACCCCGCCCACACCGGTGCGCCGTACAGCGCCATCGACCGGATGACCCCCGTGTACAGCCGTCGGCACGTAGCGCTCGGTCCGCCCACGTTCGGCATTAGCCACGATAGGACGGACGCCGCGCCGACGAGCCGCGGAGCGAGCCTGCGGAAATGCTCCCGGAACCACCATTGCCCGTCGAGCACCAGGCCCAAGTACCTCATATGGGCCCGGATGCTGATGTCAACCGATCGGACGGTGATCGAGACGCCGATGGGAGGGCTCATAAGGCGCCCATGGAACAAGAGGGCCTCCGTCTTGTCCAGGGCGACCCTCAACCCCAGCGCCTCGATCCGCCTGACGACCTCTTCGGTGCCATAGGTCGCCAGGCTTACCGCCTCTTCTAGCGTCCCACCGCGGGCTGTGACGAGCGTGTCGTCGGCGTAACAAATCACGCCCAGCCCGGGCGGGAGGCTCCCCCGCAACGCCCAGTCGTAGCCGATGTTCCACAGGGTGGGTCCGAGGACCGACCCCTGTGGGACACCGCACGTCATGGGCGTTCGCACAACGTCCCCTGCTCGGTTGGTACAGAGGACGCTGCGCCCCACCAAATAGTCTGCCACTAGCCGCCTCAGGTAAGCTGGCACTCCGTGATACCGGAGCGCCTCCCTGATGCAGCTGAATGGCAGACTATTGAATGCGTTGGCGATGTCTAGGGACACCGCCAACAGCACTCCCCCACCGGTGACGGCCTCAGTCGCCACGGCCCTCAGGCGCAACAGAGCCGCGATCGTCGAACGACCCCTCCTAAACCCAAACTGGGCGTCCGACAGATCGGGCCCCGTGCCGACGAGGTGCCGCTCGATGCGGGCAGCTACCACCCTCTCCAGTAGCTTGCCCGTGTCATCGAGCAGCACGATAGGCCTGTAGGCCGAAGGCGACCCCGGAGACCGTCCCGGCTTCGGCAGGAGCACCAGCCTTCCCTCCTTCCAGCACCCAGGGAACCGTCCGGACGCTAAACACGCGTCGAACAGCTCCCTGAGGCGGGGACCCAGGTGGTCGAGGACCAGGCCCAACACGCGGTTTGGAACACCGTCGGGCCCGGGGGCGGTGGACTTTGCGCACATGCGCGCCACCGCCACTCCCATCTCGGGCTCCGTGATGGGCGGAACACTGTCGTCGTCGGCCTCCCGGTCAGTGTCTGGCGGAGCCATGACCGGGGGCGTGTGTTCCGCCCGCCGCGGGAACAGGTCCTCGACGACCCGGGTGAGAAGGCTGGGCTGGAGAGTCTCGGTGAGGGGAAGGCCCCGCGCGCGGAGCTTATTCAGCACCGCGCGATAGGGGCGTCCCCAGGGGTCACGATCGAGACCGTCCAGCATCTCCTGCCGACTGACGTCCTTGGCGGAGCGGACGGCCAGCCTGAAGGCCGACCGCGCATTGCGGTAGCCCTCATACAGCAAGGCCTCCCGCTCCGCGTCGCGTTGCCGCCGCCGGCTGCGGGTGTAGGCCCTCCGGGCGCGAATGCACGCGGCCCGGAGATCCGCCAGCTCCCGGGACCACCAGTGGACCGCCCTCCTCGGGGGCGGACGCCGTACCCGGGGCATGGCCGCATCGCAGATCTGCGTCAACGCTCTGCGGATGCGGCCAGCCTCGGCGTCCACCCCGTCCGACTGGTTGGCAGAGGACAGCCACGAGTAAACGATGGCTGTCTCCGCCAGCTGGTCCCGGTCTAAGCGACCCACAGCCCATCGCGGGAACGCAGGACGTCCATCCGCCCCGTGACCCCTGCTGGGCGTCGGGATTACCGGGGAGACCTCCATCCGGATATACCGGTGGTCCGACAAGGTCTCCACCTCCTCCACGACGCGCCAGCTCCCCACGCGTGCGGCGACCTCGGGGCTAGCGAACGAAAGGTCCACTATCGACCCGCCCCGTTGTCGCACGCACGTATGCACCGAGCCCCTGTTCAGCAAACAGAGGCCCAGTGCCGCCGCCCACTCCTCGATCGCCCGTCCTCGGTCGTTCGTCCGGGGAGACCCCCACGCCACGGACTTGGCGTTGAAGTCCCCCAAGACGAAGACCTGGCGCGATGCCATTCGCCGTAACGAGGCCTCCATGATGGTGAGGGAGGCCTCGAAATCGGTCACACTCCAGTTAGGGGAGAGATAGACTCCGAGGAGCGTAATCTCCCCCCAGTCCGCCGCGACGTATCCGACGCCCCTGTCCCTAAGGGTCAGAGGCGACGAAGGCCACGACGTGGAGGCGACGATTGCCACGGTGCCATCGGTGCTACCCAACCAGTTAGGCCGGTCGGGCACCACGTACGGCTCCGCGGCTACGGCTACTCCTATCAACCACTCCGCCATGGCTTGCAGGAACACGTCCTGCGCACCGGCGGTGTGGTTGAGGTTGGCCTGGAGGAGACGAATGGATACGGGGTCCATTAACGGTCCGTATCCATCGTCACCTCCTCCGCGCTGACGGGCGATCGGGCCGCGCTCGGAGCGGGGACTGGCCCGGTCGATGGGCCGTCCCGCCCCTTCGGGGCCGATGCCGGGGGTCTGCAGTCCCCAGAGCCCATGCGGTGTTTGGCAGGCCTATTGCCTGCCGCACACGCGGGGCAGTGGGGCACCGCAGAGCACGATGCCGCCTGGTGTCCGGTCTGACCGCAACGGAAACATAGCCCGCTGCAGTCAAAGCAGTTTTTGCATGTCGGTCGGGTATGCCCGACCGCCATGCATTTGTAACACCTCGCGGGCCGGGGCTCTAGCACGGTTACCCGCGCCGAGCTCCAGCCCACGAGGAGCCTGCCTGAGTCGGCCAATTGCTTGACCGACTCCACCGGACACTGCACCCAGGCAGCACCGACGCCGCCCGGACCAGTGCGGATGGTGCCAATCCGGACGGTGTCCGAGGCACATCCGGTACGCGCCATAATGGCCTCCCGGACGTCCTCCACCGTCACGGAATCGTCCAAGCCCGTCAGGCGCATCTCTGCGCACTTGACAGGCCTGGCGATTCGGACACCATCCTCCGGCCCGAACAGCCCCCTCAACATCGTGGCCAAACTATCGGCCGTCTTCGCGCCCTCGGCCCCAGGGAACTCGAGTATTCGAGCGCCTGTCCGGGCCTTGCGGGTCCTCGCCTCGACGCCCCCGATACCGGAGACGTCCAGCTCCCGCCGGGCGCGTTTTAGGACGGCCTCATAGTTGAGGCCCCTCTCAGCCGCCTCAGGCAGCACGGTGATGACCACCGCGGCCGTCTTCGGCGACTTGAGGCCCCTGCGCGACCTTTTCTTCCCCTTTCTGCCGGCTCCCGCCTGGGGAGCGGCAGCCACGGCGGCACTCTTGGCCGCCGCTCTCCGCTTCAATAATATTCACCATACATCAATCATTATTTTTGTTATCTCAGCAGTCGTTATGTCACAGCGAATGTGCAGAATACATGATACGCGACTTACTATTGTTCATAAATTTTGCCGATTTGTATACGTTTTATTGACTTTGTGTTGTAGTTTATTATAAAATCTTTCTCAATACGACATGCTCACTTACCCAGTAAGGTTTTTTGAAAAACCAAGTTGGGGTATCTAAGATTAACGCGTTTTAAAACACGAAAAGCTTTGCAGCTATATAATAGTAGTAAGTTAGTATATAATAGTAGTAAGCTATATAATAGTTAAGAGTGGTAGGATCACACTGTCGACAGTTATGTCTACAGCCGCGGGCCGGCCCGTCCGGGGTAGTACCACACTCTCGCAGAAAATCGATGTCTGAGTAGTAGCAATTTGTTACTGCGCTTCGTTCGGTGAGCGAGAGAGCCGGAAGCCCAACTTTCTGAGGGTGTTTGTGTGTGGAGGGTTTTGATGGTGCCCTTGGTATCACCGAGCCTTAATGCACGCATTCACACTCCCTTCACTTTCTTCGCGGTAGGCAGCGACCCTGTAAAGGTCCATGAGCGGCAGCAACACTTACCACCAGGTGTACTGTTTGCTCGTTTGCCACCGTAAGCAATAAAAAAAAAAAGTATATGTTATAACAACTAGTTTTCACAAACTGGTTTCGTATTATTAGTTATTTTATACAAAAGCTTTTAAATTTAAAACGAGCTGCAGTACATTTGTCTGTTATATATAATATTTAATTACGAAAAAATTGCAATACGAAAACTAAAGCACCTTCTGTAGACATTCACTTCCAGATTAACTTATAAACAATACTCCGCCTTAACTTTTTCGTTACAAAGTCGAGTTTCTATCATGCCTGAATCCTGTATAGTCTACAAACAATAGTATTGAAGCCTAAAAATAAAGGAACAAGGTCGAAATTAAATTGTAGATAAAGTAAGGGCACAACACTTCATTGTTTCGAAATACTGAACTGATCGCGATAATGATTCATGCCGTGCTCTGAATTACAAGGTCGTGGTAGAAAGCTTATGATTATGTAAACAAATACGTGAGCTTTCGTTGAATATAAACTTAAATTATCTTTAAAATTTCATAAGTTACGATAACGAACAAATTAGGTGATATTATTTCGTTAATACATGTTAATGTATCAGCTTTCGCCTAAATTTATCCCAATACATATTTTAATACTTTTTAGGAACGTAATCGTTGTTTTTACGGCTTTGGTTGGACTTGCCCTTAGTTGATCTAGAAGCTTTTATTACTTTATCAAACAAACATTATTTTGTGACCGCTTGCGGTTCGAAAGGCTGATGCTGATGGAGTATATTCTTATTAAAATATTGTATAGAGTATTTATATAATGAAAGTTAATAAAAAAAATACAAAATAATCGATAAATCCGCCAAGTTTCTCGCCAGATCTACTCAGTAGCGGGCACGTTCCAATACGGTGGTAGTTTTCTGGTTTAATTTAATTTGTTAAAATTTACAATATATAAGTGCCTTAGCGAGATTTATACATATAGTAATAAATGAAATTAGAAAATTGCTTCCATGTTACAATAAATTATAACTATTCAGTCCTAAAAGGATGTTACATTGCCTAGTAATACAGCTAAATTAATAAACTCGCTATTTTAAATACATTAAATATAATCATTTATCATTGAGTTATCGCTGCATTGATTTTTTAAATTATATTTTATTAAATGGAATGTGTAATTCAGACACACGAGAATTATAATATCATAATAAAACAAGTCTTAAGTTTGATATCGTTACGGTTTAATTTGCTGATCAGAATGATATTTTAAAAAACCTTGCATAACAGATTATAATAATAACATGTATAACTACAGTCTTGTTTTTGTTTAAGATTATAATTATAAATGGTACAAACAACGACTGCAGAAAAACTTGACACTATTAAGTTATAGAGCGAACGCGTCGATGTCTTTTTTACTGCCGGTCTTTAAGGAACAAAATTTATAGTGTTATGTCATAGTATTTCTATTTAGTTTTTTTCAAAATAATCCATTTTGGAGAATAAATCATAGTAAATTGTCATGAAAATAATAGTTAATAAAATAATAATATTAATAAAACCGTGCGGTGGACGTCGATGGTTATTAAATATTTACTTCAAACGGTTCGGTTATACAAATTTTTAATAGTTTTGAATCTATCAACGCAAACTTTGGAATTTTGAAATTACAACATATTGCATAAAATATAAATTTAAATTACGAGAATATTTTGAAAATAAATTAATTTTAGTATTTGCACTTGAAAATTCACGAAAAAACTGTAATATTTACTCGAACGTTTTTGGATATCTAATACCTGATATAAATAGAAAATCGATTTCATAACAGATTTTGGTATCGGTTTTTTCCCGTCAGGTTAGTTTAATGTGTAGGCTGTAAGTGTGTATCAACATGATTTCTCTTTGGACGTCCTTCGCAGTGCAAACATTGACTAAGTACTAATATACAATAGCCTTGTTGAATATACAACACATTCAAAGGATGGTGTAGCATCCGCAATAAATATCTTGGTTTGTTTAAATAGGCTTAAGTAATCTTATAAATTGTTAATGAGAGATTTTCTTATCATAAGACTAAAGACACTTGACATTTATTTTTTAATATGGTCGATTTGGCAAATATAATTCACCACCTATCTTGCCCGTGAATGTGGTAAAAGACAACTAAGGGATATAATATGCGTATATCCATGCGACAGAAGGAAAACTCGAAATAAAGCCCTATAAGTATATGTCTGACTAGAATGGTATACTTGGTCAATTTCCCTTCTATTGAGGAGAAGGTTCGAGCCCAACCATGGTCCATTTATGGACTGAAACAATGGTAAATGTATAATAATAATTTGTTACGTTCAAGAATGATACTATAATAATCCTAATTTCTAATTCTAGGTACCTATAAAGTTATTTTTATGAGCGTTAGCGACAAAATTTAATTGAGCCCGTACTTTAGACGTTAGTTTTTTCTTATGATATAAGCAAGAATAACCATATAAGTAAACTCTTTTGTATAAACATAATTCTTTTGATGACTAGTAACTGTACGTTGTGGTATTAATTAGCACACAAAACATTTGAGAAGAGATTAAGACACATAAAATTAAGAGACGTAATTTGGATGAGACGCTTTTTGTCAGATTTTGGTGTCCCTGCATCTCGTTTAGCCTGCCCCGATAACATTAAGCTGACACGCAGTCCCACAAACTACTCTCTAATGGCTTTCAGTTTTGTTTTTTAAGAACAACACCTCGCCCTAAGGAAGAAATCCTTGTGTTGAAGGGAACTTTATAAAAATACAATTAAAGGATAATAATTAAAGGATTTTTGGCGAGTCTGTACCCAGAATCGCCAAAAATATTCCTGGATTGTACAAAAATTGTCCTGAGTGGGTTTCGTTCTTACGTCACTTGGTATGAAAGATCGGGTACTTAACTACTCCACCTACAATTTAAGTGGTCTACTGACATCATACGTAGAGGTAAGCAGAAATAACCTTATGTGTATCTAGACTTTAATTTACCACTTTCAAGATAGAGGTATGCAAATTTAAATAAAATACGAAAAGTTTTTTTTGAAATCCTTATCGAGGTAATGTGACATGAATATTCCGATACCGTTGAATTTTTTATATTCTAAACGATATCGAAATTAACCTGTAATAAATTTAAGAAAGAATGTTTTTACCAAATCAGAAAAAAATCCCATGGGGCAATATTTCAAAACGATAATTGCAAATGGCAAGCACGGCTGAAACCGTAAATACAAGTAATTCTGCAATAAAATAACAAACAGAACTATTTTAGTTATTAATTACATAACTCAAGTGTAATTATAACGAAAAGAAAATGGAAGTTTCGTAAGTTATGCTTGCACGAACTGTCGTCATGTAATGGTCCAAGAGCTCATAGCTGCCACAATACTGTCTGAAAGTCAAAATGTTCTTCCAATAGTGTTCATACTGTTTATATACAATATGTATTGTATTGATGCTGCTGCATAAGCACTATTCTATGGCTATTTTAAAGATTAATTAACTGCGAAATGTGTGCAAAAATAGGACAAATTTATCTCAAATTCTGATGTTTACATGTAATAATTTTGATTAAATTAATAGATAGCATAAATATATTGGGACGGATGACATTGTTACTTATGCAACATTCAGTCCTGAATATTTTTGGTGTCTGGAGGGATTTTTATTCCTTACGATTTGTTTAGCTGAACAAATACATATTAAAAATAGTGCCCTAAAATCGAGACTCAGAATTTTAGATAGGTTTGTCGTATTTTATCTAATTTTCTCATATTTTACCTCCAAATTAGATTTATAATAAACTTAACAATTATATTATACAATTGTAGCATTTAGGTACTTAAATAGGAACACTAGTAGCAGTGTAACATTTCGTTTTTAAGAAAAATAAAGTGTATATCCCCCACAGATGCCGGGCTCTTAGTCTACACCACGAACGAAATACAGAAACAATATTGCATTAATATCTTAGCAGGAAGGAATATTCCTTCCTTATCCGTTTAATCATAAAATTAGAATATAATCTTATCACACTCTCTCGATGGTGTCGTAAAAAACAATTAAGGATTATTATTTAAGAGACCAAATCAAAGTGGAATATCATGCCAGGTAAGTAGATCATTTGCCATTTGTAGAGGGAGTTCATCGCTAGTAACGGGTTCTCATTTCATAAATTACATATAATTCGCTCGGATTTGACAACCCAAAAAGTCATCATTATTAGAGATGTATTTTCTAGTGATAGAGCTACGTTGCTGTAGCTGTAGGTAAATGAGCCACAGAAAATCAGCACCCTATTAGTAGCAATTTGCTAGTACGCTTCGTTAGGTAAGCGAGAGCGCTAAAGACTCAAATTCCACCTTATGATAGAAAATAACCTGGCTGTGCACCTAATATGCAGAAGGTCTTGAGCGACCATTACCTTTTATCATTAGATAGACTGCTAGGTAGTCTGCCACTAAAGATAATAAGAAATAGTTATAAATTTTGACCAAAATGTTTGCCATAATATATTTAATAGTATGTACATAGTAATAATAGAAAAAAGAATAGAAATGAATTCTAAATTAAATAAAGTAATTATAAACAATATCAGATTTGAATAGAATAAATCAACGACCTGTTCCTTGTTGCTAAAAGTAGAGATTGCTATCTTATGTTTATTCAATTAAATATGAACTGTGGCAACGATCGATTTTTATTGTAATTCCAAATACAGAGTTATATGAAGGACATGATTAATTTTATCAGTAGCTATTTATAATAAATATAAAAGTATATAATAAATATAAAAGTAATAGCAGTAAATGAATTTCCGTATGGTAACGCTGATGAAATTAAATAACAACCTGTCTAACCAGCGTGGTATAGTAGATTAATTTGGATTAGTCCGTCACCCGCCGAGAGGCCGACCGCATGAGGAAAGACCGACGTCCTCCCCGAGGGGGGGACGTCGGTCGATGGGAGGCTATAGATAGAGGCCCCCAATAGGGGGTATTCCGTCGGGCCGACCACTGATGTCAAGTAACCCTGCTCCGGTGGTTGGCCCAACGACGAAGGCGACGTGGTTTTCGGGTGGGTTGCGGGAGTTGCGTGCTTAAGTCCCTCTGTCGCCCCGGACGGAGTGATGCGGAGGCGCGCTGACCGCAGCTAACCCACAAAAAAAAAATAGTAGATTAATTTCCTCATAGGAGGATGCTCGAGCTCAGAAGAGGGACTTAGATGATGATGATATCGATGTTCGTATTTTAAGATTAAACAGAGGCTTGGCACATATACCTATACAACTTTGTATCGAGTAAACTGTTTAGAAAGAACATATATTGTCAACTTATTAGTTGTTAAGTAGGTTAGTACTTAAATCACTACGCCATGCGTATAGTCAAGAAACTTCAATATACTTTGTATATTCGAATTCACTACTTGCGCGTCTTAGATAAAATCATTAGTCGTCTCAGGTCATACCCGTCCCAATGCTGGCCTTGAACCTCCTCTTCTTTAGGAGTGAAATAGACGTACTATATCATGCTGGTCAGACATGTTGGTATAGGATTTCATTTCAAGTTTTCCTTTTCTTGCACAGATGCTATGTACATATTATATCCCTTAGGGGTCTTCTGCGACATGTACGGGCAAGAAACCACACAGAAAACGAGACTATTACTTATGTACATTAATTAAAAGTTCTAATGAAAAATTAAACTTTTAACAAGGAGTAGATACCTTCCGCTCACTTTACATAACATATTAGACAGCCAGACAGTCATTTGTATGTAGATGTATGAATTTGACTCAAGAACCGCAGACAATGGCCCATGAACAATGTGGTCGGACACAATGAAAGGAACACGCAAGTTGATAGGCCAGCAATTGGAATATTAAAGCACTATTGAATGTTTCGCCCGATAAATTGCAAAATATATACGTTGGCATTTCACTCACATTAAGGAATTTAAATATGAAAACTTGGAACAATACCTCGCGATCACTCGACTAGACAGCGCAGTTCCATACTACGCTCACATATCCCTACTATGAAGGACGTTTAAAACCAACATCGATGCGTATAAAAGCTATAATAAGAAAACGCAAATTGTCTTATTTACTCACGTCTTACATCGAAATACTGTTAAAAATATGATCATGAATCCCTGGGAAGAGGACCTTTTCTTGGATAAAAAGTTAAGCTATGACTCTGCAGCTTTTATAAAGTGCATATCGATTAAATTTTCTTGATATTCAATTAAATAGTATGTGTGTATACGTAACAAACGAACAACATTATATATTGGAAAACAACAAAAATGGATATTATGTATCTAGATTTAAAGATTATGCGAATATTCATTTTCTGATTACTGTTATGGAGGGGATTACTAAGTTCATTATTAATTTTGTGTAAAAATTAATAATTATTCATTTTGATTATCAGAATTAAGTCTGTTAATGCTGACTAGGTTGATTATAACAAATATTAAGCAGACAAGAACTGGAAACTAGTTAGAATGTAGAATTACCTAATAAAATCTGTTCAAGAAGTCATTTTGTTTAAAGTATTTCAATATGAAAGACTGTATGTCCTTTTAAAATTGAAATTAAATCCAACACGGATCACATGTTTTTTTATTATTATTTAATAACAAAACCGTATCAAATTTCATAAAAAAATAATAGAAGTTATCAATATAAACAGAGTCATTATATTCAAGTCAGACTAAAAACAAGTTGTAAATCATCTATGATTTGAGAGGTCATAATATAAATCAATTAATATATTTTATTTTGGATACGGATTATAAAATGTGGCGACGAAATCTATTTTTATGAGTTTTGGCGCGTTTTAATTTTAATATTTCGTCACACTATTTTTCTAATTGAATTTAATTTTTAGTAATGATAAGTTAAGGCCAAAAAACTTAAATCTCGCGGCCCTCTGCTAAAAGTATTAAAATTATTTCTTCCGGCTCTTTCATGAGGAGTGCTCTGAGGAACTGTTTGACTTGGTACCACCGTCACCATTCTACCAACGTACCACTCGACATCGTAGCAGGGTTCATCCATTTCACCTGGAAACGTTATGGTCTTCAACTGTATGTTACGTACATGCAAGCTCTAGAATTAACTACCTGCTGCTGTGTTTCCCGAGCGCTATGACATGTACTTTAAACGAGGTTTAAGAAGAGTATTTTCTTCACGGTAGGCAACGGTCTGGCTGTGCCCCTGGTATTGCAAAGGTCCAAGTGCGACAGTATTACTTATCATCAGGTGTGCTGCTTGCTCATTTGCCACCGTTGGCAATAAAAAAAAGTTGTAAACATCTGTTAACACTTGCAAGAAATTTCAATCTCTAACTCGCTTGCTAAGCATTGCGATTACTGTATTATTCCCACAGTAGAAGGCCTATGTAGAATGATATATATATATATATATAAACTCATTTGCAAAAAAAACGGGCGGTTTTGATTTTCATTCATATTTAAAAAGATACCAATACCAAAAAGGTTTCAATCGTTTGTACACGTTACTGGCCGGTTTAAAAATGCTGTGGTATTTAAAAAAGTACGTTCTAAATTCAATTTTTCATTTGATGTTCATTTTTACAGAAAACCCCTTTTTATCCTACATTTTTGGCGCGAAGTTCCAGAAGTTAACATCGACTTTCATAACTTTTATTCAATTTTTATCGATTAATTTCATATCCTTGACTGTCAAAGCTTTATTTAATGCTGTTTGGCTGTATCAAAAATGGTAGATAAAGTGGTAAAAGCTACCAAAATTATCGCGCTGCTTGAAGAGGGTTGCAGCCAATGTTTCGTGGCTAGGAGGCTAAATGTTAGTCGCTTGACAGTCCAAAGGACCTGGCAGCGATATCAGGAGACTGGTTCCGTCGAGAGAAGGCCTGGTTCTGGAAGAAAACCATATACCCAACCACGGGATGATCGTTTTCTTGGGAGTCGCGCATTGAGAAATCGCAAATCTTCGTATGTGGATCTTAAGAACAACCTCCAAGAAGTAAGAAATGTGCATATTAGTTTATGGACGGTCAGGAGGAGGCTTCTCGCTGCCAATATACGCAGTCACCGCCCGGCCCGCGGCCCCAAATTACTCCGTGAGCACAGAGTTCACAGGCTTAGGTTCGCTAGAAATTGTGAATCATGGACTCAAGACGATTGGAATAGGGTTTTGTTCTCTGATGAAGCCAGGATATCTCTGTTCGGTGAAGATCGACGTCGGCGAGTGCTAAGAAGACAAGGAGAACGCTTTGCAGAGGCATGTTTCGAAGAAATCACACCTTATGGTGGGGGCTCTGTTATGTTTTGGGCAGGAATAAATTCAATGGATCGTACAGAGTTAGTCTTCATTGAAAACGGCTCACTGACTGGGCATCGATACATAACGGAAGTTCTAATTTCTCATGCACAACCCGCATTGGCCGCTCTAGGTGAAGACTCGATTTTTATGGACGACAATGCTCGCGCCCACCGATCCCGCGATGTTAATGCGTATGTGCAAGAGGTCGGCATTCGTCGTTTGGATTGGCCAGCTCGAAGTCCCGACCTCAATCCCATAGAGCATGTCTGGGACGTTCTGAAACGGCGTGTGAGATCAGTACACCCGGCTCCGCAGACCATCAGAGAGCTGAAGAATGTGATTACTGCGGAATGGGAACGTATTCCGCAAGCAAGTATCCGGGATATACTCGCTAGCATGCCCAGACGAATTCAAGCTGTGATTTTAGCTAGAGGGGGTCACACTCGATACTAAACATTTATCTGCTTTTACTTTATTAAAGAAAAACAAACAAAAAAACTTTTTTATTTTTACTTCATGAGCATATGCACTACTAGCGAATATACACTACTAGCGAGGTTTAGCATTATTTCCCATAAATTGTATCTAAATTTTATGAAATACTGATGAAAACGATTATTTTCTTATTAATTTAGCAAATTGTGTGGATAAAACTACCTATAATTATCAAACAAAGAAATATTAACATTTGAAATGGTTCATTGCTTAGGTGCCCGTTTTTTTTGCAAATGAGTGTATATATATATATATATATATATATTCAGGATCTCGGAAACGGCTAAAACGATTTTGTTGAAACTTGACATACTAGAGGTTCGGGTCCAAAAAATCGATCTAGCTAGGTTTTATTTATAGAAAATGTTGTTTTGTCCGTGTTTTTAGCAAAATAAACAATGACATTAAATTTTAAAAGAATATTAATTCAAATTTCGTTGGCATTCAAACAGCGTCGGTTCGAATCTCGGTGTTATTATTATTCTCTTTTTGTAATTTTTTATATATTTTTCATTATTTATTTTTTATTTTTTATTAATATATATCTAAATAAATTCGATAAAAATATGCCGAGTGAAGCTTGGTCAACCAGATATTGTATGTATAATATACGCATCATCTCAGCTCATATACGTCCTATTATTGGACTCGAGCTTTCATTTTTTGGGAAATTGACCTATAGTAGGTCAATTAAATTTAAATTAAAAATCGAAGTATAGTAGACAGATTTTTCTGGTCAGTATCATCGCAGCCCACATAGGTCCCACTGTTCGGCTCAGGTCTCCTCCCGAATGGGAGGAAATTTGACCTACTATACCATCCTGGTCAGACATGTTGGTATAAGGTTTCATTACGAGTTTTCGTTCTCTTGCACAGATGTGTGCATGTTATATCCCTTAGTGGTCTCTCACGACATCCACGGGCAAGATAGGGAGTGGTGAATTGTATTCTTACTCCGGCAGATTCAGATTGGTTGTTTTTTATTTTGAGTTTTCTTTCTTTTACCATAAATGTTATTCTTTAGACTTCTACGGCACTCATAGGTGAAATAGGGCGGTGAATTGTATTCTTCCTCCGTCATCATACGAAAAATATATATCAGGAATTATTATGTACCACTGAGTGGAAATATAATATTTACTGACAACTTGTGTGATAATATTGTAAACGTCAACATTTACCAGATGGTTGGTAATACAGGATAACTTATAACTCGATCGGTTTGCTTTCACCTCATACTTGTACAACTTTGAAACAAGTAGAATGTACTTAACACGTAATAAGAGTATATTAGTGATTGACAATTTATTAAACTTACGTATTTTTTGTTACCCAAGACAAGAGTTTATTTTCAGGTAGTTTTTTTATTAGTGGAAGGTAGCTTTTATTCTTCTTCTTCGCAACCCACATAAGTTCCACTGTTGGGCTTGGGCCTCCTCCACAATGGGAGGGAATTCGACCTAATATACCATGCTGGTTAGATATGTTGATATAGGGTTTTATTTCGAGTTTTCCTTCTCTTGCACAGATGTTATGTGCATATTATATCCCATAGTCGTCTTATACGACATCCATGGGCAAGAGAGGGACTGGTGAATTGTATTCTTATTCCGTCACAATACAGAAAGTAGCTTTTATTAAATTTATGATTTGAAAAACCTGTATTTAAAACCTGTAATTATTTATAAAATAAAGCAGTTACAGATTTTTTTTAAAAGAAGACATTTTTCAAAAGTTAACTAGAATTATTGTATGTATTTGGAGGCTACGATATAACAGTTGTATACTATAGTTAAATATAATTAAAAAAAATATAATACCTATCAAATACCCATTTATCATTCACGGGCTACAAAGGCCATTTGACACCTCGAAAATTGTAATTGTCAACTTAAACTTTGGAGGATTTTAAAAACATTATTAAAACAGAAATACTTGTATATCGTGTAAATATCTCCACCGCAGAATTCACATTAAATGACTAAGAAAATAGGATTAAAATTTACTAAACATTTTCATATATTTCATAAACTTTACAAAATTTAACCATCTTTACTTTTATCTATCATTGCTACATAATTTATAGCATGTAAAAATTAAAACCCGATTATTCTGATCCTTTGCAGTTTTGGAGATATGATTGCTTGATAATATGCAGCATTTGTAAGCTATAAAATTTTTTTTTTGAGTCTCCTTTTCCGGCCTCAACTTATCGGAGCTGCGAAAGGGTGACGTGAGACGCATTACCCAACGTGTTGCCCCTCTCAGCGGGTGACCGGAACCTAAGCCTTGACTTTGATGGCCAATTTCCCAAACCTACGCGTATCATCCGATCTTGCGTAGGCTTAAAGCGAATCATGAATTTGAAGCAGGGATTGCGTACATATAATTTATCTTTGTCTAAATAACTATACAATACAATGTATCTTCTGATTGAAATATTACAATACTAAAATGAATAATAATTCAAATAGTTACAAAATCAAAATCAATCATCAACAACGATCAATCGAATTGTTCAAAAAACTATCGATATCATAGCAGTTCAATCGATAGAGCATATTTTCTCACCGACCGCTTGCAACACTGCGTTACTAGAGCAAGGTCGCAAGTCGCGGCCGAACGAATGTCAGCTAGCTTTCCACTTGTATAGTAATCATAATAACCCGAATCGATTCTGGTAACCGATGTCTCGAGTTCATATTGCACAAAGAGCATATTATCTTAATACAAATCAATTTTGCGTATGAACTCAATTTCCGTACAAGGTAATTATATTATCCACAGTTCTTTATCATAAGTCTGACTGTAATTTTGTGTATGTTCTTTGCGTGTATATTAAGTCTTCGGTGATATTAGATAACTAAATAATAAAAAAATATCTTAATATACTCTTAAAAATGCTAATTAATTCGTCTCTTTACTTGTCATCATCATCATCAGCACAGGTTATATACGTCCCATTACTGGGCTCGAGCCTCCTCTATATTGGGCGGAAAATTTACCTACTATGTCACGCCTGTCAGGCGGGTTGGTATAGGGTTTTATTTCGAGTTTTGTTTCTCTTGCATAGTTGTTATATGCACAAGATATCCCTTAGTCGCCTTTTACGATACCCACAAGTACGAGAAGCGGTGGGGAATTGTATTCTTACTCCATCATCACACGAAATCTTATCTCTTTACCTATGGTATCGTAAAAATTGATTAAGAAATTTAAATCAATGACATCACTGCAAGGAAAAGGAAAACTTTAAACGAAACTCTGTACTTGTCTTACTAGCGAGGTACTTTAAGTAAATTGGCCTCATATAGAATTTTGTGTTCAATAGTGGATATATATGAGATGAAAAACTTGAGGAAGAAAATAGAAAAACTATACTGTATCATAAATTCATAAGGTTCAAAATACAATCGCCATGACGAAAATCATTACAAAATACTGGTTTTATTTCTTTTATCTTCATGATCTACTCAATTTTGTATTTAGTTGGGTGCCTCAGCATAACATATTTATTTTTTAATCGAATCGATTCATCACGTATTGTTTGTTCGTTAATTTGAGGATGTATGCATTTTTTATGGGACATTTTATTATATAAATCGATTGATGTGTGAAAACAAGAACATTTATTATCATATTGAACTAATTACAAACATTTGAATTGTTATAAATAGACATAGAAAACAATACTAGTAATTCACATCAATGTCGCAATTCCCATACTAATTCGTAACCGATCCCGTAATTCTGTAAAATATACTTAAGCATTTTTAATATGTAAAATAATCGCGGCGTTTCTATTCACATTAACTCCTATTTATCTGTCATAATTCTTTCATGCGAGTCATCCCTTCACATATTTACATCACTGTAACTTCTGTAAGTTGTAATCGATAATAGTCTTTATAAATGACACTGAAGTTTGACCCTCAGGAAGCTTTTAATTGTTTTGAGGCTGGCAACTAATTTAATTACGAAAAAAAACATAAGGCACAAACCACGCCGTACATTTCTGGATCACATTCGAGAAGCGCTGGTGAAAAGTCATGTTAGGAGTATACATAGCCGTAGAGAATGCACGAATACTTTGATAAGTATGAGGGAAGCGATGGAAATATTTCAGGATCGTCGATATTGTAGCAACCTGCAGTCTCTAACTACCTATCTGGGCACCAAGCGTGAGGATATGTATATGTCTATGTAGAAAGACAAGAATAATTAGAAATAGAAAGAAAACTTGCCTTCTATGCAAAATGGAAGACATGAACCAAGATTGACTATTGATAGATGTTTTACAGCTACCAGAAGAGCAGCAGTACAGTAACTATTTACCCCGAATAAAATGTATAAAACTAAGTATAATGTAATCAGAAATCGATTGTTCAATGCAAATTCTGTAATATCGATTTCGATGATCGTTTACTAATTTATCAAGGTGTATGTGTGTACGAATGCATGAAATTACAACTTATCAGATTTTACATACAGAATACATTTTACACTTAACTGATTTAGGTGGAAATTATTTTGTAATATTTTTGACCATTACATGAGTCAGAGTTTTATTGGAATATAAATTTTTGTTTTTAATATATATATAGTTCTAATTATTGTTTGCATCTTGTTATGTGCGGCTTTATAAATTCTAATCGTCAAGTTTTATATGTAATGAAAAGCTCGTGCAAAAAAGGGCTTAAGCAAAGGCTGCATCTTATACTTTTGTGCATTCATTACACTTTTATAAAATCATAGAGTTTAATATAATAATATTGTATTACCCTTAATACAATACTATTATATTAAACTTTATGATTGTATAAAAATAAAAAGAGTTTTATAAACTTAATCTATGCTATTCAAAAGTTATTAAGGAATTTTTAAAATGGTTCTTTTAATATACAATTTCACTTCTAATGTGCGTCTTTACGACATACCTTGCTACTTTTTTATAAGGTATCACTCTACATTAAGGAGTGTATGTAACGAACATTTTTTCCTGCCAGAAAATTGAAACTACGCAACCAAATTCACACTTGACACAATATATCGCTTATCATACCACCAGGTTATTTGTGCAGACATTAAATTAGTACTATAAAAAATTTAGTTGTTAGACTCTTTTATATCCATTCTGATAAATATCATTATATACAACAATAATACATAAAAAAAATCAAATGAAATGAAACTTATTAATGATTAAAATCCAACAAAAGTAAAAGCAATCGATTATAGTTTCATAACTCGATTTATGATTTAGAAGGCCGAACAACGAATGAACCGACACTCGAATTATACATCGTGTGAAAAAAACTGTAACGTTGCTTATTGGGAGGAAACCATATATTAGGGTCTTGTGAAATATCACCTATTGTTTGTTCGTTAATTGGAGGATGTATGTACTTTTTATGGCACATTTATTATATCCTTACTAATATTATAAATGCGAAAGTAAATTTGTTTGTTTGTTACACTTTCACGCTTAAACCACCGATTCGATTTCAAAAATTCTTTCACCAATGAAAAGCTATAATATCAGGCAGTAACATAGGTTATATTTTATCGAGGTATTCCCACGGGAACGGGAACTACGCGGGTAATGCGACTGAAACCGACGCGAAGCGAGGGCCGGTTGCTAGTTTGTTATTTAAATTGAGTGATTTATAAAAAGAACTTTTACTATCATATTGAACTAGTTACAAGCATTTCAATTTATATATTAATACGTGAAGCAAAAACTTTGTACCCCTTTTTACGAAAATTACGTGGATGGATGAAATTTGGTCCAGTTGAAGTATATAAGTATAAGGAGAAGTGTATAAAACTGAAATTTCATGTAATAATGAATTAGAAATACATTAAATTAATTAAAAAAGGCATTACGCACACTACCGCGTAGTCGCTACACACACACACACACACACACAAAGACACACACGCATACACACCCCAACGCTTACACACTTTTGTCTATGGTTAAAATGTCTGGTCGAACTGAATGTCAAACAACCTTAAATATGATAACAATGTCTAATAGACATTTGTACTTATATATTAGTTATTAGTGAAATACAGCTTGCTCAATATACAATTATACATAAATAAAATTAAAAGAAAATCGCGTAGGAGAATAATTAATTTAAATGAATTATGGCCGAATTTCGACCACTCGGCGACCACTAGGTTTTATAAATAGAGTATGTATTTTTAATTATATGCTTTGTAAAAATATTGTTAATATTTTTATAACTTGATAGTGGTTAGATATTAATCAGTATTTTAAATATAATTGTCTATGTCTGGAGGTTGATAAGTATTTTATTCAATAATAATAATAATACATTAATATTACATTTCTATCATTCTCTTTCTTCTAGGAAATTTAGGAGGATCTAATTATACGATATTGCATATTGTCTGAAAATAGAGTTTTATGACCAGTGCGTGTAGCTAGTGATGGTTTATGGTCTAATTGTAAGTGTCGGCATCATGCTAAGTATTCTGTAGAGCCGAGCTATGTTCATGATTTCTCTACGAGATATTATCAAGAATACGGAAAGTTGAAATAAGAATCAACATAGCCCGATGAATTAGCACGTTGAACTTACAATATGTAGGCCACATTGCTCCTCAAATGTACAACCGTTGGGGAAGTGATGGTTCTCCTTATAATTCCGGCATGCAGAGGCGTAACTATACCACCTGGGGCCCGTGGCAAATTCTTTGATGAGGCCCTATCAGTAACAACCATCACGTTGTACTTAGGTAAAATAAATGTTATATAAGTGAGGTACAATCAGATTCTCTAAGAAAAAGCTCACTCACAAATAATCCCGCTGGGTCGGGGCCCTCTCGGGTTGAGGGTCCGTGGCATTTTGCCAGCCCTGCCACCCTATAGTTACGCCACTACCGGCATGAATGAAACTTAGATAAACCCAAAATTAGGAATTAGAATGTTACAAGTATATAAAACAATGAATCACAGAACAAAATACTACCACGCTCCATGTCGTCAACAATCAGCTTCTATAATAAAAAAAGTATAATAGGTATATGCTCACATAGGCATCTAAGAATTTTTAAAAGTTTAGTAATAATTAAAAGCATGTAAGTATATATATTATGTGTACTATTTTTTTTTTATATATGTACGATAAGTTGTTAGAAGATTTGGCTGTATAAATTTGGTTTCCTTTACCTGTTCGATTAGACAAGTTAAATATTTTTGATAAGATTTTCATAACGTCAACTAAAATATTAACTAAAAAAATCTAATACAAACGCGATAAAATCCGTAAAAATAGGTTTATTTAAATGTGTAATACTCGCGTAAAAATCAGTAATTATTAAGAAAAAGAATGATCACCCGTGGTAGTTTCAGTAATATTTCAATAGTTTCACTTGCAATTAGTTCTGGTCCAAAATTCTATACAGTTTGCAGTATTGTTAGTTTTTGCACTTTTACCCTCTTAAAAAGCATCCATTTTGTATATATTTATATAACCATTGTAACAAAATGGCTTTCAATTCACAAGAAAGTGTCTATTCATGCTAGACTAGTGCTCAGACTCGTAGCGCGTTTAGACACCAGTGACATTTGACGATGAGTGCGACGCGCGAAGCTTTTACGTAATTGCTTTCTATTGTTTATTGTTATTAAATATATTATGGAGTAAGTGTTGCGTTGATAACTATATAGTTATTTATTTGCAACCATGTGAAAACTACTTATTACATATTCGCTTTTCAACACGTGTTTGTACTTTTTTGAATCGTTCTCTTTTTTTTTCGTTTTGATAATCATGCATGTTACAAACCGTCGTTGTGTTAAATGAATTAATTTCAATTTTAAATGAATTGAAGCCGTCGTCTCTAGTATCTATTAGCTTTTCTTTACTGTGGCTATTGTGGCTAATAAAGTTATACTATGAAATTTATTCAGCCAGCCGCCCGAACAAGCCGGCTTCCGAAAAGGCTATAGCACCATAGACCATATCCTCACGCTTCGGCAGATTATACAAAAGACCGAGGAGTATAATCGGTGCCTGTGCTCAGCGTTTCTGGACTATAAGAAAGCCTTTGATTCAGTCGATACTTGTGCGGTGCTGCAGTCCCTTCAGCGGGGCCAAATCGACCATCGCTATATCGAAGTGCTGAAGTGTTTGTATAGGAATGCCACAATGTCAGTCCGTATCCGGGATAAGAGTACGAAACCGATCCAGTTGCAGAAAGGCGTGAGACAGGGAGATGTCATCTCTCCGAAACTGTTCACCACTGCACTAGAAGATGTCTTCAAGCTCTTAGACTGGACTGGACTCGGCATCAACATTAACGGCGAATACATCACTCACCTTCGATTTGCAGACGATATCGTCGTTATGGCAGAATCCATGGAGGACCTTGGCACAATGCTCAATGATTTCAGCAGGGTATCCCAACTAGTGGATTTACGAATGATCAGGGACAAGACGAAAGTCATGTCAAATGCCCATGTCATTGTTGTACCGGTCCTAGTTGGCAATGCGATTCTCGAAGTTGTCGATCACTATGTTTACCTAGGGCAAACAGTCCAGTTATGTAGATCCAATTTCGAGAAAAAGATCAGCTGACGAATCCAACTCGGTTGGGCAGCGTTCGGGAAACTTAAGAGGATCTTCTCGTCCAACATACCTCAGTGTCTGAAAACACAGGTCTACGACCAGTGTGTGTTACCAGTGATGACTTACGGCACGGAAACGTGGTCCCTAAATGTAGGCCTCATATCAAGGCTCAAAGTCGCTCAGCGTGCTATGGAGCGGGCTATACTCGGGATTTCTCTGCGAGATAGAATCCGGAAAACGGCAATCGGCAGAAGAACGGGTGTAACCGACATAGCACGAAGAATTAGCACGCTGAAGTGGCAACGGGCAGGCCACATCGCTCGACGAACCGACAACCGCTGGGGAAGAAAGGTTCTCGAGTGGCGACCACATATCGGACGACCCAGTGTAGGACGCCCCCCCACTAGGTGGACCGACGACCTAGTGAAAGTTGTTGGGCGTCGTTGGATGCAGGCGGCACAGGACCGCACACAAGGGAGGCCTACATCCAGCATTGGATGGCAATAGGCTGAAATGATGATGATGATGAAATTTATTGTAGAGCTCGAAAATAAATTAAAAGTACTGTTAGGTTAGTTAGTTCATATTATCACAAATTATTACTCTTAATAGAAGAAATACTCTTCTATACTTAATAGAAGAGTTGTCGGTATTGTATTACGTAGAAGATCATCAATTTATTCAAAATAACAATTTAAAATACTAAATATAATATATACCTAGAATATATTTTTCATGATCCTGCCAAAACTTTTAAATCTTTTGTTGTTATCTCATTCATTCATTCACAAATAGGACTTCTATTTGTGAATGAATGAATGAGTAATTTATGGTATCAATTTGTCCCCAGACTGAACATCTTGTAAATCGTATTTTACATGTACTCTTCACTATAATATTCACAATATCATTACGTGTTATTATGCAAGTATTTTAACACAATTAGAAGTATTGTATGGAAGTTTATTGTACCCATACATATCTGCAAATAATTTTTATACAAAACTACATGTATACAGTATATATGCAAGCGAAAAGGTCAAAATATTATAAAGTGTTTAATGAGTTTTAAAGAGCAAAAATGAGCTTGTACAGTAGGGATGAGCGATATTAGTAAAATAACGATATTGAAATATAGCCAAATATCGATAAGTCGATATTATCGGACACAAAATATCGATATTTTGTAATATGGATATTTTATAATATCGAAAGTAACGGAAGAGAAATTCACCGGACAGATTTTGATGACCTTTTTTTTAGGAAATTTGTCGGGATGTATTAAGATACAGCGGGACTTACGATGAAATAAAATCCTCCGGACATATTTTGATGAGCTTTTTTTTTTTAGGAAATTTGTCCGGATGCCTAGGAACCACACATTTTATCAAAATTATGTTATTAATAATTTTTCATTTCATTGCAAAAGCGATATCGATATCATGTTAATAATATCGATATCGTGTTCATAATATCGATATGGCGATATTTCAAAGTTATAAATATCGATATTGAAATATCGATATTTCGGCAGTTGATATCGATATTTCAACAATATCGATAAATATCGCACATCCCTATTGTACAGCAATTAAATTCCACATACTTGATGACACAACTTTTTTCAAAGCGCGTGTTTACACGGTACCACATACACCATCAATTTCTTTGTCGCATATAATGATACTCCATACAGTTTTATGTTATTTATATTAAACATAAAACTCAGGCATAGATTGTTTCTCGGATAAAATAAACTGCATGCAATAAAGTACCAAAATAATTGAAGGTCTTACAGAATTCGAAATTGCCTTGCTACAGAAATTTACACGGTCAGTTCGTGGTTTAATACTATTTAAATTAGAATCAGTATAAAATGCAATAGAACATTATATTGCTCAAATGACTTCCGAAAAACCCGGTAACAGTAACAATAACATAACACGATAAGCGTATAAGAAACTAATTTCAATTAACCACTAGGACACATTGGCGGATATGATTTCAAACAATACCTAAATCCTATTTAGATCCGTTTCTTATCAGCAAATAATAAATTGACCATAGATTAAAAATATAAAACCAATGACTGAACTAATCAATGTAATCTTTCATTCGTTCAGTTCCTGCTTTTTTAATCGGACCAAGGTCGCGTGACATTCCACCTTGTAAAAACATATGATACTATTTTTATTTCCGGAAGGAAATATTAAAAATGTCATGCTTTTATAAATGTCATGTCCCAAAATAATTGGTAATTAAATATCATAACTCTCAAATTGATAAATGAATACAAAACAAATATCTAAAACAGTATGATTTTTTGTAAATTATAGACGTAATTTTTAAGGTAAATAAAATTAATATAGTTTTAAATTTATGCGGTTAAAGAAAAGGTCTTTTGCAGACTAATCAAAAACTAAATTGTATTAAAATAAGTTGGTCTTAGAGCAGTCTTTTTAATGAGATATTCAAATATTGATTGTAATTTTTCTTAGTGCCCTTTTTGTTAATTACTTAACCCTCATATTACTTCATGAATGCTTAAATGGATCAAAATATCACCTCGAAATCTACCATAGAGTTGCAAAAACAATCGAGGTCAGATCGCCACGTAATCTTTATGTAGCGCAAGCGTGGCTGAGCGAAACACTTGGCTACTTTCGATCTCAGTAGATCGCGCTTTCGTTTTTACTGCGCGCGTAACCGTATGTAATGCCTGACGTCATAGCCTATTTGTTTTTAAATGCAATTAGTTTTGTTTGATTTTACATTGTATTAGATGATTAATTTGGCATTTTGTAAAGAGGAAGTAGTCCAAAATATTTTTCAATGAATTTTTATATTTCTTTTTATTTTATAATCTACACGTTTCATTGTAATTTGTATATCTCCTTCGCATTGAAAGATAAACTGTACGGTTTTATCAAGAGTTACTATAGATTTTCAATGTGCAATTCTCCTGAGTCTCTTCGTCTCGCTTAGCTCATACAAGTCCTATCACTGGACCGGAGTCTTCCCAGTAGGAGGGAAATGCCCTACAATACCATGCTGGTCAGTCATGTTGGTACAGGGTTTTATTTCCACTTTTCCTTCTCTTGCACAGATGTTATATGAATATTATATCCCTTAGTCGTCTGCTATGACACCTCGTCACCATACGAAAACTTGTGTTTATCATAAATTCTTCGTGTGGTGATAGATTAAAAAAACAATGTGTTACCCCGTTCTTGCCAACAGGTGATCGTAAAAGACTACTATGAGTTGCAAAGACATAACATCACTGTAACAGAAATAATAATAAAATTAAACCCTTTATTCGTCAAATCGGCGTGGTATAAGTGAATTTCTCTGTCATTGTGAAGGAGACTTGAACCCAGGAGTTGCATGTATATGAGCTGAGATTCTTTTATAACGGTGCATAGATGGCATGAGAGTTAAGATCAACCTATCGTGCCAGTGTCGTGATTTCGAATCCCACACTGGACGACACTTTGTGCGATCTAAAAATTGTTATTCTGAGTCTGGATGTAATTTATATCCGTTAATTATAGGTTTGGAAAGCAACACAAGGATTATTTCCTTAGTGCACGGTGTTATCTATAAAATACAAAGAGAATAAAGATCTACTGACATCTCTTCATAGTCTTTTAAAAGAGGTGGAAGACATGTTATATAGAGCCAATTTGTCTACAACGATCAAACAAGATGAAATGAATATTTTTGCCTCCTCCATAATGGAAGGGTAATTGACCTACTATACCACGCTGGTCAGACGTGCTCTCTCGCATAGATGTTATATGCGTTTTATATCCCTTAGTCATCTCGTACGATCACCCACGGGTAAGATAGGGGGTGGTGAATTGTATTCTTACTCCGTCACCACACGGACTATATACTCGTATATGTAATTATATTTTCGTATATAACAATCAAGTTAGTGAAGGACACTTTTGCTCTTATAACGAGTGAATAGGTAGAGTATTATTTAAATTATTCAAGTAAATTATAAATTTACATACTAGTTATACACAAAAGTAATTAATATTGATTATAATTTGCTTTTTTAACATTTACTATATTTGCCCCGTTCCTTCCCTTTCCTGTCAAATGTCAATATATTAACAATCAGACACAGAAAGATTATTATATAATATAATTGGTAAGATTGCCAAGTGAATTGACGAACGCAGTATACAAAGGTTGTTATCCATTCATTTTTGGTAACCTCAGAACCGATTTTCACTACTTCCATAAGAAAGTAAGTAATAAAATTTAATATAAATAAGAAATTATTATACTACAAAATGTTTTGGATAGCCATCTTCAAGATATGAAGAATACCGAGGAACTATTATCACATGAATCATGTAAAATTTTACAAATAATGTGCCATTTATTTATTTCAATTATTTTCAAAATCAAAAGCACTTGTAATACACGAGTAGGTACAGTACGAATTTTATATGTCAGGTAAGCGCATTTTCTATTGAATTTTTCACTTTATACTCGAGTATTTTGAAATGAAGGAAAAGAAAGAATACAGGATAGAACCAAGGTGCAACAGGATATAAGAAACTTTTATTACTTCTAATGAACAGCTTCCATCTTGCTGTTGAAGTTCTGGAAGCTGTTCTGTAGAATGTCGACACGTGTTTTGGCTCTAAACGAGGCATTCTCTGGAAGACTCTACTACAAATCCACAGTAATAACTATCCTAACCTATCCTATTATACTGTTTCTTTATTGAACTGTAAAGTACATATATTGTGAGGTATATTTAAACGTGAGATAGTGGTAGGTCTGCCGTTCTGCACTCTATTTCAAATTAAGAATATATTTCAGCCATGTACCGCTTAATTCAAACCGATCCATATTTTTTTAATCTTATCTATGGCACATACTATCGATTAAGTTTTTAAAGAAATTATGTCGTGTAGCTATAGCAAATATTAATCATAATTATAACTTTAGGAACAGTTTATATAAGCATTTATACAGACAGTTCTAAATTACTTCATCAAAAACATAAAAACGTTTTGAAACGTTAAAATTGTGTATCTTTTGCCTAAGTTTATCAATTATGAATTTAATTATTGCATAGATTATAATTATCGATCAAAAACAATATGATTTAATGTGTTCTAACAGTGGTTTAATCAAATAATAATTATTATTTTTGTTTTCATTTTAAAAACTAAATCACCTTAATTGAAAATATAGTTGATTAGGAATTCCCCACGGTTGAGTTGATTATATTAAATGACGTTATATATATTACAATTTAGGTATTTTCCGTTTTAGTTTCTTTTTTCATTTATTATTCCGCGGTAGGAATAAAATTAACTTATTTATTGTTTCCTAAAAATATCTAATTAATTTATAATATAATAATAAATTTACGATCTAGTCACGTCAAAACAAACTCCTTCATAATTTATTTGTTTTTTAGTTAATGAATATTACAATAAACATAAAAGAAGCTAATTACGTAACCACTTATCATGAAATTGGCAGAACGCTGAGCACATTATTCATCAATATATTGACATTATAATAGTATTAACATAAATATGTTATTATGAATAATTAATCTATTATTTAATATAAAGTTATTAATTAATATGTTTCCACGTTGGCGCCGAAAATATAGAAGCCCATTGTATTATGAAAATACAATTCTCATACCAAATAATTTAATCATCTATTCGCTACTACCTCCCCGAAATGATATTAAAATCAGCAATCAATTTAAAGTTATAAATTAGCGTGTTAGATAAAATGAAAAATGTGGGTTGTCTCTTTCATTATCCTTATTAGTGTTGCCCAAATGCAAGACCAAGACGAGACTTGGACCGGTCTTGGTCTTGGTCTTGCAACATCACACCTGGTCTCGTCTTGGTCTTGGTCTTGCGCACCCGAGTCTTGGTCTTGGTCTTGGTCTTGCGCACCCGAGTCTTGGTATTGCAGCAAGAGTCTCGCAAAGTTTTGCAGTTAGAATAACGTAACAGTAATTTATCATGGCAATGAAAAATCCAACTAAATTAATCAAATATCCTATCCTATCTATCCATCTGCTAGCCTATAGTTCACTATTGAATACAATACTTACCACTGGAGAAAATTACTCTTCTATTCCCCTGGTGTTCCATTAGTTACTACGTTACTACTCTTATGACAGGACTTTCGACCCTATTTTCTTAAGACGTCACCACACGAGGCAGTTGATACAATAAATTTTATGTCATTTTATAATCAATGCGATATTTTACAATTAATGCGATTGTTTATATTCCCCTTCAAGTTAAGTGGTATGTATCTATTGAATTTCCAGTTTAGTTACTGATACTCTGGATACTTGAAAAAACCTGTTGCTCTATTGCCTATATAAATACTTTGGTCGCTGGATCCACGTAGCTCTTAATATACTATTTATTCAAGAACATATAAAACTGATTTAAAATTTTATGGTTTTAATACTTGTAAAATGTATGATATTCGTCGTCATCGTCACAGCTCATAAAAGTGCCACTGCTGGGCTTAAGCTTCCTTCCAGTAAGAGGAAAATTGATCTACTATACCACGCTGGTCAGACATGTTGGTACAGGGTTTTCTTTCTAGTTTCACTTCTCTTGCACATATGTTATATACACAGGGTGTATCAGGTTATGGGACAACTGTTCATGTATGTTGCAGTTCAACAGTCATTGATCATAATTAGAATGTATATTACACAAAAACAATATAACGTAAAAGTTATAGTGATTACAAAAATGTGTGTCTAAGAGTTTATGCCTTAAATTTTATGCATTATGTAGGTATGTACAGACAGGATATATGTAAGCATGTAAAATTTCGACAGTATAAGTAGGTATTAGATTTGCGCGAACCTTTCAATGGTTACGTAGGTACAAAGGCGACTTATCAATGGTCATCGGCCGATCAGCTGATTTATGTTAAAGCGAAGTTTGTCTTGCTTATGCAAACGTAATCATTGATTTATTCAAATTCTAATGAACATTTAACAAAATACGAATATGTTGTAGATTAAGTATCATTCCTTTATACATTTTAATCAATTTACACGGAAAAACGATGACAAAATTGAGAACTTATATGTCTCTCAATTCATTAACGAATCGATATTTTTATTTCAATTTTTTTTCATGGGTTCCTAACACCATTGCCCGATCCGATTTGATACGACATCCACGGGTCAGAGAGTGGTGAATTATATTCGTACTCTGTCTTTTTTTTGTGTGTGTGTGTGTGTAGCTGTTGGTCGCAGATGACCTTGACAGCTTAACGCGGTCAATGGGTGAGCGCTGATGGCTCTCAACCCGGTAAGTAAGTTAATCCGACATCTGACATCCTCGTCATCTTCTTCTTCAAGAAGATGACGAGGATGTCGGACCGCGGATAATTTTGAGGGGACGTAGTTTACCGCCCCAACCACTAGTGGATTGGGGTGAGTCGTGGCAGAGGCAAAATAGCGCTGGGAGCAACGCTTCATGTACTGCCTGATGGTGATCGTACTCTGTCCCTACATGGACATTTATATAGATTAATTGTAGGCATATTTCTATGTCCAACAGTGAACGTCGTTGGGCTAATGAATAAACGGATATATAAATATGTATAATGGGCAAGAGCACTCTCGTGATTACGGTATTTTTGTCCTTAAGCCTTTCCAAAGAGTAATTCTGAAAACCAACACCAACATTGGGAATCGATTGGCCAATAGATGGATATCTCAAGGCTGATTTGACTTGCCGTGTAGTGACGGAGTAAGAATATAATTCATCACCCCCTATTTTACCCGTGACTGCGAACCCACGACTAAGGGCTATAATATATAACATCGGTGCAAGAGAAAGAAAACTTGACATGTATGACCTGTAAGAACACGGCCGATCACCGTGGCGATTCCCCTCCGGCCACGGCCGATTCTCCTCCTGTTATGTAGAAGACACGAGCTCAACCGTATATAAGCTGAAATGGTGATTTGAATTAAATGCAAGACCGCGAGACTCTTGCAGGCCCAGTCTTGGTCTTGCTCAAGTCTTGCAGGGCCAGTCTTGGTCTTGGTCTTGCAAAAATTAAGCGGTCTTGGTCTTGGTCTCGGTCTCGCATTTCTCACAAGACCAAGACCAAGACCGCAAGACCAAGACTTTTTTGGGCAACACTAATCCTTATTAAGTGGAGATAGTGGTTAGCTGAATGAGTATCAAACTAGTCGATGATAAAAAAGTAAGTTTAATATATTAAATTGACCTTACTATAATGTCATGCTGGTCGGACAGGTTGATATAGGATTTGATTTCGAGTTTTCTATCTTTTACATAAGTGTTATATCATTTAGTCATCTTTTACGACATCCACGGGCAAGATATGGAGTGTTGAATTGTATTCTTAATTCGTCAACACACGGAAATTTAATTTTACTTTTTTCTATTTCAAACAAACATGAAATAGAATAAATAGAGTAGTTGCTATGGCCACAATTTATCTTGGAAATAGGTAAACTATTACATACTTTCCGTATTAAAGACATCAGCCCAAAGGAATGAGTGCTACATTAACTGTATTGTACTCATCTTTGTGATAGAAAATAAATAAATATATGGATATAGTATTAGAGGATCTAGTCACCAAGAAATAGACGTCAAGCATAGTTTGGCAAACGAGAGTGTTATCAATAATAAGATTTCAATAAATATAATTATTATTTGTACGAGTTGTGTTTTTATTGGGATTAATCCCGCCACACTATTCCCATCACTGTAACTCCTGTAAGCTAGGAGCCATAATGATTTCCGTATAAGACACTGAGGTTTGACCCTCAGGAAGTCCCGGGAAACGCTTTTAATTCTCTTTGAATCCGCAAAATGCAGAGCATTTTATGAGTTTACATTGATGCCTAATAAACTAGTCAGTAATAACCTATACCAGTTTAAGTGTCAAAAATCGGCTAAGACAGTGCAGCAGTAAATTTTTAGTAGTAGTTCATGGCAAACTTGTAATCGCAACTGCGATCACCAACTATTCCACTCGTAGTGACCTATTCCAACATTGAATGTAGTACGTAGAACGTAGTAGGTACACTGATAGATTTTCTGTGTAGTAAGAATACAATCGCCATACCCTTTTGTACGTTCAATGAGTGGCTTTTTTTAGGTAATTCATGGGTGACGCGGGGTCCCATAATCTACTATATTCCTCCCCTTTCGCCATCAGGCTGATCTGTGGCCAGAAAGAACCGTGAATGTCGTAAAAGATGATTAAGTGTTTAGTACAAATAACATCTATGCAGGCGAAAGAACATTCGTAAACTGTATTCTTACTCTGTCAGCACACGGAGAAACATTGTTTAACATTTGTTGACCTTTTAATACATTGTTTGAATAATAAAATAATACTACATTGAATTTTAATTTGACAATCACGTGTTATTAAGTTTATTACCGTTTTAATTATTAGCAGAAATATTGCGAGATTATAAAAAGTCGCCCGGCACTGTGACAAGCCAAGTATTAAAATGTTATTATTTTTTACGACACTTTAAACTAATTGAGGAGATTAGACAATATTTGGCTGTGATCTATGTTTTATAGCGGGTTATTTGTGAAGAATTTAAGCAATTCACCGTCAAATTGCATATCTTAATTGGCGTAATAATCGTAAATTGACAATTTGAAAATTTTGCAAATATAACAAGAGTCGTATAATTTGCTGCTTTTTTATGAACATATACTAAATGTGAATACAAGATAAACAGATTTATAAATAAAACTATTTTTAACGATTTTATTGCGTTTGTATGCTGTGAAGTGGTCGGGCGACAAAAATCAAATACAAACGCGATGAAATCCGTAAAAATAGTTTTATACTCGCGTAAAAATCAGAAATCATTATAAATAGATACATTTCTATAAATCTTATACGTAGATAAATTAAAATGTAAAAGGCCATGCTATTTTATAATCGAATTGAAAAAAGCGGGGTGAAAAAATTATAAATCAAAATATCACAGTCATTTACATTTTTCAATCTTCCTTTCTTACAGTGATGTTATTTATGGTACTTAGTCGGCAATTATAATATTCGTAGAACAAATATGATAGTAAAAACAATTGTCAACACATAAATAGTGAACCCTACTTGACAATATTCATTTACCATTTAAATTAGTAAATACACCTGACTGTATATTAATTATGTAAAAATTCAATAATTTTCCAAGAATCAAAAACATTTTAGCATGTCCATAAAATGTGTCACCGTATCAAAGCTATTGTCCAACCTGACCGGTTTACAACTAAATAAAAAAAAATGGCGTAAATAAAACAAATCAGACAATACGACATTTGATTGTTCTGTTGTTATATAAAAAATATATATTAAATACATGCAAATTGACATGTATTTTTCCATATCCGTGAACCAATAAGATATATATATATATATATATATTTATGTTTCAAATGTCAAATAAATCAATTAATGAAATAATGTTGCATTGTGACGCCATTTTGCTCTTAGCCAATACATATTATAGATAAAAATTGTTTCGAACTACGTCGATTAATATTTCGAAATCATCTAATTTTTTTTCTTTTTTTTTGGGAGTGGGTTACGATCGGCGCACTCCTCGCACCGCTCCGTCCGGGGCGACAGAGAGGCGTAAGCACACACACCCGTAACCCACCCATATATCACGTCGCCTTCGTCGTTGGGTCGACCACCGGTGCAGAGTTCCTTGTCTTCAGTGGAGGACCCGATGGAATACTCCGAAGGAGTACCCTCTCCCGTCGACGTCTCCTACTGGGACGCCAAACGCCATCGCGAGGCTAACCTCTCCACGGGTACCCGAACTAAATCTCCGGTCCGGTCACCAGCAGCCTCTCTCCGCGGGTGCCCGGACTGAAATCATCTAACTAATGTGCCTTAAATCAGTTTTATTTTATTAATTCATTCATTTCATTTTAGCGCTGGGCTAGAGCCTTCTCCAAAATAGGAGATAAATCTATACTAACTTTACCACGCTCGTCAGACGTGTTGGTATAGGGTTTTATTTCAAGTTTTCTTTCTCATGCATAAATGTTATATGCATATCATATCCCTTAGTCGTCTCTTACGACACCTACGAGCAAGAGAGCGACGTAAAGGCCCAGTAAGTAATTTCAAGTAATTCTATTTAATGTTTCAGATTTCTACAGAGCAGCGTCTGTGGATTAAGCTAGATCATCTAATTAAAAGATTGCATATGAAGAACGAGTTCTCAGATAGCCCTAATAAAAGTTAGGTGGAAGGAAAACCACGTAGTTTTATGAGTTAACTGCGTATTTGTATCAGGAGTCTTTCTTAACTCCTTCATTGGCGAAGGAGTATCTAAAAACATTTCTTTGGTTTAAAAAATTTAGTATGCTTTATAATAATTATAGCATAAATGATTTTCATCTTGTTCTATTTTACAGCTAATGTAAAAAGTGTTGTTGAACCGAAGCCACTTCACAATAAAAGTCCTATTTCCCTTATCTAAAAGATCATCATCGTCATCATCATCGCAGCCCACACGTCCCACTGTTGGGCTCGGGCCTTCTCCACAATGGGAGAGAATTTAACCTACTATACCGTGCTGGTAAGACATGTTGATATAGCGTTTTATTTCGAGTTTTCCTTCTCTTGCATAGATCTTATGTGCATATTATATCCCTTAGTCCTCTTTTACGACATCTACGGCCAAGATAGGGAGTGGTGAATTGTATCCTTAATCCGTCACCACACGGAATAGGGTATCTAAAAGATACCCTAGATCAATGCTGAGGCAATATGGGCTAATAAAGAAGTAGTATCTATATATTAATACGTGAAGCAAAAACTTTGTACCCCTTTTTACGAAAATTCCGTGAATGGACAAGTATGAAATTTGGAACAGTTGAAGTATATAATAAGGAGCAGTGCATAAAACTGAAATTTCATATAATAATGGATTAGAAATGCATTAAAACCATTAAAAGAGGCATTACGCACACTACAATCAAATCGCTGCACACACACACGTACACATGTGCACGCTTATACACTTTTGTTTGCGGTTAAAATCTCTGGTCGAACTGGATGTCAAACTATCATAATTATGATGACAATGTCTAATAGACATTTGTACTTTTATATTAGTAGTAAAATACAGCTTACTTAATATACAATTATATATAAATAAAATTAAAAGAAAATTGTGTAGCAGAAAAGTAATTTAGGTGAATTATAGCCGAATTTCGACTACTCGGCGACCACTCGTGTGTATGAAATAAACTTAATTTATATGAACAATCTCCCAAACAAATATAATTTTGGTATTTGTTATTATGACTGGTGTTTCGTAACATGTGTATGTAATGACCTCCGACTTATTGTCATGGGAAGAATAGATGAAATTCTCCCATAATTGTTATTGTGTTATGTCTTACAAAATGCGATGTATAAAAATGAGGAAGCGAGTAAGACGCATGTCGTATCAAAAATATAATTTCATGCTAACATACACGTTTTTATGGTAATTAATAGGAAAGTTTTGATTGATGGCATTACCATAGGAATAATAAATTATCCATGTGATTACGGAGTAAGAATACAATTAACCACCCCTGAGTGTTGTAAAAGACGACTAAAGGGAACTGCAGGTTACATCGATGCAAGAGAAGGAAAACTCGATACAAAACTCTATTCCAACATGTCTGACCAGCGTGAAATAGTAGTTCAATTTCTCTCTCATTGTGGAGGAGGCCTGAGCCCAGCACTGGGACTTATATAGACTGAGATGATGATGATGAATAAATAATACCAGTAGGTATAAACATGTCACTGTTGCGTTTAACGCAATTTTAAAATAATGGGCTATGGCAGAGGCGTAACTATACCACCTGGGGCCCGTGGCAAATTTTTTATGAGGCCCTATCAGTAAGAACCATCATGTTGTACTTAGGTAAAACAAATGTTATATAAGTCAGGTACAATCAGATTCATAAAAAAGAAAAAGCTCATTCAGAAACAATCCCGCTAAAAACTCATATTAGATAGGCTCTACTCACAATCGATTCGATACCGATACCAGTAAGTATCATCGGTACTTTTCAATCGATACTGATTGAGTACCGATACGATATCGATACCTAGATGATATCGATTCATCCCTAGACATTTTGGGCCGAGGCCCTCTCGGATTGGGGGACCGCGGCCCTCTCGGGTCGGGGGCCCGTGGCATTTTGCCAGCCTTGCCATCCTATAGTTACGCCACTGGGCTATGGTCTATCATTCGTTAAAAATAGTCAGTCAACATTCACGTTGGCACATGTTCGTATTCGAAAGTTTTTCGTTTCTTTTAAAATTACTGTTATTATTACTATTATATTAACATGATAACTAAATATAGTATGAATTGTTAATAAGAAAAAATTACTGCAAATTTAAAGTTTAATAGTTACTAGCCAAAAACAGTATAATTTTTCACATAATCAAATACAAACGCGATAAAATCCGTAAATTCGTTTTATTTATAATGTTTAATACTCGCTTAAACATCAGAAGTCATTACATAGAATCATTTTCTACTTGTACTCGCAATAAATTTGTACAAGAATGTGGGTTAAACTTTAAAATATAATTTCTGTAGCGGGTGGATATAAATAAGATATAAAATTGTATTTATGCTGAGATGATGATGATGACTCCTTTGTGATACTTGTAATATTCAAATCAATTGGTAGTAGCGTTAGGTAGTGCACGGTAGTTAAGAATATTACAAGGCAACATAAGCGTATGACCAATTAAAGCGATCTGTCAAAGGGGGGACGTCGGTCGAGGAGAGGGTATTCCTTAGGGGGTATTCCGTCGGGCAGACCACTGACGACAAGTCACCCTGCTCCGGTGGTCGGCCCAATGATGAAGGCGACGTGTCATGAGTGGTGTGCGTGCTTATGCCCTGCTGTCGCCCCTGACGGAGTGGAGCGAGAAGAGCATCGATCGTGACGTACACCCAAAAAAACAAACAAAAAAAAAGCATAGATTTTATCTCATTTTTTGGTTGTAAGATCTGAATTTGACTATATCCAGCCAGATTATCTTAATCGTTAGCATGAGGAGCTTAAGACGCTCATAACATATAGTGAAACCGCCCAAATGGACCACATTATATATAACGTGACCCGTCCATCTTATTTATGCCCGGCTTTAGGGCCCTGAGCCGTCACCCATAGTCCGCGTCAAGCTGTCAACACCAACTGCGGCTAACAGCTGAACACATATACACACTTATCATCTCAGCTCATACATATCCCACTATTGGGCTTTTTTTTGGGGTGGGCCACGGTCGGCGCGCTCCTCGCACCATTCCGTCCGGGACGACAGAGGAGCGTAAGCACGCACATCCGCAATCCACCCGAACACCACGTCGCCTTCATCGTTGGGCCGACCACCGGAGCAGGGTTACTTGTCATCGGTGGTCGGCCCGACGGAGGGTACCCCCTATTTGGGGTACCTTCTACCCACTGTTGGGCTCGAGCCTCCTCCATAATAGAAGGGAAATTGATCTATTACCCAACGCTGGTCACACGTATTGGTATAGAGTTTTATTTAGAGTTTTCCATCTCTTGCATTGATGTTATATGCATATTTAATGCCTCAGTCGCCTTTTATGACACCCACGGGAAAAAAGGGGAAGGTGAGTTGTATTCTTTCTCCGTCAACAAGCGGATAACCTCGTGGTTTGCGCAGTGCTCTTCTGATTGCCACAAACTTAAAGTAATAAGCATAAGCATAGGCAGTTACCATTACCTTTAGTTAACTGTAAATTACTCAAAACGCGTGAATAATTGGACAGGCATACATAACTAAGTCAGTTGTTAAACGTATGTATGTATGTATAAGATGCAAAACAAGTAATACTGTGCTCGCGCAACCATCACGCAACGTGCTTATGACGTAAGCAACGGTTCCCACCTCCGAACGATGCTTACGCGGTACAGTGACAAAGACATTGGTTTTACCATAGACAATTCTTTTTATGAAAACTTTATTTTTAAAATATAAAGATTTTTACTACAGACAACCATCTCAGCCTATACACGTCCCACTAGGCTTGGGCCTTCCCCATTATGGGAGCGAATTTGATCTACTATAACACGCTGGTCAGAGGTATAGGATTCCACTTTGGGTTTTCCTTCTCTAGCATCGGTGTTATCTGCCTATTATATCCCTCAGTTGCCTTTTACGACACCCACGGGCAAGAGAGGGGGTGGTGAACTGTATAATTCTCCGTCACCACACAGACTAGATAGCTATCAAGGCTTTGCTGTTATTTTTGACGACATTTTTTATGGCATAAAATTGTTTGGTAAATATTAAATACATATATGCTTCCAGATTTAACTTTAATTCATTTATACTTGATGACGTTTCATCTGAATTAAGTAGCAATATTATTTCGTAGAAAATTCTATAATTTACCGCAAAAAATCTAAAACAAACACAAAATCTGAAATTGTTCACAATTATTGGTCGAAACCTGATATATAACTAATATTTGTGATAACTTATACACTCATTTGCAAAAAAAACGGGCACCTAAGCAATGAACGATTTCAAATGTTAATATTTCTTTGTTTGATAATTATAGGTAGTTTTATCCACACAATTTGCTAAATTAATAAGAAAATAATCGTTTTCATCAGTATTTCATAAAATTTAGATACAATTTATGGGAAATAATGCTAAACCTCGCTAGTAGTGTATATTCGCTAGTAGTGCATATGCTCATGAAGTAAAAATAAAAAAGTTTTTTTGTTTGTTTTTCTTTAATAAAGTAAAAGCAGATAAATATTTAGTATCGAGTGTGACCCCCTCTAGCTAAAATCACAGCTTGAATTCGTCTGGCCATGCTAGCGAGTATATCCCGGATACTTGCTTGCGGAATACGTTCCCACTCCGCAGTAATCACATTCTTCAGCTCTCTGATGGTCTGCGGAGCCGGGTGTACTGATCTCACACGCCGTTTCAGAACGTCCCAGACATGCTCTATGGGATTGAGGTCGGGACTTCGAGCTGGCCAATCCAAACGACGAATGCCGACCTCTTGCACATACGCATTAACATCGCGGGATCGGTGGGCGCGAGCATTGTCTTCCATAAAAATCGAGTCTTCACCTAGAGCGGCCAATGCGGGTTGTGCATGAGAAATTAGAACTTCCGTTATGTATCGATGCCCAGTCAGTGAGCCGTTTTCAATGAAGACTAACTCTGTACGATCCATTGAATTTATTCCTGCCCAAAACATAACAGAGCCCCCACCATAAGGTGTGATTTCTTCGAAACATGCCTCTGCAAAGCGTTCTCCTTGTCTTCTTAGCACTCGCCGACGTCGATCTTCACCGAACAGAGATATCCTGGCTTCATCAGAGAACAAAACCCTATTCCAATCGTCTTGAGTCCATGATTCACAATTTCTAGCGAACCTAAGCCTGTGAACTCTGTGCTCACGGAGTAATTTGGGGCCACGGGCCGGGCGGTGACTGCGTATATTGGCAGCGAGAAGCCTCCTCCTGACCGTCCATAGACTAATATGCACATTTCTTACTTCTTGGAGGTTGTTCTTAAGATCCACATACGAAGATTTGCGATTTCTCAATGCGCGACTCACAAGAAAACGATCATCCCGTGGTTGGGTACATGGTTTTCTTTCAGAACCAGGCCTTCTCTCGACGGAACCAGTCTCCTGATATCGCTGCCAGGTCCTTTGGACTGTCGAGCGACTAACATTTAGCCTCCTAGCCACGAAACATTGGCTGCAACCCTCTTCAAGCAGCGCGATAATTTTGGTAGCTTTTACCACTTTATCTACCATTTTTGATACAGCCAAACAGCATTAAATAAAGCTTTGACAGTCAAAGATATGAAATTAATCGATAAAAATTGAATAAAAGTTATGAAAGTCGATGTTAACTTCTGGAACTTCGCGCCAAAAATGTAGGATAAAAAGGGGTTTTCTGTAAAAATGAACATCAAATGAAAAATTGAATTTAGAACGTACTTTTTTAAATACCACAGCATTTTTAAAACCGGCCAGTAACGTGTACAAACGATTGAAACCTTTTTGGTATTGTATCTTTTTAAATATGAATGAAAATCAAAACCGCCCGTTTTTTTTGCAAATGAGTTTATATATTACTACCTAGCTGAACCAACAGACATTATTCTGTACATGTTAAAATAAAATATGCCTTAAAATCGATTGCAACGCCACTTACAGAGTTCAATTACTAATCTAAATCATTCTTGAATTCACTTGAACACCCACAAAAATATCACCAAAAACGGTCCAGTCGTTTAGGAGTTCAGTTACATACACACGTACAGAAAAATGATATATACAAAGATATATAACTATAAAATTGGATAGCAAAATGCGATTTTCATATCTTCATTTTTTCAACTGATAGGCATGTTCCACTGTTATAGGCTGAGGCCGCACTACGGTTTTTATCCGCAAGCGGTTAACCGCAAAACCGCTCGAGACGATATTAAATCAGTCGCGGATAAAAACCGCAGGTGCGGCCGCTTGCATTCGTTTTCCTGTTCCACAAACTCACGCGGTTAAAAACCGCCGCGGTTTCACCGTAGTGCGGCCTAGCCCTTAGGCATGAGCCTTCTTGGTTGCCTCGTTTGGTTAGTCTACGATATCACATTGGCCAGGCGGTTGAGTATACGGTTTCATTTAGAGTTTTCTTCTGATGTAGTGATGTAATCTTTACTGACTTTTACGATACACACGGTAAAATAATCTGTGGAGATCTATGTATTCAGACATCGTAAACATACGGATTACATTTTTATTCTAAGCATTTGTCTTTCAGGTTTGCTACTTAAGAAGAAACTATAAAAATATATTTGGAATGTATTATCCAAACCGATAGCAAGCGTTGTATGATTGAAACCGCTGTTGTACTACACTATTCGGGAATATATACCTGGAACAAAAAAATATTTTCATATAGAAAATGTCAATAAGAACATGTTATAAATAAAACATTTAAAACAAGGTTTCGAACACTGTTCAATGTTGCATTATTGGACTTTCAACGTTGAAATGTGTTTGAAACGTCGAGTTAAATTTCATAGCTGAAGTAACAAATCGCTTTGCCACGAGAACGAGATAGTTTTTTTAGTTGTTTTTCACGGCAATGTTTTTCTAATATTCATAGCCATATTACAAATAGAAAAGAAAATAATATTAATATTAACACATCTATTTTGATCCATTTCGTGTTGAGCCGAAGTAAGAATACAATTCGTTACCTCTCTCGCCCGTGGTTATCGTAAAAATCGACTAAAGAATGTAATATGCAGATAACAACGACGCAAGAGAAGTTAAATCGAAGTGATACCCTATGTTAACGCGTCTGACCAGCGTGGTATAATAGGTCAAATCCCGAAAAGTCACGAGCCCAACAGTGGGACGTATAAAGCCAAGAGATAATTCAAGTTTACGACAATGTATAGAACTGTAACTTTTATTAATAGATTACGGTCATCGTTAAGAGCTCTAAGTTCTTGATAAGATAAGCCCTATAAGGGTTATATTGCAGTCATAAAAACGTGGTAAAAAACTTGTAAAATAAATTTTATGAATCAAAAATAAAAAAAAGTTAAGAAAATAAAGTTACAACAACTCTTTTTCATTGCTTTTTATGCTTTTATACAACGTATTAAGCTTAAGTAGTACCACCCGGACTGAGAAAATTAATTTATGGCACAAATATTCTTCTAAGTTAGATTCTAACCAATCACACTAGGTGGTGGAAGGTCTTTAACTACGCGCGCTATCTGTATAAATGTTTCATGGTACTTACTATATCCAATTCAATATTTTATAAGAGATAAAATTACTGGAAGGAAGGCAATCTGTACTCTAAAATCAGCTGCCAAACAGTAGCATAGTCTGAACAGCGTAGTATAGTAAATCAACTTCCTTTCAAAAGATAAAGAACCGAACGCAACAGTAGAAGGCATACGAGATGAATAAAAAAAAAAGAAACTAACATGTCATCTTAAATATAATATTCGAAAAAAGAAATATTTTTCTTTGCAATTTTATTATGCCCAACTATCATTTACGTAAATTTTCTGTCCTGCAATATTTTGGCGCCAATTTACATCATCAATTTGGCCATAATTAAGATATTATAATAACCGCAACAATTTTTCGTAATTAAAGCATCTGTGAAGAAATCTATCGGTTTCACCACTTAAAGACTTCGTCGCTTGAATTACGCTCTCATTATGTCAAGAATGAAATCTTCATTTGAAATGTCAAAACCAAATTCGTGGTCCCGTTGTAGAGTATAGATAATCAAATTAAAGTAGTTGATTACCATCACAATGGTGATTATATGCATGACCTTTAAAATGATTCCTTTCGTAGATGTGTTGTGTGCTACGCGAATAGTAGAATGGATTAGGATTCTTGATTCTATATAGATGGTAATTGGAAATGCAATCCTAGATAGTAAAGCACACTATTTGTTGTATTGTTTTATATCATCCACGAGAGGGTTTTAAGTCTTTAACTTTTTAAGCTGCTAACCATAAAGTAAATTTAATACCTACATGGGGTAAAATTATTACTTGAAAGATATAAGCAGCGCTTAAAACTGTAGATAGGTGAACTATTTTATGCCGCCATATACTTTCCATGTAGTACTAGTAATCGACTAAGAAAATAATTTAGATCTTTATTTGCCGAATAAATCGTAACATTCAATTAAGAGTTCATAGATTCTAGAGAATAAAATCTCGAAGTAAAACTCGAAGTGTAGTGTAGTGTAAGAATTTTCCTTAGCTAGACAAACCCCGTACATAGGAGGTAGACATATAGGAGCTAAGAAGATCATACAAATTTGACTTTATGTAGTACACATATCATGAAATCATAGCGTGATTTCATCATCATCATCATCTCAGCTCATATCCGTCTCACTACTAGGCTCAAGCCTCCTCCACGATAGGAGGGAAGATGACCTTATTATACCGTGCTGGTCAAACAGATTGGTATAGAGTGTAAAGTACATTGAGGTAGGGTTTATAGCATGATTTAGGAGGAATATTTTAATAACTTCTGTTGCACTTATGTAATATGGAATCTTTATTTCGTGAGAGACTTTAAGAATACTCAATTAACAGATAATTATACCCAAGGACCAAAACTTACAAGGGTGTCTTACAATGATGCTTACAAAAGGTGCTAAACAAAAGTAGAGCCATATTCGTATCCCAGATCAGTTCGTGGTCTACTTAAATGCTGATGCATGGAAAGGGATTGAACAATATGTGATTGTAAACTATATTAAATAAGAAAGAATATTAATATGATACATGTTATGAACTCTTATCTCCAAAACCTGCCTTTGTGACTCACAATTTCACTAAAAAAGGATCTCGATAACGTACCTTTTATACATAAACCCAAAAATGTATGCCGGAACGTAACACTGTGCCGTCCTTTCCATAAACTACATGCAAATATACACATCACATTCGGTTTCATTTAAAAAGTATTTAGGTAATTCTTACTTTTTTATTACGAGGCTAAGGAAACGTGTAGTGTAAGACTTGAGTTTACTCGAAAAGGGTAATGTTTATGTTAACATGTTTACGTCCAACATATTTTGTAAATATTTTAGCCAGATATTTTGTTCAGATTCCCTTTTGCGTGTAAAAAGATCACATTTTTGTTCAAATTACAAAACTTATGAGCTTCGAGTCAAGTTATATTCGTTCAAATGGACACAAATTTTAATATTACATTGTAAGACTTACTCTTTTGTTTACAAACGCATGATAAATATTTAATAAATCCTCCAAGGCTTTATTATATTCTCAATCTACTGCAGGTCAGCTATCAAACAGTTTTAGTAGAATATAATTTTTTGGCGCCTGCCTGCTTTATAAGTTCATAGCACTTGCTGTGTGGAAAAAGTGTAAGAATATAATTCATCGCCTATCTTACCGGTGGGTGTCGTAAAAGCCAATTAAGGCATATAAGATCCAAATAGCCTGCGTGTAAGAGAAGAAAAACCTGATATGAAACACTTTACCAACCCATCTGCACTGATCAGATGCTAGATGTAGTAGGTCAATTTGGTTCCTAGTCGATGTTGCTTCAGCATTATGGTATAGTGAGTTGTGTATGAGTTAAGAGAATTTCACTTGCAGTAGTCATTATATTAAACCACTATTGCTCGTGCCTGTTATTGGCTCCACCTTAATCTAAAAAATATCCGCTGTGTTTATAAGTACGAATTTATTTTCGTAATGTCAATAAGCCTTTGTATCCAACAGAAATATATACAATCAAATTACGAATTTTCTGCTTGTCGCTTTTTGCAATAATTACAATTCATTTTTATAGGAACGGATAAACAGACAATTATATTCGCATTAAAGTGCGTGAAATAGAATTTAGCAAATCATCCGAATTTATTAACAGATAAAATTTTGTGACTCAATTCGAACAAAAAGTTTTGATCTTCAGCAAGTATAGAGTATTACGGCCTTTTGTATAGTAACCTATTAACTGTCAAATATAGAAGTATTGATTAATATGTTTTGTACTGCGGTGATTTTGTCGTTATAATGATATATGTACGAATGATATTAAGCGTTAGATATTATCATGAATTATATATTATAATAATCTCAATTCATATACATCCCATTGCTGGCTCGAGCTACTTTCACAATAGGAGGAAAATCGACATACTAAACTATGCCTTTCCGTGTGGTGATGGGGTAGGAATACAATACACCACACCCCTATTTCGTTTTCGTAAGAGGCGAAATATGTAATATGCAGATAACAACTATGCAAGACAAACAAAGCTCGAAATGAAATCCGATACCATGCCGTCGGACCAACGTGGTGGCTCGAGCCCAGTTGTGGGACGTATACGAGCTGTGATGATGATGATTCGAAAATATCCCTTCAAGCCGCGATAAGAATTTGTTTTATAACAGCAAATTAGTGGATTTACCCCTTAATGCTAATCAAGTTTTCAATTCATGTCTTAGCAAAGTGTTGCTAGTTACAACATGATTAAACTTCTAATTTAATTCGAAACAAATCGATTATTCAACTAAGAGTATCGAATATTTAAATATAACTATAACAAAATGCTTATAAAGACACCAAGATAAATTTGTATTGCAAAATTGTTCAGAATAATATTTTACTGATTATAAATAAAATTATTTGTACGGCTTTTATCGCGTTTCTATTTGATTTTTGATTGCCCGACATTTCGAATACTTCGTTCATGGTCATGGGCGGACTTAGATGTCTCACTTCCAACAAGTCATCGTTGAAGCTGAAATCCGTTTTATTTTTAATTTATTATTCTCACGTAAACATAAGAAATCATTATATAATTATCAGTTAATTTAAATAAGTAATATTTCGTGATAATAACTTTAACACGTCTGCCCTTTACCTAGTAACATAAATGAATGTGTAAAAACTTCATAATCGCACGAAACACGCCATTTAATAATTCAAATTAAATTCCAAATTCAAACGTTCAAAAATGGCGGTTAAGTCAAATTCTGTTTAGAAACGTGACATTGGACGTGATCGTTGAGACAATGCGTGAGTAGAATTGTAAATAACATCTACTGCGCTAGCAAATTATCTTTGACAGTTTGACCCGAATTATAATCTTTAATGTAAATACTAATCTGCAGTAGTTGACGCAGTAAGATTATGGATATTGTAAGACGCTGTATTAGAAGTAAGAGAAGACAATTTCGAAAACTGTTTGCCAATCCAGAAGTTGTTAGAAGTGCTCACTGCACAAATGACATAGTATTCTAATCAGCGACCTTCCATGTTGAGTGTAGTGGTTCAATCCTCATAAAGGACATTTCTTTTAGGCAATTAATAAGACTGTTCTGAGTATAAGTATTATTTGTTTCTGTTAGTTGTATGTCTGTAAATGTATTTTTCCTTAACGCGTTTTCATTTACTATTACTGACAACTTTTAGCACAAATTGTATAAATTTTGTAGGGAAATATTGTTCATAGTACTATGAAAAATCGTTTTCAAGATAAATTAAATAATAAAAAATATGAGTTCCATTAATTTATTTTGATCTACAGCCGAAAGAAACACCATTCGTAAAATATTTAAATTGTAAATGAAATATCTACACGAAGAATATTGTACATTTAAATCAATATAAAATTTGCACTAAAAATTGCCATTGACATGAATAAACTTCAAACATTTTGCTCTATGGTATAATTAAAAATCTGAATTACAATGTTTATAATGTCAATGTTAGTTGCAAAATAATGCAAAACAAACGAGTTCTCGATTACATTTCTCTGATAATATAAATTCGTTACGTATATATTATTAAAAAAAAAATGTTTTGATCTCTTTGCATAATATTAGCTGTATTATTTATGTTAATATAGCGATTGTATCAATTTATGTAATACTTTCATAACCGCCCACGAAATAATTACAGAGATAACATTTCATCCATGAAATAAAATCATTTTATAGCGTGATAATTTTATTAATTTTGGTTTGAGAAGCCCTGGCGCTCACCTAGCAATCCGGGTAAAACTATAATGTTAGCTGTGGCTAACAACTAAGTCACACAGAAAAAAAATATAAAGACAAAATCGCGGCTTTTCAGTTTACAACATCCATCAAGGGCGAACTAAGGAATTTTAGGTTCATATCATTATTTATATAGAGCTTTTAATAACAATTAGAACACTCTTGTCCATGGATGTTGTAAAAGACAACTAAAGGCATATGCATATAACATCTATGTAAGATGCAAATATGAAAATGCAAAATAAAATCCTATACTAATTTGACTGACTTAACCAGCGAGGTATAGTAGGTCAATTTTCTCTTATTGTGGAGGAACCAGCCTTGCAGTGAGATATATATCAAGTGAGATTATGTTTATGATGATGATAATGATGATGGCGTACTTCTAAGTAAAAAAAATTATAATTTAATGTATGGAAACATTTCAAGTTGCTTTTAACATTTGTTTGCAGAGACGGCTTAGTGGTTAAGATACCGATCTACCGTGGCATGTGTCGCAGGTTCGATTCAATAGGGATAATATCTTCATCATTATCATCATTTCAGCGTATTGCCGTCCACTGCTGGACGGCAATACGCCTCAAAGTGTGGTCCTGTGCCGCTTGCATCCAACGACGCCCAGCAACTTTCACCAGGGATAATACCTTAAGATCCACAATTTTTTTTTTAAGTTTGGGTGCAATCTGGTAGCATTCACAGTATGTTAAGAAAATAAGGCTTAGTTCCTTGGTATAAGGTATTGTCTTTAAAAAAAGCCCAAACTCATTAAGCTTCTACTTGCAGCATCGTCGTTATTAAAATTAATTTCCATTAAAATACTTAATTACGTATGTCGTAGTACAATTAATGCTAATGTTTTTTTTTTGTAACTCAAAGTCACGTGCATAAATACGGGGGTATGCAAACAATTATAATTATGTCGATAACCTTATTAAGTTTCACAGTATCTCCGTATCACGTGTTTAGTGGATACTTTTTAATTTATCATAAACACGTGAGGTGGAAAAAAAAAAACAATACAACTGTTATTTAGTTATGTTTATGAGTTTTTTGTCTCTCGGTATTTGCGGTAATATGACATTTAAGAGGTCTATACTATGCTTTAATGTCCGTAGTAATTATTGCATTTGCCGAGTTAGCCACTGCTGTTAAATATTCATTTATTTATTCAGCTAAATCCGTCCATTGCTGGACGTAGCCTTCCATCATGTTTCGCCACAAAGTGCAGTCCTGTGCCGCCTGTATCCAACGATGTTCAGCTTTAAGGAGTCCAATTGTACTATGCTTTAATGTCAGCAGTAATTATTGCATTTGTCGAGAGGGATATTCATTCATTCAGATTATCACCGTCCATTATTGGACGTAGGCCTCGCCACAAAGTACGCTCCTATGCCTCCTGAATCTAACGACACCCAGCAACTTTCATCAGGTCGTCAGTCCACTTTGTGTGGGGCGTCCTACACTGCGTTGTCCGATACGCCCTCGAGAACTTTTCTTTCTCAGCGGCTGTGCGTTTGTCGAGCGAAAATCTTAAATATACATGATCCCAATGGCCTGCTTATAAAGAGAAAATGATCGCGATCGAGAAAGTGATCTCGATCGAAGTGCGGTTAAACCGTAAACTGTCATCAAAAAAGTAATCAGATATGATTTATGATTTATTTATTTATTTATATTTATTATGTATCATCATTTCAGCTCATATATGTCTCACTGTTGGGTTTGAACCTCCTCCACTCCGTAGGAGGGAAACTGACATACCAGGCTGGTCAGACGTGTATACCTATACGGTTTTATTTTGAGTTTTTCTTCTCTAGCATAAATATTATATGCATATTTAATCCCTTGGTCGTCTCTTACGGCACCCACGGGTAAGAGAGGGTGGTGGTGAACTGTATTCTTATTCCGTCACCACACTTTGTTAGGTATTAATTCATTTAAATTCTTTTTTTTTATTTTCTTTGGTCTTTTCTGTCTAAATATCCTATCTATAATTGAATGTTTTCCATCCCAGAAATCATCAGGAAAATGGGTATCACAAAAAACCAATAAGGGGAGTATACCTTCACCTATCCAACAGCAGAACTCGATAACCTTATGGATAGTTCTTCGTACATTTTTTTTTTGGGTGGTCTATGGTCAGCACATACGCCGCCCGTTCCATCCGGGGTTATGAAAGGGTGGAGCGTGACCCCATAATCCACCGTATTCCTTCGCCTTTGCCATTAGGCCGATCACCGGTACCGAATTCATTATCGTCCGTGGCCAGCCCAGCATAGGTGCTCGTACTGCATATTTTTTTAAATGACATACACTAAGGTATAGACAACATCTTTGTATTGCGAGAAACTTTATAAACAAAAAATTTAACGGGCGAAAATTACACTAAGACTCAGAACAACAATTTATGGATCACATAAAATATTGCATGGGAATCGAACCCAGGTATTGTATGTCGGTATCTTAACCACTACGCCATGCAGTCAATAGGTTGCTAATGAAAGTTTTTCACATGACTTTTCTATATAACACAAATTAATTCAAACAAATCACGCGACGGATTTGTTCTGCGTATCTACTAGCAGCATTACGAAATAACAATTCACACGACGCTATATTAATTACATAATTGTAAAATATAATTGTATATTGTTCTACTGAGCTTCTTTCTTGTGTCTTGCTAATAGAGAATTTTGTGGGACAAAGTAATAAATATACTTTCAAAGCAGTAGCTGTCATCATATATAATTTCTTTTAAAAACCTATTTGGGTGTATAAAAATGTTTATTATATTTGGAACTTGAATAAATACATGTGTTGAGGAAGTAAGAAGACAATTTACCTCCGTCTTTCTTGCCTGTAGGTGTTGTAAAAGACGACTAAGGGATTTTAATGAGTAGATAAGATCTTTGCAAGAAAAGAAAAAACTCTAAATAAAACCAATCCAATCTGTCTCACCAGCATGGTATAGTAAATCAATTTCACTCCAGTTGTGGAAGAGGCTCGATTCCAGCAGAAGGACGTACATGAGCTTTAATGAACATATATCTATTGAATATTAAACAGCTGTATCAATTCCAATAGTGTGATGCTTAAGCATGATAAAGAAATCATTGTTAGCATTTTCACCTTTAAGAAGTTTCATTGCACCATTAATTTATATGAATTAAAATTTCTGAGTAAGAGTACAATTTAACACACCCTTTTTTTTGATAATAGATATCGTAAAGGACACTAACGGATATGCATATAACATCTGTGGAAGAGAAGGAAAAATCGAAATAAAATCCTATACCAATCCATCTTACCAGCCTGATATTATAGGTCAATAGAGGCTCGAGCCCAGCAGTATATGAGCTGTGGTGATAATGACAATCGATGCATTCCCTTGGGATAGGAAGGTCACCTTTATATTTTGGTTTTGTCACCATCATCATCATTTGAGCTCATATACCTACCTACGTCCCTCTGTTGGGCTCCAGCCTCCTCCACAATAGGAGGGAAATTGACCTTACTATACCATGCTAGTCAAACAAGTTGGTATAGGGTTTTATTTAGAGTTTTCCTTCTCTTGCATAGATGTTATACGAGTATTACATCCCTTAGTCGTCTTTTACGACATCCACGGGCAAGATAGGGAGTAGCGAACTGTATTCTTACTCCATCAGCATACAAACAATAATTTATTACTTGGTCACTATACGGATCTAATAATTCACACAGCCAATAATTCGTTTAATTTGATTACTTCCTGTACTGACATTTATTTTATATTACATTACTGACTCCGATTATTATTGGCAACGTTTTATGCATATTATAAGGTCTTGGTCGTCTTTTACAACACCCACAGTCAAGAAAGAGACTGATGAATTGTATTCTTAGTCCGTTACCACACAAAATAAAGACGTATCAATTTTTTTTTTTTTTTTTTTAAGACAACACCATGCACTAAGGAAATAATCCTTGTATTGCTGGAAACTTTACAAACATATAATTAACGGACACAAATTACATCCAGACTCAGAACAACAAGTTGTGGATCACACAAAGTGTTGTCCCGCGTGGGATTCGAACCCCCGACACTGGCGTTGTAAGTCGCTATCTTAACCACTACGCCATCTGTGCAGTCAATTAATTATAAATAGACATAATCAAAAGAAGAAAAACTATATGCCTATTTCAAATGTTTATATGAGTATTACACATTGTAAATAAAACTACGGGCGGGCTAAAATGTCTCACGTCTAAAAAGTCATCGTTATTACAGATATTTATAACTAGCAACCCGCCCTCGCTTCGCTTTGGTTTACTCGCGGCGTAGTTCCCGTTCCTGTGGGAATACCGGGATAAAATATAGCCTATGTTACTCCCTGATATTATAGCTTCCCATTGGTGAAAGAATTTTTAAAATCAGTTCGGTGGTTTAAGCGTGAAAGCGTTACAAACAAACAAACAAACAAACATCCTTACTTTCGCATTTATAATATTAGTATGGATTATCAACCCGCTACAGAAATTAGTTTTTAAAATTTAATACATCCGTAAAGTAGTTTTCTTTACAATATGTAATTGATAAGACAGAAAAACCAAATAACAATTTAACACAAATGATTAAGCTATCTACATTCTACATGCATAGAAAATATACATACAGATATTTTTAAAATTAGGAAGCTATTTCAAAGTGAGGCATCTATCCCGCTTTTACCCTATATGCCTATTGTCTTAAGGGAAAGTAACTCGAAATAAAATCCTATATTAAGCCGTCTGACCAGGCATGGTGGTATATCAGGTATATCCCTCCTATTACGGAGGAGGCTCGAGCTCAGAGGAACGTATATTAGCCGAAATAAGAGATTGTCTTAATATCCATATGAACGGAAAGAATTTCAAGTGTATTTATAGGTGCGTATATAGAAACGCAGCAAATTCGTGAGACAGAAATTAAATTTCATAATTGTGTGAAATAACTTCCTGCTGGAAATCAAAGTGCGACCCACTTGCTGCGGTCAGATTTCATAACCGACAACCATAAACACATTTGCACTTATGTTGTGTGGGAATTTTGTCCTTATTATCATAATCATCTCTGCCCAATCAACGCCACAGTGGGTTTCCTCCAAAATGGGAGGGAAAATTGACCCACTATAACGCGCTGGTCAGACGTGTTAGTAGAAGGTTTTATGTCGAATTTTCCTTCTCTTGCATTGATGTTATCTGCATATCCTCTGTCCTTATATACTTTTAGTTACAGCTCAGTCTCAGCTCAGTATCAGCTCAGCCTCAGCTCAGTCACAGCTCAATCTCAGTTCAGTCTCAGCTCAGTCTCAGCTCATATATATACGTCTTAATATTGGGCTCGGACTTTCCCCAAAATAAGTGGGGAAACTGTTTTTCTACTCTTGCATAGATATTATCTGCATATTTAATCCCTTAGCCGTTCTTTACGACACCCATGGGTAATAGAGAGGGTGGTGAATTGTATTCTTACCCCATCACTATACGATTTTGTTTATATAAAATAAATATTATATTTTTCTGTACCTTGACTCACAATAACGGCCCCGAAAGTTCTCTTATTATAGAAATAGTGTAAATATTCATTTGAGTTTCTCGAAACTGGTTTTAACCTTATTCTATTTATGGAATCAAGCGATTAAAGGGTCTAATTTTATTGTAACACTTAGTAATATATCGAAACCTTGTAGTAATTTAGCGCTAACACTTAAATGAAAATGCATTTAAAATTATCCATAATAGGTTTATCAATGACCTTTGAAAATATTTGTTAAAAGTGCATATTGATCTTGCAGCGTTTTGTGATAAAAGTTGATTTGTTGACGATAGTAGTGTTAATTAATGGATATAATAATTAATATTGTAATGAGTATTTAGCGTTGCGCCATATTCACTCCCCATAATACTTCAATAGTTGCTAGAGCTTTGAAACGAATGAACCTATGTACCAAACTAAAGTGTAAGCTATCTTCATTTTATGTAACACTAGTGGTCGCCGAGTGGTCGAAATTCGGTCTTAACTAATTTAAATTAATTTTTCTGCTAAACAATTTTCTTTTAAATATATTTATGTATAATTGTATATTGAGCAAGCTGTATTTCACTAATAACTTAAATATATAAGTACAAATGTCTATTAGACGTTGTCATCATAATTATGATTGTTTGACATTCAGTTCGACCAGAGATTTTAACTGTAGTGAACAAAAGTGTATTTGGTGTGTGTGTGCGTGTGTGTGTGCGTGTGTGTGTGCGTGTGTGTGTGCGTGTGTGTGTGCGTGTGTGTGTGCGTGTTGTGTGCGTGTGTGTGTGCGTGTGTGTGTGCGTGTGTGTGTGTGTGCGTGTGTGTGTGTAGCGATTGCATAGTAGTGTGCGTAATGCCTTTTTATATGAATTTAACGTATTTCTTCTAATCCATTAAATTTCAGTTTTATGCATTACTCCTCATTATATATTTCAACTGTGCCAAATTTCATACCTGTCTACGTAATTTTCGTTAAAAGGGATACAAAGTTTTTGTTTCACGTATTAATACTATGTAAATTCTGGAGTTATAATTTACTTTGTTCATCATTACAGCTTATATACGTCCCATTGCTGGACTCTAACCTCCTCTTGAATAGGAGTGAAATTGACCTGTTACACCAAGCTGGTCTGACGAGTTGGTGAAGGGTTTTATTTCGTGTTTTCTTCTCTTGGATAGATATTATATGCATCTGATATCCCTTACTTGTCGATTTTTAAGTGAAGGAAAAAGTGGTCATCATTCTATTTCAATTCCGGTAGTGGAACACGGAGAAGAATAAGTTACACCCAAGAGTCTTTGCAACACTAATAGAATGATGATAGAACTAATAGACTAAAGAGTAGGTAATAAAAACACCAGTATAAGACTATTATAGTCTAAAAACTACAAATATAGAGCGTAACGACTATTCATGTTTTTGTGTTTCAAGGCGATAGTGACTTTTATAAATAAATTTACAACATTATGCACTAATAAGCAAATTTTTCAACGGACAAAGTGTGCTAATAAAAATTGATATTTTCTGAACTAAATATGTATAATCAGTTTTATTTACAATCAGAAATCAATATCAGAAGGTCAACCCTCCGTCAGACAGACGGCACGTCATGCAACTTTTCTTTATTGCTAACGTTGGCAAACGAGCAAACAGTACACCTGATGGTAAGTGTTGCTGCCGCTCATGGACCTTTGCTAGGCCGCTGCCTATCGTGGAGAATGTGAAGGGAGTGTGAATGCGTGCAATGAGGCTCAGTGATACTAAAGACATCACCAAAACCCATCACACGCAAACACCCTCAGAAAGTTAGGTTTCCAGCTCTCTCGCTCACCGAACGAAGCACAATAACAAATCGCTACTATTCAGACGATGATTTTCTGCGAGAGTGTGGTACTACCCCGGGCGGACCGGCGCGCGGCTGTAGACAGACAACTATCAACAGTGTGGTCCTACTACTACCTATTGCTAAAACTTTTGTAATACATACGTTGTAAGAAGAAGCACATATTGTGTTGAGCCTAAGTAATTGAGATAAACAGTAGGAAGATGATAATGGACAGAATCGACCTATGCATGACCTTTAAACGGTACGAGTACTTATTGACAAATATTGTTAAATTTGCTTCACTTTTTTTGGTAAGATTGTTTAAAATGCCGTTTATTTTTTCTAACGGGACGCCACGGGACCTTATAACTCACCACAAATCTCTAGGATTCTGATTAGATAAATAAATAATAACAAAAAATCATCATTATTACAGGTCTCCCCGACCCACTGTTGGGCTCGAGCCTCCACAGTGGGAGGGAAATTGACCTACTATACCAAGTAGGTCAGACGTGTAACGTTTTTTTTTTATTTCGAGTTTTTTTTCTCTTGCAAAGATGTTATATGCATATTATATCCCTTAGTAATCTTTTATAATACCCACAGGCAAGAAAGGGTGTGGTGAATTATATTCCTATTCCGTCATCAAACAGATAACGAAGAATGTATAATTAAATTTAGTATACCTAATATTATTTTTGTACCTTTTATTATCAACTAGCAACCCGCCCTCGCTTCGCTTCGGTTTTAGTCGTTTTACCCGCGTAGTGCCCGTTCCCGTAGGAATACCGGGATAAAATATAGCCTAGTTTACTCCCTAATATTATAGCTTTCCATTGGTGAAAGAATTTTTGAAATCGATCCAGCCGTTTTGAAGATTACCCGGAACAAACAGACAGACAGACAGACAAAAATTTTTTAATCGCTATTTTAGGTATAGGTGTCGTGCAAATAACCATGTGAGCATGAAAAAAAGTCTATTATTTTGACAAACAGACACTCCAATTTTATTTATTGGTATAGATTCCTTACTACCACGTTATAACACAAAAAGCTTATAGAGTGTAACAAAGTTAAGGACAAAAATATAACCTTAAGGTCTTTGGCCTACCCGACCGAAGGTTTCCACAAATATTGGAAAGGGTCAAGTGTAAACCGGTTTCGTATGAGATGCGCATATTTTTTTAATGAAATTTCCCATATTTCAATATCAAAGTGCAGTGTTCGATACTAAGTGATTAAAAATTAATATATCTATATTCATATCAGTAATGTATTATGGCGAATCAAAAGACTTGTACTCCTTGTATATGGAAGTAATTTTATTAAATTTATTCTTTATCATCATCACAGCCGATATATGTCCTACTGCTGAGCTCGGACGTCATCCACTATGGGAAAGAAATTGAGCTACTATACCACGCTGGTCAGACATGTTGGTATAGAGTTTTGTTTCGAGTTTTTCTTCTCTTGCATAGGTGTTATATGTATATTATATGCCTTAGTCGTCGTTTACGACACCCACGGGCATGAGTGGCCAATTATATTCATACTCCGTCAGCACACGGATTAAACTACAATGGTCCTGCTGTGTGGTAGCGGCTTCGAATACTACCAACCCTTGCTTTGCTCGTGGGTGTCGTAAAAGACGACTAAGAGCCCTAGATTGACCCGGATCAACTCCATCTGGTACCATTTGGGTCAACGATTACATTCCCAAGGAGGGTTGACGTCAGGCAGGCGGCCGGTCATAAAAGTCATTGCCGAAACTTTTTGCAATATGTCAAAACAGATGACATATTGCGTCGACCCCAAGTAATTGGGATAAGAGCAAGATGATGATGATGGTCCTATCCCCGTTGACTGCTTAACATAGGCTTTCCTCATATGTTGCCACAAAGTACGGTCCTGTGCCACCTGCATCCAACGACGCCCAGCAACTTTCTTCAGGTCGTCGGTCCACCTAGTTGGGGGGTAGTCCTACAATGCATTGTTCGATTCGTAGTAACTTTTCTTCCCCAGTGGTTGCCGGTTTGACCACTGAAGTCAAGGAACTCTGCACCGGTAGTCGGCCCAACGACGAACGTACATGTAGGTGATAATACAGATTTTTATATTTATTTATTTATTTATTTTTAAGACAACACCCTGCACTAAGGAAATAATCCTTGTATTGCGGGGGACTTTACAAACATATAATTAACGGACACAAATTATATCCAGACTCAGAACAACAATTTGTGGTTCGCACAAAGTGTTGTCCCGCGTGGGATTCGAACCCCCGACACTGGCGCTGTAGGTCGCTATCTTAACCACTACGCCATCTGTGCAGTCGTGATCAGATTGGTTGTAAGCAGCTCCTCATTCGGCAATTTCCTTGTTATTTTAAATAAACTCTTTTTTTAATAACGAATATTGTAAAGTGTAGCGTGTTTTGCGTAACGAAATTTTGTATTTTCATCGTTTGTAACATATGGTCTTGGTCATGCTCACTGAAGGATCTACTTGCGGTAGCTGCGTGGAGCGAGTCTCTCCCTTCCCTCCATAGTGGTTGAGGGGAGCGATGGCTGCTCTAGTAGTTAACTCGTGATCGGGTGCCGCTTTTGGGATCTGGTCCAGCCATAATCGTTTGAATTATATTAAGTATCTTGCAGTTCGAAGGGCATCACAATGGAGCTAGTTCTTACAAAACATGTACACAATTGTATATCTAGTAAGAAGAAAAAAAAATTAAAAATAATAGACAAGCCCGCTGAGTTTCTGGCCGGATCTTCTCAGTAGCGGTCGCGTTCCGATCCGGTGGTCGTTTATTTTTTTTTTTATAATATAATTTATTTTGTAAAATTGACAATATGTAAGTACCCCCTCGGGGTCTATGCATAATAAATGATTTGAATTTGAAGGCAACGTGCTAAATGGGTAGGTTATGGGGCCGCGCGCCGCCTCTCTGTCGTCCCGGACGGAGCCGGGTGTAGGGTGCGCTGACCGTGGCTCACCACAAGAAAAAAAACCGATTGCCGGTTTGTCGATTGATGTGACCTGCTCATTGTTACTTCAGTGTGCTAATTATAAAATATATAAAATAACATATTAAAAACAAAATGCATGCATCCTTTTCTTGAAAATTCTGTAAAAACTTTTTCCGGCTGAGGGCTTTCTAGTATATTGAATACTGAGTTTCGCTTGAGTAAATTGGAATAATATCTGTGAACACCAATCCACCTGCTGATTGAAGATTGAAACCACAAAACGAATGTAATTGATCTAGTAAATCACACGCTAGTCGTATGTGTTTTTCCTATTATTATGGAGGAAATTCGAGCCCTATAATGGAATGTGTATGAACGGAAATGATGAATGATGAGGTAAATAAAACATCTAATTGCGACAAGTACGCATTATGTATTCTGTAGCGGGTAGTTATGAATTTCTGTATAATTTTTTGGACGTGAGACATCTTATCTGCCCGTGAACATAAACGCTGTAACGTGTTCGAAACATTAGGCAATCAGAAATCAAATACAAATGCAATAAAATCCGTAAAATAGTGTTGTTTATAATGTGTAATACTCGCGTAAACATCAGAAATCACTAGCCACTGTGTTTTGTAGAAAAAATTGTCTGCATTTTCAAAAAAGATATCGCGCTCGTAAAAAGCGTATCGCTCTCTAAGCAGATAAATGTTTGATTCATGAGCAATTTTCTCCGTTATGCCGTCATCTGTAAATAGGGACATCCTGTCGCAAGCGAACCGACTGCTTTCGATTGGGAAGCCAATGTTAAACACAGGACGCCCCTAGCTGCACCTTAACGATAATTATCGTAATACCAGTTCATTCGATTAACTCTGCATAGAGCTGCATGTATTTTTCCTTATTTATAAAAGATACAGAGGAAATATTACTAGCAAAAACTGATAACAGGTTCGTTGATTGTTCAGTGTGCCTACTCTTGAATCTCGATGCCAATCCTAAATCCAATCGTAGCTCGAGTTTGAGCAATTTCGTACTCTTGAAAGCTACTAACGCACGACTAGAATTGAATTCGGCGGAATTTTTTCAACCTAAATAAATTCGCCTCTAGTCAATTAAGTCAAATATATGCTACTCCCGACGAGTTTAAAATCGTCAATGTTTTACGATTTCAAGAAAGCGTCTTTGTGGTGATCGAGTTCAGTAACGTTATTAATTTAAAGTAAGAAAATACGGCACATTTGGTGAAAATAACAACGGCAAACACGAAGAATTCATTCTCGATTTTGTTTAAGAGTACCAAATATAACATGTTTGGTGAGATTGGAATTGAATCGGATTCGAAATTAGAATTGATTTCGAGAGTAAGCCCACAGGTTGTTTGTAATGCTTCAACAGAATTGAAATTCGGAATAAAGAATTCAAAGATACGCTAACCGTTTATTAGTTTTTTAAGAAAAAAGTGTGTAAGTACGTATGTATGCACGTAAGAAGTTATAATTCTTTGGCGTAATAAGATAAAAATCTTTCTTGTCACCTTTTACGTCATGGACAGGCAAGATGGAGTGATGCATTATATTCCTAATCAGTCACCATACGAAAAATCTAAATTTCAATATTTTCATTTTATTATTATTTTTCGTGTGGTGACGGAGTAAGAATACAATTCACCACTCCCCATCTTGCCCGTGGATGTATATATAAAATCTATGTAAGAGAAGGGAAACTTAAAATGAAACCCTGTACCAATATATCTGACCAGCATGGTTATAGTAGGTCAAATTCCCTGCCATGTGGAGGAGGCTCGAGCCCAACAGTGGGACGTATGTGAACCATGACGATGATTATTATTTTTAATACACTCGCACTAAGGAATAAATTCATTTATCGCAAGAGCTTTCACAAAACACAACGGACAAAAATGATCTTTAACCAGACTTAGAAAAATCATTTGGATTGAATAAAGAATTATCGTGCGTGGATATCTTAGTGACTGCACTCCACAGTTCGGCATTTGCACTACAACGCCATCTGTGCAGTTGATATGAATTAAATATTCTTTTAATTCAAACCACAATAGAATAAAATTAAGTCATTCGGAAGTACGACCAGTCGGCCATCATTGTATAGGTATGAGAATCGATCCACGACTATCGATAAACCGCTTCCGATTGTTGATAATGTCGACAAGAGATTATTAATACTAAATATTGTCTATGATTGTTTGACGGGTGATAACCTTCAAGATATCTTCCTTATGAGATACCGATATAACTACTGTATATTAGTCGATTAACCGTCGTGGATAATAATTATTGTCGTTAGGCATTTGGGAAATAAATTATCCGGATTTACCGGATAATTTAATTCATAAATGAAAAATATACTACCGAATTTTCTATAGCTATCAAAAATATTTAAAAATCATTTCCGTATAATATTTTTTTCTCGTACAACTAGTAAAAGTTGACTGAAGGACGACTAGGGGAGTTTTAAATTCAAAACTTTTGATATCATTATGCAGAAGTTTTGAATTTAAAACTCGTAGTTAAGTAACTGTAGTAAATTCAAGTGTAATTAATAAGGTCGGTGTTCTATCTATATCTTTATGGTGGACAGCAATCTGGCTATGCGGCTGATATTACAGAGGTCCATGGCAATTACCATTTAAATCAAAAAGGGGGGGGGGGGGGGGCGACATCTTATCTTTGTGTGACAAATTTTAATATAGTGTATGAAAGCAAAAAAGAAATAATTGGGATAAAGGAATAAGGAAGGTATCCCTTACTCCTGCAGACTGAATGGATGACTTAGTATTCTAAGCAACGAACAGCAATTCCAAATGTCACAGGTTAGAGTTCCATGCAAATCAATTTTTAAACGTTTCACAAAATATTTTTTTTAAATTTACTTGTGACCGTTAGCCTCCCACAAGATCCAAATGACCTTAATGCAGGGTGTTAAAATAACTTTACAAAACAACATAGTCGACTTTTAAAAATTGTATTCTTCCTTTTCCATTGTCCAAGGCTTAAATAAGCAAACAGTTATTTTCGCTTTGGTAATATTAAAAGTATGGATATTAAAATTATCTCACAGAGCATATCTCCTAATAGTCATTTTACCAAGGTTACACGTATATATAGCAAGCAATATGTGAATATAATCATGTTTTAGATTAAGATACAGTCAAATTAATTTAATACGACCACTTCAGAACCGGAAATTGGTCACCAATTACATTTTGTACCACGTAATAATATTGCAAACAGCGACGATTGCGAAAACTATTTTATTAACCCAAAAAGCCTTCAGTTTTGATCTTGGACTGGATAGGATTGTCATTGTAACTATCACGTGGTAGTTTAGTAATTTTGATCTGTTATACATTATTCATAGCAAAAATACGACCTTATTGCGTAAATTTTAAAGGCGATTATTGAATGACAAATTTAGTATGTCCGAGTTTTAGTGTCGATCTTAATTGCCAATGCGTGTGTCCGCATTTTTATACAATGCGCATTATGTAATATGGTTGTGTGTTTTAAAACGCTTTAATTTTCTTAGTTTCGATAAAAGTATGAAGATTTGGATCGAGATAGTGGAGTTCCGCGTAGTAACATATTAAGAATATAATATGGTGCCATATAGGTACCCTTAATTTCCTGAGACAATCGTATGAGATTGACAAACAAAAAACAGCTTACAAAATATGGAAATAATAAAAAAATTCAATTATAAATCCTATATATATCATCATCATTCATTAATCATTTCGGCTCATATATATCCCACTGTTGGGCTCGAGTTTCTTCCGTAATAGGAGAGGTTTTGACCTACTATACCACGCGGGTCAGACGGGATGACATAGGGTTTTATTTCGAGATTTCCTTCTCTCGACATCCACGGGTAAAAAAGGGAGTGGTGAATTGTATTCTTACTCCGTCACCGGACGGAAAAATCCTATATTATCAATCAATTACTTGAAGTTGATGCAATATGTACTTTTCTTGCATCGTACATATTGCAAAAGTTATCGTCAATAGTTTTATAACTGACCGCCTACCTGATGTAAACACAAGGAATGTAATTGTTGACTGAAAGTTATGAGATAGAGTTGGCGCAGGTCGATTTAAAGCTCTTAGTCGACTTTTACGACAGCCCTGAGCAATTTAAGGGTTGGTAGCTCTTAGCCGTCACCACACGGTACAATAATACCTAAACTTGTCGATCCTGTAGACTAAATTCAAAGCATCGTATAAGTCTTCTTCTTTTTCTCTTTTTTTGTCTTGGCAATCAACTACTCATTTTAGTGTCGAGTTATAATTTTTCTTACAAATTATCAGTTCTTTCATATTAGTAATTGTCCGTAAGTAGGTAAGTCAAACTGTCGTCTTCAACAGTGTTATGGTCATTGTAAACGGTATCTTCTAAGAATTTTTGCGGATACAAAGTTAGTTAATTTTATGACACCCAGGGGATATGAACTGGTGGTTTGAAAATTTGTGGTATTGTGTTCTAATATTCTTATTCCGTGAACACATGGAAAATTATTAATATACCCACTCTTACTATTATTACACATAATGGCTAATTATGTAGTTTTTATCTAGCAAAATTATATCTCATTAATTACATTGAAAAGGCAAAGGTCGACGACTCTATATAATTGTGAGCATTCGTGCCGTCCTGCGCATGAGTGGGGTTAGAATTTGTCAATTTTAACGCTATTCGTTATTTAAAAATAGACAGCTGTCAATATTGCGAGATCTTGATTGACTGTATTAGTGTTGCCATTTAAGTAAAATTGTTGATATTTAGTTGATATTTAAAATATTTGTAATTGAAATATCAATGCAAGATAATTGCATAATTTAATGTGTTTATTTAATTTACCGCAATCCATTAAGTTCAAAGCTATTTTTAGGTACCATTATTGCTTTGACATTAATTAGTTAATAACAGTTTAGTAGCAATTAGTAATTTTATTAGCTCTAAATGTCATATACCAGAGCTGTAATTATAAACAAAAAATATATGTTTTGTTAACCATGATAAAGATTAGGTGGCAAGCGAAAATATCACGTGGTGATCTGTACAATTAAAAAAAAATAGTGAGTCATAATGCCACAAAACGGGTCTTAACGCGTTGTTTTACTAGTCTAAAACAATCTTCGCATTATTGCTTTTCTAATGAAAATGGTATAAAGTACATCGGTCGCTTTGTTATAAGGTCTATAAAAATTTGAAATATTTTTTGTATATTATATACTTAGACTTAAAAGTTTTATAGTATTACATTAAATTTCTTTGGTGTTGAATAAAATATTACAGATAATATAAAAAAACACTGCTAAAATACAGTGAATATGTAGCTCCTCGATTGCTTGGTCCCGCTAGCCTTTTTTCCATTATATTTTGAAAATAATTATATTCTCATTGACAGGTATTACTAGTAATTTGATTTTTATCTTATAAATATTATGTATATAATCTCTCTCTCTCTCTCTCTCTCTCTGCCATCTGCCCAATGAAAGCAATATAATGTTGTGTTAAAGTTTCAGATAAATTCGAGATATTATGTAAAATTTGCAAACGTATCTCCGTAAAGTTTATATGTAATAAATCCATATGAATTGAATTGGTTGTCCGATTATTTGGACAAATCAGCGCAAAACCGTAATAAAAATACAGGTAAAGAGAAGAAAACCTAATTTATATGTATGTCGATAAGTCACTACGATAAAATTTTAGGTTATCTAAATTCGCAGTACTTATGTTTTTATAAGTTTTATTTGTACACAATACGGAAGAAAGAAATAAAAAAAGAAAATTTTATAATTATGTCTGTTAACTTGCCATTTTAGAGAAATTTTGAAAGTTTGAAATTAACGTTAAGGAATGGATGCTTAATCTGGTATGGAGATGTGAGCAGACGGGATGAAAACAATGCTGTGAGAAAAATTTTAAGTAAGAACGTTAAAGACCTTAAGGTAAGGAAAGATCAAAGAAAAGATGGATGGACTGCATCAAGCATGACATGGATAGATGGGTAGTAATGACCACTGATAGGGTTGTATAGAAGAGGACATATTGTGTCGAACCAGGTAATTGTACAACCAAAGTCATTCATTACTAATCATTACGTACTAGCAACCCGCCCTCGCTTCGCTTCGGTTTCAGTCGCCTTACCTGCGATAGCCTATGTTACTCCCTGATATTATAGCTTTCCATTGGTGAAAGAATTTTTGAAATCGGTTCGGTGGTTTAAGCGTGAAAGCGTAACAAACAAACAAACATCCTTACTTTCGCATTTATAATATTAGTAAGGATTTTTACACTATTTTGAAATGCAGTATCTACAGTATAATTTATTCTGTTAGACGTATGCTCTCCGCTCGTGGTTTTTGGAATAATATTCATGTGCCATTTAGTCCCACTTTGGATTACTTTAATTGATAGCATGGTGAATAACGTTTATATTATTTTATCTATATTCTTTTAATCTGTGAAAGCAACTTATGAAATTGTTTTTATTTAACAGAATCTACTTAAATACGAATACAACTTATTATTTATTGTAAAAAAAAAATAATAATTAAAAATGGTAACAAGCTATTGTTAATTACAAAACTAAGTTAGTTAAACCATAAGCAGAATTTATAATAATTAAAATACAATCAGATTAGTAGTTTAAATTGTTGCTATATAAATTTAAAACAACACAAATTTCATTTACACTTTCTAAACTTCACACGTTTTTACATAACCGTACATATTCAATTATAAAACGATTAATACTCTTAATAGACTCTTAGATGGTATATAATCATTATTTATCTGATTCAAAAAATAGTAGTACAGTATAACAAATGACTTACCAACATTTAATCTGTGCTAATCTATCGACCTCCGCGCAAGGACGCCAATGGAGCGAGACGAGGAAATGGAACTAGGGCCCGGTCAGGGTTTAAATATTCACCTTTCTATATCATATTGATCTTAAATTAATCTGTAATTAATCAATTATAAGATGAAGGTATTTAGGAAACACCTCTAAAGACTTTTTAATTCATTTGGTAATGAAGGTATTTTCCGAGCCTAAAATTTTTTAAACATCTCTAAAGATTTTTCCATGTGGTAACAGAATAAGTATACCATAGTCACTAAAATAAGGCTTATAAATGAGATCAATCGACAACAATGTGAGGTATTTGAGTTGTAAAGAAGAAATTATTTCTTGTTACAATTTACGTAACTTTTATTATTAAACTAGTGAGGCCTCTCTCGTGTATGGATAGAGTTAAGGTCACATATATGTGGACATGCTTTCTCGTAATTATTTGTGCAAAACCAAAAATGTGTCAATCTACTGCTGGGGATTGAATAATAAATAAGCTGTACAAAACATTTTAACTTACCAAAAAAAAACAAAATAAACATCTGTGTCCTGCAAACACTGACCCTCAAAACTTAAGTTTTTTTTTTTTTTTGCTTTTGTGCCACTCGTTTTGAGTATTTGCCAATAAAACTTAAGTTTTTATTTTTCAAATAATTCGTCAAAATTATTGACACATAACTGTCAAATTAGACTTATAAATGTCAAAATGAAGTGTAATCCATGCATTTTCGAAACATAATTATATTGGTACGTTAGTTATATAGCGTGATTTATTGCTATTTTCATTTATTTTTATAAACGTATTCGCAACAATATTTCATAATGATATTGAGTAGGATTAAACCGTGTCGCCTGCGAGTAGACGTGTGATATTTTTTTTTGAATATATAATTCTTTTGGCGCGTTAGCGAAAAATAATGAGAGTTTTAAAAAAGGCGTGCCCTTCACGAAAAATCGACACCCCAAAGTTAGCTAGTCGAATTTTTTACGATGCGCGCGCTTCCGTCACAAATATCAACTATATAATGCGTTATAACAAAACTTTCAATGTATTAAATTCCTCTTTTTCTATCATAAGTGTTTTCTACAAACGTAAGGTAAAATTTTTTGGGAAAACTTATTGAACGAGTTTAGAAAGATTTTTATCTTGACTTGATCTGAATAAACCTTGATTAGCTGGCATGAGTGGCTGGTTTACCATACTGTCAGTGGCATAGAATCTTAAAATTTTCTATGCGACGATATATAAATATTAGAACTGGTCATTGGTACAAGATTATTTAACATGAATTGTACGCCTTAGATAAATTCTTCATAAATATGAATTTATTAAAATTATTGGTTTTACATTTTAGAAACATTGTCGGGTAAATTAAACTTTTTTTATTTGCTTGTAGAACTTTTAACGAGACGCTTATTTTAAAATTTCTTTTAAGTAAATTTTTGGAGGGCTTTGATAAATTAAATAATTTCATTTTTTGTCATGAGATTAATTATAATATGACAGGACATTATGCCTTGTCAGCCCATTATAGTAATATATCTGTTAACAAAATATTAACTGAGTACATTTGAATAATTATTTAAGAAATATATACAGTAATAAATTAACAATGATAAATTAACAACTTGCGGTGCGGTGACAGAGTGAGAATACAATTCACCACCCCATATCTTGCCCGTAGGAGTCGTAAAAGACGACTAAAGGCTAAAATATCCATATAACTTCTATGCAAGAAAAGGAAAACTTGAAATGAAACCCTAGTAACTACCGCTTATGGACTTATGCAACACTGTGGGTATAGTCAGGTAGATTCCCTCGCTCACCGAATAAAGTCTAATAGTAAGTTTCTACTATATATATATATATATATATATATATATATATATATATATATATATATATACATATATATACTTTCTGCTAGAATATGGTACTACCTCTAATGAGTAAATCTATTTAGGATTGCAGACAGAAAACTGTCAACAACGTAGTTTTTTTTTCGGAGTAGAATCGGTAACCTCGGTTGGCTATTACATCTTTATGCGAATAGTGGTGAGCGCAGCGGGCCGTCAATCGATAATATTTAAACAGAGGACGGAGAACGATTCTCTGTCACTTATACCCAACGATTCCGAGCAACTTTCAGGATGTCACCAGTCTACCTAGTAGGAGTTCGTCCTACGCTGCGTCATTCGTTATCGCCACTAGAGAACTTTTCTTTCCCAAGTTACAAAATTGATCTCTAAAATACATTAAAATTCAACAGGTAAACATATCAATTCTCAGAATCACTTTTAATGACCCATTACTTCTAATACAATATATTATTATAACTAATATCCTGTGGTCAACATTACGTCATATAGAGTCCCATTTACATATAAATACCTGTGTTTACAAACGGATTTCACAGATGACGAAATTTTCCTAGGAATGAATTTGCTAAAAACTTTTAAATATACATTTAACGGATAAGAGACGTTATAACGTTCTTTTTAATTATAATAAGCTTTTAAAGATATTAATTAATTTTTTATGATGCTATGCTGATATAGAAGATATGTTGTTTTAAATGCAGAATAAGTTTAATAGTTAACGTAAATATCTAATAATCACAATTTTTTTTTTATCTTTATTTACCATAAGGTAGGGTTTGATCACAAAGTGATCATGTCACCCTAATAAATTACATGCAATAATAAGTATAACTAAATAATTATGAGCTAAATATCTCTATGTTTTAAACCTATGTTTACAATATAGTATAATAATTTTGCTTCCTCAGATAAAGGCGAAGATAGAATGCTGTTACAGACTCCAATCGTTCTTAAACAGATATCTTTTTCATGTTCAAACTCTTTTCTTTCAGCTTCGTTCCGTACACACTCCACTAGGATGTGATAGACGTCTTCCCTAACTGCGCAAACACTACAGTCAGGTGAAGAACGCCTCTTCATTAGGTAAACAAAGTTATTTAAGGGCATGTGTCCGGAACGAAGTCTAAGGGCCGTTACGACATCCTGCCTAGAAAGACTGGAGTCTGCAAACCATAGAAAACTTGAGGGATATGGTTGTAAGGTTTTATACCATATCCCTACTGTACGAGATCTTTCGTCAAAATACTCTCTCCACATTTGAGCACACTTCTTTTTGACTAAGTATAGCAAATCTGTAAAGTAAGGTAAGCGTGGTAGTGGGATGCCCGTCGAAGTGGCTTGTTTTGCCAATTGATCCACTCGAGAATTGCCCCGCAAACCAGTGTGTGCAGGGATCCATTGTAATATCGTGTATTTCTTGTTCTTATGTAGTTTTCTCATACAGTTTACTATGTCATAAGCAATAGGGATACAGCGAATATTCGACGTGCATCGGATTAAATGCTGCAACGCGCTTTTGGAATCTGTTAATACAACGTAATTACCTGCTTGAAATGAATCTATATAAGAAATGGCTTCAAAAATAGCAATCAGTTCTGTATGCATTATAGAGATGTTAGAATTTTGGATATTGAGCATAATATAACTCTCTATTTGAGGATCAAAAAAGGCTGCACCAGCCCTGTCATTGCATTTTGAACCATCTGTGTAAATATAATAATAATTAGGATATTGATTTTTTATATAGTCCAAACAAATAGTTTTGAGATTGGGTAAATGATAACAATGTTTAGACTTAATGATAGTTGGAATGGTAGGTCTTACAAAGTTAGATAGTCGAAAGTGGCTGAGCCAAATATCCGATGAAAATAATTCAAGCTGCTTACTAACATGCATAGGTGTTTTAAAATTCTCTAAACAAGACAGAAGTGATGGTTTTGTTTTGCGCCTCCAGTTCTGACTCTGCTGTTTGAGTTCATTAATTAAGCATACTGTTTCGTCACCTTCAATTGAACTGATCTTGAGCCAGAATTTCATTGATAAATAAAATCTTCGCACATGTAAAGGTTGTACGTATGCTCACTTTCCATTATGTGAACAGGGGTACTTTTTACAAATCCACCAATCACTCGTAAAAATTGGTTTTGCAACCGCTCCAATTTCTTCAAATGTGAAGAACAACTAGCACCATACAATTGGCAGCCATAATCCAATTTGCTACGTACTAAACTAATGTATAATCGTCTCAAATGGATTGGATGCACTCCCCAACTAGAACCCGACAATACTCACAATTTCAATGCGATAAATGCTTAGTTACTTCAAATGTTTTACACACGCGTAAATAGCGTTGCCACGCGTCCGGATAAAGTCGGACATAGGTAGGCCTTTTAATTGCGTGTCCGGCCAAAATAAGCGGTGTCCGACTTGTCCGGTTTTTATTAGGCTTTTTACATTTCGCAAACGAGCTAGCGCCGAGCGTGGCCGAGCGCAGGCGAGTCGACTGTTGTCATAATAATCCAAAAAGCTTACTTTTACATACATTTATTTGTCATGCCTAATAATACTAAAACACAAAATCCTCAATAATGTCGGGTGTCCGGCCTTTCTACCCAAATGTCCGGCCAAACTGGCTGGTCTATCCGGTTATTAGGTTTGACGACCTGGCAATCCTACGCGTAAATATCGGCAATCGTTACATGATCAGTTGTAAAAATTTGACAAAATTTATGCTGCAAATTTTGCTGATCACACGTGTGTGTTACGCGAGGTAGATATGCTGTGCTATCATATCATTCCAGCGCATATACCTATGTCATACTTATGAGCTTGAGCCTCCTCCACAATGGGAGGGAAATTGATCTAATATATCACGCTGTTGGTAGGTATAGGGTTTAATTTCAAGTTTGCCTTTTCTTGCATAGATGTTATAGTTATGTATATTAATCCCTTAGGCGTCTTTTACGAAACCCACGAGCTTTTGCTCGTCGGTTTCGAAGGGGTGGTGAATTGTATTCTTACTTCGACACCACACGTAAAAATGCTAGGCTAATTACGTATAAATTGAGATAACGATAGATAGATGATATGTTCATTTAACTATTTTTTTTTTGGAAGGCTATGTTCTGAATATACTCCGCTCAATACCTTCGCTTCACTATTAGGTTGACAACTAGTACCGATTCCTTGATCACGTCGACCAGCTAGGTAGCATTTTCTCATTTTATTCTGCGTGACAAACATTAAAAATATTAATATTTTTTTCCTTTTAAAGACAGCGCTAAGGAAATAATCTTTGTATTGCATGGGAACATATAATTAACAGGCACAGATTAGATCCAGACTCAGAACAACAATTTGTGGACTGCACAAAGTGTTGTCCTACATGGGATTCGAACCCACGACACTGGCACGGATGTTTACCACTACGCCATCTGTGCAGTAAAAGTCAATTTGCGCAGTTTAGTATTTTACAACTGGCTCTTTGTTTTTAATTTAGCATCCTAATAATTTACTTTATTAACTGGGGTCATCTTTACACACTTTGAAAGATAAAAACAACATTAATTCGGTAAAAGTTATGGCAAACTTTAATAATTTCGCCACAATCATTAATTATAGTTAACATTATTAATTTCATTCATTATTTTATTCTAATAAGATTTAAAAAATATTTTATTACATTTCTTAAAGCCGTGTGTAAAGTGTTGTTTAAACATTAATTGTTTGTCAGTGTTAAAAATAAGCGAAAAGCTCGTCTACGTAGGCATAGCAAACATCCTTGAACTAAAAACATTGCTAAATGAATCAGTACAGTATACAGTTCACTATTAACAATGCATTCTAGGTACTATATAAAACCTTGTAACATATTCGTTAAGGTTTTTGCTTCCTTAAGATGGTAAATAACTTAAAATTCACCAAAGGCTGCAAAATCTCTACATCCAATAGATGCCTGTCTCAATTTTAGGATGTTACATACAAAATCATTGCTCATAATCAGGGCATGGTAAGTTTACAACGCTACATTTATATCTGCAAAGTATTAACTTAATTTTAGGATGTGCATGAATTAATATTAAGAATTCGTGATAGTAATGTTTAAAATATAAAACCATATAAAGCACCATAGTTATTAAAAGGAAAAAAACTTACAACTAATCGGGCAATTTACCGTAATTTATGTAATAAAAACTGTAATTTATATTTTACGTAATTAATCCCCTGTGAAATCCCGTGGATGTCGTAAAAAATTAATAAGGTATATCTTGTGTATAACTATGTCTGAGAAGGAAAATTCGAAATAAAACCCTATACCTTACTTCTTTTGCATAGAGATGATATATGCATATTATATATCCCTTAGTCTTCTTTAACGATACCTTCGGGCAAGAAAAGAAATGGTTAATAGTATTCTTGCTCCATAACTACACGCGACTACACGGAATGTATAACTATAATAGTCCATAGTTAGAAATTTTACTAAAATAGACACATTCGAATATAACTTTTGAGTTAATTTAAAAATAAAGCAAAAATAGGGTGGAAAATCAAACGTAAAGGTAGCCGTTAATTTTTAAATTTTACATCTGACAGCCACGATTGACAAATAGGTATATATATTTTTTTTATTAGTCACAAGCAAAGTCGCTAAACATCTAAGTTCAATATCCTAACACTGCAGACCTAATTGCATTGCATTTGAATATCATTACGAGATCAAGCGCATATTTTGATGAATTATATGTATATTAAAACCGCAATAACTGTAACCGGAGTTATGTCCAAGTAAGGTCAATAAACCAATGACGTTTATTTCACACTAACTATACTCTATTAGGAGGTTAAAGTTAATAAAATTATATCCTGTCGAGAATGACTGATCGAATAGAAACGAATGATCGAATGAATGGTTTGCGTATCTGTGAATAATCGTGACTTTTTTATGCGAAGTTGCGTCAGTTAGCAGTTAAATTTTTCAAATTAAGTTTTGAAAATGTATAATGTTGTTATCAAAACTGGTATTATTTTAAAATCTAGGCTATTAAATAGTATCAATTCACTTAATATGAGTAGCTAATAGGCTCGGGTTTATCCCGCATCTAATTAAGAAAATAAAAAATGGAAAAATAGTTTCTTTATATCTTATTTTTCCAATTAGGATGTTGCAGTATTTTGGTGTTTTATCACCCCTATCTTACCCATGAGTGACGTAAAAGACGACTTAGGGATATAATATGACTGTACAGATGGCGTAGTGCTCAAGTTACCGAGTTACCGTGCCAGTTTCGCGCGCTCGAATCCCAACACTTTGCGCGATCCATAAATTGTTGTTCTGAGTCTGGATGTAATTTGTGTCCATTAATTATATGTTTGTAAAGTCCCCTGCAATACAAGGTATATTTCCTCAGTGCAGATCGTTGTCTTTTTTAAAAACATATACATATAATATATTATCTATGCAAGACAAGAATTCAAATTTAAACCTTGTGCCAACACATCTAGCTAGCGTGCATATCTATACTGCTATCCTATTTCTCTTCATATAAAACACTAGCTGACCCGGCGAACTTTGTATCGCCCCAATTTTTTTTCTAAATTTCCGAATATATAGTCTCTAATGGAAGAACCATCACGGTTTTGTCGGGACAGATTTGATCGTCTTGGTCGCGGCATTGTTAATGATGACTCAAAGAGAATCCAAATAACTGATTATTGATTTCTGACAAAATTATAATTATCAAATTTTCCACCATACTTAACTATGAACAAAATTACGTTTAGTTGTCATTTGCATTTTGTTATTACATATCAAATGCGTTTTTGTTATCCTACGTTTCATAGTGACTTTTATTCTCTTTGACATGCGTTTAGGCCCGAATATGGAAATGGCATGTTAAGCTCTTGTATTATATTCATTTTTTCTTATGTTTTATAGTATTATAATCAATAATTTTGCTGATATTTTATGTAATATAATACTGTTAATGTGCTGAAGTGTGGTGAATGTAATATAAAAGCTGTTTACGTATATTTTCATATTCTACCGAAATTCCCATAGAACTTATTTAATTTGGTTTTCAGCGCCTAATTAATGGTAACGACTTAACTTACTGACGAACATGGCTATAAATAAGCTATTCTATATAAAGAAATGTTAAATAATATAAAGAAAATTGTTATCAGACTTGGCTGTATGGGCTTTGATCCCTTTGCCTGTACGAATAGACAAACAGAAACAAAAAAAATCTATTTGATATTTTATGTCACGTCACACGGGAAAGCGATCGAACGGGATGAAAAATAGCTCATTGCCATTAAAAAGAAGAAGAAGAACGGACTAAAAGTATCCTATGTCCGTCTCCTGGTTCTAAGCTACCTCCCCACCAATTTTCAACCAAATCTGTACAGCCATTCTTGAGTTATAGTGTAACTAACACGACTTTCTTTTATATATATATATAGATTACGTATGTACTAAAATAGTTTATTATGTAATAGTTCATAGTACAGGGTTCATAAGTCAATGTACTATAACTTACATTACATAGATACAATTTATCAATGACGCAATTACATTTAAATGTAGCTACATAGATGACTTATGTTTCAAAATGATCTCACCGACCCATATATACTTACATGAATATATAATGCCATATCTCTACAGATGGCATAGTAGTATAAGTATTAATTTCCCATGGCGAATGTCGTGGATTCGGTGCCCACGCAGAACAGTTCTTTGTGAGTTTCATAAATAATTGTTACACGCGGACCATGAACGCTGTAAAGTATTTGAAACGTCAGCCTATCAAAAATTAAATACAAATGCTATAAAATCCGTAAAAGTAGTTTTATTTAAAATGTGTAATACTCCCGTAAACATTAGGAATCTTAATTGTTCGGAGTCTGGTGTTATATGTTTGTTAAGTGCCCATGATACAAGGACTTCTATTACTTAAGGCGAGCTGTTTTTATGTAGTAGGGGTGCGCTTTTCGTGTGGTGAAATTAAATATACAAATAACATCTATACAAGAGAAAAAAAAACTAGAAATAAAACCCTATATCAACACGTTTGACCAGCACGGTATGTCAATTTTCTTCCCATTATTGAAGAGGTTCCAGCTCAGCAGTGGGACATTTATGAGCTGAAATGATGATGATGTAAACATCTATGTAAGATAAGTAAAACTAAAATCCTATACCAATACGATTGACTAGCACGATAGGTCAATTTCACGTCCGTTGTGGAGGATGGATATGAGCTGTAATGATGATATCAAATTATTTAATTTATTTAAGTCCCATATATAGCCTATATATAATGTTTGATAATATCTTAAATAAATTAATAATAACATAGAAACCATGCCTATTTTTTTTAATAGAGCTAATGTTAATAAAACAGCTAGCTACGCTAATTATGCGTTTTTATATCGGATCCTTTTCATATTTCAGCAAAATTTCCTGATTTGTCATAATTTCTTTTTATAGCTAAGTCTAAGCGGTTAGAGGTCTAAGCCCGTTAGTGTTACCGTTAACTTCAATGGTTATAAATATTATTTTTATGTGACCAACAATACATGCACATAACTAATCTCCGCGAAAGAACATATTAAATCTTATTTTATGATATAAATACCCACTACGTGACCAATTAAAATCGAACTATTCATCTCAAAACAAGGTTATTAATGTGTGAATTGCGCCATAATTTTTGCACTTGTGACAAGACAAATTATGAATAAAAAAACGATATGAAACCGCATGCACACCTGATATCAAATGAACCGTAAAGTGATCGAACCATAGATTCAATCGCCACCATAAATTACAATATGCTAATGAATATAAAAAAACCAGGTTTAAAAGACGCTAAAAAAGTTCCAAATTAATTTTATGTTTTTTTTTTTTTTTTTTTTTTTTTTTTTTTAAATTAATTTTATGTAATTTTAGAAGGTTTACGAGACGTATATTACGATTTAGGTATATAATGAATATATAAGTTATTTATTTATTAAAGTGCTAACCGCACTAGGATCTTAATTGATTGCTTATATTTTGAATTTATGAATCATCATCATCATCTTGCTCTTATCCCAATTACTTGGGGTCGATGCAATATGTCATCTGTTTTGACATATTGCAAAAAGTTTCGGCAATGACTTTTATGACCGGCCGCCTGCCTGACGTCAACCCTCCTTGTGAATGTATTCGTTGACCCAAATGGTACCAGATGGAGTTGGTCCGGGTCAATCTAGGGCTCTTAGTCGTCTTTTACGACACCCACGAGCAACGCAAGGGTTGGTAGTATTCGAAGCCGCTACCACACAGTAATTTGAATTTATGAATATCAAAGCATAAAAAACAGAATGCAACTGACTGCTTTTTTTAGCAGTCCGTGGACACAAGCTGCCCATTCCGTCAAGGGCGACAAAAAGGCGGCTACAAAACCCACTGTATTGCGTCCTCATCGTCCCGTCTGAACATGGTATAGTAAGGTCAATTTCCCTCCTACTGTGGAGGAGTCTCAAGCCCAGCAGTGGGACGTATATGAGCCGAGATGATGAAATGATGATAAAGTGTTGCGAATGTGATATAACAATATCTAACTTTTAGGTAATGCCTACAGCAACTAAATATCAATGTTACCCATAATATCGATCAAGTATTATTTTATATGTTGTAATCAAAAATGTGTCTGTGTTGTGTGTAGGGTGACAAAAGTATGATGCTTGTAGTTGCTTGGCCCTTTCTTTCCTTACTAAGCGCAGACCACAATTCTGCTATTATATATCTCTTGTTCCGTGTTTTGTGGTTTTGGCGACCGTTATGTGTGCGGATACTTCCTTTGCGTTTATCTTTATATATAAACTAGCAACCCGCCCTCGCTTCGCTTCGGTTATAGGTTATAGTCGTTTTACCCGCGTAGTTCCCTTTCCCGTGGGAATACCGGGATAAAATATAGCCTAGTTTACGGCCTGATATTATAGCTTTCCATTGGTGAAAGAATTTTTGAAATCGGTCCAGCCGTTTTGAAGATTACCCGGAACAAACAGACAGACAGACAGACAGACAAAAATTTTTTAATTGCTATTTTAGGCATAGGTGTCGTGCAAATAACCATGTGAACATGAAAAAAGCCTATTATTTTGTCATTACAAACAGACACTCCAATTTTATTTATTGGTATAGATTTCATGTGTATGTGTGTATGTCACTGAACTCCTCCTAAACGGCTGGACCGATGTTGATGCTCTGTTTTTGTGTTTAAGAGGATTCGAGAATGGTTTAGATTCACAATTGTACCCGGTAGATGGCGCAGCTGTCGATTTCAAGGAGAATTCCTTTCATTTTATTTGATTAGAACAACGTCTGTTGGGTCAGTTAGTATATATATCTTATATCTTTAAACGAGCAATATATATACGTTACGTATTATGTAGGCATGTACAGACAGAATACATGTAGACATGTAAAGCTTCAACAGTATAATTTCATTCATTCATACCTAGAATTGCGCAAACGCTTCAATGAGCGTAGGTAACAACGACGAGCCGTCAACGGTCATCGGCCGATCAGCTGTTTTAAAGCGAAGTTTGTCTTGCTTATGCGAACGTAATCATTGATTTATTCAATTTCTAATGAACATTTAACAAAGTATGAATATGTTGCATATTAAGTATCATTGACTTTATACATTTCAATCGGATTTACACGAAAAAGCGATGACAAAATTGAAAACTTTACATGTCACTAATTCCTTAACGAATCGATATTTTTCGTTAAAATTTTTTTCATGGGTTTCTACCACCATTGCCTAGCTCCCTTTTGACCAGTTGCCCCATAACCTGATACACTCTGTATATATATACCTATATATATTTTCAGGATATCGGAAACGGCACCAACGATTTTGATGAAACTTGGCTTATTAGTATTAGAAATCTCTAGATTTCGAGGCCAAAAAATCGATTTAGCTAAGTTTTATTTATAGAAAATGTTGTTTTGTCGGTGTTTTTAGCAAAAAAATACAACAACATTAAATTTTAAAAGAATATGAATTCTGATTTCGCCGTCAATGTCATGAGTTACGATAGCTCAGTTGGGAAGTTGTCCAGTTTCCTTTTAGTTTTGTTTTGGCATTTAAACAGCGTCGGATCGATCGTGTTATTATTATTCTCTTTTTGTAATTTTTTATATTTTTTTCATTATTTAATTTTTATTTTTTATTAATCTATACCAATAAATAAAATTGGAGTGTCTGTTTGTAATGTCAAAATAATAGGCATTTTTCATGCTCACATGGTTATTTGCACGACACCTATGCCTAAAATAGCAATTAAAAAATTTTTATCTTTCTGTCTGTCTGTTTGTTCCGGGTAATCTTCAAAACGGCTGGACCGATTTCAAAAATTCTTTCACCAATGGAAAGCTATAATATCAGGGCGTAAACTGGGCTATATTTTATCCCGGTATTCCCACGGGAACGGGACTACGCGGGTAAAACGACTATAACCTATAACCGAAGCGAAGCAAGGGCGGGCTGCTAGTATATCTAAATAAATTCGACAAAACAACAAAAATATTCCGAGCGAAGCTCGGTCAACCAGATATTATATATGTATATACTATATGTGTATTTAGGTTTCCTATGTACCTACTCCTAAACGGCTAGGGCTTTTTTTTTTAGGGCCCCAGACGGGCGGTCAGGGACCCCGCCCACACCAGTGCGCCGTACAGGGCCATCGACCGGATCACCCCCGCGTACAGCCGTCGGCACGTAGCGCTGGGTCCGCCCACATTCGCCATCAGCCACGAAAGGGCAGACGCCGCACCGACAAGCCGGGGAGCAAGTCGATGGAAATGCTCCCGGAATCACCAATGCCCGTCGAGCACCAGGCCCAAGTACTTCATGTGGGCCTGGATGCTGATGATAAAACGGCTAGGCCCTACGAATATTTTGTAATATTGGTAGCAATCGAATCAATAGAATTTTTTTCTTTTATTATATTATCAATAACAGCTGTGTTGTCAATCGGTGTGACCTATATTTACAAAAAACAAAATTTTATTCAAAATTTATTTTATTTATAATTGTAATGAATAAGAGATCTAGAGAATGCCCATGACTTCTAGTGGAACATATAGGGGCTCAGAAAAAATAGAAGATATTATATTATTCTAGAATTTTCTCTAAGCATGCAAAACCAGGCAGCTATTATATACGCATAGCAAATTTTTCACTATTCAAAAGTCATTGAACTAAAAGCTTAAATGATATCATTCATATAACTAAGAGCTTTAAGGCATGATGTCTTATTAATTCAGTAATAATCATTGTCCATTCATGACTTTAAGAGATACGCTTATTATTAAAAATACAATAAATAACGTAGCAACATAATAAGAATATAATTCACCACATGCTCGTGGGTGTCGCAAAATACGACTAAAGGATTTAATATGCCTATAACATCTATGCAAGAGAAAGAAAACTCGAAATAAAACCCTATTAACTACCCTACCAACACGTTTGACCAGCATGGCATAGTAGGTCAATTTCCCTTCCGTTATGGAGGAGACTGGAGCTCAACAGTGGGACGTATTTGAGCTGTGAGGATGATGATGATATATATATATATTTGAACTGAAAGACTGTGAAACTATGGTTATGAGGGAAAATCATGTAATTTTACTTAAATATCGTATAATCAATGATTGGTGGTGTTTACGCGAGTATTAGATATTAGAAAGAAATAAAACATTTTTACGGATTTTTTCGTATTTGCCATCGATTTTTCGTATTCGGACGTTTCGAACACTTTTCAGCGTTTATGGTTACGGGGGAACTACCGTAATAGCTCTATTTCATCCATAGAATTACTTCTAAATGAAACATTATCAGAATTTTCATGATTAAGTATGTACTGCTGGTTTTTTGACTTAAAACAATACAGTAACGGATGATGCTTTCAACAATTAGCTTGTTCATGCCACAAAAACAATAAGATCCTTATAATATCTAGGCAATAAATTATATTAAATATCACGTATACACTATCCACACAAATTATACTCCTCACACTTTTAAGCGAATGAAAGAACGGTCAATGGCTCTTGAACTATGAACGGTCAACTTATTGACGATCACGACAACCGGTCATCGTGGATGATACAGTTGCTTAGGAATTATTTTATGGGGGTAACAAGTTGATTTAGGACTGGTTTCAACATACGGCTCAAAATATAACTTGCCCAAGATCAAATCTAATCCTAATCCGTTCAACAGATGGACGTAAATAAAGCGTAATGTCGAATATTAGTAGGGACTATCTCCATGCATTTTTTTTTCTCAAAAGTACAGGCTTTAGTATGAAAAGGTACTAGTACTAGTACTAGGTCTAATAGGTAAGACGGATGAAATAGATTTCCTATAGGTCATGATCATTCTCATCATCTGAATTCTCGAATGGTGATCAGGAATCAGACAACGCAGCATGGGACGACCTCCTACTAGGTGGACTGACGACATCCTGAAAAGCGCAGGGAACCGTTAAATGTAAGTGGCACAGGATCGTTCTAGGGGGCATTCTCGTAGAGAGGGCTATGTTCATCGCTGAACGTCTATGGCTTGATGGATGGATAGATCATCTAAGCTCGTTTACGCCCCTCTGCTGAGGTCAAGCTTCCTCCAGAATGAGTGAGAAATTGCTCTATTATATCACACTGGACAGACAGATTAGCATAGGGTTTATTTCGAATTTTCATTTTCTTACACAGCTATTATTAGCATAATTTATCTGTTCATCATAGAAACTAGATACGCACTTTTAAAATCTACTTTTTAAATAAAAAATAGTACCTACTTTAAATCTTAATACGTATAAAGGTCGTAATAATACCACATTAAAAAAAGACCACCTGCATGTACCAATCAAACCAGTGTTGAAACAATAATTCACGGCAATAGCCTTCATGTTACCTTTGTTAATGCTTCTGCGACACAACGGTCAAGAAAAGCATTGTCCTTCAACTGAACAAGTTAACAACGTGTGTGGTTTAACCGATTTATGTATTCTTTAATCGAAGGTAACAAGGTTCAATTTGCTATGGGATAGCGAAACAGTTCCGCGGGCATTGGGCTGTCAATATTTAAATGAATTATTACCGACTTATAAATCATTGAACCTCTGGAAACATGTATATAAATGTTAAAATGTTATGGGTTACATAGGTGTAGATTTCGTCATTTCGTCATCATTAAGCCCGTATTTGACCCACTGTTGGGCTCGAGCCTCCTCCATAATAGAAGAGAAATTGAGCTAGTGTGGTATTTTTTTTTTGGGGTTGGTTTACGGTGGCGCACTCCTCGCTCCACTCCATCCGGGGTGACAGAGGGGCGTAAGCACGCACACCCGTAACCCACCCGTATAGCATGTGGCCTTTGTCGTTGGGTCGACCACCGGTGCAGAGTTCCTTGACTTTAGTGGCCGACCCGACGGAATACCTCTAGGGAGTACCCTCTCCCGTCGACGTCCCTTACTGGGACGCTGAACGCCGTCGCGAGGCTAACCTCTCCGCGGGTGCCCGGACTAAATCCCCGGTCCGGGAGCTATTGTGGTATAGGGTTTCATTTCAAGTTTTCTTTCTCTTTCATAGATATTATATGCATATTTAATGCCTTAGTCATCTTCTACGACACTCACGCGCAAGGGAGGCAGTGGTGATTTGAATTTTTACTCTGTCACCACACGGAGAGTAGATTAATTATAACGTTTTTATCACTCAATTCACCACTTTTTTCCCCGTGTGTATCGTAAAAGACGACTAAGGGATGCATCCCTATTTAAGCAATTTAACATCTATGCAAGAGAAGAAAAGTACGAAACAAAACCCTATATGTACCAACACGTCTGACCAGCGTGCTGTAGTAGGTCAATGTCCCTTTCACAGTGGAGGAGGCTTGAGCCCAACAGTGAGACATATATATGAGCTGAAACGATGATGATTACTGCTTTACCTATATTATAAATGCTTTTAATTTTACTCAATTTCAAGCGATCGAATCAACTCTTATCTTTCACTGGATAAGTAATTGCAAGATTTTCATATCACACACGGCGCAATCATAATTAAAAATCTTAAATGAAATAATCGATTCCAAGGATATAATTTGAATTGTAATGGAATAAAGGATATATTTTTATCATTCGCATTAGTGAAAAGTCTTAAGCATTAATGTTATAAAAAATTAAGAAATGGACGTAAATTTAGAACCATAATTTCTGAATTATACAAAGTTGCATGGGGATAATTTAATCTACAACACTGAGCACGGGAGAGCAGTACTTAAACTGCAATACCATTTATGCAGTTATTTGTGAATCGGAAATGAAAGAAGTTAGATTAATTTAAAATAACCTTTTTTTTGGGAGGGTGGGTTCCGGTCGGCGCACTCCTCGCACCACTCTGTCCGAGGCGACGGAGGGGCGTAAGCACGCACACCCGCAACCCACCCGTATAGCACGTCGCCTTGGTCGTTGGGTCGACCACCGGCGCAGAGTTCCTTGACTTCAGTGGTCGACCCGAAATTTAAAATAACCTACCTATCCACAGTAAAAATTCAGTACTTTTTATCCCATAGCCAGCGTGGTATATTAGGTCAGTTTGTCTCTTATTGCAGAGTAGATTCTACACCACCAGTGGGACGTATTGAACTGTAATGATTCGAAAAATCACAAAAACTTGCATTTATCTAGGTCGCCACGTCAACACATAAACAATGTACACTTTTTTTCAAATTAAACGTAATCATCTGACCAGTAATTATCTTTGGAAATGTCAAGATTAACTTGTGGTTTCGAAAATATCGAAAGAGGTACGCCTTGGTGAAGATGGGCGTTTAAATAAATGAATGAGTGAGGGAATGTCAATTGAGCAAGATGTTTGATCAAAACGACGTGTTCTCCTGTCATTAATGGCTGACAGTTGGATCATAATAACTTGTATTCATATTACGAAATTATTTATATAATAGAGAGACATTGTAAGGTTTATATTTTTATCCCCGAAGGAATAATCAAAGATCTATCAATAAATTTGTATTAGATATATAATTCTTCTGTACTTGTATGTGAATGTACTCCTCCTAAACGACTGAATCGATTTTGATGAATTTTTGTGTTGTCGATTCTATAGTGGTTTAGAATAATAAGTAGATCCGGTAGATGACGTGGCGATCTATTTAAAGGTTTTTTTTAAACAACTAAATAAACAACTACATTTTTATTATAAGCGTACAGAACATCGTCTATTAAGCCAACAATTATAATATAAAAATCTGATCCAACAAAATAGTTGTTGCATGTCTGATGACCTGAGCTCTTATTTGCTATGGCCAAACAAATAATTTGACTATTTTACATTATTTACATGTAATGGCTGTTTATACTACCAGAGATAACAACTCACATGCGAACAGAATTATTTGGTCATAGCAAAACCCTGAATCGCTCTGACGAAATTAACTCTTAACGAGGCTTGGCGCGGTATCCTCGAGCATTTAAATCTGATACACTGATTTGTGGTAATGTCGAACTATGCAATGACTATATTAGCTCATGAAAATACGGACTCACGACTTGGGGTTTATCGCAGAAGTAAAATTTAAGGTCGTATATAGATAGATAGTCTTTCCGAATAACCAAAAAATATAGATAAGGCGTGCAATTACGTAATAGAAGAAAGAAATATTTCATGCTACGTATATTTTATCACTAAAATTATTCGTACAATTGTATAAAAGAATGAAAAAGTAAACAAACAACGGACACGGTACGCTTTTTAAACAATTTTTTTAAAAGAAGCTCAATAATTTAGCATTATTTTTTTAACAAAGATACGGATATATCTACTAATTCTTCTCACGTAAATATCTAAGAATCTAGTGCTAGATTACCGAATCATTATTCACTGAGTGGACATCCTTCAGATGTCTGTCTATGTTAGATTCAACTAGTTCCTTAATATAATTAAATATAAGTGAAGTTAAATTCATTTGAATAGATGCGACCGGATATTTCTTGGGTGTCCGAGAGCGTCCAAACAAGGTTGTAAAGCTAGTAGTCCGTTTAAAAATGGGTGAAAAAATGTTCGGTAGACCATATCTCTTTTTTATTTTTAAAAGACCACTCAGCACTGAGGTAATAATTTTTGGATTGCAGGGAACTTTACAAACATATACGAGTAATTAATGGACACAAATTACACCCTGACTCAGAATAGCAAATTGTGGATAGCACCAAGTATTAATCTGCACGGAAATCAAACCTTCGACACTAGCATAGTACAGCGATATTGCGCCCTACTGCCATTCTGGATAAGCAGATAAGGTGCGTTCCGAACTCAGACTTATACCAAATACATACACATTTAAAATAAAACTATAATGGACTGTACCGCGCTACATTTGATTTTTAATTTCCCAAGATTTCGAATACTTTTTAGTGTTCATAAAGAATCTCAGTTCTACTGTAACCATGAAAAATTAACTAATTATCGAACTGCACTGTTGTCGTAGTGGTTAAGATAATCAATCTACAGTGCCAGTGTCATGGGTACGAATCCCACGCAAAACAACATATTGTGCGATCCAATTTATTTTTCTGAGTCTGAATGTAATTTGTGTCCGTTAATTATATGTACAGGCCTCTGCAATACAAGGATTATTTCCTTAGTGCAGGGTGTTGTATTTAAAAAAAAAGAATTAATGCAACAGAAATTCAACGGTACCCGAAAGGATAACCCGCCGGGCCGGCCACGGAAGTCAAAGAATTGGTACCAGTGGTCGGCCTGATAGCGATGGGGAGAGAATACGGTTTGTTATGGGGCAAGTCGCTCACTCGTCGCCCCGGACAGATTAGAAGGAGTGTGTCCAGAGCATAGCCTACCCCAAAAAAATATATATATCAGGGCAATGAAATGCCATCTCTCCATCGCAGCCCACATACGTCCCAATGTTGAGCTTGGGCCTCCTCCACAATCAAAGGAAATTTGACCTACTATACCATGCTTGTTAAACACGTTGGTATAGGGTTTGATTTCGAGTTTTTCTTCTCCTGCACAGATGTTACGCGCGTATTATATCCCTTAGTCGTCTTTTACGACATCCATGGGCAAGGGAGTGATGAATTGTATTCTTACAGCCTCACCATACGGAAAGTCATCTATTCAATTAAATTTATTAAAGAATAAAATAGTTCTAAAAAGATAATACAACAATATGCAGGTCATTATAACATATTATTGCTCGCGACCGGTCTATTACGAAACCAATGAGAGGTGGGTCTTTACGAAACAAATTTATGTCGGCTTACAGATTGATTGTAGAGTTATGTATCAGTACGTTTAATTACTTGTAATAGTTTGTTATGATATGATGTAATATTAGATACAGTATAATGCTCTGCTTCTAATTATAAACGACTATAGCAAGGATGCACTAAATAATACCATTATTTACTTTAGATTGTTGCTATGTGGTGACGGCTGCTCCGAGAAGGCCATCGGAAAGGAACGTTACTCGAAAGGGTACTACATCGGCCTGGGCACAGACGTTAAGAAACGCTGTACCAGTCTTTGGAGGCAACAAGAAGAACGGCTTGCGTCTAGACGCCCGTCCAAAAGAAAAAGCGGAGACGGTTACGAATACTACCAGCACTTACATTGCTCGTGGGTGACGTAAAAGACGACTAAGTCCTTTCAGTCGACGATGTAAGGCCTTTCATCGACCTGGGCCAACACCATCTAATGACAACAATTACATTCCTAAGGAGGGTTGATGTCAGGCTTGCGTCCGGTCATATAATAAACAGAGTATATATTGTGAGTCATTGGAATAAGAGGAGGATGATGATGATGTCTTCGGCTTATATATGTCTTTGCACGAATAAGCGAAGAATTTATTAAGGCTATATATACGTTATAAAATATATTAAGAGAGCAGTTATGTATGAAATTTTAAATTGATGGATGTCTTAATAGAACTACAAGACCAATATTTTAGCATACCACCTACACATTTTAGCTTAAATTAGTAAAGACAAAATTAAAATACTTCAAAAGAATAATGGGATTGCTGCAAAAAATTTAATATCTAATGAAGATAATTTTCCGTATTTAGAAACGATCTTTATTTTGTAATTTGCCGGTTTAGACCAATGGCGATTCCTTTTCATATATCTTAATAATTACGTTATTGATTTGCGTCTTATTGCAAATCACAGAATTTTCAATGTCAAACAACCCTACTTATTAGTTTTTATAGCACAACATATGATTGTAATTTAACATTGGTTAGAAAACAATATTACAAACAAGTTTTTACACAATATCTGAGCGTCAAACAATTATTTTTAGGATATATTTAAGTAAAGACGTGCACTAAAAGTCAAAAGGTTAACACTTTCTGTGCTTCTTCTTTTTGTTTTCTAATGGAAAAAAGCTACAATCATGAGCTATTGATGACAGTGTTGAGTTATATATTTATTCTTCACGTCTTTAATCTCCGTATTTTAGTCATAGTTATTACCATTAATTAGGTGCTGACAACCCACTCATGATTCCTCTCGGATTCGGGATTTTGGCAAAATAGAAAAAACACGTAATTCTCTATTATATCATATTGACTACATTTCATTTGCATTATATTACATAAAATATCAGCAAAATTATTCAATATAAAACTGTAAAGCACTAAAATAATGAAAAAAAATTAAAAGCGCAACATGACATTTTGAAATTTCCGAATACAACAGAATGTATCGCCATATTGAAATTATTTGTGACACAGTTTTGACGTTTCTATTAAATTTCATGCACTAGACGACACATACATATTTTCCACAAAAAATGCATAAATCTTTGAAGAAACAGTATTCATTGTCTATACCTTTGCAAAACATTTAAAAATATAATGACTAAATCTTTGCAAAACATTTAACAATGTAGTAATGTTTAATAGTTACAGATTGAGTGAAAGTAATGTGGTAACTCTATGAATAATGGACTAGCTACTGGAATACTATATAACTTCCGAAAAAAGTCTCTATTACGCGAATAACCAGCACGGTATTAGTCACGTGCGAAACACAAATCGAAATAATCATTTAACAGTCGAAATTTTACCATTTATTTTGAACTAGCTATGTTCATGTCTTCGCTCGTTTTAATGTAAATTTATTTGTTTTTTTATATTTTTACATATTTCTAGGGAATATTACTTTTTAATGGATAAAAAACACCCTGTAGCCTTTTATGTAGATCTGACAATGAAATTTCAAGACGACCAGTTGAGTAATTAAATTATTACAGGGTAATAGACAAACTGATATCCACATTTATAATATTATTCAAAAACTCCTGTAGTTTCACCGGTATATTACTCGTTCTGTGCGAATACGGGCATAATATATAATATATCTATGTAAATTATACATCTGGATCTATCTAGCAAGAACGGTATAGATAAATATATTTCTCATCATGAAAGCAAAGCCCGTGCCCAATAATGAAACGCATATGGCCAAAAAAGAAAATAACAGAAAAAAATAGCTTTTTAGGGTTTTTAAAAATAAAAAAAGAAAATGATTAAAACTTGAGTTTACATGTATAAGCAATTTACATCTATAGCAGGTATTATCGCCAACATGACGCAGGGAATGAAAAAATACCATATTAAATCAAAAAATAAAAGAATACAATTCATGTAATACAGGAGATATATATATATTATATATATATATATATATATATATATATATATATATATATATATATATATATATATATATATTATTAAAAAAGCGGTAAAGTAATTAACGCCACAGATAATAAACTTGCATGTAATCAAATAAAACCATGTCTAAAATTGATCAGGAGTTATTATAATGCGAACAAACCTTCACCGCGGAGCAATGTTTAAACCCATCAGACAAGTAATAATTTTACATGATATTTGAATCTATAATGAGCCGTACAGTGAAAGAAATCCGGTTTGTTTTAAAAATTTTTGCACAACATAAACTGTATATCACGTTAACTTACGCAGAATGTCGAACTTCAATTTCGCAAATATATTATTACTTTTCATAACTAATTGATTATTTATTTTCTAATGAAAGAAGAATGTTCCGTGAGGTCACGGAGTAAGAATACAATTCACTACCCCTCTTTCTTGCCCGTGAGTATCGTAAAAGACGATTAAGGGATTAGGTATGCATATAATATCTATGCAAGAGAAGAAAACCTTGAAATAAGACTCTATACCAACACGGCTGACCAACGTGGTATAGTAGGTCAATTTCCCTTCCATTGTGGAGGAGGCTCGAGCCCAAAAGTGGGACATCTATGAGCTGTGATGATAATGATGAAACGAGGCTATTGGTTCAGCTAGTGCCACTTGTTTTTAAAGAAATAGCGCTGTTATTCTACCAACACCTGGACTCAACATCCAAAAGTTACTTAATATGAATAAGTGGAATATTATGCTAAAAGTTAATAAGAAAATTGTACAAGACTTGGTGATATTCAGATTGTTAAACTAACAATGTAATCGACTGAAAGACCGCACTCGTGATCACGAAGAAATATTACATTTGCGATAAAAATATAACTAGGTAATATTATTTATGACTTACCTTAGTATTGAGCGTGTGTGAGGAGAGAAAGGAGCATAATAGAACCAATGTAGACAGCCAATGGGCCGACACATACGGTGTCGACTCCATAGTAGATCTGAAACAAATTAATAAATATGCATTGAGTATTTTGGCATTAAAATAAATAACATCGTCGTCGGGGATCCCAATCTTACGGACAGATTGGAGTCGCTGGAGCAGCGGAGAGACTTTGGGTCACTCTGTGTACTCTACCGACTCTTTCACGGGGAGTGCTCCGAGGAACTGTTTGACTTGGTACCACCGTCACCATTCTACCAACGTACCACTCGACATCGTAGCAGGGTTCATCCATTTCACCTGGAAACGTTATGGTCTTCAACTGTACGTTTCCAGCGATCATTTCTCCCATGTACGTGCAAGCTCTGGAATGAACTACCTGCTGCTGTGTTTCCCGAGCGCTATGACATGTCCTTCTTTAAACGAGGTTTAAGAAGAGTATTTCCTTCACGGTAGCGAGTGGCCTAGCTGTGCTCCTGGTATTGCAAAGGTCCATGTGCAGCAGTTTCACTTATCATCAGGTGTGCTGCTTGCTCGTTTGCCACCGTTGGCAATAAAAAAAAAAATAAAAGAAAAAGTAACAGTATGTACTTAGTATAAGAAAAGAAATGATAGATTAAGAATAAGAGAAGTTTGCGATCTGTAAATAAATAATTGTGGTGATGGAATAAGAATACAATTTACCACCCCCTCTCAGACCCGTGGGTGTCGCAAAAGACGACTAAGGGATATATCACGCATATGACATCTATGCAAGAGATGAAACCCTAAAAACCCTATACCAACCTGTCTGACCAGCAGGTTATAGTAAGGTCAATCTCCCTCCTATTGTGGAGGAGGCTCGAGCCCAGCAGTGGGACGTAAATGAGTTGAAATGATGATGAAATAAATAATTTAAGTTAAGTTTTCTGCTTTTCATTTCGTTACATAATGTTTCTATAATACTATTTGTAAAATTGAGAAAATTATTTAACACGATCGAAAGTTCCATGTAATGATGGTCTAAGAATACAATTCACCATCCTCTATTTCATCTGTGGTTGTTGTAAAAGACGACTAAGGCATTACAATATGCAATTAACACCGATGCAAGAGAAAGAAAACTCGAAATAAAACCCTATACCAACCTCCCTAACCAGCGTGGGATAGCATGCCAATTTTTGCCTCCTCTTGTGGAGCCAAGCTCAAGCCCAGCAGTGGGACGTATATACCATGTGGCGATTATGACAGTTTATAGGTGAAAGGCATGGTTTTCTCTTTGCAATCTACATTAAAAACATATAAATACGTATAGTAAATTAAAAATAAGTAAAATAATTAAAAGCGGGTAATGTATTCCAAATATAAAAATGTTTTAAAATTCGTTGAAGTATTGTCACAGTTACATAACCAGCTCATTTAAAAATGATATAAACCAGTTCTGGAAAGGCAAATAAACAGTTCTCTTTTGAACAATTTGTCCTGTAGAAATTCTCAGTAAGCCCACAGCAATCAGATAAATTATAATTGACTACACGAATGGCCATTCAGCACAATCCTTCGGTCTAAGTAACAAGCTCCTGTGACGAAAATCGTTGATTCAATTTACCGCAGTAAAATTATTTGTTCGATCCACAGATGTTTGTCATCCAGAATCATCTCAGTTTAATTTGTGTCGGTGAATCAGAGAGCCGGCAACCCAAATTCTCGAGGATGTTTACGTGTGGTGGGTTTTGATGATGAAAATCGCCGTTTATTATTTGTTAATTAAATGAACTAAAAAGTTAAAAATCCAGGTCCATCATCAGACACTGGTTACCATATAGTATCAAAGTACTCATCAAGTCGTATCAAATAAGCCCGATAGGGTTGCGTCGTTTAATTACGGAGTTCTTACAGCCAGCTTCCAGGCCCATCATCAGATCAGCTCTATGTCATAATAATATTGCATTGTCATCCGATTTATACATGCATACAAAATTTCAGCTCAATTGGAAACCGGGAAGTGGATCAAATTTAACTTGCAAGATTTGATTACAGACAACGGGACAGGTGAAACTAAACAAAAGCTTGTAAAATAGCTAGAAAACTCTAACACTTAGGTATATGTCGTTCAGAGAGTAAACTTAAAACCTTAACAATCGGTAGTAAAATACTTATATTAGTATATTAAAAAGACAGTGAATCAATGTGTTAACAGCGGTAATTATTTTTTTAATACTATACGTTTGAGATAATGACAAAGGTAGTTATCACCCATCAAAAATTCTTTCAGCATAAAATGTCTTTTTACTTGTTATGATGTCGAAGAAAGATAATATACTGTCTTGTTTTTGTATTCTGGATTGAGCAAAAACAAAAGGTTGTTGGTTTATCCAGTTAAAGCTTCGGATTTTAAATTTCAAGTAAATAGAGAAATGACCGCAGCACCACCGACCAGGTCCAATTTAAATCTAAACCATTTTCGAATCCCCTTGAACACACAAAAAAATTTTATCAACATCGATCCAGCCGTTTAGGAGGAGTTCAGTGACATACACATGTACACAAGAAATATATATTTAAAGGTATACGTGTTTGTGTGTATACGAGAACCTAATTGGTCAGAACGTATGTTTTGTTGTTAAAACATTTATTCCGCAATTTTTATCATAAATTCTGTTGTTTATCGTTAAGAAATTTTCAAAGAAGTGTTACAAGTTGAAAATGGGTTACAAAGATCCTAAGATTGGAACACCATCAGATAGCTCCTGTGTGTTATGTTTTTAAAGTTATTTTTTCTTATAACTCATGTTTTTGGAAAAATAATACATTTAATTATGTGTATATTGATGTTAAACGTCGTATTAATTGAAAAATAAGAGAGAATAATCAGAATAACTTGCGCAACATAAGGGCAGACAGGGTGACGCTCCATTACGATGCCATGTGTTCCGAAAATTATATGCATTACAAGAATTTGTATACGTACTACATAAACGTACATTCTGCACGTAATATTATTATAAAATTAATCAAAAAAATTCCTTCCGTGTGGTGACGGAGTAAGAATACAATTCACCACCCCCTAACTTGCCCGTGGGTGATCGTACGAGACGACTAAGGGATATAAAACGCATATAACATCTATGTGAGAGAAGGAAAACTCGAAATAAAACCCTATACCAACACGTCTGACCAGCGTGGTATAGTAGGTCAATGACCCTTCCATTATGGAGGAGGCCCGAGCCCAACAGTGGGACGTATATGGACTGATATGATGATGATGAAGATTCAAAAAAATAGACGAAAGAAATAAGTAATATCATAAGTTCTGGTTAAAACTATTTAAAATCCGACATATCGTCGTTATCAATTTTATACATATAGACACTATGTATGACATACATGTTAAATTATTATATACAACAGAAAAAAAAGAACTCACTCAGTCGAATCTATCAATATACATATATGTGATTTCAAAAATGGTTTACATTAATAATTGGACCCGGTAGGCAGCATTGTAATCGATTTCAAGGCGATTTCCTTTAATTTTTTTAGATTTAAACAAAACCGTGTGGTAACGGAGTAAAAATACAATTCACCACCCCCCTATCTTGCTCGAGGATGTCGTAAAAGACGACTAAGAGATATAAAATGTATATTAATGCAAGAGAAGGAAAACTCGAAATAAAACCTTAAACTAACATGTCTGACCAGCTTGGTATAGTATGTATTTCTCTACTAAGTATTATAGAGGAGGCTCGAGCTCAACAGTGGGACGTATATGAGGTGTGATGATGATGATGATGAAACAAAACAGCGTCTGTTGGTTCTGCTAGTTTAATATATGACATTCGTAATGACTTCTAATGTTTACCTTAGTATAAGATAAAATTATTTTACTAGATTTTCTGAAGTTGGAGAGTGGTAGGACAACACTGTCGACAGTTATCTGTTTACAGCCCCGGGCCGGTCCGTCCGGGGTAGTACCACATTCTCGCAGAAAATCGACGTCTGAGTAGTAGCAATTTGTTACTGCGCTTCGTTCGGTGAGCGAGAGAGCCGGAAGCCCAACTTTCTGAGGGTGTTTGTGTGTGGAGGGTGTTGGTGGTGCCCTTGGTATCACCACGCCTCAATGCACGCATTCATACTTCCTTCGCTTTCTTCGCGGTAGGCAGCGACCCTGTAAAGGTCCATGAGCGGCAGCAACACTTACCATTAGGTGTACTGTTTGCTCGTTTGCCACTGTTTACAATAAAAAAAAAAGTTTAAATTGATTTTCTGACGTTTCAAATACTTTCCAGTATTCATGGTAACAAAATGATAAAGATATTTTACGTCCAACAAGTAATTACAATTACAGAGCCTTTTTATTTGCCTACTACTGGAAGCTTTAGTTTAATTACGTTTATGACTGGTTCCCAGAATGCAATATCTTCCATCATTTTTGATGAAATTTCAGTTTTTTTTAGTTTTAATAGCCTATCGACTCAAAGTCAGTACTAGCGTCCTTCAACGAGGATTTATGGTGTGTCAAACTTGATAAAAATTGCGGATTTGGTCGTGTTCGTAAAGAGAGGTGGCTTAGAACCAGGAGACGGACATATCATACTTTTTATCCCGTTCGATCGCGCTCCCGTGTGACGTGCCATAAAATGTCAAACAGAAAACAAGTCACTATGAAAAGTAGTATAAAAAAAAACGCATTTGATATGTAATAACAAAATGCAAATGACAGCTAAACGAAGTTTTGTCTATAGTTAAGTATGGTTGAAAATTTGATAATTATAATTTTGTCAGAAATCAATAATGAGTAATTTGTATTCTCTTTGAATCATCATTAACAATACCGCGACCAAAACTATCGAATCTTTCCCAACAAAGCTATAATGGTTCTTCCATTAAAGACTATATTTTCGAAAATTTTGAAAATAATATATTTACGAAAAACATTATGACGTTACGAAGTTCGCTGGGTTAGCTAGTTGCATATAAAGTGTAACAGCATTACATTACAGCAGATATGCTTAAAAAAAAGTATAAACATAGTAGCGTCTACAAACTTGCTTGTTAATTGTTGTGTGGTGGCGGCTACGAATATTACCCACTCTTACATTACTCTTGGTTGTCGTAAAAGACGATTAAGAGATTTATATTAACCTTGGCCAACTTCATCTAATGTCATCTGGTCAATGATTACATTCCCAAAGAGGGTCGACTAAAACTTTAGCCAACACTTTTATAATATGTATTACTAGCAATCCGCCCACGCTTCGCTTCGGTTTCAGTCTATCCTGCGTAGTTCTCGTTCCTGTGGGAATACTGAGATAAAATATAGCCTAGGTTACTCCCTGATATTATAGCTTTCCATTGGTGAAATAATTTTTGATAAAAATATAAATAAAAATTGTATTTTAGGCTTATGTATAGTGCAAATAACCGTGTGAGCATGAAAAAAGTCTATTATTTTGATATTACAAACAGACACTCCAATTTTATTTATTGATATAGATGAAAGACGAGTAAATATTGAGTAGACCCCAACTAATTAGAATAAGAGTAGGACAATGAATATGGTGATATTTTTTTTCTATGAGAGGCTATGGTACGACCGGACACTATCCGTCCTGTTCGGGGCGACAAGGGGCGACCTTAACTAGGGTTGTCACCCGTACTTTATTATACTGTATTGTACGTTATTTCGGGTAATTGTACTCTATACTTTATATCAACAATAAAGTAGGCGATAATGCTTTATTTCGCCTGAATTGACTTCTCTAGGAAAAATTTTCAAAATAAACAAAATGTCTTAGAATCTATCAAAAAAATTATTATTTATTTACTATAAAATAAATATAAAGTACAAAGATACTGTTTGATATGTACTAAATTGATAATTATTTATTAAAATTTGCTAAAAATAATCGTAAATATGTTTTAAATCAAAATAATGCAAACTGGACGACAAATTTGGACGCAAAGTACTTTATTTTTCTTCATTCATCAACCAATATACTTTATTGAAACAAAAAAAAAGATGGCAACCCTAATCATAACCCGCAGTATTTCGTCCTGGTGGGCCGACCACTGGTATCGAATCCTTGAAGACCATGGCTCGCCTGATGATTATAATGATGAGTAAAGTTTGCAAACATGTATAATTTACATAGTGACTCCATTTCTAATATTTGCGTAAACATCAGAAATCAGCATAAAAATATGTTAATATTATGTTTAGCATTTACATTAGTGTTGCAGGTTTAAAAATATATTTAAATAACATTGATTTAATATTATATCCTACTTCTATCTTTATCGTATTGAATCGGAAATTTTATGACCGATAAATCATTCCCCAAATTAACATAGACAAAATAAAAAAAAACAAGATGCATCATACATAATACAAATTGAAAAATAAATGAGCATAGATTAAAAATCTCCTTTTGCCGCCATCAAAATTGCGGTTATAAACAAACAAAAAGTTTCTGTTGAGGTCGACGCACGAGCTCAGAAGGACAATGTCTTTTCTCGGAATCAGATGCTACGGCGCAAAATATTAATAAAGCCCTCTGGCCAGGACATGTTTCCGCATTGTTACACTCTACCAGGGTAGAGATGAACATTATACCATTGATAACACAATGAAACTCTATACTACAGCTCGTAAAAATTGACATTTACAGCGTAATATCAACTTTAATTATGTTGCTTATTAAAAATCTATACCAATAAATAAAATTGGAGTGTCTGTTTGTAATGTCAAAGTAATAGACTTTTTCATGCTCACACGGTTATTTGCACGACACCTAAGCCTAAAATAGCAATTAAAAAATTTTTGTCTGTCTGTCTGTCTGTTTGTTCCGGGTAATCTTCCCGGACCGATTTCAAAAATTCTTTCACCAATAGAAAGCTATAATATCAGGGCGTAAACTAGACTATATTTTATCCCGGTATTCCCACGGGAACGAGAACTACGCGGGTAAAACCACTATAACCTATAACCGAAGCGAAGCGAGGGCGGGTTGCTAGTTTAATATATAATTAAAACAAACGATCATTATGATTCAATTTTGATATAATTCAAACAAAAATACCAACTATTTAGTATGCTCGAAGTAAAATTTAAAAGCGGTGTATCTATCATGTACAACGGTATTATCACTAACATGAAATAGATTATAACCCATTTTTTCTATACTAATATTATAAAGAGGAAAGATTTGATTGTTTGTTTGTTTGTTTGAATTGAATAGGCTGCGAAACTACTTGACCGATATGAAAAATTCTTTCACTGTTGGAAAGCTACACTATCTCCGGTGAACATAGGCTATATTAAAGTTTCAAAAAAGTTAGGGACCCGTACTAAAACTGCAATAGTGTAACCCAATGTGTGAAAAATTACCAAAAAAACTTCCTTTTATCGCGTGCGCTGCGAAAACTATTGATTATGGAACAAAATAATGTTGTACAATTTTGCAGAACATAATTATCTACAAAAAATATCACGACAGCATATGTCTCTTTTTTAAAACTCCACGCAAACACAAAAAAGTAGGTATGTGAGTGTGTGTGTGTGTAAAAATTTATAACTTTTGAAATGTTTGTTTAATACCCGTGCGAAGCCGGGGCGGGCTGCTAGTAAATAATAAATATATACATACATCCATACTTCATCTTTATTAAGATTCATCATTCAATATCATTTTAGCTCATATACGTCCCACTGTCGGGCTCAAGCCTTCTCTACAATAAGAGGCAAATTGACCTTACTATACCATGCTGGTCAAACAGGTTGGTATAGGGTTTTATTTCGAGTTTTACTTCTCTTGCATAGATGTTGTATGCTTACTATATCTCTTAGTCGTCTCAATATATTAAGATGGGACATCCGCGGGTAGGATACGGAGTGGTGACTGGTATTCTTATTCCGCCATCACACAGATAATGTTAGTACATTTTTGTTTCCAATAAACAAAAATGTACTAACAAGTAGCAGTAGCAGCATATCAAAAAAATTAAATAACTGTTTTGTTTTTCAAGTTAAATAATAACACCAATAAAAATAAACCGAATTACAATAAACAATAATATTTTAACATATTTTAAGAATGATATCTGATGCTTACGCGAGCACTATACATTGTAAATAAAACTACTTATACGGATTATATCGTGTTTGTATTTGATTTAGGATTGCCCGACGTTTCGAATACTTTACAGCATTCATGGTCACGGGCGGTCTAAGATGTCTGACGTCCAAACAAGTCAACGTTATTACAGACGTCCATGCCCCGTTGTAGAGACCGTGTGGAACCACCCACAGTTAAGCGCCTCCCTGCAGTACTACCTCATATGAAAGGAGTCACTGACAAGATTGGCTTCATCCTGAAACGGGCTTCCATAAAAACTTATTTTAAGCCACTCAAGAGGATTAGTCAATTCTTACCACCTGTCAAGTGCCAGATCCCTCTACAAGATGCAGGAGTTTATAAACTTGACTGTGGTCTCTTTTTAATACATTTTAATTGTATCTTGTGTACTGGTGTGTACCATATATGGGAACAATATAATATACAAATCGCTACTCACTTACGTAATTTATTATAGCACTTAAATTTTCTGTCACTACAGAGTGTAGTGAGGAGATTTTATATGCATGATTTTACTGTTAAAATACTGACTTGCATTACAAATAATTTCAACAAATCACACAAGTAAGTGCTTAATTTAAAGATATTAATGTTTTTGTTTCGATAAAACAGGCTAAATAAATATCATGTAGTATGTCGACCATGTCAAGCACTAGCGTACATGTCCTTTTTTTATATGTGAGTATACGTTGCCTACAGAACTTAGTTATAGTTTGTGTACCAACTACAGCTTCGAGATTGATGTGTGTGTGTTATGTTAGTGTGTGAAATTGTTGTAAGCATAGACCTTGCATATGTGTTAACATCAGCGGGAGGGAGAAATTCAGCCACGTTTATTTTCGAACAAAATCAGCCGAATGGCCTATCTAAAGTATTAATATTTCTGTGGGAAAAACACATTGCATCGACCCGAAATAATTGTGATAAAAACTGGCTGATGATAAATCTATTGATACTCCATAAGTAAATGCATCTTATGAAATATATAAACTCCGCAGAATAGAAATATATTTTAGTTAGATCAATAAATATAAGATCAGTATTTACTGATCTTATATTTATTATTATTTAATAAACAAATGTCAATTTAGCCATAAACTTTATAGGTCAAATTTTATAGGTCAATACCTAAAACCACCGAACCGATTTCAAAACGAAGCTAAGTGAGAGCGGGTTGCTAGTAAATCATAAAAATAATTAATTTTTACGATATTTCAAAATTCAATTCTTCATTAATTCATCACAGCGTACTTCCCACTATTGGTCTCGAGCCTCCTCCAAAATTAGAGGGTAAAGCCTATTATATAGTGATGATGTTGGTATAGGGCTTTATTTCGAGCTTTCCTTCTCTTTAAAAAAAATCAATACCCCTCATCAAAATCTCTCATCTCGTTTACGTTTCTCTGTAGGACTCGAATGAATGGATTTTGATGAAACTTCACAATAATATAGCTTACATATCAGAATAGCATATAGGCTATAATTTATCTCGATATTCCCACGGGAAGGGGAATTATGCGGGTAAAACCGCAGGGTGCTGCTAGTACTTCATAATTTTTTTTCTTGGTGGTGGGTTAAGGTCGGCGCACTCCTCGTCCGACTCCATTCGGGGCAACAGAGGGGCGTAAGCAAGTACCCCCGTAACCCACCCGTATAGCACGTCGCCTTCGCCGTTGGGTCGACCACCGGTGCAGAGTTCCTTGACTTCAGTGGTAGTATTTCATAATGACAAAAACACCTTCGAGAAAATATGCTGATAAAATTTTCGGATCGTTAAATCATCTTTCTGACTTTGCACCAATGCAGTGTTAATACGACATATTCTTTCATCTAATCTCAATATTAATTTTCTTTAAGTCATCCTAATTCCCGTTTAAACTCCCAAATTCACACAAATAATACTCGTAACAATATTACTTTAATACTTTCAAATTATATACTTATAAATCTCACTTTTGTTAAGCATTTAATATATAGTTATTTAATTTAAAACTTGTATGTTCAACACCATAACATCCATAGTAATATATGTCGTATGAAATAAGTAACAACATAAAGAAATATACAGTATTTCTTACGAACGAATAAATCAGGAGAGGTGCGTTCATGCAATTAAGTACGCTTTAAGAACCAAAAATATTACTCAAGTTTCAATTTCAATTTACGTACGCATTTTTAATGTTAGCTTGCATCGTCCATGTTTGTTGTTCAAGTAATTTATTATCACAAATATGATTTATATTATATTTAAGTGCTCATTCATAGATATTTATACAGATTATATTATATTTACACAGAGATTTGTGATGACGGAGTAAAAATACAATTCATCAGCTCTTTTTTTTTTTCCCCTGGGTGATGTAAAAGTCGACTAAGGGATACCATATGCAGATAACATCTATGCAAGAAAAGAAAACTCCACGTAGAACCCTATAGCAACACATCTGGCCAGCGTGGTATAGTAGTAGTCATTGCCCGTTGGGCAGTCCGGCTGGAGAGTCCTCGGTACGGTGTCAGGACCGTCGAGGCCTTCCGGCCGGTGCTGATGGAGTGGTTCGAGCGGACGCATGGGGTGCTTTCCTTCCGGCTTGTGCAGGTGCTGACGGGGTACGGGTGTTTTGGGAAGTACCTGCACAAGATTGTCAGGAGGGAGAGCACACCGTCCTGCCACCACTGCAGTTGCGACGAGGACATGGCGCAGCACACGCTCGAGGAGTGTGCTGCGTGGGAGGGGGAGCGCCGTGAACTCGTCGCGATTATCGGTGCCGACCTGGCGCTGCCGACCATCGCCAGGGAAATGCTCGACAGCGTGAGGAACTGAGACGCGGTCGCCGCCTTCTGTGAGGCCGTTATCTCACGGAAGGAGGCGGCGGATCGTGTGCGAGTAGAGCTCCTATTCGGCGACACGTTCCGCCGCCGGTGACTTGGGCGGCGCAGGCGCGAGTATCTGCGCCTAATGCCACCCTAGCCGAAGCCGCAGGTGATCGGACCGGGGAATTGTCCGTCACCCGCAGAGAGGCTAATCGCGCGACGGCCACCGACGTCCTAGTACGTCGAGAGGTGAGGTTACCCGAAAGGGTATTCCGTCGGGCCGACCACTGATGACAAGTCACATCTGCTCCGGTGGTCGGCCCAACAACGAGGTGACGTGGGTACGGGTGGGTTATGGGCCCGCGCGCCGTCCTTTCATCGCCCCGGACGGACGGGACCGCGCGTGCGCTTACCATAGCCCACAAATATAAAAAAAAAAAAAAAAAAGCGTGGTATAGTAGGTCAATTTCCCTCCTATAGTGGAGGAGGCCTGAGTCCTACAATGGGACGTGTATGGGCTGAGATGATGATGATATTACATTTACACACAGATTTGTAGTGACGGAGTAAAAATACAATTCACCACCCCACCACTTGCCCCTGGGTGACGTAAAAGACGACTAAGGGATATAATATGCAGATAATATCTATACAAGAGAAGAAAACTCGACGTAGAACCCTATACGAACACGTCTGACCAGCGTGGAGTAGTAAACCAATTCCCCTCACATTGTGGAGAAGATCTGAGCCCAACAGCAGAGAGTCGTACATAGGCTGAGAGATACTGGAATAAGATTTTTTATTAAGTTTTCCTTCTCTTGCATCGATATCACCCGCATTTATTCCTTAGTCGTCTTTTACGACACTCGCAGGAAAAAGAGAGGGTGTTTAATTGTATTCTTACTCCGTAATCACATGGTTAAGTATAGTAGGTCAATTTCTGTCCTACAGTGCAAAAGCCCCGAACCCAATGTTGGGACGTATATAGGCTTAAATAAAATATGCCTTTATCTAACAACAATGTATATTTATTTAATATACGTGAACAACAATAACATTTAAAATGATTATTAATAATAAAAATTACAAAAATAAATATTAAGTCTTACGAAAAACAATAGGATTTTGACACACGAAAGCACTTATTTCTTATGTATGTCAGTGTAAAATGCATTGCGTTTTATGAGTATGGTTGTATTGTCTGTCGCTGTTACAACACTTAAGTGTAGTTTGTATTCGGTGATTCATTGCGTACATAGATATACTTTGGTACGAATAGGTAAAAGGGCCTGTATCTATTAACTTGTATGCCAGTAAAAGGGCCAAGGAGATACAAACAAAGTTGCATTGATTATTGACTTGTTTAAATAATTTTATCCTCAAATGGGTAACCAGACTTGTAACATTTTTGGCCAATTTCGTCCCTATTTTCACCAAAGATACCAAAGTTTTAGGTAATACCCAAGACATTAGTGTGATGACGGAGAAAGAACACAATTCACCCTCCCATCTTACCCGTGGGTGTCGTAAAAGATGACTGCGGGATATGCAGAGACTCGAAAACTTGAAATAAAATCCTATGCCCCCATGTCTACCAAGCCGGTCGCTTGGTATAGAGGGTCAAACTGTCATTTGGAGGAGGCTCTAGCCAAACAGTGGGATGCATATGAGCTGAAATGAATGAATGACCTAAGATCATCTATAAATATCTAACATATCATATTGATTTTAAATTGGCGTATTTGTTACCTTAAATTTAGGTGTCATTGGTGAAACAAATTACTGTCAATCAGACACAAGATTAAGCAATTTCAGTCGAAAATCTTAATATTATTATTGAACTTAGAAATCATTGCTATCGGCAACCAGATATTCTAGAAAATGAATATATATCATAATAATTTAAGTTGCGATTTATGTTAGAGTATAGTTTAGTGTAACGTCCTCTCCAAGCCTCAGTTTTCACACATGGACTTTTATAGGAACACAGATCAGATACTTCAGTAAGAAGAAACCTTTGCGTAGCAGTCGATTAGCTTCTTCTCAATTCGCAATTAGATATACTCGTACCTCTTTTTTCGCCATGTGGTTGGGTTATGCCGTCAAGCCTACGGGGTCACTTAATTAATGTTATTTTTTTATATTCCCCCTTGAATTAATCCTAAAATCTACCTTTCAATTACCGCTGATAGATATTTCCTATTCAATTAACGCTTTATTCTGCTATTGCAAGACATAACTAGCTATTCGAAAATTACTATAATAATAATTTATTTGAACAAGAATTAAAATTTATATGATTATGTTTACAATATTTCTCGATCAAGGTTAGAGCCCGTATCTCAAGAGCCAGAACTGTGAGGAACAAAATGCGAGAAAAATCAAAATATAAAAAATAAATAAAATCTTAGAATAGAGGTTAGGTAAGACTGCAATGCTAAATGTAGAAATGGTTTCACGAAATAATATCATTGTCATTCCATGGATAAGTTGTTAAGTTGGTATTATTTACAAAATGCACTACACAACAATATAGGTAACCTAAGAACAGGTTCAACGACAAGTATGAATTGAGGAAATCGTCTTCTATAATTATTAAATATTTGTTTTGTTTTAATTAATTATCTGGATCGCCTTGGAATTCTATAGATCCTATAAGTCACTACAACTAATCTTCTGCACTCTATAACAAAGGAAAAATTATAATACAAACACGTATTAATAAGTTTATTGTAATTAATTTTTATTCACTTGTCAAAATTATTTATAGATAATTATATGGAAATTATAATAAAACATTAAAATATTGATTCCATTTGTGAATATTAATTTTCCGCATGAATATATTAACGATAAAAATAAGTTAACGATAGTTAAATTCTTTTGTAATAAATAAAATGACTCACCAAGATTTCGTAGTATATCTTTTAAGCATCAAAAATGATTTTAATAACATTACCTAAAGTAGGAAGGAATCTTTTACCTAAAAGACAATATCCTGCACTAATAAAATAGCCCTTACATTGCGGGAAACTACAAGTATGTAATTTCATCATCATTATCAATTCACCTCGTACACACTGCTGAACTTGATCCTCCTCGACGATAAGAGCAAAATTGACCATACTATATTTCAAGTTTTCCTTATTTTGTATAGATGTTATATGCATATTTAATTGCTTAGTAATGTTTTACGACACCCAGGGGTAAGGGACAGGTTGATTAATTGTATCCTTACTCTGTCACTACACGAAGAACTATGGTAATAACCCCGGAGAAATATAAATGACCTTGACATGTGACGTTCATTGGGCCTAATAATGGTAAGGTAACGGAATAAAAATACAATTCACCATTCCATAATTCACTTTGGTTGTGATAAAGACCAATAAGGGATGTAAAATGCAGAAATGCAAATGCATCATTGCAAGTGAAAGAAAACTTAAAAGCGTCTTACCAGCGTGGTATAGTAAGTCAAATTCCCTCTCACAAAGGAGGAGGCCTGAGCCCAGCAGTGGACCATATGTGGGCTGAGACGATGACGATGAAATTCTTTTATTTATTGATCTAAATAAAACAAAAATACAGCAAATTCCAAAACATAAAAATATTCCTATAGATAGTGAAATTTAAATCGTGACCAGTCGATATTAACATAATTTACTTGATTATTTGTTAGACATAATATTTATAATTAAAAGTATTAATCATTATGTACTAGGAAATTGTATTCAATATAATTGATTACTATAAAATGATTTAAATATGTTAACATCAACATTGTCAAATTGGTTAATAAAAATAAAAACAACGGTGTTATAATTTATTTAAATAACAAAATAAACTTACTAAAAACAACTGTTTTTTAGGTTGCCGTACCCAAAGGGTAAAAACGGGTACATATTACTAAGACTTCGCTGTCTATCTGTCTGTCTATCACCAGGCTGTATCTCAAGAACTGCGATAGCTAAACAGTTGAAATTTTTACAAATTATGTATTTCTGTTGCCGCTATAACAACAAATACTTACTAAAAATAAACATAAGGGGGGCTCCCAAACAACAAACGCGATTTTTTTGCCCTTTTTACAGATAGTAGTACGGAACCCCTCGACACGCACTTAGCCGATTTTTTTTATTTTTTTTTTATATTGCAAACGGTGGCAAACGAGCAAACAGTACACCTGATGGTAAGTGTTGCTGCCGCTCATGGACCTTTACAAGGCCGTTGCCTACCGCGAAGAAAGCGAAGGGAGTGTGAATGCGTGCATTGAGGCTCAGTGATACCAAGGGCACCACCAAAACCCTCCACACGCAATCACCCTCAGAAAGTTGGGCTTCCGGCTCTCTCGCTCACCGAACGAAGCGCAGTAACAAATTGCTACTACTCAGACGTCGATTTTCTGCGAGAGCATGGTACTGCCCCGGACGGACCGGCCCGCGGCTGTAGACAGATAACTGTCGACAGTGTGGTCCTACCACTAATAATATTAATATTGTTTACTTTTTTTATATCGTGTATATGTGAATACTCGAAATAAAACCCTATACTAACACGTCTAACCAGCGTGGTAGTGGGTCAAATGCCCTCCCATTGTGGAGGAGACTCGAGCCCAACAGTGGGACTTATATGGGCTGCTATGATAATGATGATATAAGAACTAATTTAAAAATGTAACATTCACAAAATATACCCATTTTTTTGCCTTTACTGCTGTCGAATGTAAATAAGACCTTGTCTTATTTTAACCCATGTAGCTGATATGATATGGTAAAAATATATTTTTAAACGACTAAGCAGATTTTGTTATCCCACAAAAAACAGATTTTGTTATTACAAAATATCATTGAGTGGAGCGTGTGAACAAAAGTTACAACACGAAACAAAATATCCGATTTTACGAAATATCCAATTCAGTTGAAAGACGAGATCGCAGATACGTCTTCATTTCAGTAATTTTATTAAACCTCAGAATGATTGTGTTAATATTATTAACTAAAATTAAAAGATGATAATTACAAGGCCCTGAGAATGGAATGTCCCAAGGGAAAATTTATAAGCATTGAAAATAAAGACCTTAAAGCAAAATCTAAAAGCTTTGGAAAAAACATATCTATCTAAAAATTCTGTGGATGATTTTTTTATGGATGAAGTAAGCAACATTTCAATATAATCAACTAAGTTTAATTCAGTGAAGATAATATTAAAGGACTGCATTATATTTATAAATACTTATTAAAATTATTCTCATTCGAGATCGTGTACAAGCCTTCTTCTTTCATGGTATGGACGTACGCGCATACAAGCATCTAAACTTACTTTATATATATTTTCGTAACTACACAAATTAATTATTAAAAGGTACGCTTGAGGTATGTACCAGTCTAATTCCCAGCATCCATACCAAAATAACTGTATGTTATAACAAGGCATACCTTAAAAGTATAACTCCTTCCACATACAAAATGAACATACTAAATCAAACACAATAGGCAATTAACAAGCTTTCTTTTCATCGCGTAACAAATTATATAAGATGTATAACAGATGAGTTATTTTTATTAATAGACACAACACTGAGCTACATAATACATAATCGACTATTTTAATGGTATCCACATAACTTGGGTTAACATGACACAAATAAATAAATTTCATCATCATCATCTCGGCTCATATCCGTTCCAATACTAGGCTCGAGCCTCCTCCACAATGGGAGGGTAATTAACTTTACTAGCCGCTGGTCAGACAGGTTGGTTATGTGTGAGTTTTCCTTCTCTTGCATAGATGTTATATGTGTATTATATCCCTTAGTCGTCTTTTACGACATCCACGAGCAAGATAGGGAATGATAAATTGTATTCTTATTGCATTACCACACACATTTAGAATTCGAGATATTGAGTAGAGTTAGATGTTTTCGATTTCCATCCATAACAATAAAGGCTAATTACATTTGTAAAGAAAAAACAAAATAAATTACTTGATTCCATTTAACAAATAATTTAATTAAGAATAAAACTCTACGTGTTTTCTTATTCTTCATGCTACGACATGTTTTGCTAATTGGACGCAGCGATATAAACCCTTTGGCGGTTCAGCTAACCATCAGAAGCATTACGCGCGCACTTTCTTTGATAATTATTTATTTAAGATAAAAAAAGTAAGGGACATTGAACTTTCAAGGAAGTGGCATCCCGAAAAGATAAATTTATAGCGGTAACGATATAATTAAATCGTATGAGCAATTAACGATTGTAGTATCGATACGAATAACTAAACGATAATTGAATCGATAATGTAACTTGCTTGTTAAAAGGGCGTTCAGATAATTATGTAAGGCATCGCAAGTCTGAATAGACTTTTAAAATGTTTAAAATTTATGTTATATAATAAAATGAGGTTTGCTTCTTAATGGAGCATGTTACTTTCATGAGAGAACGCTTACATTTGTTAAAAATTAATTTCGATCCCATTTCACGGACAACATGATACGTTCATGGTCAATTACATTCACTAATTGCTATGCGACTGCGAATCTTGAGTAAATTCTCTGATATATTATAGGATATTTGACTTATAAAAAGGTATGGGAGCTACATCTTATAAATATAATGGGATCCGAATTATTATGAACACTGGAATGATACAGGGCCGAATGAGTTGCCCGAAAATGAATGTCGCCTTAGGCACACAATCCTGTGGCTATTGGGAGTCTTGAATCCAGAGGGAGTGTAAAAATCATCTTATACCTATAAAAAATGGAATAACAGTGATTAGAAACCACAGGCCAGTACCTATAGATTTTCGAGGACTTTTAAAGGTGCAGTAGAAATCATATTAGAAAGTTTTCAGAAACGTTAACGGTACTATGAATGGTTGACGACACTTGGTTCCTTTCTATGATGAGGGATTAAAAAAGTAGAATGATGGAAGTAAAAACATAGTACAAAGAAGAAGGGATAGGAGTATTTCAATTCTATTTACCTCTTAAAACAATACGGCTCCTCCTCCTTTTAAAATAATTAAAAATAGAAAATACAAAACAAAGTTGAATAAAATATTTTAATACAAGTAGTGCTATTGACGTATACAATTATAACCTATGGTCTGTTAATCAAAAGCTAATTAATACTAATTATTAAACATAGAAAGGCTTTTAAATGTTTATTATTAGCAAATCCATCATTTACTGTTTCCATTTAGCATTAAGTATTATATAATGTCAACTTAGTTATGCAAAAAAACTATAAGTCAAATAGATAAGCCCGAGTATTTGAACTTGGAGCAACATAGGTAACATAGAGATTACTTCAATAAGATACCTAGATTATTTATTATTTACTAACTGTGCCCAACTGTGTCCGCGGCAAATATTGTATGTAAATTTATTGGTGCAATATTTAATTACATAATGATTGTCTATATGTTGTAGATTATAACTTATCATAACAAATTTCAAGAAATTCAACCCAGTAGTTTTGCGTGATTCGCGTACAAATTAACATATAATCAGGCATACAAAACTTTTAAAAATCATTGGAATTCTGTCAATGATTCGAACGCCATTTCTCAGCATCTTTTTTCCATTATCTTCAATGTACTGATTTTATTTCACTGTTATTTTATTATAAGTATAAATTAGTGTTCATTTTGTTCATTGACTCTTATTACGGCAAGTGTTTAAATAATGCAACCGCTATTTAAAGATATATATGGCGCAAATATAATTTAAACCAAGTCTTAGCGATCTTTTTTTTTCTTATAGTTGAACAGACGCCGTTGAACAGACGCCGTTGCATTGACGCAAAACATTGAGCGGCGTTGATGATGGTTATCTAGTTTCAAAGGTATAATTTTTAAACACTTCAAACGTCTATATTAGTCTGAAATTTTGCACTCTTTTCAAAGACTGATAACAATACAATATTTTAAAAAGTTTGTTCTGTTGCATTTTCCAAGATATTTAGGATTAGCGATATTTAAAATTTATTAAAGTGGCCTCAGAGAAGTCTCCTATCACTATTTTACGTCAGAATTATTAAAAAAAAAAACATACGGCTTCCTTTAAATCTAAAACCAAAAAGCGATATCTAAGGTTAGAAATTAATATCAAAATATTTGAGTGTACTCATTCGTCAAATAGAATGGCATAGATATTTATGAAAGCGAGAATAGACGGTTTAACCTGTGGCCGAGAAAATTTATGAACGTTTCTTAATGATGTTTTTCTTCAACATTACCATAAGCGATTGTTATTGATTTAACACGTATTTACACAACTTTGAATACTTAGAGATCTAATACTTTGAGAGATCTTGAAATTGACCTGAAAGATGCCTGGCTATCTGTTATTTTCGTAAAATAATCTAATACTTACTTGCCATGGTAAGTAATTATAATGGAGTAAAAATACAATTCACCACCCTCTAACTTGGGCGTGGGTGGCGTAAAGGGATACGTTGGGTGGCAGACTAAAGGCTTTAATACTCATATAACATCCATGCAAAGGCATTAAATCTCGAAATAAAACCATATACCAACCACGTTGATTAGACATGTTGTTATACGGTTTTATTTCGAGTTTGCCCTATTTTGCACGCTGTCATACCCTTTAGTCGTCTTTTGCGACACTCACAAGTAAGATAGTGAGTGGGGAATTGCATTCTTACTCCGGTTTTATCAAGGTTCTAACCCCATAGTGGGACGTATAGGATCTGAAATAATGATGAAGCTATTACTATTTTCTACAAATATTATAATATATTATAATACTATTTAAAACAAATCAATCATCGTCATCATCATTCAAATCCATTTTTTTTCGAATAGTCTTCTCTTGCAAAGACGTTATATGTATATTTAATCCCATAGTCGTCTTGTATAAAAAGATAGGAAATTATGAATTGTATTCTTACTCCGTCGCTATACAAAAAAATAGGCCAAAAGGTCAATATATTGTCGAAAACATTGTAAATCTTACATAATTAATATTAGAATTGCAATAAACACTTACGTACTCTTAGTTAAGTATCTATTATGAACAGATAGTAAGTTAAGATTAACAATGTTGTTACTACCTGATATTGCGAAGCACTCCATGTCGATTACACAAAAATCTCGAAAGTCTAAATCATTTTGTCGTTTAAGCATTCTAGATTGCATAGAGTTTATGTATTTTGTAAACGTAACAATGACTTGTGTGTAATGTTAACTTAATTGCACAGATAGCGGAGTAAATTAAGTTCCGAGCATCTCGTGCCGATTGTCGTGGTTTGATCCGAAGACAGGACAATTCTTAATGCAACACACAAGAAATTGTTATGAGTTTGGGTGATATTTGGTAAATATAAATTGTATTTTTTTGAAATGCCCCGCCACAAAAGTATTTATGAAAGTTATACGACGCGTTTATTTATTCAAGTTATAATTCTTCTGGCGAAAAATGATGAGAGTTAATAAGTTACGATGCGCTCACACACCATCACAAAAAAGCGACATCCTGAAGTTAGCTAGTCAATATCTCTTACGACGCGCACGCACACCGTCACAATTTTCAACTAGATTATACGTTATAATAGAACTTTTAACGTATTAAATACCTTTTTTCTATTATTAGTGTACTTTTTTCTACAAACATAGGATAACACGAAGGATGATATTTTTAGAAAGAATTTATCTTTTTATGCCAAAGTGTTATAACTTCTTACGTTCGTACATAAGTGCACATACACTTTTTTTATAGTCCAAGGTGTTATCTTCACGAAAAATAGAAAATATTGGCCGTCACTTTGCGGATAGAACAAGCCTTTAATATGTGTATGTAAACTTCTCCTATATGCGCTTCTTTCCAGTTACATTTCGTGGGACAAAGATTAAATAATAAAAGGAAAGCATGTAAAATAACACTTTCTCTAACTCACACCGAACTAGATATTCAATAAAACTGGATGAAAGTAATTCTTACCAAATAAAGTATTAAGGATTCTCACCGCGGTCGCGTTTTCACATGTCCGGACGATCGAATATTATAAATTCCGTAGCCTTACAACTCTGTGACGCGAATCTAAAGGATTCAAATCGCTTTCTTTATTTTATTGAACTATGAAAGTAGTTTATTTTGTTGTATACATGAAAGTTTTTACTATTCATCTTATTATATTGTTATTACATTCCGTGTGGTGACGGAGTAGGAATATAATACATCATACAATGTTACCCGTGGGTGTTTTAAAATACCACTAAAGGTATGTAAATGCAATTCTAGGAAAGAAAAACTCATAATAAAACCCTGTACAACTAGTCTGATTGGTGTATCTGGGGGTACGGCAGTCCCGCCAAGTCGAGCAAAAACGCAACACTGCCGTAACATACTTTTCTCGAAGCAATTCAGGCCATTTGCGACCCCCTATAACTTCGTTGTGAATAAAACTAGAAGCCTGAATTTTTATATATATTAGGTACCTTTTAACATATTAAGACAATTTATTATACAATATGCCAGATTACTCTGAATTTAATTTGTAATACTGAACTAGGAGGCGGGTCAACTAGTTGGGCAATATATTATTTATTTAGAAGAGAACGTTTGGCAGGCTCAACTCAAATTATTGCATTGCATTTAAATGTTGCATGTATAATAATTATTGTAATAACGTTTATTATTAACGTTATTTACGTAAATTTTTTCTTTTTAATAAAAATCAGGCATGTATCCCTCTTATTATGGAGGAGCCTCGAGCCCAATAGTGGAACGTATTTGAACTTAAAACGGAAATTAGAATTGAAAATCAATTACAATTTTAGAAATACAATTCGTATAAGATACTGATAAGTAAAATATGTATTTTTATTTTGTTATTTTTTTGTGTGTGACTAAGTTGTTAGCCGCAGATGGCTGTGACTACTTTACCCGGACCAGTGGCTGAGCGCTACGGGCTCTCAACTCGATAAATTGTTAGTTTAAGAAATTAAATAACACATTTTTGTTGAAAAGCGAACTTAAAGTGCGATACAGAAATTACGGATTTTTTTTTTTTTTTTTTTTGTGTGTGCTATGGTAAGCGCACGTGCGGTCCCGTCCGTCCGGGGCGATGGAAGGACGGCGCGCGGGCCCATAACCCACCCGTACCCACGTCACCTCGTTGTTTGTTGGGCCGACCACCGGAGCGGATGTGACTTGTCATCAGTGGTCGGCCCGACGGAATACCCTTTCGGGTAACCTCACGTCTCGACGTACTGGGACGTCGGTCGCCATCGCGCGGTCAGCCTCTCTGCGGGTGACGGCCAATTCCTCGGTCCGATCACCCGCGGCCTCGGCTAGGGACAGAAAATACGGATAGCGACATCTATCGAGTCACACAAAAATCTTAGCAAAGGATATAAAAAAAATACTAAACCTTATTTAATCTTCTAAAGATAATAAAAAAAAAACTATTCAAATAATTATATTTACATCGATCCTTAATGGTGTGCAGAGTTTAAAACTCATTCGATTTTTAGAAGGGGGTGAAAATCAAGTCCAGGGATTACCGTTACATGCTAACGAAGCTAACATCTGCGTGTTAAAATACAGTAGCTATATACATATTAACATATTCTTAAGATAATATGCATCTTGACAGCATCTTGCTCGTTCAAGACAACAGTTATGAAAACACAGTATAACACACGAATTGAACATTATATTACGCAGCAGTCATAAATATCTACCATCGTATCGCTATAAAGTATCATATTTAAATTAAGCTGTACGAGCATTTCCTTTGCCACAACGCCGTCCAAAAAAAAGAAAATTCGAAATGGCGCGGAATAAAGTAAATATTGCGTGTGTTTAATGAATTTTGTGTCACCTCCATTATTATATAACGGGACGAACAGTTTTGTTATGCAAACTCATTGCGATTTTTTTTTATCAAAAGTTCATGGAACTTGTAATGAGTTTGAAAACAGTAGGAGGCCGAAAAAGTGTTGATTCGATTTGGTATATTGACAGTAAAAAATACACGAGCTAGCAACCAGGGTCACGGCGGTAAATATCGTTCTCAATATTACGAGTGTCATTTTATTAACGATACCAGCTGTTTATAATGGTGTTATTTAGTGACACTACCACCTGGATCCAACCACAAGGCATGTGAGATACCCGATTTAAATCCTTGTTAATATTAAGCCTTTACGATGCAAAATTCTCAATAGCAATATTTGCTTACACGTATAAATTTAGGTAGCCATCTTGTCGAGAGTGTCTGGATGGTTGAAATGCACAAGTTTAGACGGTTACGAATTTTTTGAATTTTATTATTATAAAAAAATCCATCTCGGCTCATAACGTCCCTCGACTGAGGTCGACAGTCCTCCAAAATAGGAGTGATGTATGTACATGTTGGTCAATGTCATGTAGGTCAGGTCCTACATGCAGTTCAATTTCCCTTAAATAAAACCTTATAACAACTAGTCTAATCAGCATGGTACACCCATCCTGATTAAACTAGTTGTTATAAGGTTTTATTTCAAGACTTCCTTCTATTGCTCAGGTGTTATATGGATATTATATTACTTAGTCGTCTTTTACGACATTCACGGACGTAATAAATGGTGGCGAATTATACTCTTACGCCATCATCACACGGAAGGATTAAACTATTTTGTATAAACATAACAGGCCTATTTTATTGTTTTTAAGCATCGATATCGATATATTTATAATTATAAATAAAATATATAAAATTAATGCCTAAGAACAATAATGTGGCCCTGCACACAAATCAAGCAGAACAGTAGGTACATCAGAAAAGTAAACGTATTCTTATTATAATTGTACAAGGATATTCGCTAGTGAATCCACTCAGTAATTAATACTTAGAATTTTGCGATGCCCATTAAATGATTTATTACTGCTTCGAGTCTGACCAGATATGGCTAAATATCAGGTTTCCACGCAGCTACTGACTTTTAACCTTAGCAAACTAGAAATTGTTAGACCAATTTATATTTGTAATTGTAAACACTCTAGCCTTATTTCAAGGGGCATATATCTAGATCATACTTCTTTTTCACCAAAGTCTTGGGTCACGGGGAAAGACCAAAATCATGAGGAAAAGAAAAAAAAAAGAAAATATATAAACAATATTTAAAAAAATTCCCATGTGGTGACGGAGTAAGAATACAATTCGCCAACCCCTCTCTTGCCCATGGGTGTCGTAAAAGACGACTAAGGTATATACTATGCATTTGCATCTCTGTAAGAGATATCGATGTAAAAGAAGGAAAACTCGAAACCAAACCTTATGCCAACACATCTGATCAGCGTGGTATAATAGGTCAATTTCCCTTCCATAGTGTAGGACAGTGGTGGGCAAACTTTTTTAATGGCGGGCCACAAAGTTTAAGAAATTCTAGAGGAGGGCCAGAGTTATAGTAAAAATGCATTTTGTATTAAAGCTTTTTAATAAACAAAATACCTTATAATTTTATGCCTTGTTAGGCGTGTGAGACATGTGGAATTGTTTTTGATTTGCCATAATATTTTCGAAATCAGGTTCCATCTGAGACGAAGCAACTTTCAGCAGTGCGAGAAGGTCATCAGTCAATCGGTTTTTTGATTGAGTTTTGCCGTTCTCGCCCCCGCCGCCTGCACCTCACATTTCACCATGTTTTGCACCCCGTATTTCCCAACACATGAACTACGCGGCTAGTTTAGCTTCAACGCTATGTGAATAGAATGGAATTTTTCGCGCCAAAAGACTGACTAGAATATTTAGGATGGATGGACTTTCGGCGGGCCGGATTAAATACTTTCGCGGGCCGGAGTTGGCCCGCGGGCCGTACTTTGCCCATACTGGTGTTACCGAGCCCAATAGTGGGACGCATATGAGAAGATGAAGAAGATTTTAAAAAATGTCCTTTATTTTTGTCACACCATATATTTTTAGTCGATAGGTATACTAGTTACTTAAAATCGTCATTAATGATAGATATATAACTACTTAATGACAAATAAACAAATTTCAAAGCTGTCAAATTAAGCTTGCAAATAGTGTAATGAAACGTGGTTAATTCTTGTTCATTTCAAAGAAGTGAAAGTTAATGTTCACGGTTTAACTAAAAGTAACCTAAAAATAGTTACACTAAAGGTCATAACTTCTGATTATTTAGTTCAAAACATTTCAAATTAATCGCACCGATCATAAAAAAAATATTGCAATTATCAAGAAAAATATCTCGTTTATTTATTTAAGATTCTATTAGCCCTTTTGACATAAATTTTTGTTTTGGATGAATTACTTATTGAAAAAGGATATATGTTATAAAACGTAAAGCATAGTTAAGTAACAATTACTGTGGTACAATATAGAATAACGACAAGTCAAAAATACGGCATAAAGCACGTAAAATTGAATACAGCTGGTTATTATTATAAACCTAAATAATTTGAGCCTGTTAAAAGAAATGATTTCGTGTGGTGACGGAGTACGAATACAATTCACCAGCCCTCTCTTACCGAGGGGGTCGTAAAAGATGACTAAGGAATATGACGGTATCTCCTCTCTTTCGCCATTGGGCTGACCACCAGTACCGAGTTCCTTGTCCTTCGTGGCCAGCCTGTAAAACCGTCTGTAAAACCCCATGCTAACACGTCTGAACAGCGCGGTATAGTAGGTCAATCTCTATCTCATTGAGGAGGCGGCCTGGGCCCGTCAGTGGCATTTATGCGATTATGATGATGAAGAGAAATGATTGAGCATTATATACAGTAATCGTTTCACCTCAATTTATGTCTCACTATTAGGCTTGGATCCTCTCCACAATTGAAGTTAAATTGACTTACTATACCACGCGGATGAGACAGATTGATAAGATTTTTTCGAGTTTTTCTTTCCTTGTATAGTTTTTATATGCAATTATTATATCTATTAACAAAGCATCACTCATTCAAGTGTTGAAAATCATTTTAATATATTTTAAAATTAAGTATTTAGCAATTTTCTGCGAGTATGTAGATTTTGAACTGACAGGAAGGAATAATTAAAAGGCGTCGGTTACCGTTCTTTAAATTAGATAACCTTGTGAACTTAGTGTCACCTAAAATTTATTCGATTATAACTTTCATTTGGAAGTGATAATTATTATAAAAAAAAATACAATTTTCGTTTCCATTTCTCAACTGATGAGCTTGTTAATAAATGATACAAAACATATTACAAATTTGGTTTATATAAATATTCCGTTTTTTACTAAGAAAAACTAAATAAATGTTCTGTCATGTTTGTTTATTTATATAAGCTATTCTATAAATATAATTCCATTAATTTAATTAATTTAGAACATCAAAACATTTTATAAGGTACTTGAGGCAGAATATGAAACATTGATTTTAAGATCTTAGGATATTTTATGTAGCTTATTTTTACAAAAACATAGCATTCTTAAAAATAAAAAACACCTTATCTTTGACATAAATTAAATATGGCGTATGACACTTAATCTTTTAACGTTGTCTCACGCTATAGGACGCCATATTGTAAACAATTATGACAGATATCACAGATTTTTTTTTGTAATATACCATTTCCTGGCTTTTATTATTGTGTAATTATTTATATTCTTAAGGTTTGCGGTAACGGAAAAATATGGTAAACATTTGTCCTTGTAGACAACAAGAATACAGGTATTTAATTAAATATGCGTCCATTAAATATATAATTGAATTCAGACATTCAATATAGGCACACCGCTATGACATAACTAAGTTGAACTAAATGCATAATATTTTATCTAATTTATAACTCGTTGGTATTATGCAATAAAAATACTTATTGCCTTGTATGCCATATCATAATTATAAAAACCATATGCGAAAATCTAATAATACTGTAAATGTTATTTCTATACTCGTATCTATAATAAAATTTTAATACACCGATGTGTACATTATAGATATTGAAGAATTAGGATGTTTAAATCAAAATCAAAATTTTTTGAATTTTTGTCTCCGATTGTATGTATGAATCGAATTTGCCAGAATCTTATCATTAAATCCTAACCTGATGACCACGACGAACCGACAACCGCTGGGGAAGAAAGGTTCTCGAGTGGCGACCACGCATTGGACGACGCAGTGTAGGACGCCCCCCACTAAGTGGACCGACGACCTAGTGAAAGTTGCTGGGCGTCGTTGGGTGCAGGCGGCCCAGGACCGCACATTGTGGCACAACATGAGGGAGGCCTACGTCCAGCAGTGGACGGAAATAGGCTGAAATGGTGATGATGATGATGACCACAGGATCTCCTGAAAAGTACCTACCCTATCAAACAAAACAAGAATTTGCCACAATATCGAACAAAAAAGAATTATCCAAATTCTTCGACTAATCTGTGGCTGCGCATAAAAAAGATTCCAACGAATTGAGGCCCTTCACCTTTTTGAACTTAGTTAAAATTAGATAATATTATTTAACGACTTTTCCTGTTCTAAGGATTCAAAAACTTTTTCAGCGATCTTAAAATAGCTTTAAATTTTTTATCAGTATCGTATGAACAGTATAGGAATGCATGTTCGTTTTTTAAAATTACATGCCTAATATACTAAAAGAAGGTACCTGTTCCTTTAAAAATCATATATAGCAATATATTTCTTATTCCATCCAAATCATAATCATTTTGTCTATGAATCTAGAAGCTACCATCATTGACTTAAAAAACTTTAATTAGGTGTTATAAGCTATACTGGCCTGTAATGGAGTATAAACGACTATAAAAAATATGTTACTAAAAAAGCTACGGTTTTGTTTTTTAGCGCACCAATCTTAGAAACTATGATTAGTAATAAAAAAATGTTTTACATTTTTTGTAAATATACTAAGGTATTATTGAAAGATAAGCAAAATAATAACACTAGAACGCATAAAATTGTATGCAGCGATGGCTTTATGCAGATAATGCATTGTTCTCATTTACCAACTTTCAGAACATCCACTATCTATTAATTATCACGCAAAGGAGGTTATTACCATAATCTACACCTGGTAATCGATTAAAGGATTAGTAGTTTTAGAGTTTTCCTAGAAACAAAAACAACAAAAAGGCTTTGAACACTTCCATGAGAAAATATAAATCAATTGAATCATTAAACTACACTTTAAAAAATTATAATCCATTTAGTGCGGTGACAGATTAATAATACAGTTTACAACGCTCCATCTTGCCGGTGGGTATCGTAAAAGACGACGAAAGGATATAATATGTAGAAAATATCTATGAAAGAGAAGGAAAACTCAAAATTAAACCCTATACTAACCCGTTTACAACCGCAGCATAGGTAAGTCAATGTACCCCTTATTATGGAGAAGGCCATTAATAGGATATATATTTTATTCATATAAAAGCTGACATCACAGTTTCAATAAAAAGCTTCACCATCATCATCATCTCAGCCTGTACAAATCCCTCTGTTGGACTCGAGCCTCCTCCATAACAAGAGAGAAATTGACGTACTATACCACGCTGGTCAGACGTGTTGATATAGTGTTTTATGTCAAGTTTTGCAACTTTTGCATACATAGATGTTATCTGTATATCATATCCCTTAGACGTCTTTTACGACACCCACAAGAAGACAGGGGGTGGTGAATTGTATTCTTACTCCGTTACCACACGGAAGCCTTAACGAATAACAAAAATAGATTAACTTCATTTTCATGCACGGAAATTAGATTCCAAGTGTGTTTATATATATATCTGTAATTAAAATATTAAATATTTGGCTGTAGATATAGTACCATATCTTAAATCCGTCGTTATATTACAAAAAGCAATTTATCTGTTAAGTCATGCGGATCGCGGTTGTAAACAACTTCCTTATTACCCGTCTATTGTTATCACACATTGGCTAAAATATTAATAGCTTTGAATTTTAAACAACTTAAAATATTATTGCTTACATTTGCTAAGTTATATCATATAAATTCGCATATTGGTAATGCACTTTAATTAAAAACTTTCTGATCTCCGCGATTTTTTGTTTGGACTAGGAATGTTAGCCTTAGATGGCTGTTACACCCTTACGTGGACTAATGGTGCGTGCAGAAAGCTCTCAACCCAAAACATTTAAGCAAAAGACCCAAGAGCAGCGCCTATGGAGTATACGAACCTCGACTTGGAGCGTTACTAAAGGAAATGTGGATGTTCTTACGTTAGATTCATAAATTATTACGCGGCACGATTTTGCGCTTCGATGGAAAAAAGAGGACCGTTGTTTTGTATTTGTTATGATCTCACAGGCGTGTAAGTTGTTATCTGAACTTTAGTGATCTCGTCGTCGAATAAATAGATAATTAGTGCTTTATCTATATTCATCGCTTTTACAATAGTACTTTAATATCGTTTACATAACAGCAGTCGTTAAAATTTGATGCCTTTGGAATAGAAGAATAGCTTTATGCCTAAATCAAATTATAAGAAAGAAGAAAAAAGAATGTGACTAACAGTATCATTTTGATAAGTGATAAACATTTTAAAACTAAACAACTAGTTGAGCTGAGCAAATTCTAGTCGGACGCAATAAGGTCTGCCCATCGATACAATGAGATCCTCAGTAAGGGAACGGTAACCGAAAGGGCACCCTATCGAGAGTCCTACCGAAAACCAAGCAACCGTATCAGCACGCCCAAGGTGTAAGCAGGCTACACGGGAACTTACGGAGACCTACGCTACCTTTATAGGTTGGTGCTATGGCCAAACCATAGACGATCAAAAAAATAAAATTTTAAGTATTTTTTAATGGCGTCGATAAAAACATCGTTCATTTATATAATGAATTAATATTTATTGTACAGCAGTAAATTATAAAACCGTTCACTTATTGCTGGGGCATGCGTGAAAGTAACTTTATTATTAATACGTATATACAATTTTATAAACAAGTACTGAATCATTCGCATCTGACACTCGGCATAAAGTGCCCTAATTCGCTATGATCAAATCAAAAACCCGGCCAAATTACGAAATCTATGTAGTATCAATGTGTATTTCTAATATAATATCAGTTGGCTCCGTTTCGATTTTATTTAATTTGTTCAGTCGTTATAATATAAAGAATTAAGTAACAAAATGTGACTTAAGTTTTCTTATTTACAAGCATACTTTTAGTTTTTCTGTCCTCACGATGAGGGAAAACTTGCCCGAGGGAATCGTAAAAAGCCGTTACGGGTCTCTAGGTGTAGTGCACTCCTGGGATACAAATACTCCCTTCCCAAGCGATACGATTATGACAAATTTTATTGTACTTTTGGCAGCACGCTATGCTTTGGTGTACATCGGCCGATGCGTCCGGAGCGACGGAGTGCTTACCTCCTTCAAGCAGCGTGTGGTTGGACCACCGGTATCATTCATTGATGATAATCAATTAATGACAAAATCTCTGCTAATGAATGACTATGCCATGTAAGCTATCCATGGTAGAGGCCTATGCGAAAGGTTGCACGATGAATGATATTACGAAACAAAAGTAATGTAAAAAGCAACCTATTTTTTCTTCATTAATATTATTGAGTCAAGGTGTAAATTGTGTCCGTAAATTTGATATTTATAAAGGGCATTTCGGGGAACTGTAATACAAGGATTAATTTCTTAGTATAGGTGTTGCCTAAGTTTTAAAAAAATAACTACGTATGACAGTCATTTCTAAGTTATCTCGTTTTTACTTTCTTTTCAGTTTCAAAATTATTTTTTGTTTAATACTGGTTTTCATCATCGTGATCATTTGAGCTCATATACGACCTAATCCTTAATAGGAAGGCTATTGACCTACTATACCACGCTGGTCAGACGGTTTGGTATAGGGTTATATTTCGAATTTTACATCTCTTGCATAGACGTAATATGCATATTATATCCAAAGGGAGTAGAGATTTGCATCCTTACTCCGTCCTCACGCAGAAAGACCGACTATACTGGTTTTTATCGTCAATTTTCTGGCACCGTACAAAGTTATCCCAACGTACCTGAAACAAATAACAAGCTCATTAGTAAGCTATCACAAAAAAATCCAATAATTAGAATAGCTATAATCATAAAAAATAACTACTAGATTATAGTAATTTTAATGTAAGTGTTATGCAATTAACGTAACTTTATCTGCGATTAACGCATACGCTAAAAATACGCCACCAAACTAAAAATTGCGATTCCACGTATGTAAAATAATCGCTACTCCCGTACGGATAATGGAAGAAAATATTTAAATTATAGCATTGTCATCGGGCCTTGATAAGTGTGTAAAATTTAAAATTAATCAGACATATAGAACGGAATGAAAATTAAATTCAACTATTTCTTTACACACAAACCAAGTTAAAATAAGCAACATCATCATCGTCATCACAGCTCATATACGTCCCACTGTTAAGCTCGAGCTTCCTCTAATGGAAAGGGAAAATGACTCACTATATCAGGCTAGACAGATATGTTGGTATAGGCTTTTATTTCGAGTTTTTATTTTCTTGCAAAGATGTTATCTGATCTGCTTATTCCGTCATCACACGGCAAATATATCTTTATAAGCTACAAAAAGATGTGTAAAGACTGCTAGATTACAGTTATTTATAATGACTATTTTGCAGTTAAAGTAATATTATGTGCAATTAACACAAACGCTTCTTTTATCAGCCCAATAAACTATTGGCCGTGAGTCTATATTTACGTTTTGAGGAAAGGATTGTAGGTTAGCATCGCGTTTTCCATTTATTAGTTTCTTTCGCCTGTAGCTTATGTTATGCATCGTCATCATCATGTCAGCTCATATAGATCCCTCTGCTAGGTTCATTTTATTCTTATCTAGACACGCGGTCCCTAGCCGAGGCCGCGGATGACTGTACCGGGGATTATAGTCCCTCTCCCGCAGAGAGACTGACCGCGCGACGACAACCGACGCCCTGGGAGGGAACGTCGTGAGGAGAGGATACCCCGCAGGAGTATTCTGTTGGGTCAACCACTGACGACAAGGAACTCGGCATCGGTTGTCAGCCCAACGACGAAGGCGACGTGCTACTGGTGGGTCATGGGGCCCCGCCGCCCCTCTGTCGCTCCAGACGGAACCAGGCAGCGAGTGAGCTGACCATGGAGCACCCCCAAAAAGAAATAGACACGCGGTAGCCTATCAAGTCAAGTTCAAGCATAGAAAACCGCACTGCACCGCGTTTATATCTATACACGAACCATTTCGAGCTACTTTTGATCCCATCACAACTCGAAAACTAACATAAATACATCAAAATTAGTTTGAATTAAGACTGCCAACTTAATCCTGTATCCCAAATTTTACAATGCGTGAGGAAAGACCGACGTCCTCCCCGAGGGGGGGACGTCGGTCGATGAGAGGGTACCCCAATAGGGGGTATTCCGTCGGGCCGACCACTGATGTCAAGTAACCCTGTTCCGGTGGTCGGCCCAACGACGAAGGCGACGTGGTTTTCGGGTGGGTTGCGGGAGTTGCGTGCTTAAGCCCCTCTGTTGCCCCGGACGGAGTGGTGCTGAGGCGCGCTGACCGCAGCCCACCCACCAAAAAAAAAAAATCCCAAATTTTACAATGCATATTAACGTCCAAAGATCATTATTTTTCTCACCGACTGGCTCACATATAGATCACAAACCTAACCCACTTCTAGATGACCTAAAAGTTCAAATTTGGTATTAAGTTACAAGTCGGAATATGTATGATTAATTTTTTGAGATTGAGGTCTAAATGGATGCCAAGTTCTATAAACACTTCTGAAATTTATTTTAGACAAACGTATAATATTCCCAAGAAAATTGAAAACCTAATCTCTTATATTTTTCTATCACACAATCCCTCTCTACAGTACACTTGACCGACTTAGCAGAGTCTTAATGCAAGCATATTTTTAAGTATTTATTTTTTTCGTCTTTAGGGGTATATAATAATTAAAATGACGTATCAAATCATAGCTTCATTGTAATATTATAGCAGACATTTTAGAAAAACCAAAACACCTTTGAGATATCTATACTAATAAAACACTAAAATGTTTCAATGTCAGTTATAGACTTGAAGGGACGATCCTGTCGCTATCATATATCCTGAAAAGTATAGATACATAAACGCGATGGAACACGGTAAAGACAATTTATTATAAAAAATAATACTTGTGTACATCAGAAATTATAATTTTTCTTTTTTGTTTTGAAAATTGCCTATTTCGGTTACCATCGGCAAATTTATATAATTTAAATAAATAAATATTTAATCTAAAAGCTTCAAACTTTAAACTAATATTTTAAATTTAATATGCAAGAATGGTAAATGCTACTATACACGGTCAATGTGCCCGAAACACAGATAAAATTATGTCAAGTAACTAGATATTATGTAAATAATGGTGTAAGACTGATTTGCCGGGCCCTACTAAATATTTCGACAAATATTGTGTAGACATTTGGCTAGAGGCATTATTGTATAAAAAGTACAATAATTTGTCTTTAAATAGCGTTTATTGCATAATATTCACGACCTCCTACTCTATTAAGATTACAAAAACCAAAAAATTATTTGAATACTGTTGGTACTGCGAATTTTGATGTTATTATCTCTGTAGTCACTTAAAAACACTTAAAATTGCTTTAATACGTTTGAAATAATCATCCGAAAATATATTCGTAGAACTGACGTTTCAAATATCCTTACAATATTACAAATGCAAAAGTAAGTTTGTTTGTTTGTTACGTTTTCACGCTTAAACCACCGAGCCGATTTCAAAAATTCTTTCACCAGTGGAAAGCTATAATATCAGGGAGTAGCATAGGCTATATTTACGGCTTGAGAGCCCTCAGCGCTCACCCACCAGTCCGGATAAAGTTGTCACAGCCATCTGAGGCTAACAACTAAGTCACACACAAAAAAAAAATAGGCTATATTTTATCTCAGTATTTCCACGGGAACGCCGAAAGCGAAGCGAAGCGAGGGCGGGTTGCTAGTATTAAAATAAAATCATCATTATCCTCCTGCTTAAAAGCAAATTACTTGGGGTCGGCTAAATATGCGCTCCTCTTCCGTGCATCTATTGTTAAATGTTATTGACAATAATAGTTTTATGACCAACGGCCTGCCTGTTATCAACCGTCCTTGAGTATGTAATTATTGATCAGATAGCCTAAATGAAGTTTGCTCACGTCAATATAAGGTTCTTAATCGTTTTCTACGACATCTGCAACGTATGTTAAGGTTGATAGGATTAATAACCGCTATCACAAATTAGAAATATAATAAGTAAATAATATAAGTACCGTGTGGTGACGGAGTAAGAATACAAATCACCCATCTGGCCCGTGGATGTCGCAAAAGACGACTAAGGGATATAATATGCATATAACATCTATGCAAGAGAAGGAAACTCGAAATAAAACCCTATACTAACCTGTCTGACCAGCATGGTATAGTAAGGTCAATTTCCCTCTTATTGTGGAGGAGATTTGAGCCCAACAGTGGGACGTATATGAGCTGAAATGATGAAATAATATAAAATTTTAAAAATAAAAAAAATTAAAAATAAATTTTTGTTGTCCATATTTCTTACTCTAATATTTTTTTTTCTTCAGCCTATATACATATCTATATTTAGTACGGACCTTCTACACATTGGCAGGGCTATTGACTAAGTCATAATATCAAGCTTAGGTTATTATAGATTTTCCTTCTGTTATCTTGATTAAAAAACTAGTTTAGTTGAGGAAGTTTTGACATTTAAAAACAATATGTAGAGAATAAGCAAATATATAAAATTATAGTGAGAATTAGCCTTGGGTGACTCACATATAACCCTTTAGGATACCTAACTTTCTAACCTAAACCATATTGAAACATCATAAAACGAAAGAATATAATAGCTGACCCAACAGATGTTGTTCTGTTAAAATCTACAAAACTGGTAAAAGGAATTCTCCTTAAAAACGATCACAGAGTTACATACCGGTTGCAATTATTAATCTAAACTCCATCGACACAGCCACAAAAAATCATCAGAATCGGTCCAGGCGTTAAGAAAAATTTCAATTACAAACACACGTACAGAAGATTTATATCTATAAAGATATTCTTAAGTTTTTTTTTTAGATTTATTCGTGTCCTTTTTTCTCTTCTCTTTCAATTCTATTTAAAAAGGAAAAGACTTTGACCTAAACCTCTATATAATCTAATTAAACAAATTTATTTTTACTGTAGACCTTGTATCGATGCGTAAATAATTTACAACGAATATCAGCAATGTTGTATCGCGATGGTAAAAAATTACGTCGCCATTCGGTCATGGTCTCTGGACACAATGCGTTGGTAAAAACTCTGAAAATCTGATACATGGACAGTCAAGCTATAGGACAATAAGAATAGCATAGAACTTAGTCAGTTTTTGTGATATTTAATTAATGAGCCTCTGACGCTGCTTCACTGGTCATAAGCGTGACGAGTGCAGACTTTGATGTTGTTATTCCAAGTTCGGACTAAGCATTATTTACTTTTCGTTTAAGCTTTAAGCCTTAGCATTAGTATGGAGTTTATAAATCTGCCCTACAGGTAATAATAAGCTCCTATTTTATTACTTCGAAAACAAGTTGATAGAATCAACTGTTTGCGCCTATTTCTTTGATTGCGCTGATTTCGATGATATTTGTTATTTTGAGATTTATTATTATTAGTTATCTTAGATGACATCATATTTTATGTTACACCTCCAGAAATACATCGCTGAAACTGTATTCAATTACGTTCAGTAGTTTTTGCGTGATACGAGTACAAACATACACACCAAAATACGGAACTTTATTGTTATTGATTTTCATGGCTTGAAAAAGAAAAGAAAACTAATAAGAGAAAAGAAAACTAATAAGACAAAAGAAAACTAATAGGTATAGGAAATACTTATTAGTTTTTCTTCAGTTATAATATACAAACATCACCCTGTCGCAGTATTATTATATACTAGTAGTCGCCGTGTGGTCGAAATTCGGCCATAATTCATTTTAATAAATTTTTCTACTACACAATTTTCTTTAATTTTATTTATGTATAATTGTAAATTGAGCAAGCTGTATTTCACTAATAACTAATATATAAGCACAAATCTCTATTAGACATTGTCATCATAATTAAGATTGTTTGACATTCAGTTCGACCAGAGATTTTAACCGTAAACAAAAGTGTATAAGCGTTGCTACGTAACAAACTCACACAAACGTCTGTATGTGTGTGTAGCGATTGCGTTGTAGTGTGCGTAATGCCTTTTTAATGAATTTAATGCATTTCTAATCCATTATTATATGAAATTTCAGTTTTATGCACTACTCCTCATTATAGACTTCAACTGTGCCAAATTTAATACTTGTCTATTCACGTAATTTTCGTAAAAAGGGGTACAAAGTTTTTGCTTCACGTATTAATATATAGATAATAATATATATGTATATAGACAGATATACTCTACAAAATATAGTGATATAAGACATAAAAATGGTTCTTAATTCCATAGATTTTATAGGTTCATTCTATATTTATTGGGTTTATTTTATATTTCTTTTAATTTATTTTTTATTTAGAATAGATAACAGTTTTGTTAATAAAAACACCGAGATAAGCGCAGTGATATTTGGCAATTCACAGTGTCAACCTAACCTGAGAAATAATGTTCAGTCCTAATCATATTTAGTGATATATATTTAGTGATATATTTAGTGATATATTTAGTGAGTCGTTGATATGAATTCGCCAGGGGAGCACTTCTACTCTTTCCTCTAGTGTCTTTTTATTCAGTTTCAATGCTGTTCTTGGAAAATTACGAAGGTAGAGACATACTTGTTATATTTTTAATAAATCATACAGGGAAACCTGTTATTCAAACTCATATTTTTGCACTTGACATAAATAAAGTCATAAAAAAAATTAATCAATTCAATTGGCAAAAATTATTAGGGTTAGCAACATTTAGAAAGCGCGCATAAACTAATTATAATGCAATTTCGCCTCACATTACCGGCGCTTGGGCAACGCCGCTATTTTAAAAAGATTTCCAATGTTACGCACCGATTTGTAAACTGGGCTAATTGTTTTGATCGATATACATTTTGTTTTCGGTGATTTAGTATTCATGGTTTATTAATAGTTTTTTTGTTATAATAGTAGTACTATATGGATTGAAAAGTATGTGAATATTTTATTCGGTTTTCCACTAATAAACTGGCGTAATATATATACAAGTTGACCCAACAGATGTTGTTCTATTCAAATAAAATAAAAGGAATTATCTTCGAAATCGACAGTAGCGCCACCTACCTAGTCCAATTGTGAATCTAAACCATTCTCGAGTCCTCTTGAATACACTCAAAAAAATTCATCAACCTCGGTCCAGCCGCTTAGGAGTTCAGTGAAGAAATATATATATAAAGATACACATACATACTTTCCGTGTGGTGACTAAGTAGGAATATAACTATTGCAGTATATATTTTGAAAGAAAAGTATATATTAAGTTAACTCAAGTAATTGGACCACTAGTAGCGTACGTAATCAACTTCAGTGACCCACGTGCCTAGACTGATACATTTTTTTAATCTTCCAATATTTTGTATTAATTTTATAATGACCTGCAAACCTTTTTCTTTTGGACTTATATTAGCCCTCAGCCACTTTTTAATACAAGCTTTGTAACTGTAATTAAGTGAGAACTTGACTACTGCTATAAAACGCTGATCAGATAACTTAATATAAGCATTTCTTTTCTTCACTTGCAGCAATATTAGCTTCCTAATCTTTATTGATCTTCTACTACACCCACAAGAAAGAAATTTTAAATTAATTAATTTTTTAAACAAACAAACCTAAAAATTTTCATCTTTACCTCATTAATCACTTTTAATTATCGTTTCTTTTGGAATTCTTTTGGATAAATATTCAATAACCAATAGAAAGTTATTGTAATCTATGAGAAAATAAGTAATTTCCAATCTAATTCGTCATAACTATTAGACACGTCTACGGTTTATGCATACAGTCATTACAGGGCTATTGAGATCCCTCTGTGCGGTAACAGAATATAATAATATCACACACTTTCTTTGCCACAGATTTAAAAAGACTAAGAAACATAGATATTACATAATCATCATCACAGCTCATATACGTCCCACTGTTATGACTTCCTTCGCAATAGTAGGGAGGACGTGTTGGTATAGGGTTTTATTTCGAGATTTTCCTTCTCTTTCACAGATCTTATATGCATATTATATACTTTAGTCGTCTCTTAAGATACCCACGGGCAAGAAATAGGATGGTAAATTGTATTCTTACTCCGTCACCACATGGATATTACCTCACTGCAGGATAAAGAAGGGTTAAAATTCTATTTTAACCACTCTGTTACACTCCTTTTGTGAAGCTATATTCTTGTCAAACAGCATGCTTGGTCATATTGAAATAAAAATAACATTTCGTTCTAATGTAAGTTCGATTTGTGGATCTCTATACAATACGTACGGTAAAATATTTCCTGGATGTTAAACAGACAAGTTAATACGAGTCTTTCATCAATCGACCTCCTTTAAAAGGAGCGTGTGAAAAAAACTATGTATGTCTCTTAAAAGGAGGTTGACGGAAGTGTTTTTACACTATTTAAAAATAATTAACGTTTGATACAGCTGACGATTGTGTGATGACGGAGTAAGAATACAATTCACTACTCTCTATCGCACTCGTGGGTGTCGTAAAAGACTACTAGAGGATATATTATGCTTATAACAAATGAAATAAAATTCTGTACCGACTAGCCTGACCAGCATGGTGTAATAAGTCAATTACCTTTCCATTTTGGAGGTGGCTCGAGCGTAGCAATGGGATTTATATAAGCTGATGATGATGACAGTTGATGATAAATAGACAATATATCTTAGAATAATAACGTATAGAAGGATAATGTCAATACGTAAGCCATCAAAATTATGAAGCACACAATACTACATGCGTGCACACATACACACGCACACAACTATAAAAATTATAAAATCAAATTTTGTTTTTATTAACATAAATCGTCGGAATACTTTTAAAAGTAATGTTAATATACTTTTTATGTTTTTCAAATATGTTGTGACACAATTTGAATGCACAAAACATCATAATTACCTATTTATTTTTTAAGAGTTGCGTATTTGCAGTACAGTGACCACGTACATTATGGAACGGTGCCGGCGTAAGCTTCATTATGCTCCAATTGAAATGCTTCACTTTTTGTGCGCGAACTTACCTTCTATACGTTATTATTCTAAGCAACATATAATATTTTTAGATTACATTATCATCATTATCTTAATTCATATACGTGCCACTGCTTCGCTCAACACCTTGTACACACTATCTCGGCTTATATACCTCCCACTATTGGGCTCGAACCTCCTTCATAATAGGAGGGATATTGACTTACTATACCATGCTGATCAAACGTGTCAAAGAGTTTTATTTCGAGTTTTTTTGCCTTTTCATTGACGTTCTATGCATATTGGTAAAATGTTTACCACACGGATAGTATACTTCGAATACAATAGGAGAGAAATTATCTACTACACTATTGACCAGATTGGTATACAGTTTTATATCCAGTTTTCCTCCTCTTACATATATATTATCTGCATTTTATACCCTTTAATTGTCTTTTATAACACGGTCGAGAAAAGAGATGTTAAATTATATGAATACTCTGTCACCACACGTAAAATTTTTCATTAATAAAACCGGCTAAGTGCGAGTCTGAATCGCGCATGAAGGATTCCGTACCATTATCTATAAAAAAGGGCAAAAAAGATTGCGTCTTTTGTATGGAAGCCTTCCTTAATATATATGTTTAGTATTTGTTGTTATAGCGGCAATAGAAAGATATAATTTGTAAAAATTTCAACTGTCTAGCTATCGCGGTTGTTGAGATACAGCCTGGTGATAGACAGACGGACGGACAGACAACGAAGTCTTAGTAATAGGGTCCCCGTTCTTACAGAACCCTAATAAAATATTCATTTTGCTCCTGTTAAGATACCTATATGTGACCCTATTTAAATTAGAAGGTAAGATTGAAACCTTGAAAGTACCCACAGGATATGACAACATCTCCCATTAGAAACAATACATACTAGCGAGGACACCCTTCTAACTTTATATAATTACAAGTTTTAATCACCAAGGTAACAAACAAACATAATTATTTACGGTAGCTACGTATATATACTTCGAGGTCTGCACAGTTTGATAAAAGTAGCGTCGCATACTTATTGCAACTATATTTAGATCTATCTATAAAAATAAATAAAATCTAAGTATCTGTTTTTAATGTCAAAATAATACGTTTTGATCATGCTCACGCGGTTATTTACACGGCACCTATGCACAAAAGCCACTATATAATTTTGCGCAGTCCGGGAATCGAACCCGAGGCTTCATGAACTGCAGTCGCATATCGTAGTATTTTAGAAGATATTAGAGATTGATAATATTAGAGAAAATTAGAGGAAACCGAAGCGAAGCTAGTTAGCACTGGTCACAGTTAGATAGACTTGGACTGACTATGAACTGATCACACCTTGTCCAATCATGAGGGATGACGAGAAGGTGGTGAACAACCCCATAACTCGCCATATTCCCTTACTGTCGCCATTGGGCGGACAGCTGATCCTTGACGTCTGTAGCTGAATCAGAGCATCTCAATTACCTTGATTTGTCTCAATGTGTACTCCGTACATTCATTTCGGCTCATATACGTCCCCCTGCTGGGCTCGAGCCTCCATAATAGGAGGTCAATTGACCTTATTTTACCATGCTGGTCAGATAAGTTGGTATAGGGTTTTGTTTCGAGTTTTCCATCTCTTGCATAGATGTCATATACATATTATATCCCTTAGTCGTCTTTTACGACACCGACGGCTATGAGAGGTGGCAGCGTGTATTCTTCTCATTGCATGGCATGTCTCATTCTGCCCACATCTAATGTTTTATAACCAGCCACCTTTTTTTTTTTGTTCACGCTGTGGAAATGCATTTACGCACTCTCCCCCGCCGGTGACAGACGGAGGAGTGTGTGGTACTCACCAACCACTGCGTGACCGGAATACCCACTAAAACCACAGCGGCCCCTTCCGCGCTTTTACGGGGCGCTGGAGAGATCGTCTGATGACACTCGCTCCCCGACACCCCAACGCATGGACGTTTGGCCACGTCCTATCGTCATTCAAGGCGGTGGAAGGAATTGTGCATATCGGCGCCTCCTCCTCCCTGGCCGCCGCCGGCGGAGCAAGTCAACGGACACAAGCGCTTTACTTTCTCGCTCCGCAGCCTCCTTCCTTGTAATGACGGCCTCACAAAATGAGGCCATCGACGACCAGCACCTGCCGCTGTCGAGCATCTGTGAAACGATGGCCGACAACGACAGGTCTATTCCGAGTTCCATCGATAGGACGTGGCGCTGGGGCCCCTAGGCGGGGCAAATTTCCAATGTGTGTCGCGAATTGTCGATTGCTGCGCCACATTCGTGGCATCCTGGGGTTTGTAACCAGCCACCTGCCTGACATCAACCCTCCTTGGGAACGTAATTGTTGACCAGACTGCATGAGATGAATTTATCTCAGTTTGATGTAAAGCTCTTAGTCGTCTTTTACGACACCTACGAGCAGTATAAGGGTTGGTAGTATTCAAAGCTGCCGTCGTCGTCTCAGCTTATAAATGTCCCACTGCTGGGGTCGAGCCTCCTCCCTAATAGGAAGGAAATTAATCTACTATACCATGCTGGTCAGATATGTTGATATAGGGTTTTATTTCAAATTGGCCGTATCTTGCATAAAATCGTCTTTTATGACATCCACGAGCAAGACAGCAGGTGGTGAATTGTATTCTTACTCCGTCATCATACGGAACATTATCATCATCTTACCATCATCTCAGCTATACACCTCCCACTGTTGAGCTCGGGCCTCCTCCACTATTGGAGGTAAATTAACCTTACTATACCCCACTGGTCACCCGTGTTGGTATAGGATGAACATTATCAAGGGCTAATAAATGTTATGAATTAAAACTCTATATTAATATAATTAAAAAAAAAACTATATATTTTCCGTGAGATGACGAAGTAAGAATACAATTCGCCACCCCTATCTTTCCTATAGAAATCGTAAAAGGCGACTAAGGGATATGATATGTATATAACATATATACAAGAGAAAGAAAACTGCAAATAAAACCTTATATCCACCTGTCTGGGCGTTGTATAGAAGATTAAATTCCCGCCTATTGGTGAAGGAGGCTCGAGCTTAGCCACTGCTAATGCTATACACGTCCCACTGGACGTGTATAAACCGAGATATAAAAATCTATATTCAATGTCCTTTATACACCAATGTATAGAGTAATATTATATTATATAAACGAATTAGGAGCCGAAATACAAGAACAATATGCAAAGCGTCATTTTAGCACACCCAGATCTCAAGTACGTGTGAGTGCGGTATTTCAAAACTCATTGTTTGTCTTATAATTACCGCAGTTGGGTAACAGACGACTCAGAACATACAACTAACCGACTAACATTTACTCTCATTTATTAGACGATGGACATAATATTTACTCAGTTGGAATACTATCTGTGTGGTTACGGAGTAGGAATACAATTGACTACCATGTCTTGTTCATGGGTGTCATAAAAGACAACCAAGAAATATGTGCAGGCAACATCGATGCAAGAGAACAAACACTCGATATAAAACACTATTCTAACATGTCTAACTAGCTTGGAATAGTTAGTCAATTTGCCTTCCATTCTGGATTAGGCCTGAGCCTAAGAGTGAGACTGGTATAGGCTGAGATGACTATCTGTCTAAATGATGACGATGTAAGTATACAATTCACCAGTCAGCACCCCCTCTTGCCTATTGGTGTCGTAAACGGACAGAGAATATAATAAGCATAAGGGATGGGATGGTGACGGAGTAAGAATACAATTCACCACCTATCTTGCCCGTGGATGTCGTAAAAGACGACTAAGAGATAGAATACGCATATAACATCTATTCAGGAGAAAAAAACTCGAAATAAAACCCCATACCAACCTGTCTGACTAGCATGGTATAGTAGGTCAAATTCCCTCCTATTGTGGAGGAGGCCTGAGTCCAACATATGTGGGATGATGATGATGTTGAAGGGATATAATGGCCAGTTTGTATAAATGAAAGAATAAGAAATCTCGAAATAAAACCCTATACCAATCAGTGGTCCGCCGTGTTGTGACGGAATAAGTATATGATTCATCATTGCTTATCTTGCACGTGAGTATCATAAAAGAAGACGAATGGATATGATATTCAAATAACATCTATGCAAGAGAAAGAACACTCGAAATTAAATTCTATATCAACCCGTTTATCCAACGCGGTACAAGTAGGTCAATTTCTCTCAAATTGTGAAAAAGCCTTGAACCCGGCAGTGAAACGAATATGAACTGACAATTTGATTATACCCAAACTACACCTAGATTCCTATTCCGTGTGGTGACGGAGTAAGAATACAATTCACCACCCCCTATCCTATCAGTGGGTGATCGTACGAGACGACTAAGAGATATAAAACGCATATAACATAGAGCGAGAGAAGGAAAACTCGAAATAAAACTCTATATTTTTTTTTATGGGTGGGCTATGGTAAGCGCACGTGCGGTCCAGTCCGTCCGGGGTGATGAAAGGACGGTGCGCGGGCCCATAACCCACCCGTACCCACGTCACCTCGTTGTTGGGCCGACCACCGGAGCAGATGTGACTTGTCGTCAGTGGTCAAATAAAACCCTATACCAACACATTTAACCAGCGTGGTATAGTAGGGCAATTACTCTTCCGTTATGGAGGAGGCCCGAGCCCAACAGTGGGACGTGCGAGTATATGGGCTGAGATGATGACACCTAGATTCGGCATAATCGATTATGGGCCTACAAAAAATTTATCTTGCATACTGATCGAGCCCACGACACTTAGCATAGCAAACTATTCCGACATCTAAAATACTGTCAACGACAATCTTGATAATAATGAATATAAAACACGGACAAAGTTGTCACTTAACTCTGGCAGTGTATTGTTGCTCAATCAACACGCATTGTTATAACTTAATTAATAAGTTAATAAAGTTTTATGAGGCCCATGTCTCAATTTAAATTCACAATAGTTAAATTATAATGTTGCGTAGACATATTCTAATTTAAATAGTGCAGTAGGCATGGTAAATGTATGTTTGGAATTTCAAGTTCAAACTTTCGTGATTTAAATACTTTATTGATTTTTGATTATTACGCGAGTATTATTTCTTTTTGGATTTCATTGCGTTTGTATTTGATTTTTACTTTCTTGGCGTTTCCCTAAATTTTCCGCAATAGGAGAGATGGAAGGATCAATATACAGTACTCATTTTCAACCTTTTTTAAGTCTACATTAAGGAATAAAACTTTGTATTGTGATAAACTTTAGAAATATACAGTAACACACAGATTCAATTGTACAATGTGCTGTTTTAGGATCGAATACATGATATTCGAAGCGACAGTTGCGGCGCTGAGGTTCACTGCCAAAATGCCAACAACAAGAATACTCATAAATTGTGAATTTAAACAGAAGCTCTACTATAATCTATCTTTTCATTTCTTTAGTTATCGTATTTATAAAGCTACTAATGCATTCGTAATATATCAGTTTTTATATAGATCAGGCTTCAGGAATAAGAATTCAATTTCACTATAACTAACATTTTTAGTAACACAATATCATTAAAATAAAATGACTCGCTTTTTTTCGGCACTCTGGACCAGTTTCGTGAAAATTCCTGTAGCAGTCAACGTGCTTAATATTACGTGACCTGTATAATTAACTAAGATACTTTACGGCCTATTTTACGGCTTTATTTAAGTAAATATACAACTACTTAGCCTGACTTGTAATGTACAAAAATAGCTTATAAATGGCAAAAAACGTTCACAAGTTTGTAACTAGAGCCGCTAAATATCAATAGACACCTCTTCCTCATAAAAGTAGGCAGAGACCATTCGCCCTATAAATTCTGTATATAATAATTACCACCTGCCTAATTGCGAGTTATATAGCTTTACACATACCTTTATCAACTTCCTACAAAAAAATGGAGTAATTCAAATCGAAAATTAAAATTTTTACTTTTGTATAATATTCATAGCTCAAATATGGAATTAAAATTAAATTAGTTACCTGTTGACTCATAATATATAGAGGGCATTTATAATGTTTAAATTAATTACTTGCACTTCCTTTCTCAGCTCAAGTCCAAGGTTGACAGGTTATTTAGTTATTAACTTACAACTTCACTGAACTTTAATAAATTTTTATAATACTGGACAGGAATTTCATATTTTTCCATTAGGTATTTAATAGGTACTTGAACTATATTCATTTCAAACGTTCTGCACATAATATTTAATTAAAATTTCAATGCCCAACGGCACTTATTATCATAGAAAACCATCAAATGGAGAGCCTATAGAGATCTTATAGTGATTCAATATTCTATACGAAATAAATCCTTCAATTTAGTTTATGGACTTAATTTGACTTCTTGTTTCAAGGCTGTGGTAGCTTAATAAGATGCTACCGATATACCATTGTTTATTAAAGAATATGGTCTTTATTTTTAATTGCATATTGGCCTCGACTTGACTTTTTAGATTATGACAACTGTAGTTTGAGCTTCTTCAATTCCGCCAATATTTGGATTACGTTAGTATTTACTACTTTATAATAATTATTACTTATTATTTATTTATTGAAATACATTAAAATACGTGACATCTTTCAATTCTTTTTGTCATACAAGTGTTTTTAATGTTGTATTTCATTAAGAACTCCTTTGAAACTCACAACCTCAAGTTGCAAAGTCTAGCCTAGAGCTTTTTTTTATTTTCTGTTTACACATCAACGAATAAACATTTTTAATAAAAATACATTACTATTTATGTTATTATTTACAATCTTTCATTCTTAATATACGTCCCACTGCTATTTTCGAGCCTTTAACATAATGGGCGGCAAATTAACTTATAATTTTATTGTCACTTGCATTCCTTTCATGAATCTCAGTCTTTTCCCTTGAATATTAAACTAACGTTGAGGCACTATTGTTTTTGGTAAGCTATGATCTGACGTAAGGCCCATGCGTGGCCAATAAATCTACAGTCTTCCCTTCCTATCACCTGACAATCGGTTCCGATTTCTTGACCTCGATGGCTAGCCCGGAAAAAGGGGCGCTTACCTACTATATAGTATTACCCGGGCCCCAATAACTCCTCGGGTGTAATGTAATGAAGCAGCTTTAAGTTAAAAATATAAATAAAAAAGTTATGAATGAACTTGAAATAAGTAGGAATATCCCGTCCAAGTACCGTATAACAGCTTATTTAAATGTAGGTCATTACGTAACAGTAAATATGAAGATTAAACGAAGATTTTATGACATCCAAAATGGCCGACACGAATACACAGCTGGGGTTTTATTCAATATCATATAAATTGTATTTTTTAGCATTACATGTTCCCGGAAACGCTGTGATAAGCGTAAAATTCGCTTGAATGAAAATATTCGATTTTATTATTAGTTGAAGATTTCTTAAAATCAAGTCGTTTCTTTACATTGATATTTCTACATACAAATTATATATTCTCGTTTAAACGAAAAGATATTAAAGTAAAATAACATATATTTATTTATAACCATTAATTCGAAGCAATAATGATAACATTAAAATAATTGCCTTTAAAATTATTTTATGTTGATAACTCCATACATTAAATGTTTTTTGACGCAATGCAGATTTTAGTGTATATTTAATTATCCCCATACACACGTTTAATTTTGAATAAAGCATATAATATAATACATGTATAATTTTGAGTAAATAATAATTACTAATTTCCATATGGTGATGAAGTAAGAATACAATTCACAATCCCCTTCCTTGCCCACGGATGTCGTAAATGACGACTGAGAGTTTTACATCGATCTGAATCATCTCCATCTGATGTCATCTGATCAACAATTACATTCCCAAAGAAGGTTGACGTCAGGAGTCGGTCATAAAACTATTGCCAATAACTTTTATAATATACCAGCTGACCCAACAGACGTTGTTCTGTTCAAATAAAATAAAAGGAATTCTCCTTGAAATCGACAGCAGCGCCGCCTAACGAGTTCAATTGTGAATCTAAACCATTCTCAAATCCCTTTGAACACGCACAAAAAATTTCATCAACATCGGTTCAGCCGTTTAAGAGGAGTTTAGTGACATACACACGTATTCGTACACAAGAAATATCCATACTAATATTATAAATGCGAAAGTAAGGATGTTTGTTTGTTTGTTTGTAACGCTTTCACGCTCAAACCACCGAACCGATTTCAAAAATTCTTTCACCAATGGAAAGCTATAATATCAGGGAGTAACATAGGCTATATTTTATCTCGGTATTCCCACAGGAACAGGAACTACGCCGTGGGTAAAGCGACTGAAAGCGAAGCGAAGCGGGGGCGGGTTGCTAGTATATTATAAAGATACGATGAAGAAGACATATTAGATCTTTTTCCAATAATTGGAACAAGATCAAGATGATGATCTATGCAAGAGGTGGGCTTGAAATAAAATCCTATATCAACTCGCATGACAATTGTGGTATTTTCTTCCTTCGTGCAAATTTGCTTCTTATTATGGAGGAGTTTCAAGTCCATTTGTGGGACCTACATATATGAACTGTGTTGATATTGATGAATAATTACTAAAAACACTTTTCTTTCTAATATTTGTGATCCTTTTTAGGGTTTCGTACCCAAAGGGTAAAAACGGGACCCTATTACTAAGAGTTCGCTGTCTGTCCGTCCGTCTATCTGTCACTCAAGAACCGCGATAGCTAGACAGTTGAATTTTTTACAAATTAAGTATTTCTCTTGCCGCTATAACAACAAATACTAAAAACAAAATAAAATAAATATTTAAGGGAGACTTCCATACGACAAACGCGATTTTTATAGATAATGGTAAGGAACCCTACATGCGCGAGTCCGACTCGCACTTGACCGATTTTACTATAAAATTAACCCTTTCGACTGCATTGTTTTATAATACGCCATAACAACCTTTCAATCTGTTTGTATTCACTAGAAACCTGTAATGGTTGTAATGCTAGAAAGATTATTTTGTAAACATGTCCGACCAATGACGTAGAACTTTTACATTAGTGATAAAATTAGATAGACAAATATGTCGTAGTAATTCCGAAATAAAAACGCTTGGGACAGCTTCCGGAAAGGTTTTTTTGGTATAAAAACATTTTTCGACATTACTCGTAAAATATCTGCATAAGGAGCGTAACTTTATATTTTTAAAAACATCTTAATTTCTCTAAAAAGACACCGAAAATTATTATTAATTTTTTTTTTTTGGGACTAATCCCACCACACATTCCCACCATTGTAACTCCTGTAAGCCAGGATCCACAATGGTCTCCATAAATGACACCGAGGTTTAACCCTCAGGCAGTCCCGGGATATGATTTTAATTCTCTTGGGACCCGCAACAAATTTAATTAGAAAAGATTAGAGAGGAGGAGTTGGAAAGAGAGATTTCACTTCCCTCCTAGGTAAAGCGGGAGACAGGAAAACAAAATGACTAGTCAGCCAATAAGTAAAAAGGTGTACAGCTACGATAGCGCAGCAGTACGGCACCACGGATACGAAAGAGCTTAACGGGGCCTATATGTGAGCGTTAAGATTGATTGCTACAGTAGGTATGGCAGAAACGCATGAACGCACGGAAATTTTCTCGAGTTGCTACAAGGTCCGTATAGTATACTACCCCACAGGTGACTTGCAAACTGTTTAACATAAGGTTACGTTCCTTTTGCCCGAGATCGCACTCCCAGAGAATGTGATGTGCTGATTGTTCATACTCGTGGTCAGATGTGGAACATTGACATAATGATGGTACGAGTTTAAAAGAAAATAATTTACTTTTAAAGTTGCCATGGCCAGTTAAAAATTGGGCCACGAAGTGGTCAACCTCTAGCCACACCTTCTCCAGGCGCTCCCGGATGCAAGGAAAAAATAGATAAAGATAAATTATTATTTATATTATAAACATTACGATATAATATTTGACCATTTTTTTTTTGGGTGGGTTGCGGTCGGCGCGCTCCTCGCACCACTCCGTCCGGGGCGACAGAGGGGCGTAAGCACGCAACGCCCGCAACCCACCCACGATGCACGTCGCCTTCGTCGTTGGGCCGACCACTGGAGCAGGGTTACTTGACCTCAGTGGTCGACCCGACGGAATACCCCCTATTGGAGTACCCTCCCATCGACCGACGTCTCCCCCTCGGGGAGGACGTCGGTCTTTCCTCACGCGGTCGGCCTCTCGGCGGGTGACGAACTAATTCCTCGGTCACGTCACCCGCGGCCTCGGCTAGGGCGGCATGAGGCGCAGGTATTGGCGCCTACGCCGCCCCAGTCGCCGGCGGTGGATCGCCTCATCGAGGCTGCGCTCCTCACGCAGGCGATCTGCCGCCTCCCTCCGCGAGATCACTGTCTCGCAAAAGGCTGCAACCGCGTCCCGATTCCCGACGCTATATAATATTTGACCATAAAAAGACTTGGAAGTAACAATTCTTTAATACGGATATTTAATATATAAAAAACAGGAAACATGACGTCAAAAGAATTAAAATAATACTGGCATGTAAACTTCAACAAAATACATCTCTAAAAAATTTATATAAAAACATAAATAGCAATAATTGCAATACAATGACCAACGATGAAGGCGACGTGGGTACGGGTGGGTTATGTGCCCGCGCGCCATCCTTTCGTTGCCCCGGTCGGAATGGACCGCGTGTGCGCTTACCATACATAGCCCACCCATAAAAGAGTTTTGTCTATTTAAAAAAAAAACTAAATATAATATTATAAATAATTACTTCAGTGATGGTTGATGATATCATTTTCGAAATTCAACTAAAATTAAATATCTAACAATTTCCGAATAAATTTGCTTATTACGTCATATATCTTTATCGTGCATGAGATATTTTAAATAGTCTATTATGTGTAAAGTTGAAATAATTCATTATAATTAACCAAAAATCATTTAGCTCCAAAGAAATTCACACAGGAACAATTACTATAAAAATAGAGTTCCGCGTTATTATGAAGCTGATATTAAGAATGCCACTGTTTTAAACTCTACCATTCCGTACATTATAATCGTATTGAAAAAATATAATACTTTGTTAAGGTTATGCAAAATTCTATTTCCTTCATGACAAAACGTATTTAATTTGTATGCGAGTAAGTCAATTACGATGTTTGTTTTTGCCTTAATCTGTTGAAGATCTTTCTCTGAATTTATGGTTATGAATAATAGTATTTGCTTCCTTATAATACAGTAGTGCTTAGCAACTATTTTAAAATATATTATATTATTCCTCATACAGATAACTGGTATTAAAGTATTATCAAAATCCGTTAAGCTATTTTGAAGATTACGCGAAACAAACAGATATATAGACAGACAGACAGCAAAAAGAAAAAATATTTCAACTGGTTCTTAGGCACACGTATCGTGTAAATAACTGTGTGAACATGAAAAAAACATATTACATATACAAACAGACACTTCAATTTTATTTATTTGTATAGATAAAAAGTCTTTGCCACTTAATCTCGTAATCATAAATACTGAAACTCTCCAGAGTTTCCTCATCACTATGATGTAAATATCCTGCAGCCTTATATATTACATCACCGTGAATCACAAATGTGAAAGTGTGTTCTTTTGTCTGTCCTGCTTTTATGATTTAAGACTTCATTTAATTTTCATGCAAGTAACATACGTAAATTTATTACAACCTATTTCTTTATAAGAGGTAAGTACATGTTCTGTATACACATTGATGCGTCTGGTCAATTACAGATAAACCATATGCCAACACGTCTGACCAGCGTAATATAAGGTAAGGTCAATTTACCTCCTATTGTGGAGGAGGCTGGAGCCCAACAGTGGAACGTATAAACGCTGAAATGATAATTTATCTGATTTACAAGCACTCTTTTACATATAACATCCAACCAGATTTTGATCGAGCTTTTTTTTTACGCAATTTTTGTTAATTATTAAATTTTTCCGTGTGGTGATGGAGTAAGAAAACATATAAGTACCCCTTTTCTTTCCCGTGTGTGTAATAGATGACTAAGGGATATAATCATCATCATTCGTCATAATTTCAGCTCATATACATCCCACTGTTGGGCTCGAGCCTCCTCCATAATAGAAGAGCAATTGACTTACTATATCATACTGGTCAGACAGGTAAGGTTTTATTTTGAGTTTTCCGTCTCTTACCAATAGAGATCCCTTAGTCTTTTACGACATCGACATATAATATGCATATAAAATCTATGCAAGAGAAGGAAAACTTGAAATAAAGCGTAGTATAGCAGGTCAATTGCCGCCCCTTGTGGAGGAGGCTTGAGCCCAATAGTGGATCGTATATGAGCTGCGATGACGATCCAACCAGATCATTAAGTTTTTTTTTTATTTTATATTTAACTGATAGATCTAAAATTACGATATAAGAACTAAATGCGGGTCGAGCCGTGAGCATAACAAATGTTACAGTGTACGTGGGTAGAAGTATTGTTCTCAACACTTTTGTAGTACACTGCGTATAGATAACGTAGGTACTTACATTTAGTATAATATAATGAATGAAAGAATGAATGACTTGTAAATTTTAATACTTTCTTTATTATAATGAAGTCGGATTTGAATGCGTGGGTAGACGTAGGATGAATCAAAAGGTTTGAATAACTTAGCTAAGAATTGTAGGCATATTGAAATATCTTAAACTGTTGCTTCAAAGTAATCAAATATTAATGACGGCGACAATAGTTCTTGAACCTATTTATGGAAATGGATTTCCTCTATCATTCTAATCAGCCTGTTGTGCTGTGTGGTAGCGGCTTCGAATACTACCAACCCTTGCTTTGCTCGTGGGTGTCGTAAAAGACGACTAAGAGCCCTAGATTGACCCGGACCAACTCCATCTGGTACCATTTGGGTCAACGATTACATTCCCAAGGAGGGTTGACGTCAGGCAGGTGGCCGGTCATAAAAGTCATTGCCGAAACTTTTTGCAATATGTCAAAACAGATGACATATTGCGTCGACCCCAAGTAATTGGGATAAGAGCAAGATGATGATGATTCTAATCAGCCTGTTCTTATCCTAATTAATTGGGGTCGACTCAATGTGTACTTTTCTTTCACAGTACATATTGCAAAAGTTATTGGCAACAATTATATGTTCAGCCGACTTCCTGACGTTTAGCTTCCATGGGAATATATCTGTGTCGGTCGTGATTGATCGAATTAAAAAGATGGAAACGTGTTATCTGCGCAAACGATTCGATCGCCAATCACTTAAGACCGGACCTTTCGACTGACCGAGATCACCGATCGTCGTTCGCCGTTTAATTCAATCCATCACGCAGACAACACGATTCGATCGTTTGGATTCAATCAATCACGACACAGGTATACTTGGGAATGTAATTATTGCCCTGATGGCATCAAATAGCATTAGCTCAGATCCATGAAATATGAAGAACTGTTAGTCATCTTTTACAACTGTCGACGTACGACTGAAGCATAATCTGCAGCCCTGGATAGGCTGATAGATATATAGGTAGATGGATGGAATAATCCATTTTGCTTATTTAGTCATATAAAGAAATATTTAAGTAAATATTAATACAAGGTTTTCATCTCCCACATTACTTTTTAATGAGGGCAAGGTCTTCGAAAACTAGAGTTTGTTGTATCAGTACTAATTATATTAGTCAACTTGGCCGGTAGTGATCAATGTCACGGAACTATTCAGCCAACTATTGCGATAATTGTTCCTTTCATAATCACTGAGATATAATCATATCAACGACATATTCTTCATAGAAATTATACAATATTATGTGAATAACAAGAGGTATACAGAGGATTAGACGTCTCTAGAATGAAGGGTTTAACTTCTGTCTAAACTCGCGCGCTCTCCGGTATACGGAGCATCACAACATCTCAAAAAAGAGGGATTCAACTTGTGTGTGATGTCTTTCTGGGACGAATCTCGGAATGGGGTGAACAGAACTTAGCTCGGTTCAATCACACAAAGTTACGAGTTTGCGGGTTCATTGGAAAGAAAAATCTGTTTGTCATAGCGCCTTAGTTTTACGGAGTCACTCTCCAATTTCCGAGAGTATTGAGATCCTCGGCGTCGAAATATCGAGTAAAGTACAGTTTTGGAGTCACTTGGAGGATAACGCCAAATTGACAAACAGAAAGCTGGACCTGAACAGAGCTAGGCGATACTTCACACCAAGACAGCGTCTTGTACTATACAAGACACAAGTTCGTCCTCAGGTGGAGTGCTACTCACATCACTGGACAGGCGCCCCAGATATCTGATAGATCCACCTGATTTAAGAATCTGCTGTTTGATATAAAATCTTTCGCTAGTATATCTAGGTACTTAGACGCCCTCTATTGTATAGCAATCCTGTATTCAATATAGAGTGCTAAGAAAAACAAGATATAAAGTGTTAGAAAGTTTACTTATATAACTGTTTCCCATACTAATTACAAACTGTCGTATATGAGCTAGTAAACTTCACATTTATAACTGCTATAAATCTGAACAGTTTGTTTTTTGAAAGCGCAAATCTCAAGCACTAACACTTGGATTACAAAAAAAGGATCAGTGTTAGAAGACTGTTTACTGAGGCTGCCTATAAGGTAATATATAACGACAAATAGCACAAAGTCTATATCTGTTTGCTATTGGGGAACGAGATCTATGGAGGTAAAATCACGGAAATTTACCGATAGGATATATTTTATCTCTATATTCCTACAAAAACGGGAACTACTCGGCTCAATCCACAGGACTTTGACCGATTCGAAAAATTCTTTCACCAATATAAAACTACATTATCAGCGAGTCTTATTGATAACCTATATTACATCCCAGTATTCTTACGGAAGGGAAAACTATACGGGTGAAACTGTGGGAATATGTTAATTTACGAAATGAAAAAAGTAGAGAACGAAAATCTGAACATTTCAATTGAAAGAAAATGTTGCTCAAATTATTCATAGAAAATTACATTGATTTTCTGGCACTTTACCCAATTCATGTGTTAATTTTTTAGCGAGTCACATTAGAAATACTGAGCTAAACAATCTAACTGTTTGAAACGTCGGGCAATCAAAAATCAAATACAAAAATCCGATTAGAGATTGAACCGGTTACGGTTAAGTGAAAACAGTTAAATGATAACAGAAGATGGTGTGCAGCAGCGTGTACAAATACTAAATGAAATGATAGCTTTAAAGTGGAAACACATTAATATAGCTTGTAATTCACTCACTTTTGCACTAACAGGTTTCGACTGCATAAGTAGTAACCATTCTTAGTTAATAGATTGAACTTAATTTATTACAAGTTATACAGAATCGTCGATGCGCTCGTTAAATAACACGGTCGTATGCTTTTGAAATCTTAATGTGGGTAAGCGTTATTTGCAAAGGTTACATACCTATAATCTTTAAAGTATATAAACATAAAACTTGATATTAGATTTGATACGACATTCCAATTATCATAATGAAATTTATTAGTGAAATAAATTATTGTTATGTTGATAGATTTTAAAATATATATCAAATAAAACTATATTTTCGGCATTAATTTGATACAGATGAAGGAAAGAATTTATCCGTGTGGTGACGGAGGAAGAATAAGTACTAATCACCACTCCCTATCTTGCCCGTGGGTATCGTAAAAGACGACTAAGGGATATAATACACATATAACATCTATGCAAGAGAAGAAAAACTCGAAATAAAACCCTATACCAACCTGTCTGACCAGCATGGTATATAGGTCAATTTCTCTCCTATTGTGGAGGAGGCTAGAGCCCAAAAGTGGGATACATATGAGCTGAAATGACGATGATGAATGATGAAGGAAAGAAAGAAAGAAGACTTTGACTTGTGATGTTTGCGCGAGTATTACACATTATAGATAAAACTATATTTTACGGCTTTTATCGCGTTTGTATTTGATTTTTGATTACCCAACGTTTACAACAACACTTTAAGTTGTTCATGGTCCGCCCGTAACCATAAACGCTATAAAGAAGACTACTTATTGACACTTCGCCTAAATTTAAATAAAATATTACATTCTTGTATGCCAAATGAAATTAAACAAGCTATGTCTAACAAAAGTTTAAAATAATAGTTAAACTTAACTGTTATACAAACTAAGTAAGACAAAATACAATGATTGAGTGAGAGTTAATTTAAACTTGTTAATTGTATATTTTAAGTCGTCCTTGGCACTAAGATGTATTTCTTTAGCGCTGGGTGTTATATTTCAAAAACAAAATAGATACTTATAATTAATTATTTTGTGCAAAAAAAAATCGCCTTAAACAATCGATGTAAACAATATAGATAAATTGTTAGATTATTGTTTATTTTTCAAAAACCGCTTGTCCGATTTCGATAATTTTTTATAGGACCATTTGGAAAGTATATCCTTTCCAACAAAAATAGCATTTTCAAAATCGTTTGGCAAACGACAGAGTTATGCGCGAACATACATAAAAAAAGCTACAAACATCCGAATTGAGAACCTCCTTTTTAGAAGTACTATACCATGCTGATCAGACAAATTGGTACAGGGTTTTGTTTCGAGTTTTCCTTTTCATGCATAGATATTATATGTATATTATATCCCTTAGTCGTATTTTACGATACTCACGATCAATAGAAGGGGTGGTGAATTGTATTCTTACTGCGTCACCACATGGAAGGAATTATACAAATTTTTTTTTTGTGGGTGGGTTGCGGTCGGCGCTCCTCCGCACCACTCCGTCCGGGGCGACAGAGGGGCTTAAGCACGCAACTCCCGCAACCCACCCGAAAACCACATCGCCTTCGTCGTTGGGCTGACTACCGGAGCAGGGTTACTTGACATCAGTGGTCGGCCCGACGGAATACCCCCTATTGGGGTAACCTCCCATCGACCGACGTCCCCCTCTCGGGGAGACGTCGGTCTTTCCTCACGCAGAAGGAATTATACTATAACTAATACTACTACTTAATATTGTTTTGATAGCCTTTTTATCCAATAATAATATGTACTCCGAATCATACAATGTTAGTGCATCAAAAATACTTATCCAATTATAACTACAGTTTTTCTTGATAGGCATTCATGCAATTATCTTCCTATCATTCTATGCAACAATGTATGACGGTAGCTATTTGTATACAAATACAATTTAATCAACGTTCAATTACACATGTCCATAACCCACTTGCTCACTAGTGTTGGGACATTAGGAAGTCACTGTGCGCGAAGGAAATAGTGTTGTAACTAAACGCCGTTGCTGTTTGAAGTGATTGTAAAGTATTATATTACGGTAAATACTCATTTTACAAGTACTGTAGACATCAGAAAGTATGGAAGGCAAAAAGAAACTAACGTCACCGTATCAGACATCATCGTATTTTATGAGAAAAATAATCTTTAAAATACACAATGAAAAATTTAAATAAACCTATTGGGAATCTTGCCGTATGGTGACGGGGTAAGAATACAATTTACCACTCCCTATCTTACCCGTAGATGTCATAAGAAACGATTGAGAGATACAATTTATTCAAGGGTAGAAAAACTCGACATGAAATCCTATGACAGCATGTGTGACCAGCGTGGTACAGTAAGTCAATGATCTGCCCATTCTAACATATTCTTTTTTTGGGATATGTGGATTATATGCATTCTTGTACAGATTTCCATATTCCACATTTTATCACTTAGAAAAGGACCGGGCGTAGCCTTCTCCACAGCGCGCTGAGTGGCTATGAGCCTTTGTGGCTTGGAGACCACGTTTCAGTACCATAAGTCATCAGTAAACGCAAGAAAAAAACTACTGCTCATTATCTTAGCCGGCTATTACGACTTCCACGAGAAGAACGTGACCACAAAAAATATTTGTAAACCATCAACAAATAGTAAGTTTACTAAATTAGTGGCATTATTTAAGATATTGTATTCCAATATCAACACTATAAATATATAATCAAAGCTCCTTTTCTATTGTACTTTATAAAATACGGATTTGTTAGTAAATAAGGCTTAGGTCTGAGAATGTGTTTCAATATATCTAGAACAATAGTTTATTGTGTTACCATATCTATCAGTGTGAACTAGCTAGTTGAAATAATCTAGCTTTATAATATTAGTTTGAAAGAAGCTTAGGTTTAATACAGAGGCTTAACTATACCACCTGGGGCCCGTGGCAAATTCTTTGATGGGGCCCAATCAATCAGATTCCTAAAAAACAAAATTCGATTATCCATCGATTCGATACCTGTACCAGTAAGTATCATCGATACTTTTCAATCGATACTGATCGAGTACCGATAAAGTATCGATACCTAGATGATATCTATTCACAATCGATTCGATACCGATACCAGTAAGTATCATCGTTACTTTTCAATTGATACTGATCGAGTACCGATACAGTATCGATATCTAGATGATATCGATTCATCCCTAGGCATATTGGGCCGAGGCCCTTTCGGGTCGGAGGGCCGGGGCCCTCTCGGGTTCGGGGCCCGTGGCATTTTGCCAGCCCTGCCACCCTATAGTTACGCCACTGGTTTAATAGTTACTAAGTCGTCAGTGTGATGATGGCGGAGTAAGAATAGAGTGGTGACTACTTCTACCTTACCTATCATCTATTAAGATAACACAACACCAAGAGAAAAGAACTTGAAATAAAACCCTGTGTCGACTCCTCTATACAACGTGATATAGTTGCCTAAATGCCTTCATCTAAAGGAGTGCATCTGGAGGAGAGAGTGAAAGGGAGGTGGTGATAGTAGTCTTACTCCGTAACTACGTACTCGGTACTCTTACCCGTGGGTGTCGTAAAACGACTAAGGGATTTAATATGCATATAATATCTATGCAAGAGAAGGAAAACTCGAAACAAAATCCTACGCCAATACGCCTGACCAGTGTCGTATAGTAGGATTAGTAGGTCTATTTCTCTCCCATAACGGAAGAGGCCTGGGCCCAACAGTGGGACGTTGATGGGCTGAGATGATAATGATGATGAATGTAATTATATTATATGCATGGACGTTATATGCTTATTATATCCTTTAGTCATCTTATACGACATCCACGGGTAAGATAGGGAGCGGTGAATTGTATTCCTACTCCGTCTCCACACGGAAAATATTTTATATATAGGTTTATCATATGGATATAGCAAAATGCGATTGATTGACTGCATAGAATCCTGTTGTCAGCCCTAAGCTTACCTACTATATGAAATTATAAGATGATAAGTTAATTCGGTTTTATAAAATCTTTTTAGTGACGAAGTTTATAATACCATAAAAATTACATCACATTATTGTCTTTAAATTAGAGCCTGGACCATTATATTTTTTAAATAGGTTACATTAAAAAAATCTCCAAACAAGGGGGGTGTTTACGTCATTTGATCTTACCATTTAAAGATTACAAAACTCGTTATGTTAACTTCTGAATTTCATCTAATTAGTAGGTTCCTGCTGTTCTTACCTGTAACAAAAAAAAATAATACAAATAAGTTCTTATCATTTATCATTATCATTTATTTATTTAAGGAACAATTAAGGCGTGTAAGCGAGTATCTATATATATAAAAGAAAGTCGTGTTAGTTACTACGTTTATAACTCAAGAACGGCTGTACAGATTTGGCTGAAAATTGGTGGGGAGGTAGCTTAGAACCAGGAGACGGACATAGGATATTTTTTATCCCGTTCTTCTTCTTAATGACAATGAGCTACTTTTTATCCCGTTCGATCGCGTTCCCGTGTGACGTGACATAAAATGTCAAATAGATTTTTTTGTTTCTGTTTGTCCATTCAGACAGGCAAAGGTATCAAAGCCCATACAGCCAATTGTGATATAATTTTCTTCATATTATTTAACATTTCTTTATATAGAATAGCTTATTTATAATCATGTCCGTCAATAAGTCAAGTCTTTACCATTAATTAGGCGCTGAAAACCTAATTAAATGATTTCTAAGAGAAATTCAGTAGAATATGAAAATACATTAGGTGTATTTTCCACCACTCTTATATCACATTCACCACACTTCAGTACCTTAACTGTATTATATTACATAAAATATCAGCAAAATTATTCAATATAACACTATAAAATACTAAAATAATGAATATAATACAAGAGCTTAACATGACATTTCCATATTCGCGCTGAAACTCATTTCAAAGAGAATACAAGTCACTATGAAGCGTAGAATAAAAAACGCATTTGATATGTAATAACAAAATGCCAATGACAGCTAAACGTAATTTTGTCTATAGTTAAGTATGGTTGAAAATTTGATAATTATATTTTTTTCAGAAATCAATAATCAGTAAATAGTGTTCTCTTTGAATCATCATTAACAATGCCGCGACCAAAGACGATTGAATTTTTCCTGACAAAACTGTAATGGTTCTGCCGATAGAGACTATATATTCGGCAATTTAGAAAATATATTTACGAAAAAAATTATGGCGGTACGAAGTTCGCCGGGTCAGCTAGTAATTAATATAAGTTTTCATTGATAAATCTAGAATGACAAAAACAAAGGAGGGTTAAAGTAATAAGCAGGCATAATATAGTCACCTCATTAATTTAACCATTAATAAATTTTCGTAAACTAACAAGAAAAACAAAAATTCAAAACCTACATCTATTTATTTCACTTCCTAAATACGAGCATTAAACGAGAACCTCAAAAATATATCCATGACAGTTATAGCGGTGACTCTTCATCCATGTTTCTTACGTTGTCAGGTGAAAGACATATTTTTTTCAGCCTAATATTCAGCGTATACTCGCAATAATTGCTTTTCATTGATGAAAAAGTAAAAACGCAATTCTCCACCCCTTTTCTTGGTACCGTAAAAAGCAACTAAGGGATTATGCAGATAACAGAGAAGGATAACTCGAAATAAAAATCTATATCTGTCTATCTGACTCGCGAGCCACGGAATAGGTCAATTTCCTCCTTGAAAATACTATACTAAGGTAATGTTAGGTTAGGTAAATTTTCCTCTTCTATCTTAAAGAAGACTCGAGCCTAGAAATGGAACATATAAGCTGAGATGGTAATGATTACCAGCGATTTATATAGATAACAGTATTGAAAGAACTTTACATTTTTTTAAAGACAACAATCTCCACTAAGGAAGTAATCCTTGTGTTGCGGGGGACTTTACAAACAGATAATTAACGGACACAAATTACATCCAGACTTATAACAGTAATTTGTGAATTGCAAAGTATTGTCCTGTGTGGGATTTGAATCCAGGACACTGGCACGGTAGATCGGTATGTTAATCACTACGCCATCTGTGCAGTCGAATTGGATCAATAGTTGGATAGGTCATCCTTTTTCAGTAAACAATTATGTACAAAAACGTTTATGTGTATCATAACATGTTTGTTTGTATTACTCTAAACTTTCTAAGTATTAAAGACATAAAAAAGTTAAGTATAATAACGATTATAATGTTATATAGAATACAATACAATCAACGGTCTAGCGCGACTAATTGATAAATGCGAAATTCCATATACTATTAATATAAATATATTATTTAGATGTTTTAAAATAGCTTCCGTGTGAATCAAAGATTATCTACGTAGTGACTGTCTAGAATATTATAATCAGGACCTTCTTTTTATTGGATTTCGTAGGCTTCAATAAAATGTTGACCGATTAATATAACAGCAAATAAAGATCAAGAAAACTCGAAATTAAAAATACGCCAATAGGTATTTACCCTCATCCAGATCTAGTGCGAAGTAATAATATACTTCTGAGAATGTATAGAGTTAGGAGAAAATTTATAATAAGCTGTACAGTACTGATATAGGGTATTATTTCGGTTTTTTCTTCACTTGCATAGATTATATGCATATTATAATCTCTTAGTCGTCTTTTACTACATCCAGGGCCAAGAAAAGAGGTAGTGTATTCTTACTCTGTCACCAAACGAAAAAAATACAAAACTAATTTATGAAAAACTATTTCTAAATTTCTTCATTTTTAATGCGCCCTTTATTAAAGTATCAAATACATATTACTAAAACAAATCCGTGCTATAGATAACAATGCGCCGTATACAGAAGACGTAATTGGCAACAATATAAAACATTATAAAAAAGTCTACAGAAATCATTCAACGGAAGGAAAGTCATACATTGTACGTATAATAATAAAATAAGATCATAATACTGTATTAGTACACAATTATACTCGCAGTCAATGATCGAAAGTGAACGTTGTATGCACTCACACGCGCGCATCGTTTGCTTACAGTTTATTCACGTACGGCGTCTATGTGTGAGTGTTGCGTTTGCGCAGCAAGGAAGTAAAGATGACACAGATATTATATCTATAGAAGCGGCCATATATTAGGTAGGTGTCAATATTTCTGAGTATTAATTACGTTTTTGAAAAATTTAGATAAACTTTTATTTTCTGGGAATTTATTATTAAATTAATTTAATAAGGCTTATTAAAAGTTATTAGGCTCTTATTAAACTTTAATAAAGGATACATTACTCTCTGGTAAGTATTAAAACGATTAACAATATAATTTAAACTTCTATTGCCAGAGATTATGTTAATATTATCTGATATTAATATTAGTTAATATTCATTTAAAAAATGTAAATTTAGATCAACGGAAATGCAAACATTTTCCAGAAATATTGTACCTACATAATTATTATATTCCAATCGAATCAAGGTCGAGGAACTGTGTATTAAATTAGTATGTTTTATTTCTGGTCGTAAATTAATGAATCATTCATCATTAATTTTATATAAATATTTAATGTTTATACATAATTATAATCCAAATTAGATTTTATATTTATTATTATATTATCTCACTGTTGACAGTTGTCTGCAGCGGCGGGCCGGTCCGTCCGGGGTAGTACACTGAGCAGAAAATCGACGTCTCAATAGTAGCAATGTTTGTTACTGCACTTCGTTCGATGAGCGAGAGAACAGGAAGCCCAACTTTCTGAGGGTGTTTGCGTGTGGTGGGTTTTATTGCCTTTATCACCGAATCTCAATGCACGCATTCACACTCCCTTCACTTTCTTCGCGGTAGGCAGCGACCTAGCTGTGCCCCTAGCATTGCAAAAGTCCATGAGCGACAACAACACTTATCATAAAGTGTACTGTTTGCTCGTATGCCACCGTTTGCGATAATAATAATGAAAAATCTCCAAGGTCATAAAATATTTCGTATATTCTAGCGATGATTGTCTCTTCTAGTAACCCAAATATCTGCCGTGTAAAATAAGTAGATAAATCACAACTAGTGGAATAGTTTTAGTGAAAATCTCAACAGAAATTGTTCTATTGGTCAACATAGATTACAATCGTAGAAAATTGATAATAAACCGCAATTTATTGTATTTATTTAAAACAAAAGTAATTTTAAAAGGGAAGTGATAGAAATGGTTAGCTGTGAATTATTATGCTTTTTAAATTGTAACATTCATTCGTAATGAATTTATTTTTAATTTGCTTATCACCCATTTCCTTAACTTATGGGATAGACAAACATTTTGCACATGTACATATGTAAATTGTCAGTAATATTATACATATATAATTATTATAGCGTGCAGTATACCGTATTTGGAAATACGGTATGTATTTGGAATTTTCTGGCAAATTTCGCCGTACTTTATTAAATACTTAAACTTAACATTAAACTTAAAATCGTATTGTAATGTATAAAAACTGTATTTTATTGTATTAAAATTGTATCGTGAAAATGATTTTATCAAATTGTATTGTATAAAAATAATACTGCATTTGCCATCTTTTAAGTTTATTTAAATTATCAAAACATATAATATTTAACTTTCGTGTGGTGGTGAATTAAGAATACAATTCACCATCTCTTCTCCAGCCCGTGTCGTAAAAAAAGACTAAAGGATATGATATGCTATCTAGCAACTATACCAAAAAAAAGGAAAGTTTGACATAGAACCCTATACCAATAAGTCTGACTAGCACGGCGTAGAAGGTATATCTTGCCCATTATGGTTTCTACATACATACATACATTTTCTCTTTCCCATAGGGGTAGGCAGAGACCACTTCCCACCACACGCTACGATCTTGACATACCATTTTCGCCTCCTCCACATTCATTAAACTCCTCATGCATGTTCTTCGGTTTAGGGTACTTTTAACCAGGCCTTTATTAAGAACGTCCCCGATTTGATCGTGGAACGTCCGCCTTGGTCTTCCCCTTCTAATACTTCAGTCCACATTCGCCCTATAAATTCTCCTTGTCAATCTCCTTTCATTCATTCTCTCTACATGACCAAACCAATTATGTAATTTAAATATTTACTTTAAATAATATATATTGCCCTTTCTTTATAAAAAAATAAGGCGTTATACGTTTTCAAGCTAACATTAGTTAGCGCTGTCGAAACACACTCATAGCTTCAGGCTAATATATCTTGTATAACTAGCATGCAACCTTTTGAACTGTATGTAAGGTCAACTAATTGCAACCGTACCTACAATTAAATAATACTTGTTATTAAGTAATAAATAAATTTGTCCACAAAATCCAACAGATTGTTTTTGATATAAATTACATATGACATTTGAAAATTAAACGAATTTAACAAAATAATATACATAATTAGCTGACCGAGATGTTGTTCTGTACAAATAAAATAAATGGAATTCTGCTTGAAATTGATAGCAGCGCCACCTACCGCGTCTAATTATTGATAATAAACCATTTTCGAATCCACTGAAGCACATACAAAAAATTTCATCAAAAACCGCCCAGCCATTTAGTAGGAGTTCCATTACAAACACACGAACATTTATATTTATTAAGATATATCTACCATATACAGTTTCCGTGTAGTGACAGAGCAAGAATACAATTCAACGCCCCTTATCTTGTCCATAGATATCGTAAAAGACGACTATACTGTGCATATAACATCTATGCAAGAGAAGGAAAACTGGAAATAAAATACTATAGCAACCCGTCTAACTAGCGTAGTATAGTAGCTCAATTTCTCTCTTAATACGACGACGAAGACTGAGAAGACAAAATATACAATAAATGGACAGAAACTACACCCAGTCACAAGGTTATCGTCTCTAAATCGCACATATAATTAACCTACATAAACATCAAACCCACGTCATTCGGTATTGCTGATGCTGAGGCTGATACTTAAACCACTCGTGTATCTGTGCAGTCGATGTACAATTTCACTCAAACCAACAGAACTCGCGTGACGCGACCATTTCCTACAAAATAGCATTATATCTTTACTTTTTTACATATTACCTAGTAGGTATTTAGTCTTCGTTTCCGAAGAATAAATTATTAGATTTCGTAGAAAGTTAACTCGGCCATTTGAATTGAAAACACGGCTTTTCATTATAGAAATAGTATCCTAAGATACTATTTCTATATAGTAGTATCCTAAGATACTATTTCTATATAGGACGGTTCTGTTTGCGATCCATAAATGTTTGTTATGAATCTTACTTCTTTTCTGTGTGCTGACGGAGTAAGAATACAATTCACCACTCCCATCTTGCCCGTGGAGGTTGTATAAAACGACTAAGGGATACGCATATTTTTTTTTTGGGGTGGGTTGCATTCGGCGCGCTCCTCGCACCACTCCGTCCGGAGCGACAGAGGGGCATGCACACCAGCAACCCACGATGCACGTCGCCTTCATCGTTGGGCCGACCACCGGAGCAGGGTTACTTGTCATCAGTAGTCGGCCCGACGGAATACCCCCTATTTGGGGTACCCTCCCATCGACCGACGTCCCCCCTCGGGGAGGAGGGCCATCGACCGGATGACCCCCGCGTAACGCATATAACATCTATGCAAGAGAAAGAAAACACGAAATAAAACCCTATACCAACCTGTCCAACCAGCATGGTATAGTAAGATAAATTTCCCTCCTATTATGGAGGAGGCTCGAGTCCAACAGTGGATCACAGTGACGTATATGAGTTGAAATAATGATGGTGAAAACGATGAATCTTAGTAATTTTAATTTTCTAAAGTCCTTCGTAATTGGATTTTTTGCTCTGCAATGTCTCTTCAAGATAGGCAGCAGTCTAGCAAAGGTCCATGAGTGGCAACATTACTTACCATCAGAAGTACTGTTTGTGCAATGAAAAGAAGGCTCCAGCCCAGCAGTAGGACATATATATATAAGCCGAGATAAAATAAATAAGTATAGTAAATAAATGCAATAAGATATCGAGCATTATTAGATCTTGTTGCGTAACTTCACCAGTGAGTGGCTGTTTTTAACAAGTAGCTTTACAATTGAATCTTATGTCACTACTTGAATATATTTGTGACGAAATAATAAATTATTTTATACACTGCAAAAGTTTTTATAATAAAAATATATCTACCCTAATTGAAATTTTTAATAATTATAACTAAATCATTATTCGGTGTGGTGACGCAGTAAGAATAGAATTCACCATCCCATTTCTTTCCCGTGGGCGTCGTAAAAGACGACTAAGGGTCATAATATGCATATAACATTATTCAAGAGAAGGAAAATTAAAAATAAAACTCTGTACTAACACGCCTGACCAGCATGGTACAGTAGATTAATTTCACTCCCATTGTGGAGGAGGTTCGAGCCGAGTAGTGGGACGTTTATGAGATATAATTAAAAAGTTTTTATAATCAAAATATTATAATTTAAATAAATAATATCTTATATATATAAATCTCCTGTTACGATGTTTGTCCGCGATGGATTCCTAAACTACTTAACCGATTTTAATCAAATTTGAACACCGTGTGCAGTTTGCTCCAACTTGAAACATAGGATAACTTACATCTTAATTTATAGTCGCAATATTATTTTATTGCAAATTATTTGTCTATAATTAATTGACAGTCACAATTATCTGTTAACTCCAAAAGATTCTAACAGATGGCGATATCTGTTGACTGGATTTAAGTAATTTAAGTAATTTGTGTGTGCTCAATGAGATTCGAGAATGGTTTAGATTCACAATTGGACCCGGTAGGTGGCGCTTTATTTGAACAGAACAACGTCTGTTGGGTCAGCTAGTAATATATAATTTTTAACAGTATATAGTGAGCCTACACCCCTCCCAAGTGGTCCAAAGTTATAAGAGTGGCGTAAGATACCATAACCTATTATATTATACCTCATCACATACTGAGCAGACCATATCTTACATTTTCCTTCCCTATCTTACTCCGCAGTGTGTTTCTGGAAGACAATTATCTCGCAGAAGACCACAACTGCTTCTTACATTTTGGGTTCTCCTCCTCTTGAAGTGAGATAGAAAGTAAAGAGATATAACATTAACTCATTGTTTTCAAACAAAAGGAAGGCGTATTGATCTTTTTGTGAACCATTACAAGTGTTGAGCAACATTCAATTTGTACGTTTTATTGTGAATAGAAACTTGTCAATTGAATTAACTTATGTGGCAAAAAAACCGTAGACAATATTCACCTCTCTTTTTATCATAAGAATACATTATATTAAATATATTTTTATGTTGTAATAACATATCTCTATCCGTGTGGTGAGGGAGTAAGAATATAATTCCTATCTCTATTAATCTATTATCTATTCCTCCCTATCTCGGCCGTGAATGCCGTAAAAGACGACTGAGGGACAAAATATGCATATAACATCTACGTCTATGCAAGAGAAGAAAAACTCGAAATAAAACCCTATATCAACCTGTCTGACCAACATGGTATAGTAAGGTCAATTTCTCTCCTATTGTGGAGGAAGCTCGAACCCAACAGTGGGACGTAAACGATCTGAAATGATAAAATGATGATCACATCTTAATCACCTTATAAGTTGAGAATTATCTCTTCCTCAGTAAATTATTACTCATACAAGGTAATTCACGATTAAACAAGTGTTGAAATTATCTCAATAAAAAGCTTGAAATCATACACAAAGGCTATATATCTTATCCCTTATTACGTGGAACTTTAAAACACTATATTGTGAAATGTAAGCATTTTAATTACTCTATAATAACCTCAAAATTATCCCTTCAAGGTTAAAGACGTGACATTATGAATAAAATAATAATATAAAACTTAATATTCTCAACAAAAATTCCTTAAATTAAATTCATTTTATTATACCCAGCTCGATTATTCAACTTTCAATAAATCGAAAGTATCTCCTTGATAATGAGCAGCGCCAGGGCCACAGACTATCTTACGACACAAGTGAGAGGTCACACCGCATCACAAATTATTGTTCAGTCGCTTTCAAATACCGACTCGTCATCTGATGGTACGGTATTTGAAAGATTGGAGGACATCACTATTTCTTCTTTTGGCGCGTTAGGGAAAAATGATGACAGTAAATTTTTAGTAGAAGTTAGCTAGTAGTTAGTCAACAATTTACTCAAATATCAACTAGATAATGCGTTATAATTAAACTTACAATGTATTAAATACCTTTTTTCTATTATTAGCGTCGTTTTTTCTACAAACGTAGGGTAACGCGAAGTTTATTCTTCGCGTTATTATTACATACACACAAGCTATTTTTAAGTTATTTATGATAATAGTTATGTTTTTTATTCAAAATTGTGGATGGATTTTCCTTCTTTTCTCCTTTAGTTTATCTATCATATCACAAGAGCCAGAGGAGTGGAGTTCAATGCGAGTTTTCCCTCCGTTTTTTCCTTTCTTTGTTATCTGCTAATGTCACCTAATTGTACTAACTTTATATTTTTCTCAGGAATGAAAATGGTAATAGTTTTTGGTATTCTTAATTGTTCACTAGTTTAATGCTTGTTTTTAAATCGATTCTTATCTTTTTTAATTATTTATACATTTTTACAGATACCATATGTGACTTATCATCCTTCTACCCTTACTCTAATAGATATGAGATTAACGTAACTGATATGACTTTATGCAAAGATGAATAAGGATGAATATAAATATAGCAAAATGTATGGATTTTATTTAATTTTTCTTGCCATTTACCGCCAGTTAAAAGGTAAGCTTAGGAATGTTATTGTTGTTTGTAACAGACATGTCTCTCAATCTTTCATCATACGTGCCCAACAATCTTAGAATAATAACGTATCAGTGTATTTAACTTTATTGATAGGTTTGTCTATGACATTAAAAGGACTAAATGTTAATCAAGAGAAATATACATCAGTTAGACTCCAACCGCAGTTTCATTCATTACAGTATAGAAAGTAAGTTCGCGCACAAAAAGTGAAGCATTTCAATTGGAGCCTAATGGAGCTTACGCCGAAATCGTTCTGTAATGTACAAGGTCACTGTACTGCACGTACGTACGCAACTCTTAAAAAATAAATAAGTAATTATGGCGCCTTGTGCATTCAAATGGTGTCACAACACATTTGAAAAACATAAAAAGGTTTTTAACGTTACTTTTAAAAGTATTTCGACGATTTATGTTTATAAAAACAAAATTTGATTTCATAATTTGTATAGTGGTGTGCGTGTGTGCGTGTGTAATCGTTTGCGCGCATGTAATATTTTTAGATTCATGTTTCGAGCGTTCGAAGTACCGACACTATCCTTTTATACGTTATTATTCTAAGCCAACAATATTAAAATTTATTATTTATTGTAAATCAGAAAAAGTTAACAAGTGGCCAATAATGTTACATAAAAGAAATATGTATATAGCAGCAAAAACTTTATAGCGTAACAGGCTAAATAACAGGTGAAATGTAACGCGTTATTGGGTAATAGTTACGGAGGACAGCGATTTGATCGACACGGTTCAAGTATTATTGCATCATACATAATTAGATTACGTCCATTAATGATATGTAAACAAGTAATTATTACAATAAGTCGATTATGTGTTAGATTGAGTATGAATATTTTAGGAAGGGAATTATTATTATAACAATTTTTTTTGCTAAAATATTTTTCAAATGTAATACTTTTTTAATCATCATCTCGGCTCATATACGTCCGATATGTCTCCTCCACAATAAGAGGGCAATTGACCTTACTATACCATTCTGGTCGGACAGGTTGGTATAGGGTTTCGTTTCGAGTTTGCCTTCTCTTGCATATATATTATATGCCTTATATGTTATATCCCTTAGTCGTCTTTTACGACATCCACGGGCAAGATAGGAAGTGATGATTTGTTTTATTCTGTCACCACACGGATGACTATACCTTCAAAATCTCCTAAAGATTTTTGTTAATACTTAATATCTTTTGCGACAAGTTTTAATTTAAAATACAAGAATTTTTGATTTCAAATATAATTATTAATTGATAATTATTCTTATTTATATGAATGCGGAAGGAAATGGCTAACCTGACACAAATAAATATCAGAGCAAAGAGAAATAACATTATACTATTAATAACAATGTACGCCGTTTGCTTAATTACATTATAGTAATAAAGAAACTGATAAGTGTAAATATTTTTTTATTTATTATAATTCAACAATTCTAATTAACTATTTGTTACATGAAAATATAATTTTTATTAAATTTAATTTCATAAATAATATAATGTAATTTTGTAACCGTGAACTTATAACGTTAATTAATAACGTTGCAAGAAGTGAAATTATTTGTATGGCAACGAATTATCGTGTTTCCAAATTAACTTATTAAAAAAATATTTTAAAATATAAAATTTATACATAATCTGGTATGATTATCTGGTATGCAATAATTGTGAATTACATAATTGTGTATTAGCTGCGGCATTATTATTTTTTTTTATTAAGGTCATTAAACTAATTAAATTCTTTCATTCCCCTATTCTTCATAAGCCTCGTTTAATTTATGAGATGTAGTTCGTTGAAAAGGCTACACATATGTGGAGGAAACAAGCGTTGAAAGTATAATAAATTTGTCGCCAGGCCCTCAGTCACCGAACGAATCGAAGGCTACGTAATGTACCATGGCCTGCCGCACAAAAAAGGCCTTCCAATATTACGCACAGAAAGGCGATTAGGTCAATGATAGCCTTAACCTTTATAAAAATAAGTGAATAATTGGAATTGCAGTACATTATATTCTATTTTGTAATTATGGATTGCATCCATTATTATTTTCATAATAATTTTAAAGCTATTATAAAGTTAAATAACATCAATTGAAGGAAAATTGGTTATAAATATTAAAAGGATTTAGGCAAAAATCTGCGTTAGATTTACTACGCTTTAAACATTTTCTTCACGAGTCGCTTAAAATATTAACCGGCAACTAGTCAACTGGATTACAAATGATATATGCTTTGAATAAAAATGTCACGCCGCTATTAATGAAGCTAACCCTCTTTCTTAAAAGTCTTGTCGCGTATTCAGTCGCCGAAATTTTATAAAGATAATCATATTTCAATCACCTCAGATCGAGATAAAGAACAGCCAAGCAAGTAATATATGATGATTGTAAAATCATAGGAAGATAACTAAAGTACTTCGTCTCAATTTATCACCTTTTTCTTAGTCCTTTTCCATAATGAGAGGGAAAATGACCTACTATACCACGCTAATCAGGCGTGTTAACATAGAGGTATTTGTCTAATTTTCCTTCTCTTGCATAGACTTTATCGCCATTTTCAATAATCTACGCAACAATATTTTTTTAACTAAAAAAATCGTTCTTAACGTTTATAAAATTGTTTCGTACGTACGTGATCAATCGGAACTTGTACCGTGAATAAACCAGACTGGCGTGAATCCTACCGATTTGCAATACAACAGCGGTTACACAACACCACTATTTACTACAAAATTGTTATAACTTGCATTGGAATTGCAAAATAATGTTGTGCACATTTGTGATGCCCACGCGGTCTCCGCTCGACCGAGTACTTGTGTAACCTGGTACTTTCAAAATATTTATATACGAATACAATTGATTTCGATCGTATATTATTTAAAATAACTTTTTAATCAAATAAATCGATTTCTTTGTGGCTTTTTCTAAACTATTCCTCTGGAACTTTAGTTTTACGTAAATCTATTCAATATCACTTTCTCGACAAAGCTCAAATTTCAGCTTTCAATGTGGTTTATGTTCGTCTTGCGTCAGGAGCTGTAGTGATTTACGTTGTAAAGTCAATAACTTATAACTGCAGTTAATTATAACGTTTTAATTGCTATTGGCTAACAACTGTGTGCAAATTATGACATAAAGAATAGATTTCGTAAAATTTCGTAAGCGCATAAATTTTAATTAAAGCAGGCATATTTATAATTATACTTAGTTAACAACAGAAAATTGTTATTTTGTAAAGGGAAATAGTTAAAAAATTAACACAATAATTATTAATAAATAATAACTTCTTTTTGATTAATGTTAAAAGGCCCTTTTCATAAACCTGCACGAGTTGAAAGAGTCCCTAAATAATATATTACTGCCATTCGCCCTTATAAGAAATTAAATAATTACTAAAGGAAAACATTAAAACGCTCAACCTAAAATATACTAATAACTATTGCAGCCATCGTTTTATATTTTATCATATTATTTTACTTAATATGGCTCCCTCCAACGTTGTTGAGAGGGATGATGGCTGCATTAGTAGTTAACTCGGGATCGAAAACTACTTGTCAGATCTGGTCACACCATATTGTTGTGTTTTCATGTTATATCTTGGAAAGAAAAATGTATCCTATTTCGAATGCCATCAAACTAAAGTATAAATACAATAACTATAAATACAATGATATTGTACTTATATTTATTGTATTTATTAAAAGAAATAGTTTAAAAATTTCAGGTCTTCTAAGTTTCTAGGCGGATCATTTCAGCTCGTGGTTGTGTTCGGATCCAGTGGTAGAATATTAGATTAATTTAAATGTAAAATTGATAATATATAAGTGACTTTTTGAGGTTTATACAGAATAAATGATTTAATAAAATGATTAGGTTCATACTACGCGAAGTACCTAGTCGTTCAAAAATTTGGTTCCAGTATCCCTTTCTTCAATTGAATAAAATGGTCTACTACACTACGCTGAACATATAAAATGTTATCCCTAAAGTGTTTTTCTCTAGAAGTTTTGAAATCTGCTTATGTTTCTACCATCTGCTTACGTCAAACGACATGAAAAAAAGATTCTAACACATTATAGTGCCACTTCGACACCACACGGATAATATATTTACGTTACAAAATACATAAAATAGAAAACGTCATTCACTTTGTTCTAAGTATGTACATACTTTGAAAAAACAAACTTTTTCAAAAGCACAAACAGCATTCAAACAAACACATCAAGTTCAAAGGGGGCTTTGTACTCTAAAGTGACTTACTCATACTAGGTAAATAACCGTACCTATTCATAAGGAGTCAGGTACAAAGAATATGCGAAGTACACATATGATAACATCACTTAAAACTAGCTAGGTATTTTTTAATTTTTTTTTATTTTTGCCAAGGTTTGCAACGTCATAAAAATTATGAACTCTCTAATGGATATAGTACCGTACATTTTAAATGTTTACTTTATTTTTAGTGAGTCTTGATTTTTTCTATTCATATTGACTGCAATGATGTAATTAGCGTAGTGGAAAAGCTCAGACTTTCTGTGCTAAATGTCTTGGCTTTGTTGCCCATGCAAGATTTATTTTGGTTGAATGTAATTTTATCTATTAATTACATAGTTTGTCCTCCGTGTGGTGACGGAGACGGAGAATACAATTCACCACACTTTCTCTTATCCATAGGTGTAGTAAAAGACAACTAAGGGATTAAATATGCATATATAAAAGTTTTCCTTCTCTTGCATAGATGCCTATGCAAAAGAAGGAAAACTTTTAATGATACCCTATACCAACCCATCCGACCAACGTGGTATAAGTCAATATACCTCCTGTTGTGGAGGAGGCTCGAGCCCAACAGTGGAACATATTTGGGCTAAAATTATGAAATTAGTTTGCAAAGCCCATCACGTCACAGGAATATATTTTTTAAGAAATGTGTGGTCGTTTAAAATTTTCCTTGGATTATTATTAAAAATGTACACCGTATTGTAGATTGGAAATTGCCTATCAATCTAACAGTATCAGTTACTTTATAATTTGAGTTCATTTTATTAGGGCCCATATCTAACTACTAGCAATCCGCCTTCGCTTCGCTTCGGATTCCGTTCCTTACCCGCGTAGTTCCCGTTCCCGTGGGAATACCGGGCTAAAATATAGCCTATGTTACTCCCTGGTATTATAGCTTTCCATTGGTGAAAGAATTTTTGATCGGTTCGGTGGTTTGAGCGTGAAAGCGTAACAAACAAACAAACGTACTTTCGCATTTATAATATTAGTAAGGATTGAAACATACTTTTTTTTCATTGCCGATGGTGGCAAACGAGCAAGCAGCACACCTGATGGTAAGTGATGCTGCCGCACATGGACCTTTGCAATACCAGGGGCACAGCTAGACCGTTGCCTACGGTGAAGAAAAAGCTCTTCTTAAAGCACGTTTAAAGAAGGAAGAAGAAGCTAATTGAAAATTTATTCTAACTTTTTTCTTTTTCTTCTCAATCCTATAGACGTCTATGGATCCCCACTAACTGAAGGAAATTAGATTACTAAGTGGAAGGAAGGGGTGACCATTATATTCTTACTCCATCGCCACGCGTTAAAATATTTATATATATATCTTTATTTAAACATGTAAATAGCTTTTAAAGTGTTGAAAATTATTTAGTGAAATATACGATTTTTAAATAAATAATCTGAATCACTTATATGCAAATATTTCATTCATGAATCAGTTGTGCAAATTGAGACATGCAAATTTTCAACCGTTTTTATTTTCTTTGTTAGGTAACTATAATTATATTTACTTATTTCTTTGTGTGTAATAATGTACTCACATTAACTCTTCGTGCATGTGGTGACCGAGCAAGAATACGATTTACCACCCGCTATCCTACGCGCGGATGTCTAAAAGACTTCAAGAAATTGTAATAAACATATAACACCTATGCAAGAGAAGGAAAACTCGATATAAAACCATGTACCCATCTGACCAGCGTGATATAGTAGGTCAATTACCCTCCCATAGTGGAGGAGGCCCAAATAGGGATGTAAACGATACATCGATGTTGCTGAAACATCGATGAATTTATATGATGTTTTGACATTAATGTTTTACTTGCATGATTTAAAATGTATGGTACTTTTAGCCTGCGTAACAGTTTGGGTACTCTATTTCTAAATAACTTAAAGTTCATCACATCACGCAAATGTTGGTGTTTCATGTAAAAAAGATATGCTTGATTTAAGTAAAAAAAACTCTTTAGACAGATTTCTGAAAAACATCGACTTTTTAGGGCGATGTTTTTGTACATCGATGTTTGCTCTCAAACATCGATGTATCGATACATCGATGTTTTTGGTTTCGATATTTGCATCCCAAGACCCAGGCCCAACAGTGAGACGTATATATGTTGAGATGATGAAATATTTTACATGGTCATATTTATACCTTAGGTATATATTTTACTAACATTCTGTTTGAATTATTTCTCTAACTATATTTTGTATACGAGTCCATTTGTTTGACCCAAATAATTACTATCTAAAACATTATTTAAAAGATAATCTAAAGATAAGAACTTCCTTTTAAGAGCAGGCCACTTTACGAGCAAAAGTCAAAGGTCAGTTGCGAGATAAAATGAGTGTTTCGAAACGCGCAGCTAGTCCGTAAAAATAAATGTACATAAATTAGCTTTAAATGTTAAATAGACAGACCTCTCTGTGTGTAAGAATACCATATGTCACCCTTCCTTCCTATAAGATACAAGTGTCATAAAGTCCCATAAGTCCCATAAGATTTAAGAGATTTTATTTTGCATAACAAAGAAAGTTTTTTAGATGTATTTACTCAAAAAAAATCTGGCACAAAGTATTGAACATACTAACAGCTAACAGCTGCTGTAGTTTACTTCATTATTATGGAATATGCCTTATAATTAACTTGGACATATACATACCTTCATGTCAGCTGTAATTGAACAGGAAAAGAAGAAAGTAAATCGTGCATTTTTTTCCTAAATCGTATAATATGTAGATATAAAATACCGAAAGGCTACTGTAAAAAAAATATAGAATAAAATAAAAATTATAAATTTTGCTACCATAATTTGCATGTGAAATATAACGAAAACGTGAATTTTAACTTAACGTTATCAAAATAATAAAATATCATAATATTTCCTATTATTATCAACAAAAATGCTATGCACACATCTACGTTACGTAAAAATATTAGCATTTTACTATAAAAGATATTTGGTTATATAATAGATAAAATGTAAAAAATATATAAACTCTTTAAATATATTTAAACAATAATAGTAAACATGATTAAAATTTCACAAAAAAATTATTTCAGTATAGTTTAATTCTTTTATTTTTAAATTAGAAATTTATTTAAAATTGAAATATGGCGCCAACTCCTCATGCTTGATATCTGTGTTCGTGAGAATTTGATATTTTCCTTAAATAATATATATAAAATATAACCTTTAATACACTAAATTGATATAGATTCGTATAAGTGGAGAATATTAAATCAAGTAATTGTGATTGGTGCATTAAATCTCTGGTGTATTATCCAAGTTGTATTTTTCATCGCGGTTTACACTAACAACATAAAAACCGTTACGAATATACACAACATATTTAAGAAAAGCTAAAGCTAAAAGATGCTGAATTTTAAGAATTTTTAGCTTGTAGTAAAGATAATTCAGGAATATCCTAATAACTAGTTAGAAGATTTTGGAATCTAAAGATTATGCTTTACTTAATAATAGGTCTTTACCTAAGTAATTGCCGTTCTGCAGTACTGGCCATTTCAAATCAAAATAATTTTTGTTTGGTTAAGAATTCTAATTTCAAATTAATTTTATTTTAAAACACGGTATTCATTTTCCAAATGTAGTCATTCCTTTATTGATTAATGTTACGTTTTCATCGCATTTCAATCTTTTTCGTCATCATGAATACGTTAAAAATTCAAGTAATTATGGAATGTGAGTATCGTCGTGGCAGCAACGCGGCACAAGCGGCACGCAACATCAACGACGTTTACGGAGCTAACACTACAAACCAACGCACTGCCTGTTATTGGTTTGCTTGCTTCCGTTCTGGAAATTTCGACCTGAAAAATGAACCTCGCGGTCATCCGAAGACTTTGGTCGGCAATGACGAATTAAAGGCGATTGTGGAAGCCGATGATACACAATCTATGGCTGAATTAGCAGCAGCTTTCAACGTTAGCGTCAAAACAATATTGGTCCATTTGCGTCTAATTGGCAAGGTAAGAAAGCTTGACAAATGGGTGCCCCACGAACTCAATGATCGCCAGTGCGAAGTACGCGTCGAGACATGCCTTGCATTGCTCAACAGACACACAAATGAAGGAATTTTGAAACGCATTGTTACTTGCGATGAAAAATGGATTCTGTTTGATAACCGCAAGCGCTCAGCAAGTTGGTTGGATCCTGGTTCAGCACCTAAACAATGCCCTAAACCAAAACTTACCCCTAGAAAAGTGATGGTCACTGTTTGGTGGTCTAGCGCCGGTGTGAATCATCACAGCTTCTTACCAAACGGAGTGAGCATTACTGCAGATGTGTACTGTGAAGAACTGAACACAATGATAGAGAAGCTGGCACATCTCCAACCAGCATTGGTCAATCGCGCATCTCCGCTGCTCCTGCACGACAATGCGCGACCTCATACTGCACAGCAGATGCTCCTCAAGTTGCAAGAACTGGGGTTGGAAGCTCTCCGTCATCCGCCATACTCACCAGACCTTGCGCCTACAGACTACTTCTTTTTCTAGAATTTGGATAACTTTTTGGCGGGAAAGAAATTCAATACCCGAGAGGCAGTACAAAATGCCTTTGAAGAATTTGTTGCCACCCATCCAGCTGATTTCTTTAAGAAGGGCATCAATAAACTGCCGCTGCGTTGGCAAAGATGCATTGATTGCATGGGTGATTACTTCGATTAATACAAATAAAAAAATACATGAAAAACATCGTTGAATTTTTTTCATACATAACGGCAATTTCATAGGTAAAGACCTAATATTAGGATAAATAAATAAGCATTTCGGTGACGGTCACTTGGATGAGCGTCCCATTACATAACTTTAGTGAGTTTTTTTTTTATTTCAATAATTACTAAACCTAATCTAACAACTTTTACCTCTTTATAACATTAATAACTATAAATATACAAATTATAAATACCAAACAAGTATCCAGCTATGTATATGACCTCTAAATTGAAATTGAAAACTAGTCAAGACTTCCACTGTCTCTATGCAAAAGAATTCGTGTATAATTAATGATATTAAGTAAGTTTAACATAAATACATTAATTCCGTGTGGCAACGAATTAAGAATACAATTCACCACCCCCTATCTTGCCCATGGATGTCATAAAAGACGACTGAAGGATATAAACATTTATGCAAGAGAAGAAAAACTCGAAATATAAATCCTATACCAACCTATCTGATCAACATGGTATTTTTTTGGGGTGGGTTACGGTCGGCGCTCTCCTCGCCCGTCTCCATTCGGGGCGACAGAGGGGCGTAAGCACGCATACTCGTAACCCACCCATATAGCACGCTGCCTTCGTCGTTGGGCCGACCACCGGTGCAGAGTTCCTTTACCTCAGTGTTCAGATCAACATGGTATAGTAAGGTCAATTTCTCTTCTATTGTGTAGGAGGCTCAAGCCCAGCAGTGGGACGTATGTGAGCCGAAATGATGTAAATTATAAGCTACAAATAGAATACAAACAATATTTAAAAAGCAATCTAAAGATAAGCAATTTGCGACAAATTATTTATTGCTAATGCCAAATAAGCTGATGCTGATAATGAAACGGTAGAGAGATTACATCATCATCATCAATATCTCAGCCCATACACATCCCACTGTTGGGCGCCAGCCTCCTCCACAATAGGAGGGATATTGACCTACTATACCACGCTGGTCAGACGAGTTGGTATACGGGAATCATTTCAAGTTTTCCTTCTCTTGCATAGATGTTATATGCATATTTAATAATTACATGCAAAGATGATCATGCAAAGATGATATTCTTTCAAAACTGGTTCTGTTAGAAAATTGAACTTCATACAATTTAAAATACTGAAAGCTAAGAGAATTAGAACAGTATACCGCTGTTAAAAACAACAAAACATATCACTAGTATTATTTAAATAAAATAAAGAATACTCTATTTATATTCAATCACAGATTCAATGAGATAATAATGATTAACATGACATTAATGACAGTTATGACGGTAATATAGGAAGTAGGGCTGATTACATCATTGGCCAACTTTCGTTGTGGGTCGTGCGCGGCCAGTACGCGTTATACTTTACTGTAATACTTGTATCTGAACGTAATCGTGACTGTCTTTTAGTGAAATGTTATTGATGAGAAAAATTGTTTTATCATCTCGGCCCATACACGTCCCGCTGTGGGGCTTAGACCTCCTCCACTATGGGATAATCGCCACTATTAGTGTCAGACAGTCAGTCAGACGTGTAGATGTCGAGTTTTGTGCCGAATTTATCTTCTCTTGTATATATGTTGTGTGCATATTATACCCCATAGACCTCTTTTATGACACCTAGGGGCAAGAGAGGGGATGATGAATTGTATTCCTATTCCGTCACCACACAGAGAATGTTTTAATTATATATTCATTTATCCATTAGTCTATCGGCCACCATCTTTATACATAGTTCTCCTCAAAGAATAATAATATCATCATCATCATCATCGCAGTCGACATACCTCCCACTGTTGGGCTCAGGCCTCGTTCACAATGGGAGAGAAATTGACTTACTATACCATGCTGGTCAGACATGTTGGTATAGAGTTTCATTTCGAGATTTTCTTCTCTTGTACAGATGTTTTGTGCATATTATATCCCATAGCTGTCTTTTACCACATCCACGGGCAAGGCAGGGAGTGGTGAATTGTATTCTTACTCCGTCACCACACGGAATAATAATATACAAACATATAATTTTACTGCAATATATTACACCCAGACTCAGAACAACAATTTGTTGATCGAACAAAGTATTGCCTCGGGAATCGAACCCAGAAATCTAGCATAACAAGGTCAATATCGTCACCACTACACCATCTATGCAGTCTTATGTAAGGATGGTCAATATGCAACTGCTTAATTATCAAATTTATAATTTTACCTTAAAGTTTTACTCACATTGATTTCATATATATACTATTATATCATATTCATGTTTAACCCACTTTATATTCACGAGAACAGTTCAACAAATCTAAAATACCGGAAGTAAGCATTCAGGTGAATGTCAGTGGGACTAGTAGTTAATATGTAATATAAAAATATGTAATGTCAAAATCTTGCAACACGAAAGGCATTAGATATATTGAAGATACCAAATGCAACAATTGCATGTACACTTTTGCAAGACTTATTCTCTATTTGTATGATTAATGAAAGGAGGAAGTCTGCAATTCTTATTGCCGTACTAATGTTAATGTGATTTTTATTATTTTTTTGCTTTTATCCTTTGTTATTTCTGTGTTGTGAAGGAGTTAGAATACAATTCACCACCCCGTTACCGTAGATGTTTTAAAAGACAACTAAGGGATTAAATATGCATATAACATCTATACAAGAAAAGTAAAAATCGAAATGAAACCCTATACTAATACGTCTGGGCGGGGTCCCTGACCGTCCGTCTTAGGGCCCTCCTGTGGCGACCACAGAGGGTCATGGCGGTCAGGGCCATACGCGGTTACCGCACGGTGTCGACGGAGGCAGCGTGCCTCCTGGCCGGAACTCCCCCGTGGGACCTGGAGGCGGAGATGCTCGCCGACATTTATCGGCGGGTGTCGGAGACGCGCGCCCGCGGCGGCATGGTCTCCCTGCAAGAGATCACCGCCTGGCGGGTCGACAGCCGCCGAGGAGTCATTGCCCGTTGGGCAGTCCGGCTGGAGAGTCCTCGGTACGGTGTCAGGACCGTCGAGGCCATCCGGCCGGTGCTGATGGAGTGGTTGGAGCGGACGCACGGGGTGCTTTCCTTCCGACTGGTGCAGGTGCTGACGGGGCACGGTTGCTTCGGGAAGTACCTGCACAAGATTGTCAGGAGGGAGAGCATACCGTCCTACCACCACTGCAGTTGCGACGAGGACACGGCGCAGCACACGCTCGAGGAGTGTGCTGCATGGAAGGGGGATCGCCGTGAACTCGTCGCAATTATCGGTGCCGACCTGGCGCTGCCGACCATCGCCAGGGAGATGCTCGTCAGTGTCAGAAACTGGGACGCGGTCGCCGCCTTCTGTGAGGCCGTAATCTCACGGAAGGAGGCGGCGGATCGTGGGCGAGTAGAGCTCCTATTCGGCGACACGTTCCGCCACCGGCGCCTCGGGCGGCGCAGGCGCGAGTATCTGCGCCTAATGCCGCCCTAGCCGAGGCCGCGGGTGATCGGACCGGGGAATTGTCCATCACCCGCAGTTTGGCTAACCGCGCGACGGCGACCGACGTCCCAGGACGTCGAGAGGTGAGGGTACCCGAAAGGGTATTCCGTCGGCCGACCACTGACGACAAGTTGCATCTACTCCGGTGGTCGGCCCAACAACGAGGTGACGTGGGTACGAATGGGTTATGGGCCTGCGCGCCGTCCTTTCATCGCCCCGGAGGGACTGGACCGCGCGTGCGCTTACCATAGCCCACCCATAAAAAAAAAAAAAAAAATACTAATACGTCTGACCAGCATCATGTAGTGGGTCAAATTCCCTCTTATTTTGGAGGAGATTTGAGCCTAACAGTGGGATGTATATGAGCTTAAAAGTATGATAATGATGATCATTTGTTATACAAAAAAATATCTTAAGATTTAACACCGGATCTAGGCTAACGTCACTTCACATTTTATTAATGTTTCAGTTCGATAGTTATGGCATATTAAAAATTTACCCAAATTGAGTTACCATACCACGCTAGTCAAGGGTGTTGGCATAAGGTTTTATGTAGAATTTCCTACTCTCACGTCTATCTTATCCACATATCATAGTCACCTTTTACGACATCCACAGGCAAGAGTGGGGATGGTGAACTGTATTCTTACACCGTCACCACACGGAAAAACTAAATACACACATTAGTATAATCGCTAAATAAATATAAAAAGGAAATATTAGTCAGGAAATAGACTAAGACAAACGATACGCATTTCTATTTACGTAATTTAAATAATATTCACATATCTATCCACGAAACTCTAAATTTTAAAGCATATTATATAAAACTGACTCAAAAGACGCTGTTCTATGCAAATCTATAAAAAAATCCTTGAAATCGATCGTGGCATCGCCTATTGGTATCAATCAAATCTAAAGTATTCTTAAGTCCACCTAATCAGACACAAAAAAAATTAACAAAATCAATTCAGCCGTTTAGGAGAGGATGAATTACATTTATACGCACAGAAAATTACATTATTTTCCTTTATTAGACTGTATACGTATTGGTTATAATTATATAGGCGGTGTGGTGATTGAATTCAAATTCAAATTCAAATCCTTTATTATGCATAAACCCCGCGGGGGCACTTACATATGGTCACTTTTTTACATTTTACCTTACATTACTACCGGATCGGAACGCGACCGCACTGAGAAGATCCGGCAAGAAACTCAGTGGGCTTGTCTTCTTTTTTATTCATTTACTATTTTTTTTTTAATAAAATAATATACAACAACATGTCTATTAATAGCTCCAGTGTGATGCCTTTCGAACCATCATACAATACATTTATTAAATATAACGAAAAAGTACCATGGCTGGACCAGATCCTGCAAGCGGCACCCGATCACGAGTTAACCACTAGATCAGCCATCACTCCCCTCAACCACAATGGAGGGAAGGGAGTGACCCGCGCCTCGAAGCTACCGCAAGCAGACCCTTCAGTGAGCATGACCAATACCTATTAATAAAAATACAATTCATCTGACTTTTTCTTGTCCACGGATATTATAGAAGACCACTAAGGGATATGATATACAGATAACATTGATGCAAAAGAAGAAAACTCCACATGAAATGGTAGCCATCTGTCCTATCAACTTGGTAGAGTAAATCAACCGTCCTCCCCCTGTGAAGGAGGCTAAAGCTTAACAGTGGAACGTATAAAAGCTGAGAAAATGATGATGAGGCATTTTTCTCAAGCTGCTTAGATGAGTTCGACATTTATCTTTCGAGTTTTAATTATTTGTTAGTGATTTTATTCATTTCCCTTCGACGTCTTTTATGACGTCCATAGGAAAAGGAATCATCATCATCATCGCAGCCCACATATGTCCCTCTGTTGGGCTCAGACCTCCTCCAAAATGGGAGGGAATTGGGAATTGGAATTGAAATGGAATTGAATGCTGGTCAAAAACGTCGGTATAGGGTTTCATTTCGAGTTTTCCTTCTCTTACACAGATGTTATGTGCATATTATATCCCTTAGTCGTCTTTTACGACATCCACAGGCAAGATAAAGCATGGTGAATTGTATTTTCACTCCGTCATCACACGGAAAATAATATTAAATTTTATTTTTACTTGGTTGACCTCATCTTAGCTCATATACATCTCAATACTGGGCTCGAGCCTCCTCTACAATAAGAGTAAAATCGACCTTTTTTTTTTTTTGGGTGTGGGTTGCAGTCGGCGCGCTCCTCGCACCACTCCGTCCGGGGCGACAGAGGGGCGTAAGTATGCACACCCGCAACCCACGATGCACGTCGCCTTCATCGTTGGGCCCACCACCGGAGCAGGGTTACTTGTCATCAGTGGTCGGCCCGAAGAGTAAAATCGACCTACTATATCACGCTGGTCAGATATTTAGGTACAGGGTTTTATAGCCAGTTTTCGTTCTCTTGCACAGATGTTATCTTCATATTATATACAATAGTCGACTTTTACGACACCCATGGCCTAGATAAAGATTGATGTAGTGTGGTATTATGCGTATAATGTCAACTTGAATATAGTAGTAGTATTCAAGTTGACATTAACATGCTCAAAATTTTGATAAAACTGGCTCGCCACAAAAATAGTCTCCAATTGCAGTAAAAGTATTTATTACGGTAGGTTGATGTCTTAAAGCAGCAAGGTCATTTTATATAATTAACTACCTTTTATACAAGTTTAACGACGGGCATGTATAAATATATTTAATAAATATAACATCCGTGTTGAAATACTTGCTGATGCAGTTACTTAAGAATATTTTAAAGTTGCTGAGTAAGTCTTTTAAGTTTATTCTATTTTTTCGACGACAAAGTGATAACTATAGTAACGAGTTTTTACGGCAACTCGATATAACACCTCTTAGTGAAAAATTCTTTTTCTTTTTTTTATGTCTTGGCAATCACCTACTAATATAAGATATTTTTGCCAGTGCCGAGTTATAATTTTCTTTTCAAAATATCAGTTTCTTTTAATTAGTCATTGTCCGTCAGTAAGTCAAATTGTCACCTTCAACAGCGTTATGGCAACTGTTAATCTTTTGAGATTTTTGGTGGCAATGAAAAGGTATGTCTAGAAGTTTTATATCATATTGACTATACCCCAGCAGTTCCTTCATCACATATTACATAAAATGCCATCAAAATTATTTAATATAACACGTTAAACCACTAAGATATTGAATAAAATACAAGACACCACATGACACTTCCACATTCCCTCCAAAAACGCCGTGCCTTGTCTTTTAAAAATTTAAACTTCTTTCCTTAGATGATATAGGTATTCTGTTACACAGCTCTTAATCATAATATTTATTGCATACTCTTACGTCATAATAAAACGTTTAGAAATTCTTAATCGATTTTATTACAATGATGGTTAATTATATATTTCAAGTAAATCGAATCACTAGGACAATGGTTACGAAACATTTGCGGTCATCATGATGTTAATTAATTTAAAAATCAATTTCAACAATAGTACTTAATGAACCATAGATAATATAATCGACCGTTTGAAATATTAGAGTAATATCTAGTACCTGCTTTGTCATGCAAGTACAATCTATGTTACTATAATGAACTTAAAAAGTATTTTTTTAAGTTTATAAACAGACAAATATAACTTCAAAAGCGATGAGAGTAGGGCACCAACCATAAATATTAAAACATCAGCGATTATGTAGATGAATGACACAATATGCTACGATATAGCAACACTAGACTATAGGATAATGGATTACAGAGTAGCAGTAATAGACTAGTTCCCAACAGGAGACATATTTGTGTGGCCAAGAGTAAGAAAGGATTTTTACTAATTTGAAGTAATTGATTTTTATGTCGAAATTATCATGTTGACAGCCACCTATAGAATGATGCATCCTTTGTTGCTCGCATCCAACGACTCCCAGCGATTTTCTCCAAGTCGTTACTCTACCAGATGGACAAAACTTTATTTTAGGGTCGCCTTAAACAAAATGTAAATATAACGCCCTTTTAAATGCTTTATAACATCTTCATAAAAACGATTAAAGGTCAACTGCTTATTTAATACATTTCTTCCTGTAACATAATATATCCTGTATCTTGTAATAAATAATAACAAAATGAAACTGGAAAATTTATTTGTCTGCCGAGTTAATTATCCAAAACTAGTACTAAACTACTATCCAAACTAGAAATTAACTATCGATTACCTCACAAGAGATGTATGTACGAGTATGTAATAATAAAAGAAATATCTTACGTCTTTTTTTTAAATATACATTTTCTTTTTCTTGCTCTTATCCCAATTACTTGGGGTCGACGCAATATGTCATCTGTTTTGACATATTGCAAAAAGTTTCGGCAACGACTTTTATGACCGGCCGCCTGCCTGACGTCAACCCTCCTTGGGAATGTAATCGTTGACCCAAATGGTACCAGATGGAGTTGGTCCGGGTCAATTTAGGGCTCTTAGTCGTCTTTTACGACACCCACGAGCAAAGCAAGGGTTGGTAGTATTCGAAGCCGCTACCACACAGCAAATTTTTAAATATACATAAGGACTAAATTTAACAAAATTAAAGTAATCCATAACTTAGAATATTAGATAATTTTATCGTTTAGTACAGTTCTAGATAGGAAGAAAAAATATTAAATCGGAACAATGGGTAAATATTTACCATAAAGGAAGACGTAAAACGTCTCACGTGATGAATGAATAGAGAATGGATAGCCACCATGTTATTTTAATTAATAAAGCAATTCGAATGGATCTCAAACAGAAATAGGTTGAAGTCCTGCATGTGATAACCATTTTTCTATTGAGTTTTTATAATATTTTTCGACTGCACAGATACCGTAGTGGTGAAGATATCGACTTACCGTACCAGTGTCGCGGGTTTGAATCCCACGCAGGACAATACTTTGTACGATCCACAAATTGTTGTTCTGAATCTGGATGTAATTTGTACCCGTTATGTTTGTGAAAATAAAGAGACATTATAATAATCATAGGTAGGTTATTAACATTTGTAACTATCTATCTGAAAGCCAATAGACAAGATTGAATTTTTGCAGTTTGTACAAAAAGTCAATGATATAGCTACCTACTTTTAAAAATAGTTAATATTTCATTATGTCTTTTGTTCTGTGCTGTGTGGTAGCGGCTTCGAATACTACCAACCCTTGCTTTGCTCGTGGGTGTCGTAAAAGACGACTAAGAGCCCTAGATTGACCCGGACCAACTCCATCTGGTACCATTTGGGTCAACGATTACATTCCCAAGGAGGGTTGACGTCAGGCAGGCGGCCGGTCATAAAAGTCATTGCTGAAACTTTTTGCAATATGTCAAAACAGATGACATATTGCGTCGACCCCAAGTAATTGGGATAAGAGCAAGATGATGGTTTCATTATGTCTTATATAAGCTAATCAAAGTATGATTCATAAAAATCTATCGTTTCTGTCCGACGATTACACACTACAACCAATCTAAGAATAACTTTGTAATATAATACCTACCTAAGTCAAATTAATGCATTGCGAATTGCAATAAAGATTAGTTCTGATGTAAGAATTATAGTAAATATACGAAACCTTGAGATTATGATATACATATATTATTAAATAATGTTTTATACCAAATTGTGTCGTTTTGTACATGTTACCAGTTTAAATAATTGTTTTTTTTTTAATAATCGTGACTAATATTTTTAGATAATTATTAATTAATAATGTCTTCGTTTTAATATTAACAATCAAGTTATAATGTAGATATTATGTAAGTAAAATGAAGTGTAAATATCGTTCCTTGCAACTGTTGTCAACGTTAACTTCATAATATCGGATTTACTTGAAAATTGGCCTACGCATAAGAGGAAACACAAAAAAAAAATCTGGGTCTTCTAGATACCATAGTCGTACCTAACCTCATCCACTAATATTGGAATTTTGGCGGGAATGTTACGATCATGTTATATGTCAAATCAGTCATACATTAAGCTAGCTATGCTCTAGTAAACATAACAAATAAATTAAAAAATTCATATTAGTTTTAAATATTTTAGCGTGTTATATGAAATAATTTCCATGTAATTTATATTATAATGTAGAGATAATATTGTAGTGGAGTGAATATGATATAACAGTGCTTTAAATATATTATCCTATTACAACTTCCTACAAGATACTGGTGATAGTCATCACACTCATCACATTATTCAAGGCCACAATTTGACTTACTAATGAATAATTACTTCAAATGAAGTGATGAGTGATAAATAAGGATTTGTTACTAAGTTTTTGTCACCATGTCATAAAATTCTTAAAAAAGAAATTGAGTCATCATCATCTTGCTCTTATCCCAATTACTTGGGGTCGACGCAATATGTCATCTGTTTTGACATATTGCAAAAAGTTTCGGCAATATCTTTTATGACCGGCCGCCTTTCTGACGTCAACCCTCCTTGGGAATGTAATCGTTGACCCAAATGGTACCAGATGGAGTTGGTCCGGGTCAATCTAGGGCTCTTAGTCGTCTTTTACGACACCTACGAGCAAAGCAAGGGTTGGTAGTATTCGAAGCCGCTACCACACAGCACAAAAAAGAAATTGAGTATTTTTTTTAAATTAGAATTAAAATTGCCGCTTTATAGTTACTGGTATTCTATCCTCGCACCTGACGTACATATATAGATATACAGTAGACCTACATATGTATATTAGATATATACATAGATGTAAATATGTTTATACCAATATTTATCTTCAATTAGTACACTGTACTGAAATAACTCCTAACGGCAAACTTCTTATGGCTATGTACACAAACATTTTAATAGACATTTTGCGGAAAACATTTAACAAAATATACGGGATTTACCATCTACTAATTAATCAAACACGCTATTTTTACGATTAAATTAATGTATAATTCCCTTAAAAACAATCGCAACGCTACCTACTAGCTCCTAATATATCGTTTTATTATTCTAAAAGCATTCTCATTATTGCTTTTATAATGAAATCTATTTGGGGTGTATCGGTGAGATGGCTTCAAAATCTGTAACCGATATAGAAACATATCTGTACTTAAAATTTACACAAAATTAAACCTCAGTAATGGAGACTTTCTCATTCGCCAATAAAGCACTTAGGATTCCTTATCTTTTATTATTTTCAATTATGTTGATTATATTGGGATCGACTTTTAATCTAAACAGATTTACGGCAGTATAATGTTGCATTGTTTTTCTTCGTTTCAACATGTATTTGCATTCAACTACCCAAAGCAATAAAATTTCTTTGATTAGAATAAATGTGAAATATTTGACGATACTCGAATTTTTATATCGATGGTCATAAAAGATTACGATTATTTGGATCTTAGAAAATAGCAATATATTATGTTATAGTTCCGTCCCATTATGCCAGAAAAGTGAAATAAAGGCCTAACATACGCACAATTCCACGCCTAACTTTTCGTCACAGGTAGTACAAGTCAACCACCAAGTGAAATACTGAAGTCAAGGAATTGATTGGGGAGCCAGCCCAATAGGCAGAGAGTGTAAATGCGACGAGTTGTACTACGCTACGTATAATAAAAGCCAGCTCTAAATAATTATACCATTTCATAGATTCAAGCAACTTCATAGGTGATTTGACAGATCATTCCGAAGCCTATTAAATTAAAAGAGTTGGTCAGTAATAGATAAGTAATTGACATTTGCCATAAGAAAAACAAATAAAGAAAAGTTTAATATTGACGTATGTAAATATTAATTACAACTATGTAAGCAATTCCGCTTCCATGTTAGCTTGACACCAGTTATCCTTTGTTTACACTTGTATTATGCAAATGCGATATTAATGTATAAGATATTAATAACTGTAAGGAAATCTTGATGTATACATCTACTACATCATCGTCATATATATTATAAGTAGAGAAAACTTGAAATAAAACCAACCCGTCCAGCTAATGTGGGATCATCATCATCATTTCATATATGTCCCACTGTTAGGCTCGAGCCTACTCCACAGTAGTCTTATACGTTCCAATATTGACCTCAAGCCTCCTCCACAATAGGAGGGAAATTGACCTTATATACCATTCTGCTCAGACAGATTGGTATAAGGTTTTATTTCGAGTTTTCCTTCTCTTGCATAGATGTTATATACGTATTATATCCCTTTGTCATCTTTTACGATATCAACGTGCAAGATAAGGAGTGCATTGTATTCTTACTCCGTCACCACACGGACTACGGTGGGATAGTTGGACAATTTCTCCTGCCATTGTGGAATAAGCTCGTTCCCATGCCAGAGGGGCCTAGGTGTATTGAAAGAAAAAAGAAACAAATTCATATCGTTGTCATTATACATCATTTTTGAAAATGGAAATAAAGCCACAGAGTAAGGGATAATCTGAATAGAGCGTCGCATAGAGCAATAGATGAAGCTCACTAGAGCGTTGTGGCGTCACTGAATGAATCGTTCAGGAATAAAATTTTACTATATATATTTTTATTGTGGTATTATTATGTCACAGCAAATGGGCTTGTTGATCTAGTATCATAATGGACTTCTTATTTTTGAGGTATTTAATTTGAAAGAAACTAGATACATATATGAGACTAAATGCGCCTGCATAACCTATTAGGCAGTAGGGATATCGAAAACGTAGATAACTTATTAGCTGCTTAGTGTCCTTGATATTGAATCTCACATGGGTCGTATAAAAAAGTTCGACATATTTATTTTTCTAAACTATCGCTTAATTTATTGCACAACTATTCAACTTTACAAGCTGAAATCAACTTAGTTTTGCGGTTTACAGTGAACGAAGATAAACGCGTTATTTTTATATATTAAAAATACGCGCCAAATCCGGTCCATAGTTACCACTGATATAAAGATTCAAGTCACAACCCAGACAGTCAATAGATGTTTCGCGTCACAAGTCATGCTAATGTCTGACTATTGACATAATCGATAATATGGGTGCCACTTTACAAGTCGTACGACGAGTTATAATCAAGTTGTGTTTCAAACACTTGAATTTATGCTTACATATTTACGCGTGCCGGGTATTCAAAGCCCGTCGGATTATTTGGAAGTAATACTTGACATATATTTTTGGAATATCTTTAGAGTAACTGTGAATTTGTTTGAAGTTTGTTTTGTAGTTTGTTTCTTAGGAGTGGTAGGACCACACTGTCGACAGTTATCTGTCTACAGCCGCGGGCCGGTCCGTCCGGGGCAGTACCATGCTCCCGCAGAAAATCGACGTCTGAGTAGTAGCAATTTGTTACTGCACTTCGTTCGGTGAGCGAGAGAGCCGGAAGCCCAACTTTCTGAGGGTGATTGCGTGTGGAGGGTTTTATTGCCTTTATCACCGAATCTCAATGCACGCATTCACACTCCCTTCACTTTCTTCGCGGTAGGCAACGATCTTATAAAGGTCCATGAGCGGCAGCAACACTTACCATCAGGTGTACTGTTTGCTCGTTTGCCACCGTTTGCAATAAAAAAAAAAAAGAACTATAAAGTGTGTGCACTAAAGCGCAATAATAAGCGATGAAATCGAACGAATATTATTCGCCAAAATACATTAGCATTAGTAATTAACAGTTAGCAAAATTTTATTAAATAATCTGATCCTTAGATCTGAATAAAAATTGTTCGTGTCACTGAAATTAGTCCCATTTAATCACGATAGAGGCGCTGTTCCAAATTTCATACAATTTGGTTTCGATGGCGATACGAATACTTTGACGTAAATACTCGAGGTTGGGTCATACCACAGGTCGATGGTAAGTTTTAACTTCGAATTATTTAGGAAGTTGTATAGTTCATTGAATTCGAAGTTTTAAGTATAGACTAATTCGCATATTAACAAATTGTCGCTAATGGACAATTTTATACACATAAATTATATCGATAATTCGCGTAATGATGGCAATGATTTAATTCGTAAAATCATAGAGTCAAATAAAATCATATTTGGATTAAAGTTACGATAAACTACAAGTTTTTATTTTTAGATTTATCTCACCAAATATCTGGACTATTTTAATTCCTGTAAGCTAAGATCATCAACGATTTCCATAGATAAATACTGCAACACCCGCGTTTAAACCTCAGAATGTCCCATGTAACGATAAACACATGAAGTTGTAAAAATCTATTGCCCTCTTAAACATTGGGGGTTAAAACGCGAAACAAAATTGATCATTAAAGAAGAGTATATACTGCTACTATAAGCGCAGCGCAGTACAGCTTAAAGTATTTTTCAAATTATAGATATGGCCGAAACCACTGGACATACGATACGGATATTTTCACGAGTTGTACAACTGTACAGTTAATCTCACGTAAGATCGTTATGCCACAGATTCAAAAAGAATTCGAGGTGCTAACTGTTCAATCCAGCAGTCAAATGTGAAATATTACCATGAAGGTAAAGGTGCAAATATCTAAAATACCCATGGCCTGTAAGGTTACGGCGCTGTCTAGTTAGTCAACCTTCAGCTATATTTTCTCTAAACGCGTTAAAGAACAGATAAGAAAATGATGACTCTCTTCATTAACTATTTTTGCCCTTGAATAAACCACTCTCTTGTCATTCGTTCAGAAGCTTTTCATAAACGGATTGTGACACGAATGGTCTAGTAATATTATTACCGTCATTCAACAGAAGAAAAATCGATATGTTATATGTCATTACTCTTTACTTTCTCACGTTTATCAACTAACAACTAACGACTAAGTGGTCTCCAAGTGGTAGGTTTATACTGTTAAGAGTTTTCTGCCTACAGCCGCGGACGGTCCGTCCGGGATAGTACCACATTCTAGCGAGAAAGCCGGCAGCCCAACTTTCTGAGGATATTTGCGTGTGGTGGGTTTTGGTGATGTCTTTAGTATCACCGAACCTCATTGCATGCATTCAGACTTTCTTCACTTTCTTCACGATAAGCAGCGGCCATGCAAAGGTCCATAAGCAGGAGCAACACTTACCATCAGGTGTACTGTTTGCTCCTTTACCACTGTTTGCAATAAAAAAGACTAATAAATATGAACAGATAATATCCCAGGAAATAACTACTATGTATATTCGACGCACACCTAATTGGATTGCGTTATATGTCAAATTAACTTCTCTCAACTTGTGGAAGAGCTTGCTATCCAACAATGAAAAATTTGTGCATTTTTAAAGAATAAGGCATTTTAAAAAATAATTACCTTGTGGTGTAAAAACACGTAAAAATACAATTCACCACCCTCTCTCTTGCTCGTGGTTAGAAAAGACATCTGGGGGATATATTAAGACTGAGAGATAAAATCTGTAAAAATAGTTTTATTACTAACTAGCAATCCGCCCTCGCTTCGCTTCGGATTCAGTCGCCTTACGCGCGTAGTTCCCGTTCCCGTGGGAATACCGGGATAAAATATAGCCTATGTTACTCCCTGATATTATAGCTTTCCAATGGTGAAAGAATTTTTAAAATCGGTCCAGTACTTTTTGAGTTTATTCGTTACATACAAAAATACAAATCTTTCCTCTTTATAATATTATTATACATATAGTGTAGAAGTGTAGATGTAATACTCATGTAAACATCAAAAATCATTAAACATACCTAACTACTCAATATTAATGCAGTAAAAGTAAATTAGGCAATACCGTTTAAAAATTCATTTTATTCCTCGATAACCGTTAGTTCCACTATCAGGGAACCTGAACACGTTCATAAAATATTACCGCAGCCATAGGTCATTGTACTAACAACAGTTATCCTACATGTTTGCACTCCTTACAGTAAATACGTTGTCTATTTACATAGGGTAATATGAGCTTGCTAGTTTGAATTTGGAGGTGTTATTTTCTGACCCGACCATATTCAAATAAATACATTGAATTTAAAAAAAAAAATATCACAAACGATTTTTCGTATATTTAAAAGTGTGATCTTGTTTGCATTAAGGAAATTGTATTTCGGAGGACTTCGCAAACATAATTAACGAACACAAATTACACTCAAAATCAGAACAACTGTTTGTGGAACGTATAAAGTAATATCCTGCTTGGCAATCGAATCCACAATACTAGCACAGTATATAAGCACCTATTATCTTAAGCACAACGCTATCTCTGTAATTGAAAAAATCGGCCAAGTCCCAGTCGGACTCGCAAACGAAGGGTTCCGTACCATTGACTAGGTAAACAAGTGCCTCCCTATTGCCATTATCGATATTGAGCAAAAAATCTCCCTTAAATATTTACTTTATTTTGTTTTTAGTATTTGTTGTTATAGTAGCAACAGAAATACATAATTTGTAAAAATTTCAACTGTCTAGCTGTCGCGGTTCCTGCGATACAGCCCGATAACAGACAGACGGACGGACAGACAGCGAAGTCTTAGTAATAGGGTCCCGTTTTTACCCTTTGAGTACGGAACCCTAAAAAAATAAACCCACTAAATAACTATTATGTTGCCTTGTACAACCTAGTACGATTTTTCTTTCACCTACCTGTACTGTAAGAAAATATATGACAATACAGATTAATACAGGATGCCCAAAGTCCTTGTATTCATTCATCAACCTGTCTACTTTCACTCTTAAAAAATAAAGAAAATATTGCACTAATCACTATACTCTTTAGTCGAGTTAGCGATGGCATTTGCTTGTATAAATTTCCCAGAAGAGTGTTGCTGCCGTCCTCCTGGTCTGGTGGTCTTTTAATCAATTTTACAACTTCTATCACTATGCAGCAAATCACGAATAATGACATATAATTTTTATGACATCTCCTATCTTCTTCCAAAGTAGAAGAAGTAAAACCAAATCTTGCATATTTCATTGTTGTGGTTTCCTCTATAATAAGAGGGAAATTTGGCGAAACTGCGATGGTCACACTTATTAGCGCAGCGTTTTACTCTTAGTTTTCTCTATTTTAGAGTGATACCAATATTGTTTATTTAATACTGTTGTAATTATCGTCATCATTATCTCAAGCCTATGTAAGTCCCACTGTTCGGCTCGGGCCTTCTCTACCGTGTGAAAAAAAATTAAGCTAGCTACACGCTGGTTAGACATGTTGGCATAGGATTTTATGTCGAATTTTCCGTCTTTTGCATAGGTATTATCTTATTATTATACCCCTCAGTCATCATATACAACACCACGGGCTTAGAGCTGATGAATTATGTTCTCACTCCATCACCACACAGAAAATATAATTGTGATAGAAATAAAATATATACTATGATATTTTGACCTATGATTGTCTCTATTTATTCGGATGAAGTAACAATGTTATACCATAGAGCAAGTAGCGCACATAGAGGTCAATCTTAGTGTCAACAGGTCGAGCAAGCGAAAGTATTGCAACACCGATTATTACATTTAAGAAGATTGCAAAATTACTATTTAAAAGGTCATAAGTTATGTAATTTTGCAATGTGTAGGTCTAAGTATATACGTAATATTTAAAGCATTTGCTATTAACATTGAATTATTTATATTATTTTCTGTGTAATGACGGAGAAAGAAAACAATTCAACAACCCCTTTCTTGCCAGTGCGTGTCGTAAAAAACGAATAAGGGATATAAATATGCAGAAAGCAAGAGTAACTATTAGTAAAATCCTATACCAATCCGTCTGTCCAAAATGTGCAGTTGGTCAATTTCCCTTCCATTGTAGACGAGGTTCAAGTCCAGTAATGGGCCGTATATGAGCCGAGATGATGATAATATTATCATCATTACAGCTCACATACGTCCTATTACGGGGCCCGAGACGCCTCCATAATAGGAAGGAAATTGACCTACTATACCAGGCTGGTTAGACGAATTGATATAGGGTTTTATTTAGAGGTTAGTTTTCTCTTGCATAGATGTCTGCAATAATTCCTCAGTCGTCATTTACGACACCCAGAGGCAAGAGGTGAATTGTATTCTTACTCTGTCACCAAGCGGAGATTAATATTGTAATAATTTTATAATACTATTTTCATACTACGGTAAAGGTATAGTGCCGGAATTATGTTAGTTTATTCGTGATCATTATTTACACGCTATTGTTGATTTTTTACTGCTACTTTTTCATTAATACATACAATATTGTTCGGTAAGCAACGGTAGACGCAGATAAATATCTACAGCCAAATAACATGTTTTTATATAATCCTATCCTAAATTTCTACATTTATCCAATATCATTCTAAATGTGAATTCTTTTCTCTCTGTATTTGATCTTTAAAGATTTTAAAGACAAATACTGGCGCTTTGTTTAAACTGGTCTTATTGTTAGCAATTCTGTTTCCGTTTTTATACGGGCAAGATCCAATTGTTCGAAATAATGACCTTATAAATTATATTTACCCTTTATCTCAAAGTTATTCACTACATCACCTTATAAATAACCTACCCTTTATGTCAATGTTATTCTATATTTTAACGGAAAAACCTTGGCTGTTTTTGATGCTAAATAAATAATTTGCTAATTTATTCGCTAATATACGCATTTATATACGTAACACTAAAACTATTCAAACACGACTTTCACTTTTAGATATTATTTAGAGTAGCCAATTAATTTAGTGGAATGTTACTGAATAGGTACTAGATTTAGTTTTTAACATATACTAGCCGACCCGGCGAACTTCGTACAGCCATAATCTTTTTTCGTAAATATATTTTCTAAATTACCGAAAATGTAGTCTAATGGAAGAACCATTACGGCTTTGTCGGGCAAGATTCGATCGTCTTGGTCGCTGCATTGTTAATGATGATTCAAAGAGAATACAAATTACTGATTTTTGATATCTGACAAAATTATAATTATCAAATTTCAACCATACTTAATCATAGACGACATAGAGTAGTACTATATATTGGAAAATAGACCAAATTATGTTTAGCTGTCATTTACGTTTTGTTATTATATATCAAATACGTTTTTGTTATACCACGTTTCATAGTGACTTGTATTCTCTTTTCAAATTCAAATTCAAATTATTTTATTATACATAAACCCTGAGAGGGCACTTACATATTGTCAGGTTTACAATTTCCAAAAAAAATATACTACCACCGGATCGGAACGCGACCGCTACTGAGAAGATCCGGCAAGAAACTCAGCGGGCTTGTCATTATTTTTAATTTTTTTTTTTTTTTTATCTTCTTACTAGTTATACAATTGTGTACATGTTTTGTAAGAACAAGCTCCAGTGTGATGCCCTTCGAACCGCAAGACACTTAATATAATTTAAACGATTATGGCTGGACCAGATCCCACAAGCGGCACCCGATCACGAGTTAACTACTAGAGCAGCCATCACTCCCCTCAACCACTATGGAGGGAAGGGAGAGACCCGCTCCACGCAGCTACCGCAAGTAGATCCTTATGTGAGCATGACCAACACCACAATATGTTACAAACGCTGAAAATACAAAAATTCGTTAGGCAAAACACGCTACACTTTACAATAAAAGTTAAAAGTACATTTACAGACAGTATATTTAAAATAACAAGGAAATTGCTGAATGAGGAGCTGGAGGAGCTTTGACCTTTTACGTCACACGGGACGCAATCGAACGAGATAAAAAGTATCCTATGTCCGTCTCCTGGTTCTAAGCGGCCTCCCCACCAAGTTTCAGCCAAATTGGTGTAGCCGTTCTTGAGTTATAAATAGTGTAACTAACACGACTTTCTTTTAATAATAATAATAATATTTATTTTATAAAACGACATGCAAATACAAATTCTTTCTTTATCTAGAAGAAGATCCATATCTAAAAATAACATATTTACGAAGTTATAATCTTGTTGTCGAGTTATTATTACGTATAAAATAAACTTAACGACCTAAAATCGATGAGACGAAATTACCAATTTTTTTTTGGACTAATTCCATCACACAATGTAAGTTCTATAAGCCAGGATCCACAACGGTTTCCGTAAAGGATACCGTGGTCTAACAATCCCTTGATTGTCTCGGCAAATCTCTTTTAATTGTCTCGGGACCCGCAAAAAATTTAATTCTAAAAAGCAAATCAGGAAAATATGAAAAGATTATTCATGATATACACTTTAAAATTAAATATAAAATATTTTAACAACGACAGAGATTCATAAGGTAGAAGCAATACAAGCTGATTCATAGAAATACTCTGCATCAGAAAATGCAATAATTTTATTATCACAATATATTACACATACAACATATTTAAACAATTGCGAAAGCTTCCCACATATACTCTTAACAGATAGGAATAAATTGCGCATTATAAAAAGATGTGAAAAAGAATTGAACATTATTTCTCAATATCGAATCATAACTGTATAAAACAATCAATGCTATTTGCCAATTGACAAATGGACATCTCAAACATATTTCTGCAACATTGTCTAAATGTTAATACTGACATTTAAGTTTTAAAACATTAATAATGGACGAAACTTATGTTAGGATAGTGACAGTTTATTACGAAATAAAATCTTTTCTTTAACAATTTTTCTGCATACAATCAAAAATAAATCAAATCGAGTAGTTAAGCCTAATTCTACATTATTTTAATTCTAATATGAGTTCAGGCAATATGTGAATATAATTTATCAATTTAGTAAATAACACATGAGTGTCAATAGATAGATTCCAACAAATTACCCGGCATACGTATTTATAACCAATTTTGTCTATGGCCGTTACAAATATAGCAATTTTTTTTAATCGATTACTTTGCATGCCACCACATATTCTTCTTCTTTTTTTTGTCTTGGCAATCAGCTATTAATACAAGCCATTTTTGGCAGTGTCGAGTTATAATTTTCTTTTCAAATTATCAATTTCTGCATGACAATAATGATCCGTCAGTAAGTCAAAGTGTCGCCTCCAACAGTGTAATGGCCACTGTTCATCTTCTGAGAATTTTGGTGGAAGCAAAAAGGTATGTATAGCAGTTTTATATCATATTCACTACACCTCAGAGGTTTTGCCACTATATATTACATAAAATGCCATCAAAATTGTTTAATATGACACGTTAAAACACTAAGTTATTTAATATAACACGTTAAAACACTAAGATATTGAATATAATACAAGAACACCACATGACACTTCCAGATTCCCGCCAAAATCCTCCACCACATCTTCTTTAGATTAATGACTAAATTATGATCCAAACTTTGACCTCGTATCTCTAAAAAATGATAGCATAGATAATGTCCTCTAATTTTCTTCAGGGTTGGTTTCTTCACCCGAGTTAGCCAACCAGCGACATTGCGCCAACGCAGAACGCTTCACTGCGCCTGCGCGAGCCATACTTTTTATGCAAGATTAGGGTTGGCCTACATACCCTGTTTTACTTTTTATTTACTTAATAGTTAATAACGTATAACATAAACTTTCTTTGAAAGAGTTTTATGCTATGAATTGAGTATTGTTGGTGCATTGCATAAAAATAACACAATTTCTAATCACACTACTCTTATAATTTATTTTTTACTGTATATTATGTCTCCGTATTGTTAGTTTCAAACCTATTGGCTACTTATACAATGGCAAGGCCTCTACCTTGCTCCGCTATTATTTTGAGCATTTTTTCAGATGCAGTGTTTTGGCGGTTAGCACGCTAATATACACGTATTAGGGAAAAATAAATCTTTTTTTTTTACGAATAGGGTATGATGTTTTCAGTCTCGACTATTGACGATATTATTAGTCTCTGTTCATTCAATCTCTCTACATAGAGAGATGTAGAGAGAATGAAGATTTAAACAGCAAATTTGTAATCTTTTATACATATATATTTCTTGTGTTTTGAATGTTGTGTACGTGTGTATGACACACGTTCACAACATTCACTGAACTCCTCCTAAACGGTTGGACTGATGTTGACGAATTTTTTTATGTTTGTTCAATGGGATATGAAAATGGTCTAGATTCATAATTGAACCCCATAGATGGCGCTTATTTGACCAGAACAACGTCTGTTGGGTCAGCTAGTTTTGTATAATTTTGAAGTAATGAAATGACCAATAATTAATACTAAAATAATCTGATATAATTAAGACTATTTCATATCAAGATTGAAAGCGAATATGCCTACAGATATACAATGGTAACCTTGAACTTAAAAATGGCGATTAACCATAATGCCTCACGTGTTGTGACGCGAATTATTGAAAAAACGACGCCAAGGACTTTTATTTATCCATTAACTTTTAAGTTATAATTAGAGGCAAATTTTCCAAAATTAGATTAAAGCTTAATGTTGTTTTCTTCTTAATAAAATTCAACTTTATCCGATCCATTAAATCCTCTACAGTAATGGGAAGAAATTTGGCTTCCTATGCCATGTTCATCATCATCGTTATCTCCGCCCACATAAGTCCCATCGTGGGGCTCGAGCCTCCACCATAAGGAGAAGGAAATCGACTTACTATACCGCGCTGGACAAACGTGTTGGTATAAGATGTAAGTGCAGTTTGCCTCCTCTTGCATTAGTTTTATCCGTATATTATATCCATTGGCCGTCTTTTATGTAATCCACGAGCATGGTGAATTGTCTTCATACTTCGTTACCATACGGAAAATGTTGAGTAGATGATATATAGTTCTATAGCTGTATTCTTTCTCGTGCAATGGTGTAATCTGCTTAACTTTATAGTCATCTCTTACGATAATGACAGCAAATTATAACATGGTGGCATAATGGTTGGATTTCCTTTAACACACTAATAAAAAAAAATATTTCAAATAAAACTATTCTACGAAATCAGCCCATAATTTGAATTCGGAATATATAATTTATGAACTCTTTTAAGCATCTTGTATTTTTATTCATTAGACATTTTTTTTGTTATATCAATGAATACTTAATAAAATATTTGAAAGACAAGACTGACATAAATGCCGACATTATTTGAGATAAATCAGTACTTATCATTGATAAGTGACGTTATAAATACGTATAAATTGAATACGTGACGAATCAGTAAAATTCAGGTCACGACAGAAGCGTGCCAGATAAAAATATTAATATATATATTTTGTTACGATAACATTCACTCTTTGATGTCGATCAATTTAGCTAAATATACATAGCATCTGCACAGTGATAATACAGCTATTATATATACGTATAGAATTTAATTTAATGTGTACCCAAACACGTATTACTATACGTCAATACAAATGGAATGAGTCATGATATCTCTTATGAATCGCTTTCATTTTAAATTGATAAGAAGTGTACATATACAAAGTCTTATTTTAATATAAAATTCTAGTCTTGCTGTCTATAGTAAGTAAGTTTCGGAGGGAATAAGGGAATATGGTAGTGTCATGTCACGTTCTTGAATTATATTCATTTTGTTTATGTTTTGTAATGTTAGATTGAATAATTTTTCTGAAATTTTGTGTAATATAATACAGTTATGGTGCTGAATTGTGCTGAATATGATGTAACAGTGGTTTACATGTATTTTCATATTCAACCGAATTTTCCAATTTGGTTTTCAGCATCCAATTAATGATAACAACTTTACTAACTGACGGACGATGACTGTTAAAAATGATATCACAAGCAATAAAAAAAACTTGATGTGATATCATTTATCTTATAACCAAGACTTCGTATTTGTTACTATCAAGAATTTTAGCGTAAAATTTTATTGCATAATCGAGACACTTACGTCTTGTCTCAGCTGAAACCCGTCCCACAGCTGGCTTTGAGTCTCCTCCACAATAGGCGGGAAATTGACCTACGTTGATGGATAGGGCTTTATTTCGATTTTTCCTAGCACAGGTGTTATATACATGTTATTTTCCTCAGTCATGTTGTTGTTGATGTTTTACGACATCCACGGCCAAGATAATGATGAATTGTATTCTTACTCCGTCATAACGCGGAAACCGGGAGCACCAAGTTACGAGACACAAGTAATAAGAAACTAATGTATAAATATTAAATTTGAATATTTCGCACATTTATATTTTAAAACTAAAGACCCCATGTGACATACAACGTGACAAGATATAACTTCTGTATAACAAGTTATAATGTACATATATATTATAAATAATATTTTAGTTGCATATATATTCAAATAAATATTGAGATAAAAATATAAATTAAAATAAATAAATGTCTTGATTACGTATTGCAGAATATGAATTGTTAAAATTAAAAATCCGTGTGGTGACGGAGTAAAAATACAATTCACCACTTGCTCGTGAATACCGTAAAAGATGACTGAGGAACATATAATGTATATATCGATGGAGGAGGCTCGAGATCAACAGTAAGGCATATATGAGCCGAGATAAAGATGATGCAAATTTAAAATTCTCTAAAACTCAAAAATTTACAAAATAATTTAAGCTCGATGCTTTGGCAAATTAATTTTTATTTGGTCACGAAATCTATGAAAAAATCCTTTAAATAAAACTAGCAACCCGCCCTCGCTTCGCTCAGGTTTCAATCGCCTTACCCGCGTATTTCCCGTTCCCGTGGGAATATAGGGATAAAATATAGCCTATCTTACTCCATGATATTCTAGATTTCCATTGGTGAAAGAATTTTTGAAATCGGTACAGTGCAGTGAAGCATGAAAGCGTAACAAACAAACTTACTTTCGCATTTATAATATTAGTAAGGATGTTAGTTATTGACTAATATGTACATAATTTTAAAATCTTTACGTCACCATCATCACAACCCATATAATTAACGGACACAACTTACACCCAGATTAGGAACAAAAATTTGCAAATCGCATACAGTATTGTCCTGCGTAAGAATCAAACTCACGACACAGGCACTGTATGTTGGTATCTTAATCACTATGCCACCTGTGTAGCCTTTTGTTGCTTATCTTTCCTATTATTATTGATATCAACGCCTTTTTTATAGCTGTCACGTGCAATTTAAACTTGCTTTTAGGTTTTGAATATAATTTCTATGATTTAACAACGCTTATTAGCGTAACCTTTTAACCTCGCATAACATTTATGTATTCCAGTTTTGAATGTTGAATAATGAATTATTCAATATTTTATTATCCTATTATCAGCTAATTAATAGAAAATTTTATCAAATGTAGCATTTTAATGTAAAGATGTGAACGATTCTTCGTCCTCTCTTCTTTGTTAGTCACGTGAATTGGAAATTAAAACAACATTTTATATTTTATTTCTTAATATTATTTGCATTATAAACAATAATAGGAATGTCAAGAATTTTAATGAGACCCAATTTAATTTACCAATGGCGACAAAAATCTAATTGGCTAGCCAAATATCAAATGGCGTTAAATGATTGACGAAACACATTTGGGTGAATTTTTGACATTTTTGTCTGCATATATATATTGTACTATGTTTATTCTAGAAAGATACAAAAAACTACTCAAAATTTGGTGTCATAATAGTTTATGCTATATAGTAACTAATAATTTTTAATTATGAAATATTGCATAAAAAAGTTGCTAAATATTGTCGCAATTATATAAAGCATAAATCGGACAGGTTTTAAACAAACTAATGCATACTTGTATATAAAATGATAACGAGATACTAATATAAATAATAGGTAGATACATGATTATTTATAATCTATGATCAATACTATAGACAATATGTTTATTAATCTGTATTATGTAAAATACACAATAAAATACAATAAGATATTAGCTATATGATATTTTGTTTGGATCATATTACTTAAGTACCTATACATAATAGTTATATAAAAACGACACAAAAACTTAATTAAGAATACTTTAATTAGCATATCTACAAATAACTATTAATATTATCTAAACTAATATTATACATATATATACTAAAGTAAATCTCTCTGTCTATTTAACTATAGTTAAAGATATATAGATATAGGATAATTAAAGACTGTAATATTAAAAAAAATAGTATCGCTTTTCGCATACTATTATTTATATTCTAAGCTCTGTACCTTAGAATAATAATGTATAGAAGGATAGTGTCGGTACTTCGAACTTTAAAAATTTGAATCTAAAAATACTAATGGCGGCCAGACGATTACACACGTACACACGGAAACCACTATACAAATTATGAAATCAAATTTTGTTTTTATTAACATAAATCGTCGAAATACTTTTAAAAGTAATGTTAAAAACCTTTTTATGTTTTTCAAATGTGTTGTGGCACCATTTGAATGCACAAGCCGCCATAATTACCTATTTATTTTTTAAGAGCTGCGTACGTTCGTGCAGTGCAATGACTTGTACATTACGGGACTGTTCCGGCGTAGGCGCCATTAGGCTCCAATTGAAATGCCTCACTTTTTGTGCGTGGACTTACCTTCTATATGTTATTATTCTAAGCTCTGTACATTGTCTACGAAAAACAGAATAATGATACATACATTTTGTTTAAATTTCATAATAACTAATCAACGATTATGAACGAAACATACGAAGGTGCACTTTTTAAAACTGTACTTTTTAGGCTCTTATTTGTAAATTACCAGTGTTGTGTAATAATAAAATATTAAAGGAATAAAACACAAATCTTTGTATATATTCTATCAGGAGGGAAATTTACTTTTGAATGTGATGTTAATGAAATAATTTATTACAATTTTTCTAATTATAAATAGCTTAAAAGAGATATTACTTGCCGTCGCAATTGAAAATTTTAATATTAAATATCTTATACTACAAAAATTGGCGTCGTTTTATCGATTTTAAATAGATAAAAATATTCTACAAAATAAAGGCGACATAACTCATTTTAATTTTCCAAAACTAGCTTGTTTGACATTCATTTCAGTCCTTAATTTTTACCTAAGCTATTCTTAACAAAGCATTTAAAAGATCAATCTGTGTTCAACAAAGCAATAATCATATTTGAGATGCTATAATATAAAGAATGGCCACTTATTTTATGGTAATTGGTTACGAACAAGAAAAACAAGATCATTTCCATTTAAATTTACACTAATTAATAAACTTTAAACATTTGTTGTATTATTTTAAATTTCGCGCCTTTTATACTCTGTATCTGTTCCTAACAATTTAATTTTTGTAACCACGCTCTCTACTCTATGGATATCGCTAGCCTATGTAGGTATTATTTTTCTTAGTAATTATCAAATATAATATTTCATATGAAAAACAAAAGCGTTTTCTTTATTGGTTGTTATTGAAACTCTAGTAGAGTTTCAATAACAACCAATAAAGAAAACGCGAAAGAAGACGGCTCACCGGGCTAATTAACTTTTAGATTTAGATTAGTTATTTGAAATACACAAAAATCATACGTGATCCGGGTCCACAAAAATTTTTTCATTGCTGTGACTGCAATCTTTGGCCTTTTTTTTGAGGTTTTTTGCATTTTACTCAAAACTGGAGGGTGACCGGGCCAAACGGACTTGAAATTCAGATTCAGCGGGTCGAAAAACATGTCAGTAGGTAGGTCCGGTCCAAAGTACATTCCACTTTTTTTTTTGTGCGCCGGTGTTATTACTATGTACAAGATGTTATGCGGAGAAATAAATAATTCATTACTCTTTTAATTAATTCTTTCCACACTTTACGGTTTACACCTCTTCACTTTATATCACAGTGTTCATATCATTAAAATTGATTAAGGTAAATAATAAGATTACGTCACTAAAAAAGAAGGAATATTCGAAATAAAACACACACAATACAATAAATACATAAGGATGGCTAAAATCAGCGTTGTACTTAGTGACAACAAAATCTGAGTCAATTACTTTTGTCTTCTATTTTTCATCATCGCAGCGCACATAGGTCCCACTGTTGGGCCTCCTCCACAGTGGGAGGGAATTTAACCTACTGTACCATGCTGGTCAGACATGTTGGTATAGGGTTTCATTTCGAGTTTTCCTTCTCTTGCACAGAAATTATGTGCATATTATATCCCATTGTCGTCTTTTACGACAGCCACGGGCAAGATAAGGAGTGGTGAATTGTATTCTTACTCCGTCACCACACGGACAGTTTTTCTTCTACTTTTCATTTTCTTTAATTATAATAGCTAGTTTTAGTTTTGAAAAGGCAATAAATTATTATTTTTATTAAAATCCTTTGTCAACGTGTCAGGCTAGACTGGTAGCCTAATTTCTATCATCTGAAACACACCCAAGTACATCATAATAACGTATAGAAACTGATAATAATAAAAAGAATCCTTTCACCCTAAAAAAGTGACGTAATAATATAGGTACAAAAGCAAAATCCGCCTGACATTAGCGAAAATTAAATATTTGCGCACGACGAACTTCGTCAATATGGTGTATAATTTAGGATATGTTCATACAGCAAATACTAATCTATTACAAACATCTAATATTTTTTCTAATTACTTAATCTTTGTTAGTCCGATGTAGTTCGAACATATTCATTTCTAAACATACATCATTAGTCTCATAATATTATCTTCCGGCAGAATATATAAGTTATTCCCCCTCACATAAGTTAAAGCAAGAATTCAACACCCCCTCTCTTGGCCCTGGGTATTGTCTAAGACGACTAAGGGATGTGTAAGAGAAAGAGAACTCGAAATTAAACGTTCGATCAGCGTGGTAGGTCAATTTCCCTTCCATTGTGGAGGAGGCTCGAGCCCAACAGTGGGACGTCTACACAACATGGAAGATTATTTCATTTGAAGGAATCATTATTTCATAATCCCTACCTAATAAATATTTACTTTAAGCAACTTAAAAATTTGTAATAAAGCGTTTATTTGCCAATCTAAGATCGTCCCATATTCCTTAACAGTTTTTGCCTTTGGTCCAGTCATGTCCTTTTCAAATCTTCCAAGACAGTGAAAGGAGTAACGTGCAATCCCATAAACTACCTTTTCGTACCTCTCTATCACGATTTGGGCTGACCACCAAGACCTCGTCATCGGTGCATTTAATCTCCGACTAAGAATTTATAAAATAATAACTAAATAATTTTTTTTTTCAATATAGTCTATTTATATTTGCATAGATAACTTTATTTTATTTATACCATAAATGAATATTGTTAATTGGTTACCAATCATTTAATTATTTATACAAATAAATAAAATTGAAGTGTCTGTTCGTAATGTCAAAATAATACGTTTTATTCATGCTCACACGGTTATTTACACTGTACCTATGCCTATAAAAACCGTTTTATTATTTTTTTTATCTATCTGCCTATTTGTTCCAAGTAATCTTCCAAATGGCTAGACCAATTTTAATAATATTTTACTACCAGATACCTGTCTATATAAGGATTACCTTAGGCTATTTTTCCTCTCAAGACACTCCTATAACATTTTGCTTGATCGAGGAATCGAACCTGAAACCTCATGGACTGCAATGGCGTATCATAATATTTTAGAACATAATCAGACATTTAAAATGCAAGGCTACTGAAACCGAAGCGAAGCTAGAGCCGATTACTAGTATAGAACACAAATACGCAATCCTTATTTCAATTTAATATTAATATTTCTAACTAAAAATTAGTTAAAACTTATATTTTAAATAATAACCTGTATCTGACTCGACTACAATGCCGGTTATATAATAACTTGAATTTTATATCAAACGATAGAAAAAAAAACTGCCATAATTCTAGACACTACACTAGCAAAGAATATCTTACTTATTTTACATTTTTATTATAGCGACCTGTTCTGGCTTCGCACGAGTAAATATTTACATCATCATCATCCTTACTCTGTCCACTGTTGCACGCATGCCTTTCCTACAAATAAATTATTGCAGCTATTATACGTTTCTCAAGAGAGAGCTGATTCTTACTCTCTTGGTAAGATCTATAGCCAAATTTTACGTCTTCCACGGGCAGGACGTCTCTAAATGAAACGAAAATAAAGAAAATAAGCTATATAACTCAGTGATAATGTAGCATTCTACTAATAAAAGATTTTTTAAAAACGATGAAGTAATTTTTGAGTTTAATCTTTACAAACAAAGATTAGGTATGCCACAGTTGGTCTCGAGCCTCTAATCTAAGAGGTAAATTAACCGTAGTATATTAAAACTACGCTGGTCCAACAGATTAGTTAATACTTGGTAGAGTTAATATATAGAACATCTATTTATATATGCACATATCCTATAGTTGTCTTTTAGGACACCCAGAGATAAGATAATGGGTTAATTGTATTTTTATCTCGTAACCATACAAAGCATTTTATTTTAATTTGTCATTTTATTATTCCATAGTAAATTAATTCGAGATTATTACAAGTTTGGATGTAATTTTTGTGCTTTAAATCGATAGTTTTAAACTCCACCTCCATTCAGGGCTGAATTCGTTATTGCAGATATATGAATTCACAATATACTAAATAAATTAAAAGATTCATAAAAGGCTTGACTAAAAAACGTAGCGATTATATTATAGAGGCACCTTTATAGTTCAAAGGTTGTAATACAGGTTCCACAAGTGACCGGATTATAGAATCAATAAAATATTTAAAATAACATTATGAGCGACAGATTTTTTTTTATCTATTAAAATATATTGTTATATATTTAATGGCGCTTTACGTGATATTCATATTTCTGTATTCATTTTCCATATATACATAATTTATACCCCATATGTGTTCTGCTGGGTAAAAACATTCTCCTTCCTTTGCTGAGAGCCTTTTTTTGTGGTACAGTAGCGTCTCTTTTTTGTAAATAATTATTTTCAGATAATATATAAAGCCGAATCATCCTGAAGATGCTTCGTTCAGAAGTGAAACACGTGTAGAATCAATATTCTTAATTCTGCAAAAAATTTGCAAAACTAGAGACTGCTTATTACATAGATTGAGAAGAGTTCCTTATACTCCTACTAGCGGACCCAACAGACGTTGTTCTGTTCATATCTAAATAAATAATAAAAGAAATTCTCCTTGAAGTCGATCGCAGTGCCATCTACCAGTTCCAATTATTAATCTAAACTCTACTCATACTCATACCCATCGGTACAGCTACAAAAAATCATCAAAATCGGTCCAGCTGTTTAGAAGGAGTTTAATTACAGACGCACGAACAGAAGATTTATTGAGATTTCACTTTGATTTTATAATGTATGCTCTGGTTAACCATAGAAGAATGGTGAGTCTCTGTTCCTTTCTTCTATTTAAAAATAATATTTTAAATAATATTATAAAATCAAACTGCATAGAAACAGAAAATGTCAATTAACTAAGTTAATAGCCAGTTACGTTCATCGGCCAACGATAATGAGGTCAAACAAGTCTCTCGCGGTTGACCTTTAGATAGATGTCCATACATTTCGTCTTTCCATGAGCGATTTTTTAAATCGTAAAATGCATAAGTAACAGGTTAAAATGTTTATTTCTTATATTTTTATTTATTTTTTATTTTTATAACCCTTGTATTGCGGTGGACTCTACAAAAATATAACTAACGGACACAAATTATGTCCAGACTCAGAACAACAATTTATTGATCGCACAAAGAGTTGTCCTGCGTGAGATTCGAACCCATGATACAGGCACAGTAGGTGCGTATCTTAACCATTACGCCATCTCTGCAGTCAATATGAATCTGATATTGGCTCTCTATGTGGTAACGGGTTAAGATACAATAGGTGACTAGGCCTTATATTAATAAGAAGAAGAGCGGGCTGTAACAATTTACTTATACCATGATGAATGGAACAGAATACACTCCGCCCATAGTCTTATCTCCAGAAAAAAATTCATAGCAGCATGAAGAATTAGCTTGATTCATAACACCAACTGCGATCACCAATCCACTTTCCAAGCCTGTCGATCACAATATAATCCCACTCACACTCTTTATAAAAATAGAGAAGCAATTGCCAATATCGATAATAAAAATATAATATACAATAATGTAATATGAACTCATCATAAAGCACAAGCAAATGTAAATTAACGTACATATCGTTGAATAATCACTACGCAAAAGACAAAACATCTTGTAGATAATAATAATGTATGAGATTTTATTGTGTGGTAGCGACTAAAAATGCTATCAAATATTTGCTTGTAGATTTCTTAAAAGATGAGCTCTACGTCGACTTAGGCCATCTATCTGGTAAATAATACATACGAATACTTCTCAGGGTTAATGGTCACGGAAGGAAAATTGACATTGTCCTAAAAATCCAATAGAGACACGATAATTCTGAACAAAAAAGACAACTTCAAGCCTTAAATTATGGAGCAAAATGGGACCACACGGGCAACACTAGTTCTCGAATAAAAAAAGAATCATCAAAATCGGTCCACCCCGTCGAAAATTCTGAGGAAAAATAAAGTCGAATTAACGACTTAATCCAGATTTAAAATGCTGTGGATCACAAAAAAATAGAGATCGTATTCAAAACTATACTTCTTAGGCAGAACCGTTAGAAAGAGAAAATAAAACTAAAATTTCAGATAAGTGTATTACGATATTTTTTTTACAGAAACTTTTTTATGATTATATGTTTTAATCAAGCTAATTCTTTCGTCCATTCGTTGAATAATATAAGGGGTTATAATGACGTATAAGTGGAACTTAAATAAGCAATTAGGCGAGATAATGAATCTATTAACAAGGTAGCTATGGTGGCTATTATGGTGGCTAGAAATACAAAACTAATAGTTATCATTACTGATAACTATTTTTTTTTTTTTGTTAGAATTCGACTTACTCTTAATATAATTTCAAATAATATGTTTTAAAAAAGTATTTATATAAATCATAAATGCTTTCTGGTTCTCGTCACTCCGTTCAAGTGTATCCAATTAAAATAATTTTCTATTTAATATATAGGGAATGAGAACAATTTCAGCTAATTGATTAAAACAGGTCAATTGTAATTCTCAATAATATTTATCCTCAAAGAAGTAGGTGATAGCAAACTACAATCAAAACCTTTTCAATAATACAACATTTACGTAAAAACGGATATATGTATGTTATAACGTACATCTAAAAATTACAGAACAATGCAGAGGTTCATATACATAAATAGTTACTCGGTATGGAGCTCAAATCTACAAACAGTCCCAATTATTAATAAATTTATCACTCCCAATCATATCATGACGCTAAAATATTCTAAATATATCTCGTGATCTCTAAATTTATTTCGTTTATTCGATATCTAGGCTACAATCGATTCGTTTCAATCATTCGTTTAACAACCAGACAGTAAATGCTCGATTGCGTTTTTATTTACAAACACTGTTTAATTAAGTAATTGCCTAACTTAGTTGAGTAATGGCCACCAGCGACCAACTCACAAGCGATTAATGTTCGTGTAGCTTTAAAAAGAGTTACGTTGGTAACACGAAATAATGTCAAATGACAACCGGGTCCTATTGTTAAAAATCAAAAGAATATGTTAATTATTAGATTTTTGATAAAATTATGCATGTCAGAAATAAAAAAAATACCAATTTTATTTTAGGTCATAAACAACAGCAAAGAGATATGTGTAAATAATACATACATACATTGTCTAATATATAAAGAAAATTTACATAAATTGCTATTATTAATTATACATGTAATAGTAGTTACAGTTTATTATTATTTTAAAAAACTAATTATCGTAAACCTACTCATTGCAGAGATATAAATGCATTGTGCTAAAAATTCAATTTTACATAATTATTATAATATTCGTAAGTATTACCAAAAAAATATCTTATATAACGCTGCTATAAGTTTAATATTATTATGACCTTCTTGATCATACGCGAAACCAATTAATTAAAGCGGTTTTAAACAAAACCAGATCATATTATTTACACATATATGTGCAGTGCATTTTGCAATATTTTTGATTACATTTAATTTCATGCAAATCATAGTGCTTTAATGGGTATATCAATAACGCTTATTTAAACATATTTATATCATACTTCAAACGGATATTTCAACAAGAATCCTTCGTAACTTTCAGTTTTTATTTCCGAGTTGCATAACTTACCGTTTTAAGGGTTAGTTGTGAGGAGGGCCCGGGGCACTGATGTAAAGAAAAACACTTGTAGAGCACTTTTCAGCCATGCACATAATCCGTCATCGGGTATATAAGCACAGAGTTTTATTTAAATAAGTTCGGACGCACTCGCGACACAATTTTTCCGTATGTGTGGAAAACTGATGCCGCGCGGCGCGGGCTGCGCTTGCGACGGTCTGCGGGCGACTGGCGGCCGACAGAGCCCCCACACGATAAAACCTTCGCTTTTCAAGGGTGGGGCGCGAACCGCTTTTTTGAAAATCGCTACCTCGCCAGCGCTTCCCGTTACGATTTTCAGTCCGTTATTAAGTCCTATTTTAATATTTGTTTCTTATTTTATTTTTGCCGTATAACTAGAAGGGATTGAACATAATACGTCATTAAATCATTCTTAAGTCAATCAATTCTTCAAGTCTAGTTTAAGTCTTTAACAATCAATTCTTCTATTATTAATCTTCTGAACAATTAAGATCCTGTTAAAGGCTAACGCACGCTAAATACTGATTACGGTCGCCAAGCTGCCTATCAAGGATGAAGAAGTGATCCCCCGTGATGATGCTCATACAACTAGTGGATATATTATTATTTTACACACATTCTTCTATCTTTCTTAACTGCCTACATAGCTAAAATTCCCGCTCGTTCAAACGAGAGAGAATTTGTTTAAATTTTATGTAAATCCTACGCTGGGGGGTTGAATTTCTGCGCCTGATGCCGCCCTAGCAGAGGCTGCGCGTGACCTGACCGGGGATTTAGTGCAGCACCTGCGGAGAGGTTAACCTCACGATGGCGATCAGCGTCCCAGTAGGAGACATCGATGGGAGAGGGTACTCCCTCGGGGTATTCCGTCAGGTCGACCACGGAAGTCGAGGGACTTTGCACCGGTGGTCGGCCCGACGACGAAGGCGACGTGCTATATGGATGGGTTATGGGTGTGCGTGCTTGCGCCCCTCTGTCGCCCCAGACGGAGCCAGGGGACAAGCGCCAACCATAGCCCATCCCCCAAAAAGAAAGGGGTTGAATTTATTTAAAAATGTCCTTTTATTTCGTTCATTCTTCCTTATTTTTGTTTTAATATTATATCTTATATTTCATCTCAGGGTGAGATCTTGGGACAGGTCGAAAGGTTCTATGGGCAGTTGTATCGATCATCCCAGAATCCTGATGCCGGCTTGGTCCAAGATCCCAGATCCAATCTAACTAGGCACTATACCGAGGTAAACCCGGACGGCTTGTACGAGATCAGAATGGCTCTGAAACTATTAAAGAACGGGAAGGCACTGGGAGATGACGGAATTACCACAGAACTCCTGAGGGCAGGCGTCAGGCCAGTTCTAAAAGACCTACAGAAGTTGTTTAATTCTGTCATTCTCGGGGGCGACGTTCCAGAGTCGTGGACCAGGAGTGTGGTGGTGCTGTTTTTCAAGAAGGACGTTAAAACGCTCTTAGGGAATTACAGACCCATCTCACTCTTGAGCTACGTCTACAAATTGTTCTCAAGAGTCATTACGAACCAACTCGCGTGCAAGCTCGACGACTTCCAGCCACCCGAACAAGCCGGCTTCCGAAGAGGTTATAGTACCATAGATCACATCCACATGCTACGCCAGATTATACAGAAGACCGAGGAGTATAATCGGCCTCTGTGTCTAGCGTTTGTGGACTATGAGAAAGCCTTTGATTCTGTCGAAACCCGGGCAGTGCTGCAGTCCCTTCAGCGATGCCAAATTGACTATCGATACATCTAAGTGCTGAAGTGTTTGTATAGAAACGTCACTATGTCAGTCGGCATTCTTGGACTGCTCTCTGGAATTGTCGCTCGTAGCAAATATCTGGCCCGAGGGGGGGCCCAGTTTGTGGGATGCCCCAAATTCGCTCCATGCCCTCTAATTGTAGAGGGTATTGGACGCGAAAATTCGACGGGCCCAGTCACTCATTCGTTTGAGGACTGGGCAGGCATTTGCCAACCGCGACAAATCGTAGACCTGATTCTTGCTTCGGGACATTTGTCCTGAGGCCTAGATTCAGGAGCGAGGGTCTCGGCTTAACCGCCTGGACCGCGAGGAAGAAAACCTCTATAAAACAATCACCCAGAATCCTAAGTTCTGGCGCGCGGCGAGAGGATGCATGGCTGATGGGTTGTTCAGTCGTTAGCGCGCCCCCAGCCAGGGTACCTGCGGACCCCCTGTGTTGGGATACAAATGTACGCTTGCCCGGGTATCGGGATCTCTGCCCGGGTCGACCTCTTTTTTCTCCCATACTCGTGGGAACTGTATGGATACTTGTTCTTCAAACGACGCTGCAGATAGGAGGGGTGAGACGCCCATTAAAACCACAGGGAACGGGGAGCCTAGTTCCCACATTACAGCCCGGCCAAGCTACTGTAAAACTGGCCCAAAGGAGAGGGATGCCTCGTCCGACAGCAGCTCAGCTGCTAGTCTGGCACTTGAGGCTCCAAGGTCAGCCGAGGGCCCGGCGAAAACAGAGGCCCGTAAAAAGAAGAGAGGAGGGAAGCCCACCCCTGCAACGGAGCGCGCCAGACGGCGCGCCGCGAAGCAGCAAAGGGCGGCAAAGAAGGCTGACGAGGGCGGCAGTACTGCCGCAGAGCCGTCGGACATTGAGAGCGGCAGCACATCAGCTGCAGAGACCGTCGCTGGATCATCCCAGTCTCCAGCGTCGGCCTTGACGGCGGCCCTAGCGGCCAGGGAGGAGGACCTCCCCTCGCAGGTACGCAAGCGCCCCCTTAGCCAGGGTGGCAGCTCGGAGTCTGCCTCCGAGGGGGGTGGCATCAACATGCCTCCTCCCAAAGTTCCAGCCTCTCGCAGGGGACGAGGGGGCGCAGTAGTGGCGGCAAGGTCGGCGACGCCGTCGCCGGCCGGCGCAGTACGGGGGACTGAGGCCCAGAAGCGGGCAAATGAGGCGGCTGCCGCGAGGATGATGAGGGTGTTGTTAGACATCCCTCCCACCGACACGGCGGCTGCTGAGCCCGCTATAGGTGGCGACCCCCGAGCTGCCAATATGGCCACCCTGCAGGCCGAAAACACCCGCCTTAGTGGTGAGGTCTCAGGCCTGCAGGAGAAGAATAAGGCCCTGCAAAAGGAGCTGTCCGCGGTGCAGAAGGCGAACCGCGAGTTGGCCAAGCAAATGGCCGACTTGCGGAGCCAGGTCGTGCAGCTGGCGAGAACCGCGCCGCCGACAAGTCCCGGCCCTGCCGCCGCCCCCGTCGTCCCCGTTGCGACAACTTGCGCTGCGGCAAGTCCCCAGAGGGCCCAGCTGGCCGAAGCGGTCCCGCTGCCCGCAGTGGACGGCGTGCCGGACCAGACCATGCGCGCCATGGTGGATGTTTTCGGCAAGATGCTCGACGCGCGCATGGCGGCTCTGGAGGCGAGACTGCCCCCGGAGCCCCGACTCCGGCCGCCACTGGCTGCGGATAGGCCAAAAGCCGTGGCGTCAACCCCTGCCGCGCTACCCTGCCAGGGTGGGCGCGTAGGAAACTACGCTGCGGCCGTTGCTGGGCCGAAGCCCAAGGGACCCGCCGCGAAAAAGAAGGTGGCACCGGCTCCTGCTAAGGCCGGACTCCAGCCGCTGCCGGCAAATGCACCGTCGGTGGCGGCCAACGCAGCCGCGGCCGTGACTGCTGTGCTCGGCACCCCTGCCGTGTCTGAAGAGGGTTGGCAGACGGCCGAGCGCAGCCGAAAAAGTCGCGGCCAGAAGAGGAGAGCGGAGGCCAAAAGCGCCGCCAAAGCCTCCGCTCCCAAGGCAGGAGCCGGTAACAAGAGGTCGCGCAGGAGGCTCCGGCCGCCAAAGTCAGCCGCGATGGTGATCACCGTCCTGCCTGAGGCGGCCGAGAACGGCCTCAGCTATGAGGCCGTCTTACGTCGCGCCCGGCGGGAGCTTGACGTCTCCGATTTAGGAGGCGTCGAAGCCAGGACCCGCAAGGCCCGGACAGGGGCTCGGATTTTAGAGTTCCCTGGGGCCGAGGGCGCCAAGACGGCCGATAGCATGGCCGCGAAGCTGAGGGGTTTGTTTGCTGCGGAGGATGGCGTCAAGATCGCCAGACCCGTCAAGTGTGCGGAACTGCGGGTCACGGGTCTGGACGACTCCGTGACGGTGGATGACATCCGGGAGGCCATCGTCTCGAAAACCGGATGTCCCGTGGACACCGTCCGAATTGGCGCTATCCGCCCTGGTCCGGGCGGCGTCGGTGCTGCCTGGGTGCAGTGCCCGGTGGAGTCGGCCAAGCAATTGGCCGGCTCAGGCAGGCTCCTCGTGGGCTGGAGCTCAGCGCGGGTGACCGTGCTGGAGTCCCGGCCTGCGAGGTGCTACAAGTGCATGGCGGTCGGACACACTCGGCCGACATGCACTAACTGCTTTGACTGCAGCGACCTTTGTTTCCGCTGCGGTCAACCCGGGCATAAGGCGGCATCGTGCGCCGCCACTCCCCACTGCCCCGCGTGTGCGGCGGGCAATAGGCCCGCCAAGCACCGCATGGGGAGCAAGGAGTGCAAACCCCCGGCTTCGGCCCCAAAGGGGCGGAGCGGTCCGACGACCCCGGCCGCTCCCGCCCCTAGCGCGACCCAATCGCCCGCCAGCGTGGAGGAGGTAATGAATACGGCCCACTAATGGCGGCCGAATCTTACCACCTCCTGCAGGCCAACCTCAACCACGCCGCCGAGGCACAGGACGTTTTCCTGCAAGCCATGGCGGAGTGGTTGATCGGTGCAGCCGTAGCCGCGGAGCCGTACGTGGTGCCTGACCGGCCCAATTGGCTGGGCAGCAGTGACGGCTCTGTGGCAATCGTCGCCTCCACGTCGTGGCATTCCCCGCCCTTGTTGCTCAAGGACAGGGGTGATGGGTATGTAGCGGCGGAATGGGGAGAGGTTACGCTATATGGTGTTTACTTCTCCCCTAACAGGAGCGCGACGGATTTCGGGGCCTTCCTCACCATCCTGGGGGCCTCGATACGGCGACTGGCACCGCGCCAAGTCTTCGTTCTGGGGGACTACAACGCCAAGTCCACGGCGTGGGGGTCCCCCAGGACGAATGACCGCGGGCGGGCGGTCGAAGAGTGGGCGGCGGCACTGGGCCTCTGTTTGCTGAACAGGGGCTCGGTGCAAACGTGCGTGCGGCAGCAGGGCGGGTCGAGAGTGGACTTGTCGTTCGCTAGCCCTAATGTCGCAGCACGTGTGAGGAGCTGGTGCGTCCAGGAGGAGGTCGAGACCCTATCCGACCACAGATACATCCGGATAGAGGTCTTCCGGACCCTCCTGCAGCCCAGCAGGGGTCACACGGCGGACGGAGCTCCCGCGTTTCCGCGGTGGGCTGTGGGTCGATTGGATCGGGACCTGTTGGCCGAGGCAGCCATCGTTCAGTCATGGCTGTCCTCACCGCCCCAGGCGGACGGGGTGGATGCCGAGGCTGGCCGCATCCGCTGTGCGTTAACGCAGATCTGCGATGCGGCCATGCCCCGTGTGCGGCGCCTGCCCCCGAAGAGTGCGGTCCCCTGGTGGTCCCGAGAATTGGCGGACCTTCGGGCCGCGTGCATACGTGCCCGGAGGGCCTACACCCGCAGCCGAGCGCGTCACCGCGACGCTGAGCGGGAGGGCCAGCTGTACGAGGCTTACCGCAGTGCGCGGTCTGCCTTCAGGCTGGCCGTCCGTACCGCCAAGGACGTTAGTCGGCGGGAGATGCTGGACAGTCTCGAGCGTGACCCCTGGGGTCGCCCCTACCTCGCGGCGCTGAACAAGCTCCGCGGGCGGGGCCCCCCCCTCACCGAGACTCTCCAGCCCAGCCTCCTCACCAGAGTTGTCGAGGACCTCTTTCCACGGCGGGCGGAGCACACGCCACCGGTCATGGCTTCGCTGGACAGCGACCGGGAGGCCGACGATGAAAGTGCTCCGCCCATCACGGAGCCGGAAATGGGGGCGGCGGTGGCGCGTATGCGAGTCAAATCCACCGCCCCCGGGCCCGACGGTATTCCGAACCGTGTGCTGGCCCTGGTCCTCGAACACCTGGGACCACGCCTCAGGGGACTGTTCGACGCTTGTTTGTCGTCCGGACAGTTCCCTGGGTGCTGGAAAGAGGGGAGGCTGGTTCTCCTGCCGAAGCCGGGATGGTCTCCCGAGTCGGCCTCGGCCTACAGGCCCATCGTGCTGCTCGATGATGCGGGCAAGCTGCTGGAGAGGGTGTTGGCTGCCCGCATCGAGCGGCACCTCGTCGGGGACGGGCCCGATTTGTCGGACGCCCAGTTTGGTTTTCGGAGAGGGCGTTCGACGATCGCGGCCCTGCTGCGCCTGAAGGCCGTGGTAGCGGAGGCCGTCACCGGCGGAGGAGTCCTGTTGGCGGTGTCCCTGGACATCGCCAACGCCTTCAACAGTCTGCCATTCAGCTGCATCAGGGAGGGGCTGAGGTATCACGGGGTGCCCGTGTACCTCAGGCGGCTGGTGGCAGACTACTTGGAGGGGCGCAGCGTCCTCTACGTTGACCGAGTAGGGGACGTTGTGCGAACGCCCATGACGTGCGGTGTCCCACAGGGGTCGGTTCTGGGTCCGACCCTGTGGAACATCGGCTACGACTGGGCGTTGAGAGGAAGCCTCCCACCCGGGCTGGGTGTAATTTGCTACGCCGACGATACACTCGTCACAGCCCGGGGTGGGACGCTAGAGGAGGCGGCACGCCTGGCAACTCTCGGCACCGAGGAGATTGTTAGGCGGATCGAAGCGCTGGGGTTGAGGGTAGCCCTGGAAAAGACGGAGGCCCTTCTGTTCCATGGCCTCCGTACCGCCGGGCCTCCCGCCGGCGCTTCGATCACCGTGAAGTCGGTCACCATCAGCATCCAGGCCCACATGAAGTACTTGGGCCTGGTGCTCGACGGGCATTTTTGGTTCCGGGAGCATCTCCATCGACTTGTTCCCCGGCTTGTCGGCGCGGCGTCCGCCCTTTCGCGGCTGATGCCGAATGTGGGCGGACCCAGTGCTACGTGCCGACAGCTGTACGTGGGGGTGATCCGGTCGATGGCCCTGTACGGCGCACCGGTGTGGGCGGGGTCCCTGACCGTCCGTCTTAGGGCCCTCCTGTGGCGACCACAGAGGGTCATGGCGATCAGGGCCGTACGCGGTTACCGCACGGTGGCGACGGAGGCAGCGTGCCTCCTGGCCGGAACTCCCCCGTGGGACCTGGAGGCGGAGATGCTCGCCGACATTTATCGGCGGGTGTCGGAGAAGCGCGCCCGCGGCGGCATGGTCTCCATCACAGAGATCACCGCCTGGCGGGTCGACGCCCGCCGAGAAGTCATTGCCCGTTGGGCAGTCCGGCTGGAGAGTCCTCGGTATGGTGTTAGGACCGTCGAGGCCCTCCGGCCGGTGCTGATGGAGTGGTTGGAGCGGACGCACGGGGTGCTTTCCTTCCGATTGGTGCAGGTGCTGACGGGGCACGGTTGCTTCGGGAAGTACCTGCACAAGATTGTCAGGAGGGAGAGCACACCGTCCTGCCACCACTGCAGTTGCGACGAGGACACGGCGCAGCACACGCTCGAGGAGTGTGCTGCATGGGAGGAGGATCGCCGTGAACTCGTCGCAATTATCGGTGCCGACCTGGCGCTGCCGACCATCGCCAGGGAGATGCTCGTCAGCGTCAGGAACTGGGACGCGGTCGCCGCCTTCTGTGAGGCCGTTATCTCACGGAAGGAGGCGGCGGATCGTGTGCGAGTAGAGCTTCTATTCGGCGACACGTTCCGCCGCCGGCGACTCGGGCGGCGCAGGCGCGAGTATCTGCGCCTAATGCCGCCCTAGCCGAGGCCGCGGGTGATCGGACCGGGGAATTGTCCATCACCCGCAGAGAGGCTAACCGCGCGACGGCGACCGACGTCCCAGGTCGAGAGGTGAGGTTACCCGAAAGGGTATTCCGTCGGGCCGACCACTGACGACAAGTGACATCTGCTCCGGTGGTCGGCCCAACAACGAGGTGACGTGGGTACGGGTGGGTTATGGGCCCACGCGCCGTCCTTTCATCGCCCCGGACGGACAGGACCGCGCGTGCGCTTACCATAGCCCACCCAAAAAAAAAAAAAAAAAAAAAAAAAAAAAAAAAAAAAAAAAAAAAAAAAATTTCAGTCGGCATCCAGAATAAGAGTACTAAACCGATCCAGTTGCAGAGAGGTGTGAGACAGGGAGACGTCATCTCGCCGAAACTGTTCACCACTGCGCTGGAAGATGTCTTCAAGCTCTTAGACTGGACCAGACTCGGCATCAACATCAACGGCGAATGCATCACTCACCTTCGATTTGCTGACGATATCTTAGTCATGGCAGAATCCATGGAGGACCTTGGCTCCATGCTCAATGATCTCAGCAGGGTATCTCAACTAGTGGGTCTACAAATGAACATGGACAAGACGAAAGTCATCTCAAATGCCCATGTCATTCCTTTACCGGTCCTAGTTGGCAATGCGATTCTCGAAGTTGTGGATTGTGGATGTTTATCTAGGAAAAGCAGTGTGTGTGAGTGTCGGCCTCATAAAAAAGTTCAAAGCCGCTCAGCGTGCTATGGAGATTGGAGAGGGCTATGCTCGGTATTTCTCTACGTGATAAAATCCGGAACACGAAAATCCGTAGAAGAACGGGTGTAACCGACATAGCCCGCAGAATTAGCACATTGAAATGGCAATGGGCAGGCCACATCGCTCGTCGAACCGACAACCGTTGGGGAAGAAATGTTCTTGAGTGGTGACCACGAATCGTACAGCGCAGCGTAGAACAACCTCCAACACTAGGTCGATTAACGACATTCTCAAGGTTGCAGGGAACCGTTGGATGCAAGTGGCGCAGGACCGTTCCAAGTGGCATTCTTGTGGGGAGGCCTATGTCCAGCAGTGGATGTCTGTAGGCTGATGGATGAATGGATGGATTATATCTTATCTAGTTATATCTTCTTGGAGTGGAGTGACATATTCATTAATCAAACATATAATTCGTCCTTATCATCATAATCAACATATGTTCAACTACCAGACTTGAATCTTCGCTCACAATGGGAGGGGAAATTCACCTAATATACCAAGTTGTTCAAAAGAGTTTAAAACATCCCTCTCAAAGCGGCAACTGCACAATCCTAATACTAATCTACCTATTGGGCCAGTGTTAGGCGTTCGAGACCCGCGCATGACAACACTTTGTGCGATCCACAAATTGTTGTTCTGTGTCTGGATGTAGTTTTTGTCCATTAATTATGTATTTGTGAAGTCTTCCGCAATACAAGGTTTATTGCCTTAGTACAGAACGTTGTCTTTTAAAAAAAAAATAATGTTATCTCAGGAAATATTAAATTATTTTATCGGAATGGGCTTTATAAACATATAATTATTAGACACAAATCAGAACTAGACTCAGTGTCGGAAAATTGATGAAAGTATTGAAGTCAATATATATTTCTAATACTTACTATCGAAACTAATAATAATAGTACTACACATTTGTATTATACATTTGTATTTGCCGTGTGGTGACGGATTAAGAATACAATTCATCACTCCCTATCTTGCCCGTGGATGTTGTTTAAGACGACTATGGGATATAATATGCACATAACATCTGTGCACATAACACAAAGGATATATTGTATGTATATGTATATTGTATTATATGTATATCTCTTCTTTGTAGAATACCACCGAAACAAACGATAGATTATTATTATTAACGTTCGTCGAAAAATCAATATTAGTAAAGTTTTTATTGAATAGAAATTATCTATAGACATTTATAAATAGCCTCTATAATTTATAGATAATATAAATACCATTGATATGCCTATAGATTAAAATTATCGATAAATGTGACTTCACTCGCTTAAGGATATTCAACGCATGTGAAACAACGGATACATCGAATATTTCTACAGATTACATAAGACTCGAATAATTCAAATTATTAACAAAATGTTCTAGAAAACGTTAAATTTAAGTACATTTTAATTTAAAGAACTCTGAATAAAACTAAGAAACTCGTATTTTTGAATCACATTAAAAATGAATAGCTTTTTATTTTTATAATAATAGTGCATTTAATGTTTTTATTTTGACTAATCTCAGAATAGAAACAGCTACGCATTCATTATATAATTTCAAATGAAATCACATTTATGGTACCTCATTCATTCTTTGAATTTGTTGTTTATTTTTACTAATTTTATAGCGTTTGTATTTCATTTTTAATTTCCTTACGTTTCAAAATGTTTTTAGCGTTCATGGTCACCGGATAACTGAGGTGGCACTCGTCCAACAAGTCATCGTAATTATTGAGGTGTTTATGCACTCTGCGAATATATAAAATGACAATGCTCAAAAATTTGTAAAAATTATTGCTTTTTTAATTTATTTCTTTACATTTTATATAATACAATAAGATACATAACACAGTAATAGAAATAGCCGTCCACAATAAAACCTTCAGACTGTTGGGTTTCCTTGAAGGATGAAGTGTTCATCTTATAATTTTACGTCTTGGCTCCTAAATTAATCTTGTCTATGTATTTACGAAGACGTGCTCTAAAGTTAAAAACTGATTCAGTGAAGATAAGTTTGCCTGGAGTCGTGTCATTGCTTTAAAAGAGTAATATGTTGTTGTGCAAATCGGGAGTAAAGTGAGACGAGTTTATCAGGAGACGTTTACGTACACTATTTTGCGGCGTAGGCGCAACTATCTGCGCCTCATGCCGCCCTAGCCGAGGCCGCGGGTGACGTGATTAGTCCGTCACCCGCCGAGAGGCCGACTGCGTGAGGAAAGACCGACGTCCTCCCCGAGGGGGGGACGTCGGTCGATGGGAGGGTACCCCAATAGGGGGTATTCCGTCGGGCCGACCACTGACGACAAGTGAACGCTGCTCCTGTGGTCGGCCCAACGACGAAGGCGACGTGGTTTTTGGGTGGGTCGCGAGAGTTGCGTGCTTAAGCCCCTCTGTTGCCCCGGACGGAGTGGTGTGGAAGCGCGCCGACCGCGACCCACCCACAAAAAAAAAAAAATACGTACACTATTTCAGAAAATATTGTCATACGTATTCACCTACACTGGTCGAATTGGTAGAATAGTGACAACTAATTTTCAGTAGATATGGATTCAGAGTTCGGGTCCTATGTGTAATAATCATTTATCGCTTCCAAATAAGTTTTTTTTTTATATAAATAGCCTTGCTAAAGGTTGTTATTTAATAATGTTTGTTAATAGCGATATATAAAAAATAAGTGTGTTTACACTACTTTTATCTGACTAAAACATAAGTGTTATTTTAGACAAAAAATAACAACAAGTATTTAAGTAATCAACGCAAATAGAGCAACGGTCCAACTAGTTAAAATTTATAATTTAAACCTTCCTTACAAAAGAGTTCAACGAGAGTGCTACGTTTGTGTTGATATTGTTGATGATTGAAAAAAAAACCTTGTATTATCTGATATACTGTCCAGCTAACTATGGCCTATTAAATTATCCCCATATTATTAAAGAGCCTTTTACTCATATTTAAATTGATATTAATTTCAATAATAGTATCTCAACGTACACAATTGCATACCTACTTCACGAGAATGCCAGGTTGAAAGGTCCTGGATGCAGGAAGCATTCAATGATTAACCTAACGACTTTTATATCCATTCAGTCATAATATAGTATTGTCAGATAATTGATTGAATTAAGTGATATATGTAATCTTCTATTATTTTGAAATAAGAAATGTTTTATCCGTGTGGTGACGGAGTAAGAATACTATTCACCACACCCTATCTTGCCCGTGGATGTCATAAAAGACGACTAAGGGATATAATATGCAGATAATACCTGTGCAAGAGAAGGAAAACTTGAAATAAAACCCTATGTCAACATGTCTAACCAGCATGGTATAGTAGATCAAAATCCCTCTCATTCTGGAGGAGGCTCGAGCCCAACAGTGGGATGGGTATGGGCTAAAATGATGATGACGATGATGAATATCCCATTGCTAGATTCGAGCCTCCTCCATAATAGGAGGTGATTTGACCTATTATAACCATGGTAGTCAGACTTGTTGGTAGAAGGTTTTATTTCGGGTTTTTCTTCTCTTTTATAGATGCTATATGCATATTTAATCCCTTAGTCTTTTTACCGACTTCTAAAAAAGAAGGAGGTTCTCAATTCAGATGTTTGTATTTTTTTTTATGTTAGTTCGCACATAACTCTGTCGCTTGTCAACCGATTTGAAAAGTAATTTTTTTGTTGGAAAGGGTGGTTGGTGGTGGTTGGTATGTACATATGTATGGTAGGTGCTTCCCAAATGATCCCATGAAAATTTTTATGAAATTGGACAAGCGATTTTTGTTGATATTTAAAATATCAACAAAAATCTAAAAAATTATTTACATTGTCTACATTAACGATCTTTTCGTTTACACTGCATATATTTAACTTTTTAGTGCTTTTAGGATTTTTTGTAGTCGGTTTTTTTTTTTTGATAACATATGTCTTATACGATAAGCACTTAGTGTTTTACGATACGCACGAGCAAAAACAATCGTTATTGTATTGCTACTCCGCCATCACACGAAAACGGCGTAGGTGTATACAAACTGCAAAAGAAGGTATTCTTTAATTAAATTTAAACAGAATTTTACCAACGTCATAGATGGTCAAACAACAAAAATAAATTAACACAGTAATGCGTACTGTGTTTATTTACTTAAGATTGTTTCTCTATTTCTACTACAGACATATTGATTGACGTAAGTAATCTGATTCTACGAATATAAAGATGTAATGGCGACTTAAAAATGTAACAATGTATCAACTACCCCTATGTCACAATAAAAATTTAAGCAGTTGTCGCCTTCTGTGAGGTAGTTATGACACAAAAAGAGAAGTTGGATGGTGTGCGGGAGGAACTGCTCTACGATGACACGATCCGCTGCCTGCACTGGAGTGGCGCAGGCGTAAATACCTGTGCCTGATACCGTCCTAGCCGAAGAAGCGGATGACTGGACCGCAGATGTAAACAGAAGACTGTCGACAGTGTGGTCCTACCACTACATATAATAAAGTCCACAAACCAGAATTATGCTGTCGGGCCGACCACTGACGACAAGTAAACCTGCTCCGGTGGTCGGCCCAATGACGAAGGCGAGGTGGTTTTCGGGTGGGTTGCGGGAGTTGCGTGCTTAAGCCCCTCTGTCGCCCCGGACGGAGTGGTGCGGAGGCGCGCCGACCGCGACCCACCCAAAAAAAAAAAAAAAAAACCAGAATTATGCTACGAGTACAAATAAAATTAGACGTAACTCTGTTTGTCCCTTACATATATATAATATGGTACATTCTATTAATCAAAATTTTTACAGTTACAGCCCATAAAGGGCGTGCATATAGTAACTGTAAAATTTTTAATTCAATAAAAAAATTAACCCTTAATTGTTGAAAAAAAAACTTGATATTTAATCGGATGCGAGGGCTTTCTTCTTCTCTTTCTTCTTTCCGTGTGGTGACGGAGTAAGGATACAATTCACGACTCTTGCTCGTGGATGTGGAGGACGACTAAGGGATAAAATCTGTGCAAGAGAAGGAAAACTCGAAATGAAACGCTATACCAACATGTCTGACCAGCATGGTATAGTAGGTCAAATTCCCTCCCATTATGGAGGAGACCCAAGCCCAACAGTGGAACGTATGTGGGCTGCAATGATGATGATGATGAATGAGGGCTTTTTAAAGGGATAGAGAAGGGAAATATGATAAGTTATGGGGCCACACAAAGCTCTAATGTTACCTAGTCTCATAGTGTACCTAGTCTCATAGTGTACCTACTCTTCATAGTGGACCTCGATAGGATTTTAATTGATGGTCACGCTATGACGGGTCGGATAACTAGTATATAACAAATGCAACGCTAGATATGCGTGTATGAACCGGTCAGGGGTATATGTATATTCAGGTCGCCACAATCAACCAAACGAAATAATACCTAACACGCAACAGATGCTTGAATAAAATTGATTTTATATAACATTAGCGTGCAGTTTTTGTTATAATTGTTGGGGTTTCGTTACTGTGATTTATGTATACAACAATTTTTGAAAGAGATTATTGTGATATAGTAAGAATTCAATACATTTTATACATACAAACATTGACATACATGTCACTCCTTCCTGTTCTACAGATGAAGATATGGTCATCTAACTCATCATTCTAATCTTATAAATAAATAATAATAAGGCTCCACCTAATATATACTCTTCTGCCATCATGCATATTACCAAAATTTGGCAATGGTGTTCTGACCAACCAACTACTTTTTCTTTGGCAGGCTATGGTACGCACGCCGTCCGTTCCAACCGGGCGAAGAAAAACTGCAGGCGGCCCCATAACCTGCCTTATTCCCTCCCTCATCATTGGACCTCCTCTTAGACCATTTACCGGTCTTATCACCCGCGGCTTAGGTTAAAGTGACATCAAACGTAGGTATTCCCGCCTGCAGCGCCCCAAGCCCAAGCAGCGAGGTGTGTCAGCATAGCAGCATATCCTTCCGCGAGATTACTGGCACGCAAAAGGCGACGACCGCGTTCCAGTTTCTGATGCTGTCGAGCATCACTTTAGCGGGGGGTTTGATTATTTTATATTAAAACGGGTCTTCAAATGAAATCTTGAGATAAAAATTATTATTAAGTTTTTCATAAAATAATCACTATACTTACTGGTTTGGTCAGCATAGTACAATAGAAGATCGATAACCTTTTAATATGGTAGAAGCTCGAAGCCTTACGCCCGTATTGAAACATTTGAGCTAAGATGATAATGGTGATGATTTTGACTTATCCTGAACTCTGGGATTAAAATCCATAGAGCAAATATTATTATAAGGATTTTCAACAAAAACATAAACAATAGAAAGAAATAGTTAAAGTTTATTAAAATATGTACAGTTAAATTTTCCATACTACATAACGATTAAAATGATATACTACTTTATAAATGAAATGTCCACATGTTTCTGTTCTAAATATGAAATTTGAGGTCCAAATCCCCTCTTGCACCACCTATCAGCGACCCGAATATGCTGAAGCTATCGCAGAAAAGTATGAGCTGCCATTGCCACTTACTTTAATGTGGGCTGACGGCTACACTGCCACCAAAGGCAAAATAAAAAAAATAATTACAACAAAAGAATAGTCATATTAATTCCTTTTGCAAATTAGTTACCGGAAATGCGTATTTTCGTAGCTTCCGTGCGTCATCTTCTGTTTATCGACAAGGAACCTTCAAGGTAATTTTCGTACAGCCTTACACGCTTAATCAGATTTTCCATTATGTTTATTTATTTGACATTTCCTTCTTTCACTTAATTCTTTCAATTCAATCGGTAATATGAACAGGAGTTTGCCATTTACTAATAAATAAGTGAACGACCATCCAAGGCAAAATAATTTTATGCTGCTTCTCGACTTTTTAATCAATTTTACTATAATAATTTAAATTTATCATCAACATTTTAGCTAAACAACATTTATTCTAAAAATCTTCAGCCAGCCGCTGTGCACTGCTAAACCTCTATGCCAAGTAAAGGCTAACATTCCGGTCAGGTGCCGCTTCAATGAGACACTTAAATATTTGCAAATCCTATGTGCGCCAGACCAGCATTATACCCCAAAAGGCCCAAATATCGGCGTACATTATTTGTACCTTTTGAGTTCCTTCGCTGATTCTGCTGTAGCGTTAACGTATTCTCTATTCCGGCAAGATGTGTCGGCGCTAAGGTCTCAGTATATAATTCATAGTCATTTCAGCTCATAAACGTCCCACTATTGGGCTCGAATCTCTTCCACAATAGAAGGAAAATTGACCTTACCCTATGCTGATCAGACAGGTTGGCATAGGGTTTTCTTTCATGTTTTCCTTCTCTTGCATAGATGTTATATGCGTACCATAATCCCTTAATCATCTTTTACATCTACGTGCAAAATAGGGCGTGGTGAATTGTATTCTTACTCGGTCACCACATGGACATTCATTCAGTACATATTGCGTCCCATACCAAAGCCCGATTCATCTTCTACGGCATTAGTGTTTCGAAATTAGATTTAAGTAACCGCCTTATTGAAGGGACACGTGACCGGAACGGTAGTCTTTGGTAATAGCAGATTATTGAGCTAAGCTTTTAAAAAAAATATGTTTAATTTTCATGTAAATTCAATTAACTTCTCTCCATCATCATTATTCTGCTCTTATCCCAAATACTTTTGATGGACGCAATATTCCATTGTACTTACGGCGAATAGTTTTGACTGCACAGATGGCGTAGTGATTAAGATACTGATCTACAGTGCCATAATCCCACGCAGGACAACACTTTATGCGATCCATAAATTGTTATTCTGATTTTGCATGTTATTTGTGTCCGTTAATTGTGTTTGGAAAGTCCCCTGCAATACAATGTTTATTTGTTTATTATTAGGGTGTTGTCTTTAAAAAAAATATATCAACGGCCGCCTGTCTGTTGTGAAACCTCCTTAAGAGTGCAATTATCGACCAGATAGTATCAGATAGATTTAGGCAGGTCAAGTTTAAGCTCTTAGTCGTCTTTTACCCTACCCACGAGTTATATAAGTATTGTAGTATTCGAAACCACCAATCAGCAAAAGTCAATTAATAAAGTTATTCGTATAAATGCTAAGTGTAATCTAACAAAGGATAACCTGGTATTTTGAGAATGCCATATATAGATGGAAGACTAGATAACATATAAGAATATCCAGGAAATTAGAATTTAAATGTTTTTCCGTAACACAATGACGTTAAAAAAATTATAGACACGTAATTATGTTAGGTTTCCATATTTACCCATATAATTTGTTTTCATAATTATTATAAAACACAACTAAGTAATTATTAATACAGATACCTGTTCTCGGTTTTATTCTTAATTCATTGCCATGAGAATATCAAGCAGTTCACTTAATGGTGAATGGAATCTGGTGCATAGACTCATAGCCTTTAAAAATACTATTATGTTCTTTCACCACCTTGGCCACCGAGGTCAAGGAATTTGTACCAGTGGATCAGTTTAATAGCAATTGGTTAGATACCTACCACACAAAAAAGGGTAGTCTTCTTTTAATGATAGGATAATTTGAAATCACTTGCGGGTGACTGGACCGAAGAGTAGTCAGGTTGCCCGTGGAGAACCTGACCGCGTAAGGACGACACCTCGATGGCACTTATAGAAGCGCCGCCGGGGCGTCGACAGGAGACGGTACCCGAAAAAGTAACTCACCTGAACGGGGTACTGATGATAAGGTTGAATACCGATAGCTTACCCGCTTGACGCTTGCAAGAACGGGCCACGCACCCAACGGGCTATGGGCTCATTGGCCACCCCCTCTCATCGCCCCGTACCAATTGGACGGTGGGCGATGCATCATGGTCTGCCGCAAAAAGAAATTGACACCACTTTAATCATATCCTAGATGAGTGCCTGGATATAATCTAAGTTAATATCCCACCTGTTTGAACAGGATTCTAGGAAAGCGCCCCAGTGCAGTTACTGTGAGAGCAATCCCGATGTCCTACACGTTGGCGATGAATAGCCAGTTGTTTTGGATGTGCATATGAACGTGATCTTAATTAAGAGAGCTTTCAAATTACAAACTATACATTTCTCGAAGGAACTCTAGAAAATTTGCTGCGTTCAAGCGTTTCTGCCGCAACTACTATTGCATTGAATCTTAAGGCATAACATATAGGCTCCGTAAATTCTGCCTTATCCATGGTGTGGTACTATCTTTTTTATTGGATGATTTATCAATATATGTAGCTTTATATCTCTCAATTCAAGAAAGTGTAACCTGAACTCTTTCAATTTATCTTTCTTATTAAATTTACTGCACCTTACAAGATAGTTAAGAGTATTTTCTTGGACTTTCTGCAGCTCAAATCTCAGTATCATAGCCAGAAACCATTGCGGATTCTATATTACAAGGTGAATCTGCGGTAATACCAAAAACATACGCTGGCAACAGGCCAACTTCGGTAAAAAAGTACCGTGGATTCTTCGCGGGTAAGGGAAAAAAATAGCGCATTCCTCAATCATTACAACAGACATACGAAAAAAGTACCGAAAGGTACGAGCAAGGATACAACTGTCAACTTCTTGTGTAGATCTAAGAATAGAGGATCCATTGCCATTGTAGCATCAAGTTGTTAAAGAGTTAATGTTTAACATTTTAATGGAAGCGAATATATTTGTATATTTATATCTAATTTTGTAATACACAACATGGGACATTTTAGGAATTCAATGTCTTCAAAAAGTTCAAAACCAAAACCGATTTTTTTTAACCGATGACATGGACCTTATAATCTTTACCTAGGCTAAGGCCAACTCTATCTGATGCCATCTGGTCAATAATTACATTCCCAAGGATTGTTGACGTCAGACAGGTAGTCGGTCATAAAACTATTGCCAATAACTTTTGTAATATGTACTATGAAAGGAGAGTGCATATTGAGTCGACCCTAAGTAATAAGATTAAGGTGATGATGAAGAAATAATCCTGTATTTTTTTTACATTTAAATTTTATACCATTCATACATATTGCTATTCTAAGTGTAGTGAAGGAGTAGAAATACAGTTCACCATCCCATTTCTTGATGGATGTTGTTCCTGCTGTTCAAGAGAAAGAAACTAGAAATAAAATTCTATACCAGTCCGTGACCAGCGCGGTATAGTAGGTTAATTTCCCTCCGTTTGTGGGGGAGGTTCGATCCCAGTAGGGGGACATAATTGTATGAACCGAACCGAAATGATGAAAATATTGACATATCAGTTTTATTTCGCATATATTTTTGTTGTCTTTTTTTTTAATCTCCTGCGTTATTAAAACTTGGCCACGCCCGCTATGTAATATTATATTACGTAAGATATACACGCATAAATTTAATGTAATTGACTTTTACCTTTGATACAACACTCGGCACTAAATATAAATCCAAGAACTTGGGGATAAACATACAGTTAACGATCACTTTTCCATTTATGTAATTGTATTGTGGTAACATTGCCAAAAAAAACGTGTTAGAGTCTGGGAATATCAATAATAACGTCCACTTAAAAAGAACTAACAGTTCTTTGATTATTTAAATGTCAATAGTATCCTTCGTGGAAATTAAAGTATTTATTTATATTGTGATGAAATAGTTACGAGATCTAGGTATGAAATAGCAAGGTTTTAACTAGCTAGCATGGTTGTATGTGAACAGACGGATGAATGGATAGATGCAAACACGCATGCACAGTAGCAGCGAAAGAGTGCACTTTTTTTTACGATGTAAATAGAGAAAATTTCTGTTTCTAATTCTAATGTAATCTAATTTCTCTGTTAATTACCATTAACATCGTCAAATCTCATTTACGTTCCACTGCTGGGCTCAAGCCTACTCCACAATAGGATTGAAATTAACGTGCTATACCTTTTTTTGGTTGGTCAGACGTGTTGCTATAGGATTTTATTTCGAGTATTTCTTCTTTTGCATAGACGTTATATGCATATTATATCCCTTAGTCATCTTTTACGATGTCACCAACAAGCAAGGGGTTGGTGAATTGTATTCTTACTCTGTCACCAAACGAATAATGGCTATTAATTAAGTTAATTGACATTATCTATTTGTATGCAGCTTGCTTTCATTAAGTCCCTTTTTTAAATGGAGGAAGGTAAGGGAGAGTGGGGGAAAGTGGTATACTTGCACATGTGTAATCATATACAGCATACCTCAAAAAGGAAAGATATATGGGATAAGATCAAGGTAGAATACGATATAAGGATGTCTTTGCCTGTGTGATGAGCAGTTCTCAGTCAGTTCTAATGATTATCATCAAATACCTGTCACAACAAAGTTCTACTCCCGCGCACAGATTACTAGTGAAACTCTTTATGAGAGAGTTTATTTTGTAATTACAGCTGTTAGCCGCAGATAGCTTTTACAGCTTGACGCGGACTATGGGTGAGCGCTGAGGGCTCTCAAGCTCTCAACCCGGTGAAAGTATACTAAGCGACATCGCCCAAGGGCTCTCCCTGTGGGGAACGGACATAGGCTTGAGGCGTCGCTGGAGGCAAAGTAGGCGTGCCGCTTGGGGCATGTGCGGAAATTATGTAGGGCGTATAGGAAGCCGCCCCAACCACTAGTTGGTTGGGGTGTATCATGGCAGAATGAGAGATTTCTGATTTGCAATCTTTTTGTATAACAAAGAGAAGTGGGGGGTTAACACTGTATTAGGTAGAGTAATAGCTATGTCTCACTTGTCTTCGAGAACTCGTAAAGAGCGAGACACGAGTTGTTTTTATCTCCATAATTTTATGTAAGTAAATAAATTAATGATAAACATAATATATTGCTATTTAAATGTGATCAATGAATAATTAAAATGTTTCCCTATAATACGAAAATTTTAATTTTATTTCTTTGTGATATTTGCTTTTCTTGACAGGCTGGGGTCTGAATACATTACGTCCAATCCATCCAGAGTATAAGGAGGGCGGTGTGCGGCCCCATAACTTACCCTATTACCTTCCCATCATGATTAGGCTGACCACTAGTACTGATTCCGTGACCTCGATGATCAACCTGGTGGCTTACCCTCGAACATCGTACTTATCGACGCCACGGCACTAAACAACATTGTTGCTAGAACATCGTCCCCGCGCGGTCGGTTTCTCTGCTGGTGGTGGACTAATCTCCAGTCCGTCCACCCGCGTTTACAACACATACTGTTCTTTTTTTACTTCCTAATTACCTAACGAACAGTACTATTCAGCCTTTGTGTACAATACTCAATCTGTTGTAGCAATCACCTAAATATGTCTTAAAATAAGGCCGCTGTCAAAATATATATAGCTAACAATTATTTCTAACAAACTGACATCTTGGCAGTAAAATTTTCTACGCCATTGTGTTTTGTCTGCGTAACATGACATATACAAAAACTAATTCTATTGTAATTTGACATTTAATCTTGAAACGTTGCTGATTTCACTTTAATTATATAATTTAACTACCGGAGCAGAGATTCGGAATTAAAAAGAAATTATCGCATTGAATTATAAATGTAAACCATTATTGAATCCACTTAAATATACAAAAAAAGCATCAAAATTAGTCCAGCCGTTTAGAAGGAGTTCTGTGACATATGCACGTACAGAATAATTATAAATTTCCCGTGTGTGTCGTAAAATCCGTCTAAGTTTATCTACCTTAGTCGTCTCACTACAATCGTCCTGCTATTCAAAGAACATAAAGATAGATCCATAGATATATAACAAGATCCCGCCGGGCCGACCAAGGAGGACATGTAACTCGGTACCGGTGATCGGCCCAACAGCGAAGGAGAGGAGACGGTTGGTTATGGGGCCACGCGCCGCCCTTTCGTTGCCCCGGACAGAGCTGGACGGCTTGGGCGTGGATCATAGCCCATCCCCCAAAGAAGGGATATAGCAAGGCAATGAAAACTCGAAACAAAACCCTATGCCAACACGTTTGATAACGTGGTATAGTAGGTCAATTTTCTATCCGTAGTGGAGGAGGCCGGAGCCCAACAGTGGGACGTATATGGGCTAAGATGATGAACAATTTTTTTACACCTATATTTTATCTAATCTATATATTAGTCTATCGTCGTCCACTTTGGTCACACAAGACTTTCCACAGGGTTACTAAAACATTTGAAAATGTGCAAGTGAAGTTGCATATGTAAGCCAGCGAATATATAATTTAATTTTAATCAAGTACTTACTTGATTCGCAATTGTATCGTTCTTCGTAAAAATTGTTGATTTAAATGTCAGTAAATGGCCATGGAATTAATGATACTCTTAAACTACGTTTTCTTATATATTTAACATCTAGCCTTGATCTTCATATGAGTAAGCACGTTACACCCATTGATTGACCTGTTATTTGTAGTCCTACATAGTAGTGTCAAGTCTATAGCGGGTGGACGAGCCGGGATTAGTCCGCCACCCACAGAGAAGTCGACCAGGTGAAGGCGATGCTCCGGCAAGACTGTCTTGTTGCCGAGGCGTCGAACGGGAGGACACCCGAAAGTCGCATCCGCGACCCCGTAACCTATTGTATGCCCTCCCCAACGCCATCGAGCCGACAACTGGTATCGATTCCTTGAGTTCCGTGGCTGGCCTGGCGGGTTATTCTTTCGGGTGTCCTCCCGTTCGACGCCTCGGCAACAAGACAGTCTTGCCGGAGCATCGCCTTCACCTGGTCGACTTCTCTGTGGGTGGCGGACTAATCCCGGCTCGTCCACCCGCTATAGACTTGACACTACTATGTAGGACTACAAATAACAGGTCAATCAATGGGTGTAACGTGCTTACTCATATGAAGATCAAGGCTAGATGTTAAATATATAAGAAAACGTAGTTTAAGAGTATCATTAATTCCATGGCCATTTACTGACATTTAAATCAACAATTTTTACGAAGAACGATACAATTGCGAATCAAGTAAGTACTTGATTAAAATTAAATTATATATTCGCTGGCTTACATATGCAACTTCACTTGCACATTTTCAAATATTTTAGTAACCCTGTGGAAAGTCTTATGACCAAAGTGGACGACGATAGACTAATATATAGATTGGATAAAATATAGGTGTAAAAAAATTGTTCATCATCATCTTAGCCCATATACGTCCCACTATTGTGCTTCGGCCTCCTCCATTACGGATAGAAAATTGACCTACTATACCACGTTATCAAACGTGTTGGCATAGGGTTTTATTTCGAGTTTTCATTGCCTTGCTATATCCCTTCTTTGGGGGATGGGCTATGATCCACGCCCAAGCCGTCCAGCTCTGTCCGGGGCAACGAAAGGGCGGCGCGTGGCCCCATAACCAACCGTCTCCTCTCCTTCGCTGTTGGGCCGATCACCGGTACCGAGTTACATGTCCTCCTTGGTCGGCCCGGCGGGATCTTGTTATATATCTATGGATCTATCTTTATGTTCTTTGAATAGCAGGACGATTGTAGTGAGACGACTAAGGTAGATAAACTTAGACGGATTTTACGACACACACGGGAAATTTATAATTATTCTGTACGTGCATATGTCACAGAACTCCTTCTAAACGGCTGGACTAATTTTGATGCTTTTTTTGTATATTTAAGTGGATTCAATAATGGTTTACATTTATAATTCAATGCGATAATTTCTTTTTAATTCCGAATCTCTGCTCCGGTAGTTAAATTATATAATTAAAGTGAAATCAGCAACGTTTCAAGATTAAATGTCAAATTACAATAGAATTAGTTTTTGTATATGTCATGTTACGCAGACAAAACACAATGGCGTAGAAAATTTTACTGCCAAGATGTCAGTTTGTTAGAAATAATTGTTAGCTATATATATTTTGACAGCGGCCTTATTTTAAGACATATTTAGGTGATTGCTACAACAGATTGAGTATTGTACACAAAGGCTGAATAGTACTGTTCGTTAGGTAATTAGGAAGTAAAAAAAGAACAGTATGTGTTGTAAACGCGGGTGGACGGACTGGAGATTAGTCCACCACCAGCAGAGAAACCGACCGCGCGGGGACGATGTTCTAGCAACAATGTTGTTTAGTGCCGTGGCGTCGATAAGTACGATGTTCGAGGGTAAGCCACCAGGTTGATCATCGAGGTCAAGGAATCAGTACTAGTGGTCAGCCTAATCATGATGGGAAGGTAATAGGGTAAGTTATGGGGCCGCACACCGCCCTCCTTATACTCTGGATGGATTGGACGTAATGTATTCAGACCCCAGCCTGTCAAGAAAAGCAAATATCACAAAGAAATAAAATTAAAATTTTCGTATTATAGGGAAACATTTTAATTATTCATTGATCACATTTAAATAGCAATATATTATGTTTATCATTAATTTATTTACTTACATAAAATTATGGAGATAAAAACAACTCGTGTCTCGCTCTTTACGAGTTCTCGAAGACAAGTGAGACATAGCTATTACTCTACCTAATACAGTGTTAACCCCCCACTTCTCTTTGTTATACAAAAAGATTGCAAATCAGAAATCTCTCATTCTGCCATGATACACCCCAACCAACTAGTGGTTGGGGCGGCTTCCTATACGCCCTACATAATTTCCGCACATGCCCCAAGCGGCACGCCTACTTTGCCTCCAGCGACGCCTCAAGCCTATGTCCGTTCCCCACAGGGAGAGCCCTTGGGCGATGTCGCTTAGTATACTTTCACCGGGTTGAGAGCTTGAGAGCCCTCAGCGCTCACCCATAGTCCGCGTCAAGCTGTAAAAGCTATCTGCGGCTAACAGCTGTAATTACAAAATAAACTCTCTCATAAAGAGTTTCACTAGTAATCTGTGCGCGGGAGTAGAACTTTGTTGTGACAGGTATTTGATGATAATCATTAGAACTGACTGAGAACTGCTCATCACACAGGCAAAGACATCCTTATATCGTATTCTACCTTGATCTTATCCCATATATCTTTCCTTTTTGAGGTATGCTGTATATGATTACACATGTGCAAGTATACCACTTTCCCCCACTCTCCCTTACCTTCCTCCATTTAAAAAAGGGACTTAATGAAAGCAAGCTGCATACAAATAGATAATGTCAATTAACTTAATTAATAGCCATTATTCGTTTGGTGACAGAGTAAGAATACAATTCACCAACCCCTTGCTTGTTGGTGACATCGTAAAAGATGACTAAGGGATATAATATGCATATAACGTCTATGCAAAAGAAGAAATACTCGAAATAAAATCCTATAGCAACACGTCTGACCAACCAAAAAAAGGTATAGCACGTTAATTTCAATCCTATTGTGGAGTAGGCTTGAGCCCAGCAGTGGAACGTAAATGAGATTTGACGATGAGAAATCGCAAATCTTCGTATGTGGATCTTAAGAACAACCTCCAAGAAGTAAGAAATGTGCATATTAGTCTATGGACGGTCAGGAGGAGGCTTCTCGCTGCCAATATACGCAGTCACCGCCCGGCCCGCGGCCCCAAATTACTCCGTGAGCACAGAGTTCACAGGCTTAGGTTCGCTAGAAATTGTGAATCATGGACTCAAGACGATTGGAATAGGGTTTTGTTCTCTGATGAAGCCAGGATATCTCTGTTCGGTGAAGATCGACGTCGGCGAGTGCTAAGAAGACAAGGAGAACGCTTTGCAGAGGCATGTTTCGAAGAAATCACACCTTATGGTGGGGGCTCTGTTATGTTTTGGGCAGGAATAAATTCAATGGATCGTACAAAGTTAGTCTTCATTGAAAACGGCTCACTGACTGGGCATCGATACATAACGGAAGTTCTAATTTCTCATGCACAACCCGCATTGGCCGCTCTAGGTGAAGACTCGATTTTTATGGACGACAATGCTCGCGCCCACCGATCCCGCGATGTTAATGCGTATGTGCAAGAGGTCGGCATTCGTCGTTTGGATTGGCCCGCTCGAAGTCCCGACCTCAATCCCATAGAGCATGTCTGGGACGTTCTGAAACGGCGTGTGAGATCAGTACACCCGGCTCCGCAGACCATCAGAGAGCTGAAGAATGTGATTACTGCGGAGTGGGAACGTATTCCGCAAGCAAGTATCCGGGATATACTCGCTAGCATGCCCAGACGAATTCAAGCTGTGATTTTAGCTAGAGGGGGTCACACTCGATACTAAACATTTATCTGCTTTTACTTTATTAAAGAAAAACAAACAAAAAAACTTTTTTATTTTTACTTCATGAGCATATGCACTACTAGCGAATATACACTACTAGCGAGGTTTAGCATTATTTCCCATAAATTGTATCTAAATTTTATGAAATACTGATGAAAACGATTATTTTCTTATTAATTTAGCAAATTGTGTGGATAAAACTACCTATAATTATCAAACAAAGAAATATTAACATTTGAAATGGTTCATTGCTTAGGTGCCCGTTTTTTTTGCAAATGAGTGTATATTAGTATAGATTGACATAGCCACAGATATAAAGTTAATGACCATATCGATGACGACTTATATGTATATAGTCCTCATCCAATCTTGCCTATAGGAGGTTCCAGTTTAAAAATAAAATATCGTTCCTTATGTATAGAAATAATGCCATCGAAGTCAAGGACTTAGTGTCGAATGTCCGTCCAAATGGCAACAAAGAGATACAGCACGGCACGTTATGGTGACTGTACATCGTTCTTTTTGTCATCCCGGGCGAATTTGCCGCGGTGAGCCCGGACCATGGCACCAAAAAAAGAAATAGAAACACTAATACAGTCATAAATCAGATTTATTTCAATATGATCAAACATTAGACTATTTTATTGTTTCTTTTATCATTATCATCATTATCACAGCTCATAGGTATATGTGGCTTGAGCCTCCTCCACAATGGGAGGCAAATTGGTCTACTATATCACGCTGGTCAGACGGGTTGTTATAGGATTTTATTTCGACTTTTCCTTCTCTTGCATAGATGCCGTCTGCAATAATCACTTAGCAGTCTTTTACAATACCCACGGGCAAGAAAGGGGATGGTGAATTGTATTTCTGCTTCGTCAACACACGGAATATTATTTCTTCAATACTGAAATGTGATCGATCGCTAGATGTAATGCATTTTTGATATCTTCGAAATAAATTTCATAAAATATAAATGTCTAACAAAAGATATTTTATTTTTTTTTGTAGGAAGTACTTTAATTATAAGCGCCTTAACAGATGACGTCACAAAGAGGATTCATGTAACGAGGCTAATTATTAACTGTCATAGATTTTTCATTATTTATTATAATACGTAGGATGTATGGCAAAGGTAATTTGTCTTGGTCCTTTATATCATGGTCACTAAGTGTCTATAGGTTATTTTTTTGTAATTTAAAGCTACTTATGTGTTTTAGATAGAAAAAAACTATATTTTAGTTCTTCATGTGGTGACGTAGTAAGAGTACAATTTACCACCCTATCTTGCCCGTGGATGTCGTAAAAGACGACTAAGGGGTATAATGCATATGAAATCTATACAAGAGAAGGAAAACTCGAAATTACACCCTATACAAACACATCTGACCAGCAAAGTATAGCAGATCAATTTTCCTCCTATTGCGGAGGACGCTCGAGCCCAACAGTGGGACTTACATGAGCTGTGATGATGGAATGGGTTTTAGCTATTGCAGACTTTTATTATATTGTTGCTGTCACCTAGGACGATCGGGCAAGATGTGTTCAGACCATAGCCTGAATCAAACAGGTAGGTATTTCAGCTGCGAAATTAAATGATGAAAGATTTTTTATTCCTAAATAATTATCATTATTATGTTCTCATCCCAAATAATTGAGGTCGCAAATGGTACTCGTATATATTGCAAAAGTTATTTGCAATAGTTCTATGACTAGCCGCCAGCCTGACATCAACCCTTCATGAGAATGTAATTGTTAACCATACGACATCAGATAAAGTTAGCCCAGATTGATATAAAACTCTTCTTCATCATCATCATCGCAGCCCACATACATCTCACTGTTGGACTCAGGCCTCCTCCACAATGGGAGGGAATTTGACCTACTATACCATGCCGGTCAGACATGTTGGTATAGGATTTCACTTCGAGCTTTCCCTCTCTTGTACAGATCTTATGTGCGTATTATATCCCTTAGTCGTCATTTACGACATCCACGGGCAAGATAGGGAGTGGTGAAGTTTTTACTCCATCACCACACGGAAAACTCTTCATCATCTCAGCCCAAACACGTCCTACTGTTTGGCTCGGATCTCCTCCACAATAGGAGAGAAATTGACCTTATTATCAGGTCAAACAGGTTGGTATAGGGTTATATTTTGAGTTTTCCTTCTCTCGCATAGATATTATATGCATATTACCTTAGTTGTCTTTTACGATACCTATGAATAATGTAAGGGTTTATTCGTAATCACTACCACACAACAAATTTTTTAAATAATAACATTAATTTTACGTGACTAATTATTTTTTATCAGCGTATATGTGCATACGTGGAAGGATAATATTTATATAGTGGTTAAAGTTTCAGGAACTGATGACGTTATGTGGTTTTATGAAGAAGGATTTATGTTTTCGGTGACAAACAAGTTACGTATGATATCGCATGTGCGTATATAAATGGGGTTTTTGTGGTCGTGAATAAGCTGTTTCATTGTTTAATAAATGTTAAATAAAAAACTATTGCTGAAAATCATGGAAATCCTTAGAACACCTATTGATTGCCATGATGTTTTATTGTTTAATAAATATTAAATAAAATCTATTGCTGAAAATCGTGGAAATCATTAGAATATTGATTTTAATGATTTTAAGAAATTTCCATTGATAATTTAGGTATTTTAACTATGATACTGTAACTGTAATAGAATAAACTAAAACTACGTGCTAAAATTTTGAATTCATTTATGTTATGTGAATTAAATGCATACAATTCCAATTACTTACTCAATATATTAAGAGAAAACAGACAAAAAATTAAAATAATACGGCCATGCATCATGCACTAGCCGTCCACTGCTGAACATACGCCTCCCCAAAAGAATGCCACTCAGAACGATCCTGTGCCACTTGCATTCAATGGCTTCTTGCAACTTCCAAAATATCAGCACTCCACCCAGTGGGGGATCATCCTATACTAAGTCGTTCAATTTGTGGTCGTCATACAAAAATACTTCTTCTCTAACGGTTGTCGGTTGGACGAGCGATGTGGCCTGCCCATTGCCACTTCAAAGTGATAATTTTTCGTTATGTCGATAACACCTGTTTTTCTAAGGCTTTTCGGTTTCCGAATTTTATTACGTACAGTAATTTTGAGCATAGTCCTCTCCATAGCACGTTAAGCGACTTTGGGCCATTTTATGAGGTTGACATTTAGAGACTACGTTTCAGTGCCGTATAAAACTTTGTTTTCAGACACTGCGGAATATTGTAAGAGAAGATTCTCTTAAGTTTCTCGGACATTCCTCGGAATCCAACTGGATTCATCGACTAAGCTCGAAATTAAATCTGCCTATAAAATTATACAAAAATAATACATAATAGGTAAGTGAGTAAGGGAACGTTGGATATTATTTTTAGACTAGAACGGCATTGGCCTTTTTCTCAATTTGATTGTTTCCACTGTTAGGTTCGAGCCTATTCCACACCGGAAGGGAATTGACCTATGGTCAGAAGGGTTGGTATAGGGTTTTATTTTAATTTTTTTTTTCTTATTATATACTCGTACATATTATATTTTATCTTTTAGTTGACTGTTAGGGCACCCACGGGTGGTTAATGAGGTGGTGAATTCTTACTGCGTCATCACATGGAAGTTTTTTCTGTTATTTTACAACGTATTTTTTAGTAAAAAATTAGAAATTGAGACGTTTGATTAATAATATCAACATTGCTATTAACATTCGAAAAACAACCGATAACTGTATAAGTTTTATTTGGAATAGGCTATAAGAGTTATGAGTCATTGTTAAAGGTAATTGTCAATAGCTGAAGTCTGGACCTGTAATTATTGATGTGTACGCGAATATTACACATTGTAAATAAAACTATTTTTATAGATTTCATCGCGTTTGTATTTGATCGAATAGTCCGCCCATCACCATGAACGCTGTAAAGTGTTCGAAAAGTAATAAAATCCGTAAATAATTTTATTTACAATCTGGATCTGTACCTAATAGACACTTATAGACTTAACGCTTTTTTGGTTTTTTTTTTTTGGCAAGCTATGGTTTGGACAAACCCAGCCCAATACGCCCGGGGCGACGGATACACGCAAAAAAGCGTCAAGTCTATAAGTGTCTATTAGGTACAGATCCAGATTGTAAATAAAATTATTTACGGATTTTATTACTTTTCGAACACTTTACAGCGTTCATGGTGATGGGCGGACTATTCGATCAAATACAAACGCGATGAAATCTATAAAAATAGTTTTATTTACAATGTGTAATATTCGCGTACACATCAATAATTACAGGTCCAGACTTCAGCTATTGACAATTACCTTTAACAATGACTCATAACTCTTATAGCCTATTCCAAATAAAACTTATACAGTTATCGGTTGTTTTTCGAATGTTAATAGCAATGTTGATATTATTAATCAAACGTCTCAATTTCTAATTTTTTACTAAAAAATACGTTGTAAAATAACAGAAAAAACTTCCATGTGATGACGCAGTAAGAATTCACCACCTCATTAACCACCCGTGGGTGCCCTAACAGTCAACTAAAAGATAAAATATAATATGTACGAGTATATAATAAGAAAAAAAAATTAAAATAAAACCCTATACCAACCCTTCTGACCATAGGTCAATTCCCTTCCGGTGTGGAATAGGCTCGAACCTAACAGTGGAAACAATCAAATTGAGAAAAAGGCCAATGCCGTTCTAGTCTAAAAATAATATCCAACGTTCCCTTACTCACTTACCTATTATGTATTATTTTTGTATAATTTTATAGGCAGATTTAATTTCGAGCTTAGTCGATGAATCCAGTTGGATTCCGAGGAATGTCCGAGAAACTTAAGAGAATCTTCTCTTACAATATTCCGCAGTGTCTGAAAACAAAGTTTTATACGGCACTGAAACGTAGTCTCTAAATGTCAACCTCATAAAATGGCCCAAAGTCGCTTAACGTGCTATGGAGAGGACTATGCTCAAAATTACTGTACGTAATAAAATTCGGAAACCGAAAAGCCTTAGAAAAACAGGTGTTATCAACATAACGAAAAATTATCACTTTGAAGTGGCAATGGGCAGGCCACATCGCTCGTCCAACCGACAACCGTTAGAGAAGAAGTATTTTTGTATGACGACCACAAATTGAACGACTTAGTATAGGATGATCCCCCACTGGGTGGAGTGCTGATATTTTGGAAGTTGCAAGAAGCCATTGAATGCAAGTGGCACAGGATCGTTCTGAGTGGCATTCTTTTGGGGAGGCGTATGTTCAGCAGTGGACGGCTAGTGCATGATGCATGGCCGTATTATTTTAATTTTTTGTCTGTTTTCTCTTAATATATTGAGTAAGTAATTGGAATTGTATGCATTTAATTCACATAACATAAATGAATTCAAAATTTTAGCACGTAGTTTTAGTTTATTCTATTACAGTTACAGTATCATAGTTAAAATACCTAAATTATCAATGGAAATTTCTTAAAATCATTAAAATCAATATTCTAATGATTTCCACGATTTTCAGCAATAGATTTTATTTAATATTTATTAAACAATAAAACATCATGGCAATCAATAGGTGTTCTAAGGATTTCCATGATTTTCAGCAATAGTTTTTTATTTAACATTTATTAAACAATGAAACAGCTTATTCACGACCACAAAAACCCCATTTATATACGCACATGCGATATCATACGTAACTTGTTTGTCACCGAAAACATAAATCCTTCTTCATAAAACCACATAACGTCATCAGTTCCTGAAACTTTAACCACTATATAAATATTATCCTTCCACGTATGCACATATACGCTGATAAAAAATAATTAGTCACGTAAAATTAATGTTATTATTTAAAAAATTTGTTGTGTGGTAGTGATTACGAATAAACCCTTACATTATTCATAGGTATCGTAAAAGACAACTAAGGTAATATGCATATAATATCTATGCGAGAGAAGGAAAACTCAAAATATAACCCTATACCAACCTGTTTGACCTGATAATAAGGTCAATTTCTCTCCTATTGTGGAGGAGATCCGAGCCAAACAGTAGGACGTGTTTGGGCTGAGATGATGAAGAGTTTTCCGTGTGGTGATGGAGTAAAAACTTCACCACTCCCTATCTTGCCCGTGGATGTCGTAAATGACGACTAAGGGATATAATACGCACATAAGATCTGTACAAGAGAGGGAAAGCTCGAAGTGAAATCCTATACCAACATGTCTGACCGGCATGGTATAGTAGGTCAAATTCCCTCCCATTGTGGAGGAGGCCTGAGTCCAACAGTGAGATGTATGTGGGCTGCGATGATGATGATGAAGAAGAGTTTTATATCAATCTGGGCTAACTTTATCTGATGTCGTATGGTTAACAATTACATTCTCATGAAGGGTTGATGTCAGGCTGGCGGCTAGTCATAGAACTATTGCAAATAACTTTTGCAATATATACGAGTACCATTTGCGACCTCAATTATTTGGGATGAGAACATAATAATGATAATTATTTAGGAATAAAAAATCTTTCATCATTTAATTTCGCAGCTGAAATACCTACCTGTTTGATTCAGGCTATGGTCTGAACACATCTTGCCCGATCGTCCTAGGTGACAGCAACAATATAATAAAAGTCTGCAATAGCTAAAACCCATTCCATCATCACAGCTCATGTAAGTCCCACTGTTGGGCTCGAGCGTCCTCCGCAATAGGAGGAAAATTGATCTGCTATACTTTGCTGGTCAGATGTGTTTGTATAGGGTGTAATTTCGAGTTTTCCTTCTCTTGTATAGATTTCATATGCATTATACCCCTTAGTCGTCTTTTACGACATCCACGGGCAAGATAGGGTGGTAAATTGTACTCTTACTACGTCACCACATGAAGAACTAAAATATAGTTTTTTTCTATCTAAAACACATAAGTAGCTTTAAATTACAAAAAAATAACCTATAGACACTTAGTGACCATGATATAAAGGACCAAGACAAATTACCTTTGCCATACATCCTACGTATTATAATAAATAATGAAAAATCTATGACAGTTAATAATTAGCCTCGTTACATGAATCCTCTTTGTGACGTCATCTGTTAAGGCGCTTATAATTAAAGTACTTCCTACAAAAAAAAATAAAATATCTTTTGTTAGACATTTATATTTTATGAAATTTATTTCGAAGATATCAAAAATGCATTACATCTAGCGATCGATCACATTTCAGTATTGAAGAAATAATATTCCGTGTGTTGACGAAGCAGAAATACAATTCACCATCCCCTTTCTTGCCCGTGGGTATTGTAAAAGACTGCTAAGTGATTATTGCAGACGGCATCTATGCAAGAGAAGGAAAAGTCGAAATAAAATCCTATAACAACCCGTCTGACCAGCGTGATATAGTAGACCAATTTGCCTCCCATTGTGGAGGAGGCTCAAGCCACATATACCTATGAGCTGTGATAATGATGATAATGATAAAAGAAACAATAAAATAGTCTAATGTTTGATCATATTGAAATAAATCTGATTTATGACTGTATTAGTGTTTCTATTTCTTTTTTTGGTGCCATGGTCCGGGCTCACCGCGGCAAATTCGCCCGGGATGACAAAAAGAACGATGTACAGTCACCATAACGTGCCGTGCTGTATCTCTTTGTTGTCATTTGGACGGACATTCGACACTAAGTTCTTGACTTCGATGGCATTATTTCTATACATAAGGAACGATATTTTATTTTTAAACTGGAACCTCCTATAGGCAAGATTGGATGAGGACTATATACATATAAGTCGTCATCGATATGGTCATTAACTTTATATCTGTGGCTATGTCAATCTATACTAATATATAAAGCTATGTATATATATTGTTTGTTTGAACGCCCTAATTTCAGGAACTACTGGTCCGATTTGAAAATTCTTTTAGTTTTAGATAGCCCACTTTTAACGAGGAAGGCTATAGGTTATATATCGTTAGGCTAAGACTAACAGGAGTGGAGCAGCAATGATGAATGTTTCAAAATTGGGTTTGTTTTCCTTTTCAAAGCTTGCGCTGCGTAAACGACAAAATCGCAAATATCATCGTATTATTAAAAAATATTTTCACCTTCTACGTAAACAAAGTCTTAGGTTAAAGTTAGCGTTAACCCAAAGTATCTATGCCACGCGAACGAAGTCGCGAGCAGAAGCTAGTGATACTATATATGTGCCGATAAATGTCAAAATTAGATAAATGTAAAAAGTTTTAATTTAAAACAGTGCTTTGTGTTCTTTTATTCTCCTTAATTTAGAATTTCGTCCATTACATTTTATAGTTCTCGAATAAAGTTAATGTTAAAACTATTATACAAATATGAATCTATTTTTTTATTTACTCACTCAATGTATTTGTAATGCTGGAAGGATAAAGCAGAGGTATAACCGAATTGGATGACTAATAGACCATATTCCCAAATTTGGGGCTTATATTATCTGTTCGGTACCAAACACTTTTATATTAGTTTAATAATTAAATCCATGTAGGGTAGTTCTGAATTTGGTGGTTCGCGGTTGGCTCGGAGCCGGCCGACACTTGCGTTGGAAGTAACGGTCGTGTACGCATATATTTTTGTAATTGCTATGTCTTTTGTGGACTAAAGCCGTCAAATCTTGGTATTTATAATATTGCGCGCCACCTTTTTGTTTTGTGTGCCGCTTATGTACGCGAGTTAATTAGAATTAAGTATATATTTGTGAACATTAAATTGTGTGTGCAAGTAGCAAGCCCGAGTCCTTGAAGTGTACTAGGCCGTTGTCGTCACCGCGCCTTTGGATACAAAGCTAAGTAACCCCTCAGTTAGTTTCTATTTGTCTGGCCAGACCGAACGCTGAGTTAGGTTACGTTATAGCTACCTCCGCGGTATCTACTCGTAAGTGTTAAAATCGGTTCTTGTACTATCATTTAAGAGAACTTAAAATAGCCTTGCGTAATCGCAAGCCAATGTTATTACCCATTTGGTATCCCTCACTGGCCAGGTGTTCCCTTCCACTGCGCATCCTAGGTCAGTAGGGAACGGTAATGAACATATTTTCTGGTAGCAGAGCGTGGTTCTAGTGAATTTAGTAATTTAGTTTGGTATTGATATCTACAAGTGCCCGTGTTGAAAAATAAATTGATATATAATTACTTGAATTTTACGTATTACGGCCCAGTTTAATAAATAGTTTGGTGTATAAAGATACACATTAAATATTTGTGTGATTGATCATTTGTGTACTTATTGTTATTAGTTATTAAAAATATCTTATAAATAACTTCACTGCAACATTTGAAATTTTGAATATCATTGTTTACTTAATGTGCCACAGAGTAATAAAATAATTTGCGTAGTACATTGTGCCACAGAGTAGTGCAGTCTCGTGATTGAATGAACGAATGAATTGAACTATATAGACAATTAGTTTAATATTATTTTTGCGTTTTGTTTATGGTACTTATACAGTAAAATATTAACGTTTCCCTTTGCGCAATAATTTAAATATTGTTCAATTTTGTAATTTGTATTTTTTGATTGTTGTTTCAATTGGTTGATTTGTTTAGTTGATTATATATATATTTTTTTTTTGTTGGAATTTAATTATTTTATTCGATTATTATGGCTGCTTTTGCTAGCGCTAAGGACTGGGCAGGTAAGCTGCGCTCTGAATTGAGATGGTTCTCGACTGCAACCGCCTTGGTTGATAGGTCTGATCGAAATGAGTCTCTCCTGGATAGGTACAGCAAATTGGATACGCGCTTACAATTTGTTGATGATGTGTACCGTAACTTCAACACGAAAATTTTAGACATTCCTGATGAAGATTACCCACAGACGTATCGTGATTTGGTACACGCGGATTATGACCAGATTATGGATTATGCAGATCGAATCTCACAGCGTGCTAGGGAAATTTCCGCGCCAAAAAGGGGTGAGTCTCTCGCGTCTAGGGATGTGAAACCTTCTACGTCGGGCTTATTAAGTAAACTGCCCACTTTGGACCTGCCGCGTTTTGATGGTCGTTTGGACCAATGGCTAGGTTTCATAAATTTGTTTGAGAGCTTAGTCCACGCGCGTTCTGACTTAGGTTCCGCTCAAAAATTAGCCTACCTGTTCTCCGTGTTGGAAGATGAGGCGAGAGGTTTAGTTCAGCACCTGGAGATCAATGATGGAAACTACCTAGTGGCACGTAACCTTCTCATAAAGCGTTACCAAAATAAGCGTTGCCTGGCAGACACACACATTGGTCAGCTCTTGGGTCTGCCAGTGGTATCTAGGGTCTCGGCTTTAAGGTCCGACTTATTGAACCCATTGATGATTGCGATCAACGCACTGGAAAGGTTAGACCTTCCGGTGAGCACTTGGTCATATATGCTGGTGCATATTGTTTTGAAAAAGCTTCCTGCGGAACTTAGGGCTCGTTTTGAGCAAAAATATGGAGGTGATGATGCAACTCACTTGCCTGCTTTTGATGACCTTAAGAAGTTTTTGGAAGACGAGTGTAGGATGGTAGACATGACGGTCGTTGACAGGTCATTTGGTCAACAGTTGCCGCGGTCATCGGCTCCGACCCGCAATCACGCCTTTAGAAGGCCAGAGGTTCGTCACCCACCACGTTTTGCTGCTGTACAGTCGCGACCTGAGTGCACCTATTGCAAGTCCCCGAGTCATAAAGTTGCCAGTTGCTCAGATTTCACTGCGCTGCACGTGGCCTCACGTAGGCGTTTAGCTAAGGCTCGAGGTTGGTGCTTTTCTTGCTTGGGAAACCATTTCCAGCGCGATTGCCCTAATCCTCGCCCATGTAGGTACTGCGGAGGCCAGCATTTGAAACTTCTTTGTGCGAATAATAATGGGATTGGTCGCGAACATGAACGTCAAGGCTCACCTACGGGTATTTATGAGCGAAGGCACCGGTATGAAAACCGCAGTTCGAAACCTAGTCGCTCACCCCCGCGCGTCGTAGATTCTGCCGCAGCGAGGCGCCCATAAGGTCAATGCTCGCCGTCATCGGAAGCCCGTGGTAAGAGTGATAACCACGATTCGCGCCCGTATCGTCACGGGCGGGTACCTACCTTTGATGACGCTTCCCGTGAACGTGAGAATCACCCGCTGCCTAGACGACATTAGGAACACGGCGCCTGCCCCCGTTATGCACCACCCCCGTTTGAAACCGTACTCCTACCCACTGCTTCTGTAAGGGTCTGGGGACGGACAGGTGCCTCTGTTGTGGCCCGGGCAATTCTGGACACAGGCTCTCAGGGGTGTATAGCTTCTTCTTGCTTGGTGGGGCAGGTACACCTAAGTATGCGTGATTTTCCTCACGTCACTAGAGGTGTTGGCAACGCAGTTGTGGCCAATGTTGAAGGCCAAGTATTATGTGCGTTCTCTCCTATAAACTCGTCAAGCCCATTGTTTGAGTGTTCAGCCATTGTTATGAACAATATTTTGGGCACCCATACGGAGAAGCAGTTGTCTCCGTATGCTATTGGTTTAGCGTCGGGTTTGAACTTGGCAGACCCCAAAATTGGTATACCTGGATCGGTCGATTTGTTACTAGGCGCCGATGTTCTGGGAAACATATTCTTGGGTAGCATTCAGGTCATGCAACCAGGAGGCATGGTAGCCATCCCGACCATATTTGACTCTGCACTGATGGGACCAGTCCTCACGGATACCCGTCTTGACATTGGCTTGATGGTAGGCTCTGCTCTCTCTGATGCGGTTCAGAGGTTTTGGGAAGTGGAGGAACCACCACAGGCTCCGCGCACTGATCCGGAGCATGAGGAGTGCGAATTGTTTTACCAAAACAATACGAGTCGCCTACGTACTGGTCAGATTATGACTCGATTGCCGTTTCTCGCCGTACGGCCACCACTTGGCATCTCGCGGCCTGCTGCTGAGAAACGACTATTGGCTATGGAGCGCCGAATGGCTCGAGATGCTCTCCTAAAGGAGAAATACATTGATTTTATGCGTGAATATGAGGAGTTGGGACACATGTCTGTGTCGAAATTAGATTGGCAAACAGTGGATCACTTCTTTCTACCGCATCATGCTGTAATTAAGGCATCAAATGGCAAATTGCGTACAGTATTCGATGGTTCTGCGCAAACTTCAACGCGTGTATCGTTGAACAATTGTTTGTATGCTGGTCCTAAATTGATCAAGGATCTCTGTGACGTCATCACTCGGTTTCGTCGACATCAGGTCGTATTTGTGGCTAACATAAGGATGATGTTCAGACAGACGATTATTCACCCGGATGACCGTCGGTATCAGTTGATTCTATGGCGTGAAAGCCCCCAGGATCCCATGGTTGTTTATGAGCTCAATACAAACACGTACGGGTTAAAGTCAAGCCCCTATTTGGCTATACGGTCTCTGTGGGAGCTCGCGGACCTGGAGCGCTTAAAGTTTCCTCGCGCAGCCGCGATTTTGAAAGAGGATTTGTATTTCGATGACATTTGTACTGGTGCACCCTCTGAGATAGAGGCCATCCTTCTACGGGATGAATTGATAGGCATCTTAGCCACCGCGGGCTATGAGTTACGGAAGTGGATATCCAACTCACCTGCGCTTTTGAAGGGACTTCCGGATGAACATCAGCAAGATCCGCATTTGTTCGAGAATATCGAGAACCCTGCTGTGATGACTGTTCTCGGCATTCAGTATAAACCAGCCCCAGACATATTCACTTACAATGTTGACTTAGAGTTGCCGCGCATTTGGACTAAGCGTTTGGTGCTTTCCACGGTTGCAAGAACATTTGATCCAAATGGTTGGATATGTCCCGTCATATTTTGGGCTAAATGCTTTTTACAAAGGCTTTGGATGGCAGGACTAGGCTGGGACGAACCTCTTCGGGGAGCTTTGATGGAAGACTGGACCAAATTTGTATCCTCACTTCCTGCGATCAATGAGGTATCGATCCCTCGTTCTATGCTTCCTCCAGGAAAGTACCAGGCAACTGTGCATGGTTTCTCGGACGCCTCTGAACGGGGTTACGCCACTTGTGTATATTTGCGTACGGTGGGTTCTGACAGCCAAGTGAAGATCTCACTGGTCATGGCGAAGAGCAAGGTGGCACCCCTACAGACTGCTTTGACAATCCCTAAACTTGAATTGGCAGGGGCTACTCTGCTTGTGCGTCTTCTTAATCACGTGTCGAATTTGTTGCGTCATACTGTGAACATTAGCACCACTTACGCGTGGACTGACAGCCAAATTGTTTTGTGCTGGTTAAAGGCTTCAGTTCACACCTTAGAGGTATTTATAGCGAACCGAGTCTCCCAAATTCAGAAATCTGAGACTCCCTTGATTTGGAGGCATGTGCCTGGTGAGCTTAACCCAGCTGATTGTGCATCTCGGGGTTGTACATCACCCGCCTTGGTAACGCACTCCCTTTGGTGAGGACCGGAATGGTTATTACGCTCAGAGTCTGAATGGCCACTGACGCCGGTTTTGGACGTAGGCCCGTTGCCTGGATTGCGACTGCTCGCTGTTGAGAGGCGTGCTTGTGAATTCGATCCAAATGTCTTATTGAATCGGTATAGCTCCCTCGATAAATTAGTAAGTGTAACAGCTTGGATTAAGCGCTTCTATTACAACTGTAAGCACTTACGGAACAAAAAATTAGAGGCTTTTCTATCACCACAAGAACGACAGGAGGCTTTTTGCCATTGGATACGTGTGGTACAGGATACATATTTTGAAAGGGAGATTGAAATTTTGAAAGCTGGTAAGGCTAAACTAACAGGAACCTTGCGTATGTTGAGCCCCTTTTTGGACAACACGGGTGTCTTACGTGTTGGAGGTCGCCTCAGAAACTCTAGTCTACCCTACGGTAGTCGGCACCCTATATTATTACCCAAGCAAGGTCATTTTGTGCAATTGTTGGTGACGGACCGTCACATTAGAAATTCTCACTCTGGCTGTAACGCCTTATTAGCCATATTGCAGCGAGAATTTTGGATTTTGTCTGCTCGAAGAACGATTCGCAGTGTGATATTTCGTTGCATGCCTTGTTACAGGCTGAAGGCTAGTACCATGCAACCTTTGATGGGTGACCTCCCTTCTGATCGTGTCAGAGAATCGAGGCCGTTCGCCGGTGTAGGCACCGACTTTGCAGGTCCTTTTTTAGTTAAGACTTCAACCCTGCGAAATAGTAAAACAGTCAAGGCCTATTTGTGTGTCTTCGTATGTCTGTCAACTAAAGCGGTGCACCTTGAATTAGTGTCATCCCTCTCCACCGAGGCATTTGTTGCGACACTTGATAGATTTGTTTCAAGGAGAGGTCTGCCTTCTTTGATACGTTCGGACTGTGGCACAAATTTTAAAGGAACTAATAATTATTTGAAAGATGTACATGATTTTTTAGCCAGCAATCACACAAATATTGGTAATAAACTAACCAGTCGTAGTATAACCTGGAAATTTAGTCCGGCAGCATGCCCACATTGGGGTGGTATTTTCGAAGCCGCAGTTAATGTTGCTAAAACACATTTGCGACGAGTTATTGGTGAGTCTGTACTCACATTTGAAGAACTCGCAACTGTGTTTTGTAAGATAGAGGCCGTAATGAACTCGCGACCGTTGTGTCCGATCTCTTCAGACCCGAGTGACTTGGAGGTTCTCACACCGGGTCATTTTTTAATTGGTCAGCCACTTAATGCTTTGCCTGAGTACCCCTTTGTTGATGTGAGATCAAGTCGTCTCTCGCGGTTTGAGTTGGTCCAACAGCTTACTCAAAGCTTTTGGAAGCGTTGGAGCTTAGAATATCTTCATGTTCTCCAGCAGCGCGTTAAGTGGACTGACAAGACTAATCCACCTCGAGTTGGTGACCTCGTCTTGATAAAAGATATCAATTTGCCGCCACTATGCTGGCGTCGAGGCCGAATTTTAAATTTAGTATATGGCGCAGATAATGTGCCTCGTTTTGCTGAGGTTCAGGTGGACGGTTCGGTACTGAAGAGAGCGGTAGCAACATTGTCCCGTTTACCAATTGATTAGCGGCCAGGTAGACCTGTCCGAGGCGGGTAGATGTTCGGTACCAAACATTTTTATATTAGTTTAATAATTAAATCCATGTAGGGTAGTTCTGAATTTGGTGGTTCGCGGTTGGCTCGGAGCCGGCCGACACTTGCGTTGGAAGTAACGGTCGTGTACGCATATATTTTTGTAATTGCTATGTCTTTTGTGGACTAAAGCCGTCAAATCTTGGTATTTATAATATTGCGCGCCACCTTTTTGTTTTGTGTGCCGCTTATGTACGCGAGTTAATTAGAATTAAGTATATATTTGTGAACATTAAATTGTGTGTGCAAGTAGCAAGCCTGAGTCCTTGAAGTGTACGAGGCCGTTGTCGTCACCGCGCCTTTGGATACAAAGCTAAGTAACCCCTCAGTTATTTTCTATTTGTCTGGCCAGACCGAACGCCGAGTTAGGTTACGTTATAGCTACCTCCGCGGCATCTACTCGTAAGTGTTAAAATCGGTTCTTGTACTATCATTTAAGAGAACTTAAAATAGCCTTGCGTAATCGCAAGCCAATGTTATTACCCATTTGGTATCCCTCACTGGCCTGGTGTTCCCTTCCACTGCGCATCCTAGGTCAGTAGGGAACGGTAATGAACATTATCAAATGTCTCGTATGCAAACAGAGTAAGAATACCTACGAGTTCACCACTCTCTCTCTTGCCCGTGGGTGTCATAAAAAACGACCAAAGGATATGGGTATAACAATTATACAAGAGATGTAAAAATCGATATGAAACCCTATACCAATACGTAGTATTGTAGAGTGGGTTTGTGTTAAATAAGAGTACCATATCAAGGTATATTTTTACTAATTTACTAGAGTAAGTAATTTACTAGGATAAAAGAAAAATAAAAACTGCCGTTTTGTTTGACTTACGATCATAAAAATTAAATTTCACATATTATCATTTTTTAAAAAGTTTAGTTAAAATAACGACAATGTTTGAAGATACATATTTGTGTGAAGACGTCAAATATTCGCTCGTATGAACTAGTTGACTTTCCTCGTTCCGTAATACTATGAATAATTACAATATGTGAACAAATTTGACGTTCAATAACGTCATAAATTTCGAAAAATCAGTATAAACCTACTGTAAGGCTGGACTCATAATGATAATACTTAATTATCATTCATTTCAGCTCATTTACGTCCCACTGTTGGGCTCAAGCCTCCTTCACAATAGGCGGGACACTGACCTTACTATTCCATGCTAGTCAGACAGGTATAGGGTATAGGGTATAGGGTTCTATTTCGAGTTTTCCTTCTCTTGCATAGATGTTATATGCGTATTATGTATTATATCCCTTAGTCGTCTTTTACGACATCTACGGGCAAGATAGAGAGTGGTAGTATTATTATTGTGACGTATAAATAATATGATTTTACGTTTAAACCTTTTTTAAAAGAATATAAATTTAAAGGGGTAATTGTGAATGAAAACTAGAGAATTTGTAAAAAAAACATTAGTATCTGTATTTTTAATAATAAAAATAATAATATATCATCCTCATCATCATTTTAGCCTATCGCCGTCCACTCCTAGACATAGACCTCCCTTACGTTACGCCATAGAGTGCGGTCCTGTGCCACCTGGACCCAACGACCAGCAACTTTCACCAGGTCATCGGTCCACCTAATAGAAGGGTGTTCTACACTATGTCGTCCGATACGTGGTCGTCGCCACTCAAGAACCTTTCATCTCCAGCGGTTGTCGGTTCGTCGAGTGATGTGGTCTGCCCATTGCCACTTCAGCGTGCTAATTCTTCGTGCTATGTCGGTTACACCGTACTTCTGCGGATTTCCGTATTGTGGATTCTATCTCATAGAGAAATCCCGAGCGTAGCCCGCAATATTTTATTTTCTAAAAACTAAATATTGTCAATTAGCTTGTGAATAAATAATAGAATTCTTACGCCTTTCTTTTTCTTTTTTTTAAGCGGAGAATATGTCGCCGTCCGTTCCATCTGGGGTGACGAAAGGGCGAAGCGCTGGACCATAACTCACCGTATTCCCTTCCCATCAGCATTGGTCAGACCACTGATACCAAAGCCTTAACATTCGTGGTAATATGATTAAGGCCTGCGAGACAACTCTTGTCATACAAATAGATTACGACATCGAAATAAATATTCGTAGTCGTCTTTTTCACCAAATGGCAGGGGACGTCCCCGACGTATAAGTCATAATTCGGCCGCCAGTGTTCTAGAAATATATGACACACTAGCAATCTGCCCTCGCTTCGCTTCGGTTTTAGTCGTTTTACCCGCGTAGTTGCCGTTCTCGTGGGAATACCGGGATAAAATATAACCTAGTTTACGCGCTGATAATATAGCTTTCCATTGGTGAAAGAATTTTTGAAATCGGTCCAGCCGTTTTGAAGATTACCCGGAACAAACAGACAGACAGACAGACAAAATTTTTTTTATCTGTATTTTAGGCATAGGTGTCGTGCAAATAACCGTGTGAGCATGAAAAAAGCCTATTATTTTGACATTACAAACAGACACTCCAATTTTATTTATTGGTATAGATTTTGTAATAGCTCCTTGATTATGTGATGAATTTCATCACATCGGCTTATTTACCAAGACAAATTAAGTCAAATTTAAATTACTTATTAGCCTCATGCCTAGATTGTAATTATTATGAGGTAACCGTTACGTTATATCATAATAAGAAAAAAAAATTTCGACTTATACACGTCCCACTGTCGGGCTTGATTCTTTTTCACAATAGGAGGAAAATTTAACTACTATACCACGCTGGTCAGGCGTCTTGCTATAAGTTTTTATTCGCTTCGCTTCGGTTATAGGTTATAGTCATTTTACCCGCGTAGTTCCCGTTTCCGTGGGAATACCAGGATAAAATATAGCCTAGTTTACGCCCTGATATTATAGCTTTCCATTGGTGAAAGAATTTTTGAAATCGGTCCAGCCGTTTTGAAGATTACCCGGAACAAACAGACAGACAGACAGACAGACACAAAAATTTTTTAATTGCTATTTTAGGCATAGGTGTCGTGCAAATAACCGTGTGAGCATGAAAAAAGCCTATTATTTTGACATTACAAACAGACACAATTTTATTTATTGGTATAGATATGCCCTCTTGCATAAATCTTATACGGATATTTAATATCTTAGTCGTCTCTTACGACACTCACGGGCAAGAGAGAGGGTGATGAATTGTATTCTTGTGAACTTCTGACCAGTTATCACAATGTCTCACAAAGTCTCAAAATCACACTTAATACAGAATTGATTACTTTTACTTAAGGACGGAAAGGTCCGTGTGGTGACGGAGTAAGAATACAATTCACCACATCTTACCCGTGGGTGATCGTATGAGACGACTAAGGGATATAAAACGCATATAACATCTATGCAAGAGAAGGAAAACTCGAAATAAAATCCTATACCAACACGTCTGACCAGCGTGGTATAGTAGGTCAATTACCCTTCCATTATGGAGGAGGCCCGAGCCCAGCAGTGGGACGTATGTGGGCTGAGATGATGATGATGAAGGATGGAAAAGTAACATAATATTAGTAATTATTCATTTTTATAATTTTAAACAAGCAAGTATTTGTCTTTACTTCTAAACATTGTATTAAATAACAAACTAATAACGCAGCTTAAATTACTAAACGTATCACAACAACTTAGATTAGATAGATAAACTTTGATAGCTTTGGTATAAACAAAACAAATTCTTATTTGCTAAAAGTAAAGTATTATGTTTTTTATTAAACTTTGGTTATTAAGACTTCTACCACACATGCCCATCACTGTAACTCCTGTAAGCCAGGATCCACAATGGTCTCCGTAGAAGACACCGAGGTATGACCCTCAGTAAGTCCCGGGAAACGCTTATAATTGTCTTGGGACCCGCAACAAATTTAATTAGAAAATAAAAACAGGAGGAGTTGGCAAGATTCCACTTCCCTCCTATGCAAAGCGAGAGACATGAAGCAAAGTTGGCTAATAAGCCAGTAAATAAGAATTTGTACAATTACGTGAAACGCAGCGGTACAGCACCACGGATTGAAAAGAGCTTAGTGGACCTATTTGTGAGTTTAGGTTTGGTTACAATAGTAGGTATGGCAAAAGGGCCTAAACGCACAGAAATTTTCTCGAGTTGCTACAAGATACGAATAGTATATTACCCCAGACGTGACATGCAGATTGTCTAACCACGAGGTCCCGCTCGTTGCGCCAACGAATGCACTCCCAAAGCATGTGATGAGCTGTTTGTTCAAAATCGGAGTTTGAGGTCGAACATTGACAAAATGGTGAATAAACTAGTTTAAATTAGAATAATTTACTTCTAAAATTCCCATAGCCTATGAGGAATTCGGCTACATAGTGGTCAATTTTTAGCCAAGTTCTCTCCAAACGTTCACGAACAGATGGAAAGAATAGATATAGATGGCGACTTTTTGTTGACGAATCCCACCTTTTCTGCCAATCGATCAGGAACTTATCGTTTACGACGGATTGCGGCGCAAAAAGTCTAGTAATTTTATTACGATCGCGTGGTAAAAGAAAATTGTTAATCATGTTTACCCTAGTGGAATAATACATGGACGCACGCTTTTGTATCTCCAAGTCGAACAGAAGTACACCTATAAGTACTGGTAAGGCTTCGGTGCTAACTGTTCGGTATGCCTTCATAATCATCATCATCATCTCAGCTCATATACGTCCCACTGTTGGGCTCGGGCCTCCTCCATAATGGAAGGGTGATTGACCTACTATACCACGCTGGTCAGAGGTTGGTATTTTTTTTTTTTATGGGTGGGCTATGGTAAGCACACGCGCGGTCCAGTCCGTCCGGGGCGATGAAAGGACGGCGCGCGGGCCCATAACCCACCCGTACCCACGTCACCTCGTTGTTGGGCTGACCACCGGAGCAGATGTGACTTGTCGTCAGTGGTCGGCCTGACGGAATACCCTTTCGGGTAACCTCACCTCTCGACGTCCTGGAACGTCGGTCGCCATCGCGCGGTCAGCCTCTCTGCGGGTGACGGACAATTCTCCGGTCCGATCACCCGCGGCCTCGGTTAGGGCGGCATTAGGCGCAGATACTCGCGCCTGCGCCGCCCGAGTCGCCGGTGGCGGAACGTGTCGCCGAATAGGAGCTCTACTCGCACACGATCCGCCGCCTCCTTCCGTGAGATTACGGCTTCACAGAAGGCGGCGACCGCGTCCCAATTCCTGACGCTGACGAGCATCTCCCTGGCGATGGTCGGCAGCGCCAGGTTGGCACCGATAATTGCGACGAGTTCACGGCGATCACCCTCCCATGCAGCACACTCCTCGAGCGTGTGCTGCGCCGTGTCCTCGTCGCAACTGCAGTGGTAGCAGGACGGTGTGCTCTCCCTCCTGACAATTTTGTGCAGGTACTTCCCGAAGCAACCGTGCCCCGTCAGCATCTGCACCAGTCGGAAGGAAAGCACCCCGTGCGTCCGCTCCAACCACTCCATCAGCACCGGCCGGAGGGCCTCGACGGTCCTGACACCGTACCGATACAACCCAGATATGTGGCTGCTTTAGTTATTAAGACTAACAATATTAGTAACACTCACGTTACTATTATTAATTGAGCAAATAGCGAAATCTTATAGGCTAGGCCGTATTGTAACAGTATACAACCAAACTTGTAGTCTTAACTAACAAAATGTTATCAAACTATTATCATCTATACCAATAAATAAAATTGGAGTGTCTGTTTGTAATGTCAAAATAATAGGCTTTTTTCATGCTCACACGGTTATTTGCACGACACCTATGCCTAAAATAGCAATTAAAAAATTTTTGTGTCTGTCTGTCTGTCTGTCTGTCTGTTTGTTCCGGGTAATCTTCAAAACGGCTGGACCGATTTCAAAAATTCTTTCACCAATGGAAAGCTATAACATCAGGGCGTAAACTAGGCTATATTTTATCCCGGTATTCCCACGGGAACGGGCACTACGCGGATAAAACGACTATAACCTATAACCTATAACCGAAGCGAAGCGAGGGCGGATTGCTAGTTATTTTGTATAATACAAAAGAGATATTGAAAATATAATTTTTTCGATAAATTAACATGTATTTGAACTGGTTAATTCCAATCCATGTGGTCATAGAGTGAGAATACAAGCACTTGCCCGTGGATGTCGTAAAAGAAGAGTAAAGGATATAATATGCATATAATATCTATGCAAGAGAAAGAAAACTCGAAAGAAAACCCTATACCAATACGTCTAACCAACGTGGTATAGTTGGTCCCTCCCTCGATGATGATGATGAATTCAAATATATTTTTACTTAAATTATACAAAATAACTAGAAGTAACAATGTCACAAGCCGTACGCTTGGACCGATCGTGCTTCTTTATCTCTTGCACGCTCGACTCAGGCGGAACGTGACAATGAGTCATGTTTATTACGCATACAGACGGCATGCATCGATGAATACAAGATAGAAAAGCATAAGTATAATAGTGATTAAGAAGAATCATATAAAATTAATATTCCCTTCATTAGATTGATTTTCGCCATCGAGCAGATTTCCATAAACATATGCTGAATCAAGTCATTAGGGACAGGTTAAGGACGATAAACAATGGCTGCTTAGTACGTTAAACGAATTGAAAATGATATGCTTAAGTTATATTCCTTACACGTTGGCCATGTTGCCAAAGATATTGTTGATTAGTGCATTTAATATTGTTGATTAGTTTTCAGTAGGTATGGTGGCGGAGTAAGAATTCAGTTCACTACCCCATTTCGTGTCCATGAATGTCGTAAGAGACGACTAAGGGATATGATACCAAGAGAAGGATAACTCGAAATAAAAACTTATACCAACCCTTCTGACCAGCGTGGTATAATCAATTCCCCTCCTATTATACAGGTGGTTCGAACCCAATAGTGAGATTTGTTGAAAGGTAAACTAACAAGTATTAAAACGGTGATTTCGCTATTATTATCTACTAAAATTATCGCCTTTTTAAATTGCTATTTTCATCATTCATCTCAGCCTATATAAGTCCCTCTATTGTATTCAAGCCTCCTCAGCAATAGGAGAAGATTTGACTTCCCCTTAATGAGAAAACTTCGCCTCAATCACCAGTGCTGCCATCTACGTCCAATGTAATTTAGCGTGTAATTTGAATAGAAGAGAAAAAAGTAATCTTCATTCCCTACTCCTACTACGTTGCGATCATTGCACTACGCATTAAATATAATTGTATTTTAATCAAATAATAATAATTATCAACATCTAAGTCTCGACAATCATTTATACCTCACTCACAAGAACTATTATCAACACCTACTATTCCACGCTGGTCAAACGTGTTGAATTAAGATTTTATATAGATTTTACCTTCTCTTTGCATTGATGGTGCCTGCATATATCTATACCAATAAATAAAATTGGAGTGCCTGTTTGTAATTTCAAAATAATAGGCTTTTTTCATGCTCACACAGTTATTTGCACTATACATATGCCTAAATAGCAACCCGCCCTCGCTTCGCTTCGGTTATAGGTTATAGTCGTTTTACCCGCATAGTTCCCGTTCCCGTGGGAATACCGGGATAAAATATAGCCTAGTTTACGCCCTGATATTATAGCTTTCCATTGGCGAAAGAATTTTTGAAATCGGTCCAGCCGTTTTGAAGATTACCCGTAACAAACAGACAGACAGACAGACAAAAATTTTTTAATTGCTATTTTAGGCATAGGTGTCGTGCAAATAACCGTGTGAGCATGAAAAAAGCCTATTATTTTGACATTACAAACAGACACTCCAATTTTATTTATTGGTATAGAATACAGTTTATATTTTTTGTCTGTCTGTCGTCTGTCTGTTTGTTCCGGGTAATCTTCAAAACGGCTGGACCGATTTCAAAAGTTCTTTCACCAATGGAAAGCTATAATATCAGGGCGTAAACTAGGCTATATTTTATCCCGGTATTCCCACGGGAACGGGAACTATTCAGGAAAGACGACTGAAACCGAAGCGAAGCGAGGGCAGGTTGCTAGTTCCTTATAAGGATAAGAACAAGATGATGGTGATAATACTATTTAAAACAGCTCTATGTTCATAAACTTTCTTTAAAAGCAGAGCCTCTAAAAACAAGGCTGTTTTTCAAATTTGTAATATTAGTATTCGAGCAACTTACAACAAACTATTCAGCTCTATAAAAATAGTATATATTAAGTCACGATTCTTGACAAATTGTGTAATATTTTTGTTTTAGATTCTTGTAATAGTCTAGCCTTATTTGTCGATTGCGGATAACATTCCGATAAAATGACATGTTTTTTAAAATTTATGCAATTTGCACTGTCCAGAAAAACAGCAGAATATTCGAAATACTCTTAAACTAAAATTAAAAGCACTAATTTTAATTAATACAAAACAACAAAAAAATTGTAAATAACCAGCATTTTAATTAGATACACGGAAAACGCACGCTTTAAACGAACTAATATGTGTTTGCGAAGGTTGCCCTTAACCTTCGAACACATGACACAGATAAGATCAAGGCTTATTACGATACAACCTTATATGACTCACTTATTTCACTACACAACGCCGTCAATATTAAGGATACATAACGGAAAATGTATAAAAAAGAAACCAAAAATGCTAGAATTGAATTAAAAAGAAAAATTAAAGAGTTGGTTAATAAACTGTTGGATAATAAATTAATTAATAAACATAGATGTATTGTGTTTATTAATTATCAGTTATTACTTATTCTTACTTTTGTATGGTGAAGGAATAAAAATACAATACACCACTCCCTATCTTGCCCGTGGATGTTGTAAAAGACGACGAAGAGATATAAGAAAGAAAGAAAGAAAAGTATTTATTTTGTGCCACAGAGTAGAGACGTTAGTAACACATAAAAAACAAAAAAACCTTACAAAATGAAACACACAAAAAATCAATAAACTAAATAAAGAGACATAATAATTGTGATAGAATGAACGTCTCAGCTGCGGCATAAAAAAGGATAACTGCTCAGCAATTGTTGTGATGTTAATGTAACACCACAACGCTGATTTTCAGCAGTGTCCCTTTTATTCTTCCGACGTCAGACACCAAAGCCACCAAGCAGTGGTGTATTTAAAAGAGAATAACAAAAAAGGAAAAAGGAAAAAAAAAATTGGCATAACATAAAAATTAAAAATATACATATGTAAAAAAAAGAAAAGTCTCACTTAAACATACACAATTAACGACAGTACAGTCACACTACAAAAGACGACTAAGTCTACAAATACAATTATACTCTTTTATCGCTATTTTATAGGGCAACACTAAGTCACAATAGCCAAAGTAGTCATCATATCAAACACAAATTATAAAGCAATAAAGCATATCAACAGAGAAATAGGTACATAATTTCACATTGCAGCTGAATTCCATCAATGCTTGTACAAAAGGAATAGTACATAATTAGCAATATTAAAAGATAGGTAAAAGAATAGACGAACATGAGTGTATATAGATAAATAATTTAATAATAATCTGTGTAATGAAAGTGAGGTTAAAGTAAGCGTGGATTATCTTTGTCACTCCGTTCTAAGTGTACGCAAACGCTATGCTAGCTTCGTTTGTCAAAGTATATAGTACGTATATAACAAGCAAAGGAAGGCAAGAGAAGGAAAATTCGAAATAACACCCTATATCAAATGTCTGACGACCACTGACGACAAATCACCCTGCTCCGGTGGTCGGCCCAACGACGAAGGCGACATGGGTACGGGTGGGTTATGGGCCCGCTCGCCGTCCGTTCGTCGCCCCGGACGGAATGGACCGCGTGTGCGCTTACCATAGCCCACCCATAAAAAAAATACCAAATTTCTGACCAGCATGGTATAGCAAAGTTAATTTCCCTCCTATTGTGGAGAAGGCTCGAACCCAATAGTGGGACGTATATATGCTGAAATGATTAAATAATGCTCCTAGGATCTAAGACAAATAATTCAAATCAAAAATACACCTCGCTTTTTCTCTTCAACTTTATTTATCAAATTATTACAATTAATTCAGTTAAGAATTAGATTTCAATTTTCTAGATATTTTGCTCCTACAAATGATAGACAAGTGAAATAGTGGTTTCTGTCCCACACTTGGGACCTTTGCAGCCTAGAGGCTCTGTATCATTGATGCAACTACAATGGCGGTAGATGGGCCCCTGATACCATCTTACTGCAACTATTTACTCATAATCATCATCATTCAGCCTATCGTCGTCCACTAATGGACGTAGGCCTCATATTCGGCCAATAAGTGAGGTCTTGTACCGCCTGCAACTAACGACACCCAGCAACTTCCTCCAGGTAGTCAGACCACCTAGTGGGGGGGCGTCCTACGCTGCATCGTCCAATACGTGGTCGCCACTCGAAAACCTTTCTGCCCCAGCAGTCGGTATTTCGTCGAGCGATGTGGCATATCCATTACCTCTTCAGCGTGCTAATTCTTTGTGCTGTGTCGTTTACACCCGTTCTGAGGATTTGCGTATTTCGGATTCTATTTTACAGAGAAATCCCGAGCATAGCCCGCTAGACAGCACTCTAAACAATTATGAGCTTGGTTATGAGGTTTACATTAAGGGACTAAATCCGGTAAGTCATCAACGGTAACACACACTAATTGTAGATCTATGTTTTCAAATTAGTTGCTAAGGCAACTAAATGCGGTATTATATAATCATACAAGAACTAATTAGGTAGATCATTGCAGTTAAAGTATAATTATAAGCATAATTCTTATATAAGCGATCGCTAATTCTTAGTTAAGGCGATATATTTGTTAGCTCATCGTACGCTCCACTTAGCATACGTATAAGTTCTCTTGCGTGTGCCCAAACATATAGTTATCTAAACAAATAACTAAATACTTTGGACGTAAAACATCTTAGTCTTGGAACAATGTATGATTAAAGGTAGGGTTTATCCGGGACACGGAGGCAGCGTGCCTCCTGGCCGGAACTCCCCCGTGTGACCTGGAGGCGGAGATGCTCGCCGGAATTTACCGGCGGTTCTCGGAGACGCGCGCCCGCAGCGGTATGGTCTCGTTGCAGGAGATTACCGCCTGGCGGGTCGACGCCCGCCGAGAAGTCATTGCCCGTTGGGCAGTCCGGCCGGAAAGGCCTCGGTACGGTGTCAGGACCATCGAGGCCTTCTGGCCGGTGCTGATGGAGTGATTGGAGCGGACGCACGGGGTGCCTTCCTTTCGACTGGTGCGGGTGCTGACGGGGCATGGTTGCTTCGCCAAGTACCTGCACAAGATCGTCAGGAGGGAGAGCACACCATCCTGCCACCACTGCGATTGTGACGAGGACACGGCGGCGCACACGCTCGAGGTGTATGCCGCGTGGGTGGAGGAACGTCGTGAACTCGTCGCAATCATCGGTGCCGACCTGACGCTGTCGCCATCGCCATCGCCAGGGAAATGCTCGACGACGTCAGGAACTGGGACGCGATCGCCGCCTTCTGTGAGGCTGTCATCTCACGAAAGGAGGCGGCGGATCGCTTGCGCGAGGAGCGCAGCCTCGATGAGGCGATCTGCCGGCAATGCGCGAGAGGAGCTGCTCCTTAGTGACACGATCCGCCACCAGCGACTCGAGCGGCGCAGGCGCGAGTATTTGCGCCTAAAGCCGCCCTAGCCGAGGCCGCGGGTGACCGGACCAGGGAATTTAGTCCGTCACCCGCAGAGAGGCTGACCGCGCGACGGCGACTGACGTCCCGGGACAGGGAGAGGGTACCCGAAAGGGTATTCCATCGGGCCGACCACTGACGACAAGTCACCCTGCTCCGGTGGTCAGCCCAACGACGAAGGCGACGTGGGTACGGGTGGGTTATGGGCCCGCGCGTCGTCCTTACGTCGCCCCGGACGGAATGAACCGCGTGTGCGCTTACCATAGCCCATCCATAAAAAAAAGGTTTTATCCGGGACACTTGATTCTCTTTTTACTTTCCAGGTAATAACAGTCTGGATACTGTATCAATATAAAACATATTTCTGTATATCGTTTGATATAATACAAAACAGTCTTCCACAGATACACAGTAGGACATAAGTTTCATATTAAATAAAAAAAAACTCCGTGTGTACTTATGTACGTTGGAAGTTATACTTCTTTGGAAGTAGGTAAAAATCTTGCTACAAGTTTTATAATTCGCGTTATTCTACGTATTTAATATATTGAAAGTTTTATTATAACATATTATTGAAGTAGTTGCCATTTTAGAAGGTGTGCAGGCATCGTAAAAACGTTGACTAACTAAATAGTCGTAAAAATTTACTCTTATCATGTTTCCCCCTAGTTTTTTGGTAGGTTATAGTCTGGTTTCATCCCGCCCAATCTGTCCAAGGCGAGAGATGAGCGTCGTGCGACCCCGTAACCTACTGTATTCCCTACCTATCGTCATTGGGCCGACCACTGATACCACCGTCTCCTTGACATCCGTAGCCGATCCGGAGGGGTTACTCTTTCGGGCATAGCGCACTCTATAAAATCTCTTTTATGGTACAAAGATGTGTTTTTTATATTGACTTACTCTTTCATCAAATTTCTTTATTTTGCTATATACTTAGTCTGGCTATAAATACTGCTACAATTAAAAATAAACAAAATATTACATTTGAATTTAGAATATGTCATTATTATATGATTGTTCAGTATGTTTTCTCATTTTGGCGCCAATACATTGTACAATATTTTACGCTTAAAATAATAACGTATAGAAGGATAGTGTCTATATGTAAGCCATCAAAAATTTGAATCAAACAATACTACATGCACGCAAGCGATTACACACCTACACACGCACACCACTATACAAATTATGAAATCAAATTTTGTTTTTATTAATATAAATAGTCGGTATACTTTTAAAGGTAATTTTAACCTTTTTATGTTTTTCAAATGTGTTGTGACACCGTTTGAATGCACAAACCGTCATAATTACCTATTTATTTTTTAAGAGTTGCGTACGTACGTGCAATACAGTGACCTTGTACATTACGGAACGGTTCCGGCGTAAGATCCATTAGGCTCCAATTGAAATGCTTCACTTTCTGTGCGCGAACTTACCTTCTATACGTTTTTATTCTAAGGTTTTACGATACTAAAATGAAGTAGGGTGATAAAGAGAACTGAATCGCTGTGATTGCATTACACAAAGTAGGTATGGAGCCAAATGCAATTTTTAAAACTCTCCCTACGCTTGGTATTAGTAAAATGTTTGTGTACCGGGCTATTAATAGATACAATGAGACCTCCTCTGTTTGTGACAGAAAAAGGTCTGGCCGTCCTCGTAGTGTTCGTACGAAAAAGGTGGTCAAAGCAGTAAGGAAAAGAATTCGAAGAAATCCTGTCCGAAAGCAAAAGATATTCATCTTCATCTCCGGAGATAAAATCTCGGGAGATGAAGATAGCACCTAAAACCATGTCGCGTATTTTAAAAAATGACTTAGGACTTGCAGCCTATAAGAGACGTACTGGTCATTTCTTCACTGATAATTTAAAAAGGAATAGGGTGGTAAAATCGAAACAACTACTGAAGCGGTACGCAAAGGGAGGTCACACAAAAATTTTGTTTACGGATAGAACATTTTTATAATTGAGCAACATTTTAACAAACATAATGACCGTATTTATGCCCAAAGCTCTAAGGAAGCTTCCCAATTAGTCGACAGAGTGCAACGGGGGCATTATCCGATTTCAGTGATGGTTTGGTGGGTTATTACCAATGAAGGAGTGACTGAACCATACTTTTGTGAAAAAGGTATCAAAACATCGGCACAAGTGTATCAAGATACCATTCTTAAGAAGGTAGTTCTTTCCCGTAAGAATCGTAACATTCGGTGGAAGGATCACTAGAAGAATAGACATCAGAGTTCCTCTGGGAAAAATATAGCACCTCACTGCGATCACCAAAATGCTTGTCAAGCATGGCCCTTCATATGACCGTGTCATGTCGCGTTTTCTAGAAGAGATCACGGTCCTGAAAGCTGATCTAATAATACAAGCTGGTATGGTAGACATTTTTCGTTAATTCTCACCTAAATGTAAAACGTAAATAAGTATCAGGAGAGCAATTAAATAGAAATGATTAGAGGAATAATTTATAAATTTCTATTCATTATCATCATCTCAGTCCATATATGTCCCACCGTTGGGGTTGAAACTCCTCCACTATGGGAGGGAAATTGACCTACTATACTACGCTGGTTAGAAGTGTTGGGTTGGTTTTGTTTCGAGTATTCCTTCTCTTGCATAGATTTTATTTATTTATTAATCTTCATGCAGCAAGTACAATGGCGGACCGGACTTAATGTCAGAGGCATTCTCTACCAGTCAACCATAAGAACCACCATATTTTATATGCGTATTATATCCCTTAGTCGTCTTTTACAGGGAGAGTACATCATTCTGCCACCACTGCAATTGCGACGAGGACACGGCGCAGCATACGCTCGAGATCTGTGCCGCTTGGGCAGAGCAGCGTCGTGAACTCGTCGCAATCATCGGTGCCGACCTGACGCTGCCGACCATTACCAGACCGGTGGGTATCGTAAAAGACGACTAAGAGATACAATATGCATATATGTATGCAAAAGAAGGAAAACTTTAAATAAAACTCTATGCCAACACGTCTGACTAGCGTGGCATAGTAGATCAATTTCCTATTGTGGAGAACGCTCGAGCTCAGCAGAGGGATATACTCGTATATGAGCCGACGTACTTATATACGAACATACGTATAGCTAAAATTTTAACGAAAATGTATTCATATTCTTACAAAATATATCAAAATCATACAAACCATACATTTACCATTACTCACATCATCATGTAATAACTTGCTTTCAAAATTCAGATACAAAACAATCTCATCTCTTTCATTATCCTGTCAAATGCTTGTAATATTTCAAGAGTGTAATGCAGCTTCACTAACCATAATACCTATGGTTTGTATAGTAGAATTATTGCAGCATGCATGTGCAATATATTTCAACATACATTAAGTTACCTAGACGTGGTATACACAAAGAAATGGCACGTATAGGGTATGTTATTATTGAAGTGAAACTTCTAATACGACTTCCAACAAGGTTGCGTTAAACATTTAACGCTATCATGGAGGGGGTATGAAAGCACTGTTGCGTTAAACGTTCAACGCTCCTGGGGAGGGGGAATAGAAAGAGACAGAGCGAGAGTGAATGCGTGGCACTCGAACGCATACGCGTAGTATACCTGTTTTATTTATTTTTTTATATTGACAAAAAATACGTGGCACCCAAGGAGTTTCACTTCCGATATGCGCACTTTGTATGCATGCAATTTTTTTTTTGTTGGTAGGTTATGGTCTGGACCCATCCCCTGCCTGGGGCGATGGGTAGGCGGCATGCGGCCCGATAATCTACCGTATTCCCTCCCCATCGTCATTGAGCCGACCACTGGTACCTAGAGACACGATATCGAATAGAAAGTATCGATATTGTACTCATGTGTAGTATCGAAAAAAAAGTATCGTACTCACTAAAGTATCGAATACTGAGTACTTTTCCTAGAATCTATGTTGTGATGAGCTTTTTTTAGGAATTTGACGGTCTATGAACGTATTAAAATATTTCGTGCCACGTTTTAGAAAGTTCATTACGTTTGAACTAGGTGGCGTTACCGTAAACATGAGCCGTAAGGTCAAGTTTAACATGAATAATTTCTACAATTTATTCGATGCGGTACCTGCCAAAAAATGCTTATTGATTAAAAGTATCGAGTAGAAAAGTATCGATATCGTAAGAAAAGTACTCGATACCGAAAAGTATCGACAGGTACTTTTTTCGGGTCCCTACTGGTACCGATTCCTTGACATCCATGGCCGGCCCGGTGGTTTACCTTTTCGGCTATCGTCCCATTCGACGCCACGGCAACAAGACAGTGTTGCTGGAGCATAGCCCGCGCGCAGTTGACCTTTCTACGGGTAGCGGAGTAATCCCCAGCCCGTCCACCCACTTCTTCAATACCGTAAGGAAATAATCCTTATATATTGGGAGGGGATTTTCATCATAGTCATCTCAGTTTATGTATATCCCACTGCTGGACTCTTGCCTCCTCTTGCCTCCAAAATAGAACGCAAATTAACCTCATACACAATGCTGGTCAGACGAGTTGGTTTTATGGGGTTGGTTATATAGGTTTTATTTCGAGTTATCCTTCTCTTCCATAGACAACATATTATATGAGACATAAGATACCCATTGATAAGAAAGGAGGTGGTGAATTGTTACACCGTAGCTACAAGAAAATAGTACCTAAAAACTAAATTATAATTTGTCGGTTATATACGAATTTTGTATGGATATTTGTTACTCTTTCACGCTTAACCGTTTTTTTAAAGATAACACCCTGCATTAAGAAACATTCCTTGTGTTGCGGGGGACTTTACAAACATAATTAACGGGCGCTAATTACACCTAGACTCAAAACAACAATTTGTGGATTGCACAAAGTGTTGTCCCGCGTAGGATTCGCACCCACGACGCTGGCGCAGTAGGTCGGTATCTTAACCACTACGCCATTATCCAGATTTGGATAAAAAATTGCATATATATAGGCCATTCCCTGGATTAACAGATAGAGTACATTTTATTTCGATAATTTTACCTGTAGATAATAGTGAAATTTTACTTTTTTTTTTAATCAATCAAGAATAATCCGTTGAACTTGATTTTGTTAAGTTAGATCTTGGATAAGTTACTTTTTAAAAGTTTTTATTTAACTTGCCCTGTTAGTGTGCCTCTATGTCCTTAGATTAGGTTGAAATTTGGTTTACTTGCGTAACTTCGGTGATAATACAATAATATGGTACCATGAAGCTGGTCTCAAGATGAATTCGGAAGGTGGCCATTAAATAAAAGCTTGTTTTTAATTTTTTTTAATTAATATTTATTTAAGCTGTGGGCAGATGCTGATTTCTTATAAAAATCTAGCTGAGCCAACACACGTTGTTCTGTTCAAATCTAAAAAAATAGTAAAAGAAATTTGTTTTTTAGAAAAAGATCCTAGTGCCACCTACCGGTTTCAATTATTAATCTATACCATTTTCATCGGCACAGCAACAAAAAATCATCAAAATCAGTCCAACCGTTTAGAAGGAGTTCAATTACAAACACACAAACAGAAGATTTATATATATAAAGATAACTATATCTATTGTCAAACGGGTTGAGAGCCCTCAGCGCTCACCCACCAGTCCGGGTAAAGTTGTCACAGCCATCTGCGGCTTTTACTTTCTTGCTACAAAAATAGATCAAAATAGTCGAATATAGTTTTAGACCGTTATTATTTAACTAGACCGTATGTCTATCTTGACCGTGAGTATTACAAAAGCCGACTAAGGGATTCTTTTGGCCGATTTTTAAAACTTTTATAGCAAAATATGAGTTACTAAGGCATTATATTCTTAACCTGTCACCATACGCGAACAATATCTAGCTGATTTAACTGTAAAAGTATTCACGAATTTTTTTGTGTGTGGTCAAGGGGAAGAATGGTTTAGATTCACAATTGGGCCCGGTAGGTGGCGCTGCTGTTGTTGTCAAGGAGAATTCATTTTACTATTTTTTTAGATTTAAACAGAACAACGTCTGTTGGGTCAGCTAGTTTAATATAAATCATTTCAAGTCGGAGTAAGGGTTTTTAACTGGCGCATAATGAACTAATAACGTACCTTGCTTAATATTAATTACAAAATTGTAACCAGCTAGATGGAACATCTCAATTATTACAAACATACAAAATGATGCAAATAAACACTTAAAATCTTGACAGGGAACATTACACAATAATAATTAACCGTTACATAGATAATTCAGTCGATTAGTGCAATAAAGTGTTGCTATTTACTATCAATTCATAGTACAAAATAGATTTATTATAGCTAGTCATCATCTCATGATTTCAACCCATACAAGTCCCACTGTTGGCCTTTTTTTTTGGAGTGGGTTGCGGTCGGCGCGCTCCTCGCACCACTCCGTCCGGGGCGACAGAGGGGCGTAAGCACGCACACCCGCAACCCACCCGAACACCACGTCGCCTTCGTCGTTGGACCGACTACCGGAGCAGGGTTACTTGTCATCAGTGGTCGGCCCGACCCCACTGTTGGGCTAGGTAATTGACCTACAAAACCACGCTGGTTAAACGGGTTGGTATATATAAGCTAAGTTTCTTCCATGTGGTGACGGAATAATAATAGAATTCACCATACCTTCTCTTGTTCGTGGGTGTCGTAAAAGTTGACTAAAGTATTATAATATTCAGACTACATCTATGCAAGAGAAGGAAAACTTGATTTCAAACCTCTTGCCTAACTGCCTGACCAGCGTGGAGGATATAGTAGATCAATTTCTCTTCTTTTGTACTGGAGATTCGTGCTCAACAGTGTCATATACACTGCGTCATATAGCTGAGTAGAATAAAAAAATATCTCATTATTCTCAACAAACACTTCGGTATATCTACAAAACATTTTAATCCATTCATTAACCGATTGACATTGACTTATAGACATAGGCATTCCCAAACTTATTATATTATAGCCAGTTTATAATCAAAATAAAAAGTAACAAGATAAACGTAAAAACTAAAACCCAACTACGATAAAAAACTAATTACCGGATAAATAACGTCAAAGTCACAAGCAAATGCTAATAATATATATATATATATATATATATATTTGAAATGTACAAGTAACGCCCTTTGCAATGATACTAAACACGGTATATTTATCTCAAATTTACTTTTTAACACCGAACTTTATTACCTCTAGAGGGTGCCACATTAGATTCAGTGACACATCATATAGCCTGTAACCAGCGGACGACGAAGACGCTTCTAACGCTTCGCTTCTAACCTCATTTGTCCAGTTCTAATCAGTAGCTGAAAAGCTATGAGGGAACAGATGAACATACATTCATCTATCCGCCAGCCTACAGACGTTCACTGCTGGACATAGGCCTCCCCACGAGAATGCCACTCGGAACGGTCCCCGGTTACCCGTGTGGCGACGGGATAGAATACAATTGTCGTCACCCTTTGTTTGCCCGTGGGAGTCGTAAAATTCGGCTGATCGGGCCTCACCAAGAGAATGGGCAGCAGCTATCTCCTGGGAAAACTTCTTATACCAACACCTACTGCGATCGCCAACCCGACTGTCAAGCGTGGCGATTATGGCATTATACCCCCCACCTAAAAAATAAAATGGATACATACATAGCAATAGTCAAATTCATAACCTTCCTCCGTAATCGGGTAATTAATATTTAAACATTGCAAATTAATGTATGTTTATACAGACATGATATTTTGAAGTCATATATTTAATATGTTACCACATCCCGTGAGAAATACGGAGCGTATGCTTGTCCACAAACCAGTAATTGGCCACCGTGACATATAGAACCCATCTCCTTTCTCAAGGCATCACGCACGCTTGGAATTTATTATAAGTTCACTCGGATTTCCTCACTGCGTTTTCCTTAGATCCAAAGACTAGTGTTATTCGAAGACTGCTAAATTTGATTACAAGTGTAGACTACAGAATCTTTATAAATATACATTTTCTGTTCTTGTGTTTGTAATTGAACTGCTTCTAAACGGCTGGATTAATTTTGATGCTTTATTTGTGAGTGTTCCGATGTGTATGAAAATAGTTTAGATTAATAATTGGAACCGGTAGTTGGCGTTGCGATCGATTTCAAAGAGAATTCCTTTTACTATTTTCTTAGATTTTAGCAGAAGAAGTCTGTTGGGAGAGCTAGTTATTGATATATTTCTCGCCATTTCTTATAAGTAATACCAAAAAGCCGTCTCATTTTTGTATTACCATTGTCGTCACGGTTAAATTCTCAGATCAGTTTACTTATCCCGGTCAGATATGGTAGCTATGGAAAAATCAGTTGAACAAAAACATAAAAAATAGATATATATATTTGATTTTTATCATCAATTTTTTTTTGTTTTAAAAAATAATTAGGATAATTTACTAAGGCTGTCCGTGTGGTGGCGGAGTAAGAATACAATTTTCCACTCCCTATCTTGCCCGGAAAGTGTCGTAAAAGACCACTAAGGGATATAATACGCATAAAATATCAATGCAAGAGAAGGAAAACTCGAAATAAAACCCTATACCAACCTATCTGACTAGCATGGTATAGTAAGGTGAATTTCCCTCCTATTATGGAGGAGGCTCGAGCCCAGCAGTGGGACGTGTATGGGCTGAAATGATGATGACTAAGATAGTACCTATTTTATAGAAACAGCATCACTCATCTGAATAATCGCCACTAAATAGAAGGTTGTCAAAAGTAAAGTTAGAATATATATGTCGTTTGAAAATAGAAACATATTTATGTATTGTATAGTATGTTTGGGCAACTTAAGAGGATCTTCTCGTCCAATATTCCGCAGTGTCTGAAAACAAAGGTTTATAACTTGTGTGTGTTACTAGCTATGACATGCGGCACTGAAACATGGTCCCTAAATGTAGGCCTTATAAAAAAGCTCAAAGTTGCTCGACGTGTTATGGAGAGGGCTATGCTCGGTATTTCTCTACGTGATAAAATCCAGAATACGGAAATCCGTAGAAGAACGGGTGTAACTGACATAGCCCACAGATTTAGCACGTTGAAATGCCAATGAGCAGACCACATCGCTCGTCGAACCGACAACCGTTGGGAAAGAAAGGTTCTCGAGTGGTGACCACGAACCGGACGACGCAGCGTAGGACGACTCTCTACTAGATGGGCTGACGACATCTTAAAAGTCACAGGGAACAGTTGGATGCAAGTGGCATAGGACCATTTCGAGTGGAATTCTCGTGGGGAGACATATTTGCAGCAGTGGACGTTTATAGGCTAATGGATGGATGGATGGATAGTATATCTTTTCCGTGTGGCAACGAAGAAAGAATACAATTTACCCGCACCCTTTCTTATCCGTGGGTGTTGCAAATTACGATATGCAAGATAAGGAAAACTCGATATAAAACCCTATAGCAATAAGTCTGACCAGCGCGGTATAGTATGTCAATTTCCTTGCCATCGTTAAAGAGGTCCGAGCCCATAATGGAAAGTTTATAGGCTTAGGAAGAATAAAGTAGTACCTACTGATTTATATTTTTATATATCACTAGCTGACCCAGCAGACCCTGTTCTGTACATAATAAAATAAAATATATTGTCTTAGAATCGACCGGTAGGTATTATTAATCTAAACCCTTCTTGAATTCACTTAAGCACAAACAAAAAATTCATCAAAGTCGGCGTAGTAGTTTAAGAGGAGTTCAGTCGCAAACATAATTATGGCCAGTAGAATTAAAATAGGTATATGTAAAAATTTAATTGTATTCAATTACATTACATCTAATGCATTTATTGCTCTATTTATGATTAATTTTCACGATTACATTCATACAATCTGGAGTATAAAAAATCTAATTTCGTAAATAATAACAAATCAAATACAGATGTCATTACAAATTTTCCACACCGTAACCAATCAACTGGAAAGACCTATTCATGATGTTTCCATCTTAATGTCAGAACAAGAGTGTTTATAACATTAGTATACCGCTAATTTTGCACTTTCGACTAAAGTAATTACAACTTGCAACTTGCGTAATGGAGGCCCCCAGTCGCTTCTGCAGTCACGATTAAATTGTAGCACAAACTTACATTTGCAGTCGCGAAATAACTAAACTTTCTATCCACAACTCTGCGTTATTCGCAAAAAGAAAAATACAACTGTTTGCGCGCCAAAAACGCAATGGCGTCAACACAAAGCAGTAAAAATTATATCAAAACTTTAAAGGCAGCGGTTGCATAACCTCGTGCCCAATAGAATAATAATAGATGTCGCAGAAAAAAAAAGGAAAGTGCATGAATTGGAGCGGGCAATAGATACAATGGCATAGAAGGCACGATTGTATATTAAAAATATATAACAATAATTGATAATAAGCTCTGGACCCACCAGAGGATTACTAATGGTATGTTCTGAAATGAAGATTACTCATTTACGAAATCTCGTCTAGCCATTATTGCAATGTTGAAACATAAAAAAATACACCGCAACTTTATTTAAACTGCCATATTCGTAATGAAGATAACTTTGTAATATAAATATTTGCTGTAGACGGACTAGCAATAATTTGATATTTTAATTCTAATTTTATTCGAGGTCAAAATGTAATTTATATAAATTTATTAATGTCGTCAAAATATTAACAATTATATGATGAAAAATACTGCACTTTTTGTTGTTTATTATCTCTCAGAGGAATTCAAGTAATTACATTATGCGTTAAAAGGAAAAAAACCCGTGTTAAAATTTTAAAATGCTGTATTGTGGCGGCTACAAATACCTAAAATAAGCCTTGCATTGGTCGTGGGTCTCGTAAAAGACGATTAAGAGTCTTTTTCGACTTTTTTTTGAGGTGGCTTATGGTCAGTGTACCCACCGCCCGGCTCCATCCTGGGCGACAGAGGGGCGGCGCATGACCCCATAATTCACCCGTAGCACGTCGCCTTCGTCATTGGGCCGGCCACTGGTACCGAGTTCCTTGTTCTCCGTGGTCGGCCTTATGGAATACCCTGCGGGGTACCCTCTCCTCTCCACGACTAGGAAGTCGGACTCCGTCGCCCGGTCACACTCTCTGCGGGTGACGGACCAAAATTCCAGATCCAGTCACCCGCGGCCTCGGCTAGAGCGGCATCAGGGGCAGGTACTAGCGCCTGCGCTACCCGAGTCGCCAACAGCAGGCTTTTTTCGATCTGGGCCAATTCCTTCTAATGGCACCTGGTCGACAAGTATATTCATAAGAAGAGTTGATGTCAGCCAGGACGTTTATATTTTTTTATTTCTTCTTCAAATACCTATAAAATAAAATAAAAGTATCATAACCATCACAGTTTATGTACATCCCATTGTAGAGCTCATGCCTCCTCCACAATAGGCCGCTGTGCTATGAGGTTTATATACGGAGGAAAAAAATACCTATATTTCATTTTTTTCATTATAAATATCTACAATCGCGAACTGTTTTCAATAATTACTAGTCACCGAAATTATTGAAAAGTATTTGTGGTCTAGAAGCAATAAAATTCTAACCATTAGAAAGTATTTAGTTTATTTATTTTAAGAACGTTTAAAAACTATCACGGATGTTGTAGTCCATTGCATTATATATATCTACGAAATTATGCCTGCAAAGTTCATTAAAAATCAATAAAATTAATAACTCTAGACGTTTTGCACTAAAGTTAGAATGTTATTTATTGCTATACTAAAATAATTAATTATTCCTAAATGTTGGCCTCATCACTAAGTTTAATATCACTCAACGTGCTATGGAGAAGATTATACTATGGTATGAACGCTTATAATTAACATAATCCGAAGAATCGAAACGCTGAAATGGCTAGGAGTAGACTCCATCGCTCATCAAACCGACAACAGTTGAATAGAAATTTTTGACTTTATATCTGTCTGGTTACACTTCGATAATACTTATACTAAGTACTGCCGTGACACCCCCTATTTTGGCCGTGGATGTAGTAAAAGACGACTAAGGGATATAGAACGCAGATAACATTGATGCACGGGAAAGAAACCTAGCAATGAAACCCTATGTTAACACGTCTAACCAGCATGGTATAGTAGGTCAAATTCCTTCACAAAATGGAAAAGGCCCGAGCTCAACTGAGATGCAAGTATATGAGCTGAATCAGGACCGAGATGATGATGAAACTACTATAATTTATAATAATAATGCCCAGTACAAATATTATGCAATACATTTCTGCAATACGTTCAGAAGATATCGGGGCAAGGCAAAATTGGATTAAAGATTAAACTTTAAAAATAGCATGTTTATTCAACAGTTTGAATCTATCATGCTTATGTTTTTTATATTGTTGCAACAATATGATCTATTGTTTTTATGTCATTGCAAGATGTTGCATGTTGAGATTTTATTACGTGTGTGTAAATATTTAAGTATCTACCAGCAAATTAGATTTAATATAAGATTATGTGTGAAGCTGATAAGTATGTATATTAAAGGAATACGAATAGTGACACCAGTGATAGAAAAGATTATTATCTCGAGATTGTCTTAGTCACGCGATGACAAAGATTTTTTTTATTATTGCCGATAGTGGCAAACGAGCAAGCAGAACACCTGATGGTAAGTGATACTGCCGTATATGGACCTTTGCAATACCAGAGGCACAACTAGGCAGTTGCCTACCGTAAAGAAAATGCTCTTCCTGGAAATATGAAAGGCATCTAATAAGGAAAGTTCTCAATGTGAATATATCGTCTCATATACGTCCCACTGTTGGGCTCGGGCCTCCTTCATTGTGGGCGGGATTTGGCCTACAATACCACGCTGGTCAGACGTAGTGGCATAGAGTCTCATTTCGAATTTTCCTTCTCCTGCATCGATGTTATCTGCATATTATATCTCTTAGTCTCCTTCTTTACGACACCCGCTAGTGAGAAAAGGTGAAAGGTGGTGAATTGTGTTTTTAATATTATATGTCATAACATTATATGTGGATATAAATATCATGAGAGATTCAAAAAGAGTTGGATGAATTGTTTGAATAAGGATACAAGTATGAAAAAAGTGAGTTTAGATGTGGCGGCTGACAAAAGTCTATAGAAGGTGAAGATAGATTTTAGTCACCCTACTTAACTTGACCGTTTAGAAATTAATCTTTATAAAAAGCCATTATCCTACGGCTTTTTATAAAGATTAATTTCTAAACGGTTAAGTTGACAACAAAACACTCAAAAATTTAGAGTCAACGCTTTATGTGCTCTTCCTTCACGTACACATTGCAGAAGTTATTGGCAATAGTTTTATCACCGGCCGCATGCCTGATGTCAACTCTCCTTGGAAATATAATTGTTGAACTGAAGATATCAGATGGAGTTGTTCCAGGTCGATGTGAAGCTCTTAATTGTCTCTTACGTCAGCCGATATCCACAAGTAAAATAAAGATTGGTAGTATTCGTTGCCGTCGTCAGACAGCACAAAACCTCAACAATATACGTATTACAACAAAACCTCAGTTTCGTCTATCAGCATAAAAGACCTCAGCAGGGTTTCTCAACTAGTGGGTCTACAAATGAACATGGACAAGACGAAAGTCATGTCTAATGCCCATGTCATTCCTGTACCGGTCCTAGTTGGGAATGCGATTCTCGAAGTTGTCGATCACTATGTTTACCTAGGACAAGCAGTCCAGTTAGGTATATCCAATTTCGAGAAAGAGGTCAATCGACGAATCCAACTCGGCTGGGCAGCACTCGGGAAACTTAAGAGGATCTTCTCGTCCAATAATCCGCAGTGTCTGAAAACAAAGGTTTATAATCAATGTGTGTTACCAGCGATGACTTACGGCACTGAAACGTGGTCTCTAAATGTTGGCCTCATAAAAAGGTCAAAGTCGATCAACGTGCTATGGACAGGACTATGCTCGGTATTTCTCTACGTGATAAAATCCGGAACACGGAAATCCGTAGTAGAACGGGTGTAACCGACATAGCCCGCAGAATTAGTACGTTGAAATGGCAATGTGCAGGCCACTTCGCTCGTCGAACCGACAACCTTTGGGGAAGAAAGGTTCTTGAGTGGCGATCACGAATCGGACGACGCAGCGTAGGACCTCCACTAGGTGGACTACGACATTTTCAAAGTCGCAGCGAAGCGTTGGATGCAAGTGGCGTAGGACTGTTCCAAGTGACATTCTCGTGGGGAGGCCTATGTCCAGCAGTGGCAGTCTGTAGGCTAATGGATGGATGGATATTAGCATGAAAAATATGATCTTGTATTCTCAGTACAAGTCTTTATTCACGTTATAAATTTAATCATGACTTTGAATAAGAGAAATCGACCCAATAATAAATAGCAATACGTTTGCAGTGGAATCAATAAATAATTCTTACGAATCTTTTTTTACATTTGCGGATAACAATTTCGTATTGCCTTAGCTACTTTAAAATGTAGTTTCCATTTGCAAAACGCAAATAAACAGAAATTTAAATAAAGATCACAATTCACAATAAATGTGAAACTTTGCATGCATTTGTTGAAAATAGTACAAGGTTTCACTATTTCAAATCTTCAATTGATTGCTATTTTATCAGAAAATAACTATAGTACAATACAATATCCACGTGTAGCAAACATTAATGTCTTAGGTATTTTCGTTTGTACATTTTCACTTAAAGCCTAACTAACGGACTATCGTAAAAAACTTGAACTGTGAAACCACAGATAAGTAAATTCTAAAATAAGTGTCCCATAATTTACTTTTTAATCCTTGAATAAGGATATAGTCTTTAGGTAATGCAGGGCTTTCTATAATAAATAATTTTCTTTAACGTGGCCGTTCCACTCTAGCGGCGGTTTTATCAATTATACTATACTGATGAGACGAGTCACTTCATCATCTGCTTGCCATGACATATTAGTTCGAGCGCTAACCCGTTGGTCAGCGTGGTGATTATGACAATAACCCTACCAAAGAATAACCGCTTCATATGTCGTTCTATCGGAGAGGTCTATGTTTTAGACGGCTACGTTCAGGACTGGGCGATGAGAAGCTGTATAAATATGATTATTATGATCGGCCATCACATACCTAAGCGATCAAACCAAGGACGTATTTTTGGAACATGCTATAGTCTATCCACATCCCACCCAAACAGGCCGCGGTAGAGGAAGAAGCGATGAGCATCACCATAATCTGCCATACACAACCTCTCTATCACCATGTGGGCGGCCAAGTCTTAAATCTTTCAAAATGCTAATATATCAAAATATAGACTTTTTATAGCTGTTGGTGGTAAACAAGCAACCAGATCACCTGATAGTAAGTGATACTGCTGCTCATTGAACTTCACAAGGCCGCCGCCTGCTACTGTGAAGAAAGTGACGGAAGTGTGAATACGTGCAATGAGGTTCGGTGACGCTAAAGGCATCAACAAAATCCACCACATGCAAACACTCTCAGACAGTGCTACTTCCAGCTTTCTCACTCACAGAACGAAGTGCAGTAACAAATTGCCACTGCTCAGCCGTCGATTTTCTGCGAGAGTGTGGTACTAACCCAGACGGACCGGCTTGCGGCTGTACCTAGACAAAAGACTATCGACAGTGTGGTCCTACCATAAATACATCTCTTTCATCAGCTATGAATACAGAATCAACATCGTCTCATCATTTCGGCTCTTATATGTTCCACTGTAAAGCTTCAGTCACCACAATAGGAGGAAAATTGACCTTACTATACCATGCTGGTCAGACAGGTTGTTATAGGGTTTTATTTAGAATTTTCCTGCGCTTGCATATATGTTTTATGCATATTATATCCGTTAACAGTCTTATATGACATCCACGAACAAGATAGGGAGTGGTAAATTGTGTTCTTACTCAGTCACCATACGGATTACAGAATAAACATTGTATTTGTTCCTAAATAAGTATTAAACAGAATTTTGCATAACTGTACTCAGAATGAATATTTATAGTTTATATTCAACTATTTTAGCTAATTCAATGGTTATTCCAATACTTTCACTGCTCCCAATCTATCGTGGCAGGTCGGATAACTTCCTGAACTAGTCACGATTGCATCATTCATGACATATACATTGTTTCCTTTTGCCTGAATTTTGTATAACTACTTAGCTATTTGGAAATTCAACTATTTTAAGATTGTGGTTCCATGTTGTCACGAAGTAATAGTACAGTGGCCTACTCTTGAAATCAATTCTAATTTCGAATCCGATTCAATTTCAATCTCACCAAAGTTATATTTGGTACTCTTGAACAAAATCGAGAATGAATTCTTCGGGTTCGCCGTTGTTATTTTCATCAAATGTGTCGTATTTTCTTACTTTAAATTAATAACGTTAACGAACTCGATCATCACAAAGATGCTTTCTTGAAATTGTGCAGCATCATCATCATCTTGCTCTTATCCCAATTACTTGGGGTAGACGCAATATGTGATCTGTTTTGATATATTGCAAAAAGTTTCGGCAATGACTTTTATGACCTGCCGCATTCCTGACGTCAACCCTCCTTGGGAATGTAATCGTTGACCCAAATGGTACCAGATGGAGTTGGTCCGGGTTAATCTAGGGCTCTTAGTCGTCTTTTAAGACACCCACGAGCAAAGCAAGGGTTGGTAGTATTCGAAGCCGCTACCACACAGCAATTCTTGAAATTGTGCAACATTAACGATTTTAAACTACGTCAAAATCACGTCGGGAGTAGCAAATATTTGACTTAATCGACGAGAGTCGAATTCATTTAGTTTAGAAACACCGAATTTGATTCCAATCGTGCGCTAGTGTCGCTTTCAAGTGTACCAAATTTGCTCAAATTCGAGCTGCGATTGGATTTAGGATTGAAATCGAGATTCAAGAGTAGGCACACAGTTCACTACGTCTTCATTTCTTAGATAAATTCATTCTCCATTTTTTTCATTCATTTCGGCTCATATATTTTCCACTGCTGGCTCCAGCCTCCTTCATAAGGAATGAGAAAGTGACCTTCTATACCACACTGGTCAGACGCGTTGGTACAGTTTCGTTTCGAATTTTTCTTATCTTGCACAGATGTTACCTGCATTTTATATCCCTTAGCTGTCTTTCACGATACTCACGGGGAACGAAAGGGGTTAATTGTATTCTTACTCAGTCACCATACGGCAAATATAAATTCATTACTAGAGAAGAAAAATTTTAAGTAAAACCCTATACAACATTAAGTCAATTGTTCTTCAGTGGACGTTCTTACACTGTAGGTGTCACAGAACCCCATCATATAAAACTTATGGGTCCACCTAATATTAGTAAGCTGGCTCTACTCTTAGTTTCGTACCTACAATATGCTTCTTGACAATTGTTACATCTCCAGTAGGAATCAAATCATAATTTAATATTTTGGAATACTTATCCGTATCATAAATACGAAGAGTCAAACTAATGACTGGCATTTTTAACATTTCAATGGCAATCTCCTGTAAGTCTAAATTAAATTTAAGAAATAATTTATTTTTTTTTAATAGATCTATCCGTCTGAGACACGAAAGGAATGATGGGCCACCCCATAACCTGTCACGCGCGTACCTCTCTAGCGCCATATAGGCGGGCCACTGATACCTTTTCCTTGTAATCGGTGGCGGTCCAGGTAGAATACTCTTTCGGGTACCATCACAAACATCTTTCAGATACCGTCGGGGCGTCGCCTACAACATATGTAGAGCCAAATTGCTATATAAAATTTACTTCTGGTGAAATAGAACAGAAGCCACCATAATACCTATTAACAAAATAAAAAAAAAATAAAAAAAATTGCGTGTGGTGCTAGCACGCTATCAGACAGAGAATGTGTAAAATATTGAAATGTTAAGAAAATCATATTATTAAAAGTTCATTAAATACACCTGTGATTAATGGAATGCTCATTTCTTTACTAATGATTACTAGTCTGCCCGGGAAAAAAACCCACTTACTTTCACCTAGGACAGGTACCAAATTAAACAATAAGAAACACAAACTTTAGACATACGTCCGACAAACGCCAATAAATTCTCCTATTATATCCAAGACTTATAAGGAATTATCTATTATTATATTAATAAAGATAGGTATGGCAAAATTGAGAATGTCTAAAACTTTAATACTTAGTTATATTTCAATACTTAGATTGGTTAGCGCCTCTTAATTATTTAATAGCAAAGCGCTGCAATAATAATATAACATCGTTTAAAATTAAACATCTTTTATGCGCTGAACGGGATGATTTAAAATTAAAAAAGTATTAGGTTACCCCTTTTTTGTCTTCAAAAATACTTCACTTAAACAAAATTGGCTCTAATAATTTACATGGTCGCCTTTCGATTAAGATTATGTCTTACACTATTTCTATAATGGTAATTGTATATTAAGCCGTTGTGACAGATTAAAAATACGGTATCACAAATAACAAATATAGTTTAAAAAAACTAAAAAACTCGCTTTCAACTAAAAAGTGTAAAATAATTTTCAATATAGACAGAAAATAATAATGAACGAAATATATGAATACTAGTAACCGGCCCTCGCTTTGATTCGGTTTCAGTCGCTTAAACCAGCGTAGTTCCCGTTCCCGTGGGAATACCGGGATAAAATATAGCCTATGTTACTCCCTGATATTATATCTTTACATTGGTGAAAGAATTTTTGAAATCGGTTCGGTGGTTTAAGCATGAAAGCGTAACAAACAAACAAACATCCTTACTTTCGCATTTATAATATTAGTAAGGATTATAGTGAAATAAGCGTGGGGCGCTTTGTGCCACATTTTCACAATAATATTAATAGGTATACATATTTCGTTCATTATTTTTTTTCTTCCTATATTGAAAATTATGTTACACTTTTTAATTGAAAGCGTGTTTTGTAGTTTTTTAAACTATATTTATTTTTCACTTTTTAGTGACTAGCCACCAGAATGTAATTACATTATATATAATTAGATTTGTCGGTACATCGATGAATGTATACGACTCAAGACTCAATTATTACCATAGGATAGTCTCTACTAATGATGAGTTCGATATATCAAAACGTAACTTATATCGGATATGTGTTAGATATCATACCATGTCGATATCTATATCAATGTAGCCGATATCACAAAAACCGTATCGAGTCAAAACTTAAACCTATAACGATATGAACACGTACGAACAAAACGTAAACTTCACAAACGATATTGAGATATGAACCATATTCGTTCCTCTCGTTCTAAGTATATATTCTTTTATTAGTATAAAAGAGATGAAGAGAATATGAAATAACTTTAGCCATGTTTGCGTGGTTACTTACTGTATTAGCAATAAGGTTTAGTTTCCATTGTATAGTTATAGTTATGATAACGTTTCTGGCGGCTACGGCTACTCGATATTAATGAGACACTTATTCTACAAAGTGGAACTAAATTTCGAAGTTATAAGGTTGAATTTGAGCTGTTACAATATGGACACAGGTCTGTAAGTAATAATAATAATTGTTGTTGTTTCGTGACATATTTTGATGTGAAAAACAAATTTTGTATTGTTTGTGATAGTTTTTAATTGCACTATATTTAATCATTGTAAGTATGTCAATTTTTAAATGCGTCAGAGAAGTAATACTAGTTCACAAAAAAAAAATTAACATTTACTAGTCAAAAACTTCTGCTAGTCCTAAGCCTAGTAAAGCATGAAGGGAAATCGCCGTAGTTACAGTTAGCTAATTATTAAATAACTTTAGGTAAATACCTATACCTAAGACCTGCATCGATGTACCGCTGACAGCTTAACTGTAAATGTGAGAGTTTGTGTTAGTTCGCATTCGTAGTTAGTTTGCTCATTTTAATATCCAATGTTAACGTTTGAAAACTGTACTACTGATATCGATATGAGAAAACCGTTTTCGATATCGATATGCAAACTGTATATCGGATACATAACCGTTTGTGGCACAAACAGAAAACGCCCATATCTAGTCTCTACGCGTTTATGTTATGCCGAGTGCCCGACTAGCTCTATCTCTCTTACTCTCATGCAAAGGATGCGGAAAGAAGTTGATGAATCCTGGCGAATCTAATTAGGACAATCGATTTTTTTTTAAGCGGATTATTGCATCCTACCACACTGCAGTCAAGTCACCTGCGGGTGGGTTACGGGCGTGCGCGCTTTCGTCCCTCTGTCGCCCCGGACGGAGCGGACGAGGAGTGCGCCGACCATAACCTACCTCCAAAAAACCAACCCCAAAAAAAAGCGGATTATTGCATTGTCATCGGTCTCCGACAGGTGTGCAAAGTTTAAATAAAATCGAATCGCTCAAAGTAGGAGAAAATCTGCTCAAAGAAAACTCTTTAATCGAACGATTACAAGCATACATACAGGTGAAACTAATAAAAGCGTGTTAAAAATACGGTATTACTGATATATATTTTCCGGTGAAGGAACAATTCACCACCTACTTACGTGCCCGTGGGTGTCGTAAAAAATGATTAAAGGATATAACATCTATGCAAGAGAAGGAAATCTCGGAATAAAATCTGTTACCAACCACTTTGACCAGCGTGGTCTATTGGGTAAATTTCCGTCTCATTGAGGAGTAGGCTCGAGCCCAAGAGTGGGACGTATATGACCTGTGATGATGATGATGATCACAGGTAAAAAATAATAGCATCAATGAAAAATTCAAAACTAACTCTGGCAGACTACCAAGCAGATAATTTTTTGTCTATTTATTATCACAATAGTACCCACAATTTAGTTCATATTCGAAATCGAAATTCTGCAGAAGATTGTCAAACACTTCTCTACCCAATCCAGGATTTTAATCGTAATAAGCCACTGTTTGCTTATGATATCAAATCAATACAGCATTGAGACTCAATGAAATGATTAATATAAATTCAAATCATTTATTATGTATAAACCCCGTGGGGGCACTTACAAGTACATATTGTCATTTTTTTACATTTTAACTTGAATTACTACCGGATTGGAACGCGAACACACTGAGAAGATCCGGCAAGAAACTCAGTGGGATTGTCTTTTTTCATTCATTTACTAGTTTTTTTTAATAAAATTACACACAACAGCTTGCCTATTAATAGCGCCAGTGAGACGCCTTTCAAACCATGATATAGTTGTTCAATATAATAAAAAATTACCATGGCTGAACCAGATCCCGCAGGCGACACCCGATCACGAGTTAACCACTAGAGCAGCCATCACTCGATAAGTACGCAATCCAATCATGCAGTTTATGAAGAAAAAAACCAATATAAAACTAAATAATTTAATACCAATATAGGTCAAATAAAATAGATATAAACAAAATTATAATTAAACTAATTTCTTTAGCTATTTCTTTATCACACAGATACAAGAGTATTTTGATTTGTGAACATTTCTATCTCTTCTTAAGCTAAATAAGTTACTTCAGACATTTACATAATTTCATACATAATACATTTTAAGCTATCTATACATGTTCAAATGATCATATGATCTTGGACGCTAAATATATCCAAAATGTTGGATAGTAATAACAAAAAAAATATAATAAAAACTATAAAATTAATATGACCCTGAAGTTGGCTCTTATATCTGAAATTTTCATTTTATTTCCGATATCTCGAATAAAAATAGGGCTATGAAAACGAGACTGAATGGATTTCATTCATCGGCTCGAAATCTTCATGTGGATGACTTCCAATATTTTTTTTTAACAGAAACTTTTATAAAGCTAAAACTAGTTTTGTCTTGATTCTCTAAATTTTTTTAATCATTAAAAATTAATTTTCGTCTATTTATCGTAATAATTGAATGGATTACTAGATGTGGATTTTTTTTTTTCGAATTTGATTTCAGATTTTTTGATAACAAATATCTGCCAGAAAAATGAACTAAAATGAAAAAAAAAACAGCAAATTAAAGATAAAAAAAATACTCAAATGTAGATTTTTTATTTTTTTTAATAATTTGATTTTTCCATAAAAAAAATTATAATTTTTTTGATCACCGATATCTCAAAAAAATATGTTTTTTTTTTTCTCGAATCAAAGATCCACTTTTTTATTACGTTTTAATGAACATGTGGTTCATTCGTTTTTTAATTTTTCTTTAACGGACTTTATAATATTCTCAATTGAAATTTTTATTTTTAAATATTAAACCTTTTTTTTGGATGATTTTTTCATTTACAGTAAATTTATTTATTTACAATTTAAAATTTTTAAAAAATTAATGTTTTTAATATTAATTTATATGAAATTTATGTCAGTCAGTCCTCGTACTTACGGCATGTTAGGTTCTCGAAATATGCGACGTAAGTCGAAACAACGTAAGTCGAGACATATTTTTTCATATGTTTACATGTAAAGCTCAAGGCTTAGGATCCACACAGACACAAAGTAAAAATAAAATCTGCATTTATAACAAAAGATAATAATAATAAAACTTTAATATGTAATCAAATCCCAAACCCCCACGGACACTGACCTCGCGAAAAGTGAATTCTCCTATGCCGGAAATCGAAATAATTGACGTATGTTTGAGGAATAGTGTCAAAACATTGTTCGACGAAACTTGAAACGACGACTGAGGACTGCCTGTATAGTTTATTTTACAGTATTTTTGACGTGACAGCGTCTTATAATTCGATGGAGCCGGCTGCGCACGCACGAAAAAGTCATGACTCATGAGGCGTTACCTCGCTCTGAGGCGTTCCATTTAAGGCTTGAAGTGCAAGCGAGAGCGCGGAACGAGCAACAAAGAGGCACAATCGGCCTCCGCGTTCGGCAGCGTTCGACATCTGTCTCTCTCCTACTTGAGTGAGCGATGCGTCCGCGTGGACAGCTGCTATACAATAATACATTTACATGTTTTCGTCAAGTATAAAGTGCAGTGAAAAGTGAATGTGGTGTCAATTGTTTATAGCAACGATAATTGCGGCGATAAAGGTAATGATTCTTTCGATACCATTCCATCAGTATTTTCTTATGACGTTGTCACGTTGAACTATCGTCAGTAAACCGACTTTACAGACAACCGATTTTTTTTTATTAAATATTTTAATTTTTATTAAAAAATGATTAATTAATTAAATAAAACAGCTTACTCACATTTTAAATGTAATCTTTCTACCAACTTTGAACTAAGTATGCCGCATGTTTTATGGATGAAAAAGATCTACATGGTGATATGAACTTCAATATAGATTTATTCCTATTTCTCTGATGACCAGTGCTGACATAAATCACAACAATAAACAAAACTGTCATCTTGCATTTTTTTAAATGGCACATTCAAGTACTGGATGCAATTGTAATGTACCCATCGTGTGCAACAGTTACAAGAAACCCAATTTAAACTTATCCTGGTTTCGCCTTGGCCACACATCAGACATCGATTCTTGACATCCAACGATTTTTGCAAGCAAGTAATTTTCAATTCGTTGCGGAATTTCGATGGATCAAATTCAGTTCTTGGTATTATATTATATTCAATGATTTTTTGAATAAAATATAATACGAAAATTCCGCAGTTGAACCCATCGTTTTGAAGAGGATGAAACATTCCATTTATACTCCAATATATTTCATTTTCAGGAAATACGCTGTCATAACAACTACGGAAGTTATGAAAAAATGGCTCATGGTCCGGACAGCTGTTAATGGGATCGAAGGTAAAATAAGTGCCTGTAGTAACGTTAACATAAATCAAAATCCAATGATTTTGATTAACGTTAAGAGGCAAAAAAATTTCTGTCTTCTGAATCCATTGTCGTTTTAAATTCAAATAAAATTGATTGTCGACGTCATCACAACCATCAGCTAAAATTATTTTCGACGTTTCACAGTTTGAATATCCGATTTGATTAACTCTCTCCGATTCATTAATCAAAACACTGGAGTAATAATCGATTAAAAAATTATTCGACCATTGGTCATCAAAAAGCGTCATATAGTCATCATTATTCAAGTAGACATATGAGTTATCATCGTCTACTTTTTAGTAAACGCTACAAAATAGCTTTTTTTAATATTTTTAATATAATAGTAATTATCATTTTTGATGACTGAATTTTCATAAAAAACTAAGGAAGACTTTTTCTTTTCCAGATTGCACAAGTTTGTGAGACGTTTTGATTGTTGATACGCTGTTCTAGGATTTAGTTTTTAACGTTTGGAGTCTCGCCAACCTTCCTCTGCCAGCATATTATCAGGTTCGTCAATAGCCATACTAACCTTTTTTTTAAATTGACTTTCGAATAATTTAAAATCTTTAAATTTTGAAGTTACGATAAAAAAAGCTGATAGATAAAAACTCCAAGTTTCATGTCAAATCTTTTTTCAGATCTTTCAGACTTGAAGTGATTCTCTGCATTGCTGTTTGTGACGTGTATTTTCTCTGGATGACTTAAAACGCACCAAAATATGGAATAAGGCAATAATTCATTCAAAATATACTGTACAGAAATATCACATCTAAAAGGATTATCATCATATTTATCATTTTTTTTTTTTCTTTCTCTGTTTCAATTTTCAGCGGTAATAAATCTTTATAATACGGACTTGCTTTATAATTTTCTTTTTCCTTATTGTCTTCTTTAATAAAATTTGTCTCGAAAATTTCATCATCAGCTTCTATTTTTATTTTTTCATAGCGTTGATTTTTCTGTTGCTCAGTCTGTGTTACGTTTATTTCATTTAAGGACTTTAGAAAAACTTCATTTATTTTCTTAAATATCAAAACTTTAAATATATTTCCCACTGTATTTTTGAAAATGGTATAATTTTGGCAATGTACCAAAACCGCCATTACTTCGAGGACAAACATGATGACATTTTTTTTTGACGTTGTATGTAAATAACGCGAAATCATCTTCATAAAGTGTCCATAGCCTAAAAATACGGGAATTATCTGCTCTTCGAGTTGTTTATTTGAAGTAATTCTGTCAAATGTCTTTATAAGATAATCTTGAACTGATAAATTATTCCAGGAGATCATAACAGCATTAATGCTTGCCCAGCACCAGTCAATGACTATACCCTTAAATGCTGGCCATTTCTCACCAGATTGAATCCACGATCGTTTGAAATAAGTTAAGCATTCAGCAATATTCGATGCTGTTTGATCATTAGTAATCATCTCTAATATAGGTAATATTTTATTATTGATGTTGACAACACCTGCATAATAATTTACCCGCTTGCTGTTTTTATCAGGCTTTCGAACGAGAGATCCAGTTGCATCAAAATGTAAGAAAAGATGTTTATAAGCTTTCAGTAGTTTTATCTGTTCGTCAATACCCAGGTAAGTGGTAAACGGAGTAGAAAATCTTTTGATGTAAGGATGATTTTGCTTTAGTTCAATTATTCTGAGCATAACATCAACACTATCATCATCATGCCGATTATTTTTTAAGTTGTTCTCCGACTTAATTTTTTGCAAAACTTCCAGTGATGTAGCAAATTGATAGTTATGCTCATTTTGAGCCAGGTCAGTGTCCATCTCAGAAATTAATTGTTTCCGTACGGTGTTCGGTTTAACTGTAAGCGTTCTCTTAGGATCTCACGCCGTGTCTTAGATACTGGATAAGCCAAAGGTATCGTATGGTTTGGCTTATCATTTGTCGAATAAATTGTAATTTTCGCCTTCAAATTTACCAATTGGCCCTTGAATCTATACCGGACATTGCATTTGGGTTGCTTACATACGGCACCATCACGAAAACTATTAAATTTACTGTGCTCCAATCCATTGAAAACTAACATACAACAAATACCGTATAATTTCGGTAAATCACGGCGTAACACAGAATGAAATAGATCCGAGATAACCATGCTGTTGCGACAAATTTCTGACGTGCAGATTTCGATTGCTTTTATAAATTATATTGATAATTTGTCTTTTGACGAACTGATATGAGCATTGAGTTATCTTCAACTTCTGTATCATCTTCACTGGATACAGAATTTGTACTCAATTGTCTGGTAAGCTCATTCAGTTTGCTGTCAGTCTCTTGCCTTATTTTTCACCAATTTTACTCTTTTCGGGCCAATGCTTATAAAAAAGATCAGTGAAATCTTTTTCATTTTTTTTCAAAAACAAATTTGTCCGCAATTGTTCAATGTCTTTCTTTTGGCGCAGTTTGAAATAATCACAATATTTTTTAAATAAAATTTTATTTTTTGTTGGGCCATTGGCAACCTCGTCCAAATTCTCCACTAATTTTAAAAGTGTCTCAAGAATGGTTTGGTGGCAAAACTTCACAATTATATCATAATAAATGCTGTACACAAGCTGTCACTATCTGCAAAAACTACCTTAAAAACAATCACTGTCACAAAACTATTACACCATCAAGTGTAAAATGTCACAAAACATTGTATCGACAATTCAAATTTAATTAAATTCAAATTAAATTAATGTGAAAAAATGTAAATAAATAAAAAAACATCAGTGCCATTCTGGCGGGAAATTCAAAATTAAAAAACTAATTGATTATTTTTTTAATTCAAAAGTAAAAAATAATAATAAAAAAATACTATAAAATATACTATATAGATATATTAAAAACATTAATTTATATGAAATTTTAAATTGTAAATAAATAAATTTACTGTAAATAAAGAAAATATCTAAAAAATGAATTATTTTAAAAAATATTTATATGATAAAAAACCATCACTGCCATTATGGCGGGTAATTCAAAATTAAAAAATTCATTAATAAATACTGTAAAATAAACTATATAGATATATTAAAAACATTAATTTATATGAAATTTTAAATTGTAAATAAATAAATTTACTGTAAATGAAAAAATCATCCAAAAAAAGGTTTAATATTTAAAAATAAAAATTTCAATTGAGAATATTATAAAATCCTTTAAAGAAAAATTAAAAAACGAATGAACCACATGTTCATTAAAACGTAATAAAAAAGTGGATCTTTGATTCGAGAAAAAAAAACAAGTATATTTTTGAGATATCGGTGATCAAAAAAATGACCAAATTTTTTTTTTTTTTTTATGATACAATCAAAATATTAAAAAAAATAAAAAATCCGCATTTGAGTATTTTTTTTATCTTTAAACTGCTGTTTTTTTTTTTTCAATTTAATTCATTTTCTGGCAGATATTTGTTATCAAAAAATCTGAAATCAATTTCGAAAAAAAAAATCCACATCTCGTAATCCATTCAATTATTACGATAGACGAAAATTAATTTTTAATGATTAAAAAAATTTAGAGAATCAAGACAAAACTAGTTTTAGCTTTAAAAAAGTCTCTGTTAAAAAAAAAATATTGGAAGTCATCCACATGAAGATTTCGAGCCAATGAATGAAATCCATTCAGTCTCGTTTTCATAGCCCTATTTTTATTCGAGATATCGGAAATAAAATGAAAATTTCAGATATAAGAGCCAACTTCAGGGTAGTAAATTAATTCTATTACTTTGGTTAAACCTTTACCTCTGCATAGCATTAACCTGTTCCCCTATCTCAGTTAATAACTGTGCAGACTTTTGTATATTTTCAAATTGGTAACCAATATGTACAGATATTAATTGCATTTTCTTTAAGTTCTCCTCACTATTTTCTATTTGATTTTCTGTTAAGGCTATGTCTCTTGCTGCCTTGTTTAGGAGCTGTAAATAAACAATTATTTTTCTTAAATATATTCTTAATTTGGGTCAACGATTACATTCCCAAGGAGGGTTGCCGTCAGGCAGGCGGCCAGTCATAAAAGTCATTGCCGAAACTTTTTGCAATATGTCAAAACAGATGACATATTGCGTCGACCCCAAGTAATTGGGATAAGAGCAAGATGATGATATGATATTCTTAGTTTGGTCATTTTGTAATTAATAAAATAATTTATTGATAATCCATATTGTGAAGAAGACTAATGATTCACAAGATTCCTCCACCTAAGTTTCATAAGAAACAACTAAGTGACTCATGCAGTAATAGAATATCATAATTATAAGAAACTCTTTATAAAAACCAAAAAGCAAACTTGTAGTTGAAAGTTTTTTATGTTCAAGAACATATTCTTAAATTTCATATACCTAACTAAGAGTTGTCATCGTTTCACTCAACTAAGAGTCGTCTCAGCTTGTATACCCGTAGCACTATGTGCTGTGCGATGGGTATACAAGCTGAGCTGTGCTGCTGTGTGTGCTTGAACCTCCTCCCTATAAAAAGAAAGACCTACTATACCATGCTGGACAGACATGTTGGTGTAGGGTTGATATAGGGTTTAGGGCATTTAGATCGCTTTAATATCTCGTCTTTTATGGCATCTACAGGCAAGATAAGAAATAGTGAAATGTATTCTTACTCCGTTACTAAATGGACGGAAATATATAAATATTGAAATATTTACTGCAATATGATAATATGTAACAATAGACATTGTTATTGCATCATTGGAGTTAAGTGTTTATTTGAAAAGAGCTAAATGTCTCATCATCCCAGATCAATTTTTCCAACTAGGCTCCAACATACTCCAAAATAAGAAGGGCAATTGACCTACTCTACTACGCTGGTTGGGTGAGTCTGTATATTTATTTCAAGTTTTCCCTATATTGCGTAGATGTTATATCAAATCAAATCATTTATTCTGCATAGGCCCCTTAAGGGCACTTACATATTGTCAAATTACACGTTTGAATACAATACAACAATCTACCACCGGATCGGAACGCGGCCACAAACTGAGAAGATCCGGCAAGAAACTCAGCGGGCAGTCATTTTTTTCTTGCAACATATGTGGTATTAGCTCCAGTGTGATGCCTTTCGAAATTGTATATATGTATAAATTTTCAAGATTTAGTACAAGACAAAAAATAATTAAAGCATAAAGAATGGAAGAAAATATGGCTGGACCAGATCCCACAAGCAGCACCCGATCACGAGTTAACTACTAGGGCAGCCATCACTCTATAAGCATATTGTATCTCTCAATCGTCTTTTACGACACCCACCCGGCAAGAATGATGATAGTAAATTGTGTTTTTAATCCGTCACCACTTGTATGCCCAAATCCTTTCAAATGTTATTAATGTATCAATTAAGAAAAATCAAATACCTCGTTAGACTTAGATCCCCTTTGTATTTGGCGAGCTAAGGATGATATATTATTCATATTCACTTGAACTCTTTCAGCTAATCTCTGTTTTGATTCCGCGAATAAAGATCGCGCGCTACTCGATGAAGCTGAAGTCATTGCTACACTTTTTAATATTTTGGTAATTGATATTCAAATTAAGAAAATATCACAGATTGTTAGTGCTGTGGGCAAATGTCGATTGAAGACCGTCCATCCCAACGTTTTAAAGTTCTTTAGCACAAATTCCTGTGTCTGTTACCGAATCAAATACTGAGCCAAAGCTTTTTTTTTTTTTTTTTTGTGTGTATTTAGCTGTTGGTCGCAGATGACCTTGACAGCTTAACGCGGGCAATGGGCGAGCTGAAGGCTCTCAACCCGGTGAGCCAAAGCTTATTAATTATTATGTATATATAATAAAATATTGTCCAAATTCATACCAGATACGCTAGCGCTACCATTGTGACATTGACAATAATAACAATGTGTTTTTTTTTTTTGTTTGGATCGCCCTTACGGGCAGGCAAAAGTCTTTTCGACCATACAGCCTTGTCTTACGTAGCTTATTTCTTTACATATTATTTACTTCTTCATATTGTATAACTTATTTATTGTCATGGTCCGTCAATAAGTTAAGTCGTTATCATTAATTAGGCAAAATTATTCAAGATAACACTATAAAACACTAAAAAAATGAATATAATACAAGAGCTTAACATGACATTTCCAAATTCGCGCTGAAACTCCATAATGACAATGTCAATTTGACATATTCTGTCCTTGTTTTTATTTATTCACCCTTACGGGCAGGCGACCATACTGCCTTGTCTTACATAGCTTACCTATAATTTTCTTAATTAAATTATTTAATACTTCTTCATACTGAGTATGAAGAAGTATAATAAAAGATGAGAGTATAATAAGAGATGAAGAGTATAATAAAATAAATAAGTGAAATACACGTAAAAATAATTATAAACCACTCTTACATCATACTTACCACACATCAACACTTTAACTGTATTATATTACATATCAGCAAAATTATTTAATAATAATACTATAAAACACTATAAAAATTAATAAACTTTTTTAAACTTTTTTTTTTTTTTGGTTGGACCGCGGTCGGCGCGCCTCCACACCACTCCGTCCGGGGCGACAGAGGGGCTTAAGCACGCAACTCCCGCAACCCACCCGAAAACCACCTCGCCTTCGTCATTGGGCCGACCACCGGAGCAGGTTTACTTGTCGTCAGTGGTCGGCCCGACGGAATACCCCCTACGCGGGGTACCCTCCCGTCGACCGACGTCCCCCCCTCGGGGAGGACGTCGGTCTTTCCTCACGCGGTCGGCCTCTCGGCGGGTGACGGACTAATCCCCGGTCACGTCACCCGCGGCCTCGGCTAGGGCGGCATGAGGCGCAGATAGTTGCGCCTGCGCCGCCCCAGTCGCCGGCGGCGGATCTCCTCATCGAGGCTGCGCTCCACGCGCAGACGATCCGCCGCCTCCTTCTGCGAGATCACTGTCTCGCAGAAGGCTGCGACCGCGTCCCAGTTCCCGACGCTGTCGACCATCGCCCTAGCGATGGCCGGCAGCGTCAGGTCGGCACCGATGATTGCGACGAGTTCACGGCGCTGCACTGCCCAAGCCGCGCAGGCCTCGAGCGTGTGGCGCGCCGTGTCCTCGTCGCAATCGCAGTGGTGGCAGGACGGTGTACTCCTTACGACCCTGTGCAGGTATTTGGCGAAGCTCCCGTGCCCCGTCAACACCTGCACTAGTCGGAAGGAGAGCACCCCGTGCCGCCTTTTCAACCACTGCATCAGCACCGGCCGGAAGGCCTCCACGGTTCGCACCCCGAACCGAGGCCTCTCCAGCCGGACTGCCCAACGGGCAATGACGTCTCGGCGGGCGTCGACGCGCCAGGTGGTGAGATCCCTTAACGAGATCACACCGCCCTCCCCGCGCACCCCCGACACCCGCCGATACAACTCGGCGAGCATTTCCGCCTCCAGGTCCCACGGGGGAGTCCCGGCCAATAGGCACGCTGCCTCCGTCGCCACCGTGCGGTATCCGCGGATGGCCCTGATCGCCATGACCCTCTGTGGTCGCCACAGAAGGGCCCTCAGTCGGACGGTCAAGGACCCCGCCCACACCGGTGCGCCGTACAGGGCCATCGACCGGATGACCCCCGTGTACAGCCGTCGGCACGTAGCGCTATGCAGCGCTAAATGCTCCCGGAACCACCATTGCCCGTCGAGTACCAGGCCCAAGTACCTCACATGGGCCCGGATGCTGATGTCAACCGATCGGACGGTGATCGAGACGCCGATGGGAGGGCTCATAAGGCGCCCATGGAACAAGAGGGCCTCCGTCTTGTCCAGGGCGACCCTCAACCCCAGCGCCTCGATCCGCCTGACGACCTCTTCGGTGCCATAGGTCGCCAGGCTTACCGCCTCTTCTAGCGTCCCACCGCGGGCTGTGACGAGCGTGTCGTCGGCGTAACAAATCACGCCCAGCCCGGGCGGGAGGCTCCCCCGCAACGCCCAGTCGTAGCCGATGTTCCACAGGGTGGGTCCGAGGACCGACCCCTGCGGGACACCGCACGTCATGGACGTTCGCACAACGTCCCCTGCTCGGTTGGTACAGAGGACGCTGCGCCCCACCAAATAGTCTGCCACTAGCCGCCTCAGGTAAGCTGGCACTCCATGATACCGGAGCGCCTCCCTGATGCAGCTGAATGGCAGACTATTGAATGCGTTGGCGATGTCTAGGGACACCGCCAACAGCACTCCCCCACCGGTGACGGCCTCAGTCGCCACGGCCCTCAGGCGCAACAGAGCCGCGATCGTCGAACGACCCCTCCTAAACCCAAACTGGGCGTCCGACAGATCGGGCCCCGTGCCGACGAGGTGCCGCTCGATGCGGGCAGCTACCACCCTCTCCAGTAGCTTGCCCGTGTCATCGAGCAGCACGATAGGCCTGTAGGCCGAAGGCGACCCCGGAGACCGTCCCGGCTTCGGCAGGAGCACCAGCCTTCCCACCTTCCAGCACCCAGGGAACCGTCCGGACGCTAAACACGCGTCGAACAGCTACCTGAGGCGGGGACCCAGGTGGTCGAGGACCAAGCCCAACACGCAGTTAGGAACACCGTCGGGCCCGGGGGCGGTGGACTTTGCGCACATGCGCGCCACCGCCACTCCCATCTCGGGTTCCGTGATGGGCGGAACACTGTCGTCGTCGGCCTCCCGGTCAGTGTCTGGCGGAGCCATGACCGGGGGCGTGTGTTCCGCCCGCCGCGGGAACAGGTCCTCGACGACCCGGGTGAGAAGGCCGGGCTGGAGAGTCTCGGTGAGGGGCAGGCCCCGCGCGCGGAGCTTATTCAGCACCGCGCGATAGGGGTGTCCCCAGGGGTCACGGTCGAGACCGTCCAGCATCTCCTGCCGACTGACGTCCTTGGCGGAGCGGACGGCCAGCCTGAAGGCCGACCGCGCATTGCGGTAGCCCTCATACAGCAAGGCCTCCCGCTCCGCGTCGCGTTGGCGCCGCCGGCTGCGGGTGTAGGCCTTCCGGGCGCGAATGCACGCGGCCCGGAGATCCGCCAGCTCCCGGGACCACCAGTGGACCGCCCTCCTCGGGGGCGGACGCCGTACCCGGGGCATGGCCGCATCGCAGATCTACGTCAACGCACTGCAGATGCGGCCAGCCTCGGCGTCCACCCCGTCCGACTGGTTGGCAGAGGACAGCCACGAGTAAACGATGGCTGTCTCCGCCAGCTGGTCCCGGTCTAAGCGACCCACAGCCCATCGCGGAAACGCAGGACGTCCATCCGCCCCGTGACCCCTGCTGGGCGTCGGGATTACCGGGGAGACCTGCATCCGGATATACCGGTGGTCCGACAAGGTCTCCACCTCCTCCACGACGCGCCAGCTCCCCACGCGTGCGGCGACCTCGGGGCTAGCGAACGAAAGGTCCACTATCGACCCGCCCCGTCGTCGCACGCACGTATGCACTGAGCCCCTGTTCAGCAAATAGAGGCCCAGTGCCGCCGCCCACTCCTCGATCGCCCGTCCCCGGTCGTTCGTCCGGGGAGACCCCCACGCCACGGACTTGGCGTTGAAGTCCCCCAAGACGAAGACCTGGCGCGATGCCATTCGCCGTAACGAGGCCTCCATGATGGTGAGGGAGGCCTCGAAATCGGTCACACTCCAGTTAGGGGAGAGATAGACTCCGAGGAGCGTAATCTCCCCCCAATCCGCCGCGACGTATCCGACGCCCCTGTCCCTAAGGGTCAGAGGCGACGAAGGCCACGACGTGGAGGCGACGATTGCCACGGTGCCATCGGTGCTACCCAACCAGTTAGGCCGGTCGGGCACCACGTACGGCTCCGCGGCTACGGCTACTCCTATCAACCACTCCGCCATGGCTTGCAGGAACACGTCCTGCGCACCGGCGGTGTGGTTGAGGTTGGCCTGGAGGAGACGAATGGATACGGGGTCCATCAACGGTCCGTATCCATCGTCACCTCCTCCGCGCTGACGGGCGATCGGGCCGCGCTCGGAGCGGGGACTGGCCCGGTCGATGGGCCGTCCCGCCCCTTCGGGGCCGATGCCGGGGGTCTGCAGTCCCCAGAGCCCATGCGGTGTTTGGCAGGCCTATTGCCTGCCGCACACGCGGGGCAGTGGGGCACCGCAGAGCACGATGCCGCCTGGTGTCCGGTCTGACCGCAACGGAAACATAGCCTGCTGCAGTCGAAGCAGTTTTTGCATGTCGGTCGGGTATGCCCGACCGCCATGCATTTGTAACACCTCGCGGGCCGGGGCTCTAGCACGGTTACCCCCGCCGAGCTCCAGCCCACGAGGAGCCTGCCTGAGTCGGCCAATTGCTTGACCGACTCCACCGGACACTGCACCCAGGCAGCACCGACGCCGCCCGGACCAGTGCGGATGGTGCCAATCCGGACGGCGTCCGAGGCACATCCGGTACGCGCCATAATGGCCTCCCGGACGTCCTCCACCGTCACGGAATCGTCCAAGCCCGTCAGGCGCATCTCTGCGCACTTGACAGGCCTGGCGATCTGGACACCATTCTCCGGCCCGAACAGCCCCCTCAACATCGTGGCCAAACTATCGACCGTCTTCGCGCCCTCGGCCCCAGGGAACTCGAGTATTCGAGCCCCTGTCCGGGCCTTGCGGGTCCTCGCCTCGACGCCCCCAATATCGGAGACGTCCAGCTCCCGCCGGGCGCGTTTTAGGACGGCCTCATAGTTGAGGCCCCTCTCAGCCGCCTCAGGCAGCACGGTGATGACCACCGCGGCCGTCTTCGGCGACTTGAGGCCCCTGCGCGACCTTTTCTTTCCCTTTCTGCCGGCTCCCGCCTGGGGAGCGGCGCCCACGGCGGCACTCTTGGCCGCCGCTCTACGCTTCTGGCCGCGTGCCTTCCTGCTCCGCTCAGCCACCCGCCAGCCCTTTTCGAGCCTGGCAGCAGCGCTGAGCGCAGCAGGAGCGGTCGCGGGTGCGCCCAGCGGCCCGGCCTTGGCGGGAGCCGGCACCTTGCCGGCCTTCTTGGCCCCCTTGGGCCCAGCCGCGGCCGCAGCGTAGCTCACCACGCGGCCACCCTGACATGGCAGCGGGGTGGGAGCTGACGCTTGCAGCCGTCTCGCCCCGTCTGCGGCGAGCGGCGGTCGGAGGGGCGGCTCAGGCGGGAGCCTGGCCGCTACGGCGGCGATACGCGCATCCACCATCACCCCTACTCGGGCTAGGATGACGCGTACCGCCGACTCCGACACGCCGTGCACCTCGTCGAGCGGCGGCTCCTCCCCCTTCCGCGGTCTCCCGCGGCCACGAGGCGGCGGAGGGACCACGACGAGGGGAGGAAGCGCCGAGGCCGCGAATGGCACAGCCGGCGCAGCAGCCGCGACGGGCGCAGCCGGCGCAGCAGCCGCGACGGAGGCAGCCGGCACCACGGACCCCGACGACGTGCCCGCCCTCCCCGGCGCAGCCCGTTTCGGTGGCGAGGCCGGCACCGGCGGCGTGGCCGGCGCCAGGCGCGCGAACTGGGCCCGCAGGTCGGCCATCTCCTTGGCCAACCCGCGGTTCTCCCGTCGCACCGCCGATAGCTCCGTCTCCAGCTTGCGGTTGCATTCCCGCAAGCCGGAGACCTCCTCGCTAAGGCGGGCGTTCGCGGCCTGTAGGGCCGCCACCTCGCCACCGTGGCCGGCCTTGCCGGGGGTCCCCGGCCTCGCCGCCACCGCCGATCCGCGACCTCTGCGCCCACGGGGCATGGTCGGGACCTTGGGAGGAGGCATGGTGGTACTCCCCTCCGAGTCGGTGTTCGAGCTGCCCCCCTTGAGGGGGCGCTTCCGGACGCTCGGGGGGTGGGCCTCCTCCCTCTCCTTCCTGGCACCCACCAGTGTGGTGGTCCTCTCAGCAGCCTGCATCACCTTCCTCGACGACGACGGCCTATCCGCGAGCTCCTCAACTGACGGCCCGCCTATCGTCCCTATCCTACTCCTAGCGGACGGACCTGCGGTGCATCCCCCGCCCTCGTCTCTGCTCTGGCCGACCTGCATCCGGTCGGTGCAACTTTCGTCAGCGGACGGCTCTGTGGCATTGCCGCCCTCGTCCGCCGACATCTCCGAGGCCATGAACGACTCCTCCTCCGACGGCCCTGCAGCACTGCCGCCCTCGTCTCGCGACGGCTCTGCAGCAGTGCTACCCTCGTCGCTCAACAGCTTCGATTCCGAGCTGTACCGGTCGGAGACGCTCCACTCTTCAGAGTCGCTCCCTCCGCCTTGTCTCATCGTGGACGGTCCTGCGGCCTCGCCGCCCTCGTCCTGCGACGGCTCTGCAGCAGCAGTGCTGCCACCCTCGTCGCCCTCAGCCATACCGGCCGTCTTCTACCGCTCCCGCCACGCCTTCGACCTTGCAGCCACAATGCGGGCTCGCGCCTGGACGGTACGCTTCTGCTTCCTCTTCCCCTTCTTCTGCTTAACCTTTTTCTTCTCCACCTCCTCTCTCCCTTTCACCTCCTCTTTCCCCTCCCCCCGGTGAGCCTCAGGATGTTGTGCCGGGCTCTCGGCAGTAAGAGCAGTAGTTGTCCCCCACCCATACGACTGGGGACTGACTGTGCCGGAACTTGGGCGCGACTCCAAATGGATGTCACGCGCAAGTACCGGCACAGCAAGGGATTCCCCGGCTTGGCCGGGACCCTCTGGTGAAGTCTTACTTGTATTAACTTCTGCCATACTTTGGACGTTTTTAGGTCTTGCCTTGACTATCACTCTAACGGCTGGATGCTCGCGCGCTTTTTAACCCACCAACCATTCATCCCCTCACCGAGTGGCCAAACTTAGGATTAGGGGTAATTTTTTATAGGGGTTTTCTTCCCCGCGGTCCGAAGACCCCCGGTCCTGACCCCCCTACTCAGGATTACGGTTTGAGCCTTCCGGGTCTGACCGCTCGCGAGCGACCGACCCGTCAGGCCCCCGGGCCGTGACGCAACCGTCCCTGGCGACGGAGTGCCTTGAGGCACATCCGCCCCATTGGCCCCGGGTCAGATCCGCCGTGCTCTGCCACCAGAGCCGCACGCGGAGACCCCCACCTGCCGGAATCTTGGCCGTCCAAATGGACGCATGACGTCCAAATGGACGTTACCAGGGAGCACCACGAGGAGGTGCTCCGGCCGCGCCCCCCCCCCCATATTCCCACCTAAACATAATTTAACGGTGTTGGTTTTTTTATTTCGCCAATAACTCAATTTAGAATAACACTCAACAACTAACAGTTCTTTTGTTGCTACTTTTGAGGGGCATGTGAAAGCGTCATGTAGTCTTTTTGTATTATATTCAATTTCATAGTTTTCTGTCGTATCATATTAAATCATTCGACTCGTAAGCTGATTGCCAATACGATAAAAAGAAGAAGTCCGTTTGTAGATTATAAACTTAAAAATGTATTGTATTTTGAAATATTAAATACAAGACCGCCAGATAGTAGCAGTACGTTGTCACAAAACTCCTTTATTAAATTTATTTCCAATATGTTAATATTTGGGTATAGTAGATAATAACATTTTTAGTCGATGTGTGCCTGCTCTTTTTATGAAAAGCTTTATGCCAGAGCCAGCAATTTATACATCGAGTTGTACAATCGATAACATAAACAAAATATTTTTTTCCTCTAAACGATTCGTTTCGTTAATAACGAATGAAAATGAACGAGGTCTGACTTTTCGCTTGTCACGAGAGAGGTTTTGTGTAGTTGGAAATTTTTGTGATCGAACTCAATTATTAGCTCTTACTTCGAAATGTTTATCTTAAAAGTAAACCATGTCTTTCTTGTATCTGCTGTTGCAGTTATTTTCTTCTTTCGTCCTGCCATTGCATAGAACAATGTTCTATCATTACCAGCGTAGTGTGTATAAGTAGTCAGCTTGTCAGAGAAAAACTGTGTATTTTCTGAAATGGATAAAGGAGTAACATGCGATCATCTAAATAAGCTTGCTGATATTCTTGGGAAAGAATTATGGCATTCGAAAGAGGTAATTTGTCTTTATTTGCTTAATTTATAACCTCAAATATTATGTCAATGAGATAAGTACCAACTTTAATTAGCATTCTTGGCTAACACTTAATAAGTTATCATTGTGTAATGTCCTTACCGCCGAGTATGTTATGGTAATTGCATGTGTACATGACACAAGTCATGTTTATATTACTTTGTTTTGTATTTTCAATCATAAACTGTTTATTTTTTTATGCTTATAGGGGTTGCGATCGGACGTTATATTTGTATCAATGTAATGAGTATTAAAACATTACTTATTATTATTTTATCGTAATTTAATTCGTTTGAGACCTACAATATTATTTAATTGAATGAATTTACAGTTTTAATAATGTTTACTACCTAACACTTATGTTGTGTGGCGGCTACGAATACTAACGACCCGTACTTTACTAGTAGTCGTAAAAGACGGCTAAGAGATTTAAATCGATCTGGAACAACCCCATTTAACATTGTCTGGTAGAGGATTATATTCCCAAGGAGATTTTACATCAGTTAAGTGGTCATAAAATTATTATCAATTATTTTTACAATATGTATGATGATAGAAGAGTATATATTGCATCAACAGCAGGATGATGATGATCAGCAATTTTTCTTTTGACCAAATAGTATTACCATGAAGAAGTTTTTTATTTATAAACTAGCAACCCGCCCTCACTTTGCTTCGGTTTTAGTAGTTTTACCCGCACAGTTCCCGTTTCTCCCCCATTACAAACAGACACTTCAATTTTATTTATTGGTATAGATAATTTAATATGTAACTAATTATAAAACTAAGGTTGAATAAATAGTTACAGCCAAAAACTTGTTAGCCATTGTAAACAAAGTCATCATTCAAATATACTGAATTGTGGTACTGTATTTCATATTTTCTAAATTATTGGAGAAAAATAAATATTTGTATCTATAATATGTGTACAGTAGACCATTGGTGTTCCGACAAACATTTTGCACGGCAATGTCGAACTATCGAGTATGTTGGATTATAAAGTACTGCCTAAGAGCTAGGCTGCACTACGGTGAAACCGCGGCAGTTTTTAACGGCGTGAGTTTTTGGAAAAGGAAAATGAATGCAAGCGGCCGCACCTGCGGTTTTTATCCGCAACTGATTTAAAAACTGCAAAATGTTACAAAATTGTTGCGGTAAAAAACCGCAGCAAATTTTGTAATCTATAGAACTACATAGGCGCACACGCATTATGAGTTAACCGCGGGCGGTTTTATGGCAGTGTTACCAACTTAGGGGTTTTCCCCCCAAATTTAGGCGATAAATAAATGGGATGGGGTTTTTTTAGGGGCATTTTTAGGGATTTTTTTGAATAAAAAAAAATAAAAATACCAGTGTAGCGACATCTAGTATATAGATACTATAGCACGATAGTATCTATATACTACTATAGATAGTATATAGATACTATAGCATGATATCAGGCTTATTCGCAAGAATAGTCCTCCGTCCATGGTGATCCAGGTGACCAGTCCCAGTAGAACTTGGAGCTTACCTAATTATTATTGTTTATTAAGTAACTATGTCTCATAAATGTGATATATATGAAGCATATTTCTTTTTTGCCCGGATATATATTTATTTTCAGTACAGGTATTAATTTATTATTTATTCTTATTTTAATGAAATCATTTTTATTTTCATGTAATTGTGACAATTTAAAACTATGATTTAGGGATAAATATTTTAGGGAGTTGGTAACACTGTTTTTGGCTAGTATTCGGCCTACCGCCGCTAGGGATGTGACTTGGAGGGAAAATAATCGATTTTTAAATAATCGATTATTTGTTCTTTAAAATAAATCGATTATAAAATAATCGCTTTTTCCAAACATGATTGTGATGACCTTTTTTTTAGGAAATAAGAGCTTTATTTTCTACTAAACTTCTAAAAAACAGGTCATCACGATTGTTTCATACTGTATTTAGTATGAAACAATCGTGATGACCTTTTTTTTTAGGAAATCTGGCTGTGAATAATCGATAGTAAAAAATCGATTAATAATCGATTTTTCTTATTTTGATAATCGATTATTACAAAAAAAATATCGATTAATAATCGATTTTTTTTTTTAATTGATTACACCGGCACAAAAAAAAGAAGTGGAATGTACTTTGGACCATACCTACCGACATGTTTTTCGACCCGCTGAATCTGAATTTCAAGTCCGTTTGGCCCGGTCACCCTCCAGTTTTGAGTAACATGCAAAAAGCCTCAAAAAAAATTTGCAAAATATTGCAGTCACAGCAATGAAAAGCTTTTTGTGGACACGGATCACGTATGATTTTTGAGTATTTCAAATAACTGAATCTAAATCTAAAAGTTAATTAGCCTGGTGAGCCATCCAAATTTGAAAAAGAAAATGAAAACCCCAAAAAATATGGCAATAATTCATGAAAAATTTAAGTTTGGCAAATAAAATTTTTTTTAAACTCAGATTGAGTTTGATTTTCATGTATTTTGTTCCGCTGAAGTTTTCTTGCCCCGTTAACGTTTTAAAATTAAAACAAAAATCTCAAAAAACCAAAAAAATCTGAAAATTGCAATTAAAAATATGAAAAAAAAATCTGTATAACATGATTAAATACTTTTCCTGTATTTTTTCACGCATAAAATATTAATTTCTTAACTTGTATTTACGTGATCCGGGTCCACAAAAATTTTTTCATTGCTGTGACTGCAGTTTTTCGCAATTGTTGGCCTTTTTTTGAGGTTTTTTGCATTTTACTCAAAACTGGAGGGGGACCGGGCCAAACGGACTTGAAATTCAGATTCAGCGGGTCGAAAAACATGTTGGTAGGTAGGTCCAAAGTACATTCCACTTTTCTTTTTTGTGTGCCGGTGTTATTTTTTCACATCCCTAACCGCCGCAAAGAATAGTCGTATTGTCGTTTCGTTGCAATTGAATTAATTATATTTTGTATCTGTGAAGGTGATGTCTGAACGCACATTATGCAATTTTTTTATGGAATCTGGCTACTGACTGAATTCGATAGTAGTTTAGTAAAAAAATCTGTAGATATTCTTTTAAAATTTTATATTTTTCTGAAAATGAAACCTTTCTGAGATCTACGGCTATTGAATGAATGAACACAATATTTGCAAATTTTTTGTAGACTTTTTTTTTCTATTTCGTAGTACGCGACGAGCGACAATACATACTGCTCGTTTGAGATCCATCTTTAAACTGTGCAAATCGGAGGCGGTTTTGCGGTTTAAAATCGCAGTGCGTGCGTCTCGAGCGGTTTTGCGGTTAACCGCTTGCGGATAAAAACCGTAGTGCGGCCTTAGCCTAAGACCCTGTACTGTATTTTCTTGCAAAAGAGTACCTTGTAATCCAACAATTATGTATGCATAACATACAATTAATAAACTAAACTATGAACACATGCTAGGCTATACCGCTATACATGTAGTCAAATTCAAATTAAACAATCAGAATGAAAACATAAGCACTACTGGTGGCGCGTCTGTTGTGCACATAAGTTGTGACTTGTTCAATCATGCATTACTTACATTAGCAAAGATTAACGAAAGAATATTCAATAATAATAGACATGTTGGATTGTAATGGGCCCCGAATTATACAGGGGCTGGATTACCCCAGGTCTACCGTATATATATATATATATATATATATATATATATATATATATATATATATATATATATATATATATGTATATATATATGTATATATATATGTATATATATGTATATATATATATACAGGGTGTATCAGGTTATGGGACAACTGTTCGAGTGTTTAACGGTCATAGATCGTCATTAGAATGTATATTACACAAAAAACAATATAACATAAAAGTTATAGTGATTTCAAAAAAATGTGTCTAAGAGTCTATGCCTTAAATGTTACGTATTATGTAGGCATGTACAGACAGAATACATGTAGGCATGTAAAGCTTCGACAGTATAAATTCATTCAGTAATACCTAGAATTGCCCATACGTTTCAATGACAGTGTAGTTTTGTACCTACGAGCGGTCAACGGTCCAAGGCCGATCAGCTGTTTTAAAGCGAAGTTTGTTTTGTTTATGTGAATGTAATCATTGATTTATTCAATTTCTAATGAATATTTAACAAAGTATGAATATGTTGCGTATCATTGACTTTATACATTTCAATCGGATTTACACGAAAAAGCGATGATAAAATTGAAAACTTTACATGTCTCTAATTCCTTAACGAATTCATATTTTTTGTTCAAATTTTTTTCATGGGTTCCTACCACCATTGCCTAGCTCCCTTTTGACCAGTTGCCCCATAACCTGATACACCCTGTATACATATAAGTTCCGTAACATTACATCCATACTTAAAAAGTTTTAATTTTGGGTATTTTCTTCCTTTAAATTTCTTAAATTTATGATTGGATGGGAATATTTACATTTGAATGAGGGACTAATTATTGTATAAATAATTGCATGCTCTACTGGCATTGATAACATGTTACTGACTGAAAATTATGTTTAGTATTTTTTTTTACAGACATCACACCATATATTGATTTACTCATTCGATTGTAGGCAACTTTATAAGCATACAATTGATAGACAAATAATGCCCAGATTCAGTACAGATATTTGTTAATCACAAAATTCAGGGGATTGTAGTCATAATTCATTCTCGGCAGGAGACCACTCTGCCATTTGTCCAGTCCAGTCACCATATATATACACGGTGACATTTATGTTGTCTTACAAAAGCAGGTCAATTAAAGTATCCAGTATCTACTATACATTCGTACAATTAAAAGGTTAAAAACAATGTTTACTAGAATATTTTTTAATAAAAGTTATTATAAATAATTACTAATTGAAATAGTAAGGAAACAGCTTGTAGCGAGCGCTTAGGTACAACACAGCTGATGTAGCATGTAGGTACTACGACCACTTGACCTCGGCGCCAATCGGGCATCGCAAAGGATACCTGTTAGGTATCTAGCGTAGGGAATTACTACCTATGATTGGCTAACGAAATGCCGCATGATTTGTTTTGTTTAAAATGTAAACATAATAAACAGGCTGTTACAAAATATTAACTTTAATTTATTTTATTTTTATAACTGCCACTATTGAACATTTAAATATGTTAGATATGTTTCTTTGGTCGGATACTTTTATGGTTTTTTTTTTTGTAAGACGATAAAAGAGTCACCGTGTACAACAGTCTGAAATTAAGACTTAGCAGAATGAGTCAGCAATTGTACCATGATTACTAGCTATACTTATCTCTTCAAGGATAAATATGTGGGGCTATGAAAATATGACAATTGCTTTTGTATGTTTCAGGTGCTCACTTGTTTCGACTGCCGATGTCCCGGACCTAATCTCTGGATTTGCCTGCAACCTGAATGTCATCATGTAGGCTGCTCCGAAGTCAAAAATGATCACAGCACTTTACACCAAAAGGTACTATTGCCTCTTAAACACAAAAATGCTTTAGTACATAGCAATTAATAGAAAGTGGCAATATAATCATTTCAGTTTTTCATTCCTTTGCATTGAAGTTATGTAGCTCATCCTTTTTTTGGTGTGGGCTATGGTCAGCGCGCTCGCTGCCCAGCTCCCTCCGGGTCGATAAAAGCGTGGGGCGCGCGGCCCCATAACCCATCGTAGCACGCCGCCTTCGTTGTTGGGCCGGCTACCGGCATCGAGTTCCTTGTCCCCTGTGGTCGACCCGACGGACTACCTTACGAAGTACCCTCTCCTCTCGACGTCGAGGACGTCGGTCGCTGTCGCGCGGTATTTAGTTCAGCCTTGCTCCTTTCTCTTAGGAGATTTAACTCTTCTCATAGCAGATAAAAAAGCAGGATATACATAATTATATTCAACATCATATAGTTCATCACAGTGGTGTCTGATGGTGGTTATGAATACCAACCCTTATGTTGCTTGTAGATGTCTTAAAAGATGAGTAAGAACTTTATGTCAACTGGGGCCAATATCTGATGATGTCTGATGAACAAATACAGTTCCAAGGAGGATTGATGTCAGTTGGCCATAAAACTATTGTCAATAATAATTGGCAACCCTCAAGTAATTGAGATAAGTGTAGGACATTGCTGAATGATCATGATAGTGCATTACAGTATGACACATATACAGTGACACCATTATCAAACAATGCACAAATATTTCAATGCAATGACTATGAGTTTTGTCTTTGTGCAAGTCATTCAAATTTTATTGTTATTGCTATATGACTATCAGTCAATATCTAATAATTGTACAGATCTATGAAGTATAAATGTTATATTATAGACTTTGTATAAATTATTTTCTTTTATTAAGATATATTTTTCTATAGTCTAGTCTGTCCTACCAATGCGAGGTCCGATAGAAATTTGTTACTTAATTAAACCAGTATGTTATACAGATTTGGATAACATTTTTGAACAGTGATTTGTGTCTAGAATTATGCCTAGTTGTTCCATTATTTAAAAGTTTTGAGACTGAAACAATTAAGCTGCACAGGCGTAGTGGTTAAGATACTGTGCCAGTGTCGCAGGTCCCGAATCCCATGCAGAACAACACTTTGTGCGATTAACAAATTGTTATTCTGAGTTTGGATATAATTTGTGTCTCTTAATTATGTTTGTGAAGTCCCCTGCAATCCTTGTATAATTTTCTTAGTGCAGGACTCATAAATAAAAATTTAGCCTAATTCTAGATTCAAAATTTATTTTTATTGCATTATATATAGTGCCTATGGCATAGAGTGGCAATAACTAAAGTGATATATACAGTCCAGTAGACCAAACAATGTTGTTTAGCATTATTGTTAATGTTAGTACCATGCGCTTGATCCAATATTGAATCTAAACCTTATTTCCTAATACTTATGTTCTTACTTGAAAGGTACATTTTTTGAAAATTCTTAAAAACTTTAGCTCATTCTGAGAGGACTGTGTCCTAAGGCCATTATATAAATATCAGACCTCTGTATAACATTTCCACACATTTTCTTTCCTTAGTAATCTTAAATTTTCTCTTAGGGTTAACATATCAAAGTTAACCCTTTGATGATAGATTAAAATACTATTCACCACTCCCTGTCTTGCCCTTAGGTATCGTAAAAGATGACCAAGTGATATAATATGCATGTAACATCTATGCAAGAGAACGAAATGTAGAATCAAAACCCTACACCATGTTTGATCAGCATGATATAATAGATCAATTTCCGTACCATCGTGAAGGAGGCTCCCAGCAGTGAGGGTTGATAGGATGATGATCATGAAGAGTTATTACACCCACATTTCACGTTTATAAAGTTAGCTTCAATGGGAACAAAATCAATTGAAAATATTAAGATCAATTTGAGTTTTCATGCATTATGCATCTTGACCGAAAATCCTATAAGTTTTCGGTTCTGCGATTTACCTTAGGTAGTTTCGCATCCCGCTGGGCTGGCTACAGACGTCAAGAAACTCTGTCGGCCCAATGGGGAATAGGAGGTAATACAGTGAGTTATGGGGTCGCACGCCATCTTTTTGTCACCCCGGACGGAATGAACAGCGTCTGTATAGCTCACTCAAAAAAAAAATGTTTCACATGCTTCAAGTTACTAAACTCGAAGTTTTTAATTCCAGAACTATCCAAGTCATTGCGTGCACATGAACGTATCGACCGAACGGATATGGTGCTACTTGTGCGAGAAAGAGGTCCACATCAGAGCAGCTTTGGCGACAGTAAGTAGAATATCACCAAAATTATTATTTATGACGCCACATTACCTACCTTATATTTAGACTTACACCATCGCCCTGTGGTGTTATGAGCAACAATGTGCATCCATCCATCAGCCTATAATCCACTGTGGGACGTAATCTTCTCTAGGATCTTCTCCAGGAACTGGGACGCGGTCGCCGCCTTCTGTGAGGCCGTAATCTCACGGAAGGAGGCGGCGGATCGTGTGCGAGTAGAGATCCTATTCGGCGACACGTTCCGCCGCCGGCGACTCGGGCGGCGCAGGCGCGAGTATCTGCGCCTAATGCCGCCCTAGCCGAGGCCGCGGGTGATCGGACCGGGGAATTGTCCGTCACCCGCGGAGAGGCTAACCGCGCGACGGCGACCGACGTCCCAGGACGTCGAGAGGTGAGGGTACCCGAAAGGGTATTCCGTCGGGCCGACCACTGACGATAAGTCACATCTGCTCCGGTGGTCGGCCCAACAACGAGGTGACGTGGGTACGGGTGGGTTATGGGCCCGCGCGCCGTCCTTTCATCGCCCCGGACGGACTGAACCGCGCGTGTGCTTACCATAGCCCACCCATAAAAAAAAAAGGATGGATATAATTACATAAAGGTCCCCGATCCGCCGATGAAATTTCCCAAGAAAAATATTATTGCCCATTCAGAGTAACAGTCACGTGTAGTGTGACCAAAGTTAAGCAGATCGGGGTGGCGACGTTTTGAGGTTGAATGCGCAAGCTAGCTTTCATAGCCATAGTTCTAAATATTATAAAAACAAATGTGAGGTTGTTTGTTACTCTCTCATGCCTAATCAACTAATAAACCGATTTTAAAAATTCCTTCACCAATGTAAAGCTTTATTATCACCGAGTAACATAGGCTATATTTTTAAATAAAACTACTTTTCGGATTTTATCGCGTTTGTATTTGATTTTTGATTGCCCGACGTTTCGAACACTTTGCAGATATATATACTTTACCATAAAATCCGTGAAGTAGTTTTATTTAAAATGTGTCATACTTACGTAAACATCAGAAATCATTAGGCTATATTTACCCTTATTCCCTTAAGGACGGGAACTACGCGATTGAAATCCCGGGTATTTCTTGGTAACTCTATAAAACCAGCCACTTGCTTGTCGATGAACATAAAGCTCGCGTAGATGTTTACTTAATACTTGGATAATGTTATTTTTTTCTATAGTCGAGTCCAGATTCCACATGTGTCGAAGGCCCTGGTCGTCTCGGCGCTGTGGGCTTCAACACGGTGGACGATGACCTCGATCCTGAGGACATGGATTACGATGACGATGCAAGACCCAGAGGTGAGTTAGCGATTTTATTGCTTAGAGGTTTTGTACATGGTTTCCCTCTCTTGGAATGATGTTTTCCACTTAAAACCCCTATTAATCGTTTAAGATCTTGAAATCAAATGGTAGTGAATTGTATTCTTGTCCTATTGCCACATATTTTTTAATTAATCACATAGAGATTCCTTATCCATCATCACAGTTCCTCATATGTACCACTGTAGAGTTCGAGCTAAAATATTAAAAACAAAAAAAAATAAAACAAGCGAAGTAAGTTTCTTGCTAGATCTTCTCAGTAGTGTTCGCGCGCCGATCCGATTGTAGTTTATTGGATTAATTTAATTATTTTAAAATTTACAATATGTGAGTGCGGGGGGCATAAGAAATGATTTGAATTGAACACAAGTCATGAAATAAATGATTTTCGCCTTTCTTTCAGGTTTGGTTGGTCTGCAGAATATGGGTAACACGTGCTATATGAACGCGGCACTGCAAGCCCTTAGCAATACAGCGCCGCTCACTTCGTACTTCCTCGAGTGCGCTGCGGCTGTTGCTGTGTTAGCCGCTGATAAAAAGCCGGGGATTAGCAGGTTAGTTTGTTGTAAATTATTTTAGCTTTTATAGTAAAGGACGATGGCAGAAGATTAATGCTTCAGCAAAGGCACTCAAAAAAGTTATCCTCTTTTTTTGCCTTTACACTTGTCCAACTCTGTCTCATTCATATCAGCATATACGTCCCACTGTTGGGCTAGAACCTCTTCCACAATGGAAGAGAAATCAACCTACTATACCAGGCTGGTTAGAGTTGTTGGCATAGGGTTTTATTTCGAGTTTTCGTCACCACACGGAAACAAACAAAAATTCTGCAGCTTACTTCCTCTGGTGTTACCTTAACGGGTTTTTAGAGCGGGTAAGTGAGATGTGCTGGCACATTTTTTTTAAATGTCATCACATGACGTCGTGTCGTAGTGAGTCACCAAACAAATATCATAAAGTTCTTTTTTGTTTCAGGGCATACCAAAAATTAGTCAAAGAGATGTGGAGCAGAAAAACTAGAGGCTACGTTGTACCTAATGGCATTCTTTACGGCATTCGTAATGTAAGACATTTGTATTCATGTTATAGGGGTAAATCATTCGGGCCGACCACGGAGGACAAGAAACTCGGTACCGGTGGTCCGCCCAACGATGAAGGCGACGTGCTACGGTGGGTTATGGGGCTGCGCGCTGCCCCAGGCCGAGCCGGGCAGCGGGTGCGTTGAACAAAGCCCACCCCAAAAAAACATAAGGGTACATCATCATTATGCTGCTGCTCTTATCCCAATTACCTTGGGGTCAACGCAATCTTTTCTCTTCTTTCGAATATGTACGATATATTGCAAAAGGTTTTGGAAATAGTTTTTTTTAAGGTCATAAATCAAGATGAAAAGGAAGGAAAACAAGTATTAGTATTGAAATTATCGTGAGATTGATACATATTATAATATCTATAATAGTAAAACACTCACGTATTGAGATCGATTACGTCGACCCGGGTTTCGAACATATCCGATGCTCATCATCAGGGCGAGTGCGCAGCGGTATCTGCATGGCTCCGGCACACACTGCCTCAATACGTGAGTGTTTTGCCGTTATAGATATTATAATAAGGAAAACAAGGTCTATATCTAACTTAAACCTGCCAATGTAATTAATATATTAAGCCAAATACCCTACCCTGCAGAAGAGATTCATGTCAAAAAGTAAAATGTGTATGGACTTTGAAAAAGATGAAGAATTTTTTTATAATTAAATCGAATCATTTATTTTTTATTAAAAAACTTATGTTTAATGGCTGATATTTATTGATGACAGGTACATCCAATGTTTCGTGGTTATCATCAACACGACACACAGGAATTTCTTCGATGTTTCATGGATCAGCTACACGAAGAACTTAAAGAGCCGGTAAAATCTATATAATAATTTCTCATCAAATGACGCGAAGGTCCGTTTGTGTAGTTTTCGTACAGCGATGGAACCACTATCCTATCTCTGGGTGTCGTAAAATACGACTAAAGTATTCATTCATCATTTCAGCTCATATACGTCCCACTGCTGGGCTCGAGCGTCCTTCATAATAGGAGGGAAATTGACCTTACTATACCATGCTGGTCAGACAGGTTGGTATAAGGTTTTGTTTCGAGTTTTCCAACTGTTGTATAGATATCCGTAATATATACCTTAGTCGTCTCTTACGACAGCCACGGGTATGAATGGATGCTAAATGTTCTTCTTACTCCGTCACCACACGGAAACTACTCTACCACCCCTACTAAAGTATACAGTATGCATATAACATCTTTGTAAGAAAAGGAAAACTCGAAATAAAACCCTATCACGGCCTGTTTTGACCACGGTGGTATAGTGAGTCAAATTACGTCCTATTATGGAGGAAGCTCAAACCTAGAAGTGGGACTTTTATGAGCCGAGATGATGACGTGAACGTCTTCAACCAACATCTGTTACACGAATTGTTATAGACAAGGTTCTTTTTTTTTACAGACCACATCCTGCACTAGGGTAATAATTCTTGTATTGCGGGGGACTTTACAAACCATTCATTCAAATAAATTGACACATGATATGAACAATGATATGTGGAGCTCACAAAGTATTGTCCTGCGTGGAAATCAAACCCGCGACACTGCCATGATAGGTCGGTAGTCAACCTGCTCCGGTGGTCGGCCCAACGACGAAGGCGACGTGCATCGCGGGTGGGTTGCGGGTGTGCGTGCTTACGCCCCTCTGTCGCCCCGGACGGAGTGGTGCGAGGAGCGCGCCGACCGTAACCCACTCCAAAAAAAAAAGTTTTCTTTAGAGTTTATTCTTACATAGGACATCTATGGATATTGATTTCAGATACTTACGCGAGCATTTTTATTTACAATCTATGTATATTATATGTCTTGGTCGTCTTTTACGACACCCACGGCATGTTAGAGGTTGGCGAATTGTATTCTTATGCCGTTTTTGTTACATGAATTAAAATAAAAATTGGAGTCTGTTTTGCATGTGTTATAAAGGTATGGGACACATCAGAGGACAAGTTGAATTCCGAGGCTGATGGTGACCATCAAGGCGGTCGGTCGGTACACGTGCGTCGTCGAGCCGCTAGCTCTGGTGGTGAGCGAGTATGTAAGTGATATAGGCATGGGGATTGTTGCTAATTTTTAAACAATTTAATATTTTAAGAAAATACACTATACAGGTGGCCTATTTAGTTCGGTCAGTATGGACAAATCTGTAAATATGAAACATACGAAGATCTAATCTTAATAACTAATTTTTAACAAAAAAAAAACTGACTTCAAACAGTAAACTAAAAAGCAAAAAACTTTACGAAGTATAAGAAAAACGTTAAAATTGCCTATATAATTTTAAGAATTCCACCAATTTCTCAAGGATACCATCATCAGATCCTGACCTGATGACTATGGGACCACCTGGGAAGTTATACCCTATCAAACAAAAAGAATTTTGCAAATCGGTCCAGGCGTCTTTAAGTAATTGGTGAACATACATAAAAAAAATATATATATTCCAACGAATTGAGAACCTCCTTCTTTTTTTGAAGTCGGTTAAAAACCATGTCATCGATTTTAGTGACAAGAAAATCTACATGCACAGGTTTATAAAAAAAATCAAACTTGTACACCTTTCAGGAATCGGAACAGGTAGAATTCAAAAATAAAACTTACATAATTTCTATTTGAAATATATAATTCGAATTATTTCGATTTTAAATAGGTCAAAAGATGAAAATATTGTAATGAAGAATGGTATCTAAAATGAATAAAATGCATTGTTTTTCATAATAATTTAATGTAGTGGGTTGTAAATAGATTAATTTTTTTTTAAAGACAACAAATTGCCCTAAGGAAATAGTCCTTGTGTTGCGGGAGACTTTACAAACATATAATTAACGGACACAAATCACATCCAGACTCAAGAGTGGATAGAAGTCGAAAGGACAATTTGTGGATCGAACAATGTGTTGTCCTGCATGGGAGTCGATCCCATGATGCTAACATTTTAGATCGGTACCTTAACCACTACGCCATCTGTGCAGTCGAATTATTTTACGGTTTTATCGCGTTTGTATTTGATTTATGATTGCCCGACGTTACAGCATTCATGGTCACGAGCGGACAGTCTGCCTGTAATTTAGTGGGTGTTGGTAATGACAACCATTTTGTGCAACTGATCTAAGTGGGTCACCGGTATATTCATATTACAAACTCGTGACCCGCCCTCGCTTCGGTTTCAGTCGCTTTGCCCCCTGCATTTATAATTTCTAATACAGTGTATTTCGGTTATAACGACGGCGGAGGGACCCCTTTAATGTCGTCGCTATATCTGGAGGTCTCTATATCCGAAATCAGTTTTTCTTTAACAGTAAATGTTCCTCTAGGAGCCATTTTCACAAGTATAAGAAACACTGTTAACTCACTCGAAATAATTACGTAACTGATTCATAATTTTAACTTCGTGCACATGCTAAGTAACGCTACACACAAACAAAGCATTTGACCATCTGCGAATGTAAATAAAGGATAACCCTACACACAAACAAAGCATTAGACCATCTATGAATACAAACAAAGGATAAGAAAGCTTAATAGTTAAAGCTTATGAATGAGACTTTGTGCCTTTGCCGTCTCAGTCGCAACATCCGAAAGGAATTTCTAGGAATCTGACCCAAATAGTTCATAAAAACAAGTCGGTATACCCGAATTAGGCGTTACATCCGGAGTCGCTATTACCGAATGAATTTCCTACGAAAGTATGCTTTAAATTCTAGGGACCCAAGTTCGACGTCGCTATAACCGAAAAGTCGTTACAACCGAGGTCGTTATTAATGAAATCCACTGTATCTCCTAAGATATTACATTACACGACTGCAGTCCATTAGGCCCCAGCTTTGATTGCCGGACCAGGCAAAATTTGATAGGGATTTTCTGAGAGAAAAATAATCTAAGTTACTCCTTATATAAACAGCAACCTGGTAGTATAATATCAAAATCGGTCCAGCAGTTTTGGAAATTACCTGGCACAAACAGAAAGACAATAAATGTTTAAACTGGTTTTTAAGCGTAGGCATTATTTGTACGATGTGCAAATAACCGGGTGAGCATGAAAAACATCTGTTATTTTGACATTACAAGCAGATACCTCAATAATATTTATTTCTATAGATACTTTAATAGATAGTTTGATTTATTATTTGAAAACCTATGAAATAGCCAATTGAAGTGCTTGTGTTATCATATTTATGAAATGTCACAAGTAATTTATAATACCGAACTATTAAGACATCTAATTCTTCAATAGTGACGTTAATTTTTGTTTGATATAACTTCATTGTACATTTTACTCAAGTATTACGCCATAGCTTTTACTACAACAATGCTTGTATATTTATTTTAATTAGTAATTTTATTTACGATTCTTTTATCTATATATTATTATTCTGTGTATAGCAAGTGACGCACCTATATTCGCTCGGATGAGAAGAAAGTCACCAGCGGCGTCGTCATACAGCGAATCACGAACTGATGGTTATTTGAGGTACATAATATAATATTTTCGATATGGTAGTGGACGGTGTCCGTGTGGTGACAGAGTAAAAATATAATTCACCACTCCCCACGCATGTCGTGGTTGTCGTAAAAGGCAATTAAGGGGTGTAATAAACATATAACATCTGTGTAAGAGAAAGAAAACTCGAAATAAAATCCTGTACCAACACGTTTGACCAGCGTGGTATCATCATCATCATTTCAGCCTATCGCCGTCCACGCTGGACGTAGGCCTCCCTCATGTTACGCCACAAAGTGCGGTCCTGTGTCGCCTGCATCCAACGACGCCCAGCAACATTCACCAGGTCGTCGGTCCACCTGGTGGGGGGCGTCCTACACTACGTCGTCCGATAAGTGGTCCCCACTCGAGAACCTTTCTTCCCCAGCGGTTGTCTGTTCGTCGAGCGATGTGGCCTGCCCATTGCTACTTCAACGTGCTAATTCTTCGTGCTATGTCAGTTACACCCGTTCTTCTGCGGATTTCCGTAGCGTGGTATAGTAGGCCAATTTACCTCCTGGTGTGAAGAAGGGTCGAGCCCAACAGTGGGCCGTATGTGAACTTATGATGATGAACGGAATAAGAACACAAATCACCACGCCTTATTTTGCTCGTGAGTGTCGTAAAAGACAACTAAGAAAAAAATCTCAGAAGATACTGTTAACAGTGGCCATAACATTGTTAAAGGCGACAATTTGGCTTGCTGATGGACAATGACTAATTAGAAGAAACTGATATTTTTGAAAAGAAAGTTATAACTCAACACTGACAAAAATGGCCCGTATTAGTAACTGATTGCCAAGACAAAAAAGTAAAAAAAGAAGAAGATCGAAATTACTGAGATTTACCATTTCATTTGCAAGGTTATTTGTAGAAACTAAGTGAATGAAATAAAGATTGAAGACATCGATTTATCTATGATAAATTCATTCATTCATTCATTGACAGAATGTCTCAAGAAGCATCCTCCCGACATAGACGATCGGCTAGTTTTGCGGGAACACAACAATTGCAGTATCACGTATTCACACAACAAATTAACGGTAAGCCTAATTATTATTTTTATTTTCAACTAGCAACCCGCCCTCGCTTCGCTTCGATTTTAGTCGCTTTACCAGCATAGTGCCGTTCCGTGGGCAGCATACCGGGATAAAATGTAGCCTAAGTTACTCCTTATATAGAAAGCTACCTGGTAGTAAAATATCAGACAATCAGACAAAAAAAAATTAAACTGTATTTTAGGCGTAGGTGTCGTGCAAATAACCGTTTGAGCATGAAAAAAAGCCCAGTATTTTGACATTACAAACACTCTTCAATTTTATTTATTTGTATAGATGGCACACGAGCAAACAACTCTGAACGTACCCATCTACACGATCTATTTTTTACAATATTTAATCCATTTTTGTAGATGTCGTAAAAGATTACTAAAGTATATAATATGCATGTAACAACTATACAAGAGAAGGAATACTCAAACTAAAACCTATATTAACCAGTGGCGGCTGTACCTTAAGTGCGCTCGTGCACTGAACCACCAATTCAAAAGATTTAATAATTACAATGTTAGTTCATCTTTATATTTTAAATTAATATATATAAGTAATATAATAAATATTATTATTAGGTATTTAAACATACAAAAACATAACAAATATAATTTCAAATTATGACGAAATAATTTAAACGCTTTACTAAACTATTAAAACATATTTTCCCTGTAAAAAAAAAATCTCGTGCGCTGAGGCGAGCGCACAGGGACTGCTAATACAACTTGTATTAGTTATAAGATAAAACGCCTGGCGCGTGAGATAGAAGATAGTTCATAGAAATATACCGAAAAACGAGTCTGCTCGAGCGGCGCACGGGCGAACCGAACATTACCAAGAGCACTCGACTTTCGACGAAATTTGCCTGGCGGCGGTGGCGACATAAGTAGATTATAGTTTCGATGTATCCTGTGACGCGTTAAATATTGTTTACATTAATTGTTTTTTTTTATTTTGGTCTTAGTTCTATTCTATACTTCGTGTACCGTGTGTGGTGTGAGTGTAAATGAGCCTAGCATGATAAAACTTTTCAAAATAAAGTTGATATAAAATTGGCGGGACCGCCAAGGCCCTCGTTAAATTGAATAAAAAAGTTCAAATCAAAATATTTTTTGGATTTGCACTCTTTTATAAATATTTTTTGAAGTGTGAAAACCAAATAAAACCACATGTTTCTTCACATGTATACTTACAAAATGTAATGAGTTCGACAATAATATTTTTCTTTTGTTTTTTTTTGTGGGTGGGCTGTGGTCGCGCCTCCGCACCACTCCGTCCGGGACGACAGAGGGGCTTAAGCACGCAACTCCCGCAACCCACCCGAAAACCACGTCGCCTTCGTCGTTGGGCCGACCACCGGAGTAGGGTTACTTGACATCAGTGGTCGGCCCAACGGAATACCCCCTATTGGGGTACCCTCCCATCGACTGACGTCCCCCCCTCGGGGATGACGTCGGTCTTTCCTCACGCGGTCGGCCTCTCGGTGGGTGACGGACTAATCCCCGGTCACGTCACCCGCGGCCTCGGCTAGGGCGGCATGAGGCGCAGGTAGTTGCGCCTACGCCGCCCCAGTCGCCGGGGGCAAATCTCCTCATCGAGGCTGCGCTCCTCGCGCAGGCGATCCGCCGCCTCCTTCCGCGAGATCACAATAATAAAAAATTACATTTTTTTTTATAAATTGCAATTTCTGATCTTAATACTTAGTGAGCAAGTAAAGTGCACCACCACTTTGTTGACCCACCAGCCGCCACTGATATTAACTCATCTGATCATCGTGGTATGTAGTAGGTCAATTTTTCTCCTATTATGCAGGATGCTCGTGTTCAGCAATAGCTGTATATAAACTGAGTTCATGATGATAATTTACTTTGAAATAAAACTATTTTTATGAATTGTAATTGTATTTTATTTTAATTGTCCGATGCTTTCACTTCCATATAACTATTTCACTTGGCTACTAACAACCATCCATACCGTATGTCACACGTTATGGGGGAGGGAGAGGGTCCACGAATTGTGACAAGGGGAGTCTTAGGTTTTGTGACGTCACTTTTCAAATTCTTATACATGTAAGTGTTAAAATGCCAATTTTGAACTATTAACGGGCAAATTAAAAATATTTACAACCCTGGCTCTTCAATAGCATCTTTAACAAATGCTGTCACACGCGCCGCGTTACACGCATGGTATCATTATTTATATTATGTAAAATTGCTAAATGTGACAAGGACGAGACAGGTAAAAAAACCTCGAAATTAGTGTAACATAACTTTATGGATGAACCCTAACGCGATAAAAACCATAAAAATGGTTTTATTTCAAATGTGTAAACATCAGAAATTATTATACATACTTTATTTCATGTATATAGGTCCGGATTCAACAACCCGGGGTCCCAATCAGGCGTTATGCGGTTCAGAATCAGAGCTGTCGTGGTCCAGTGAAGCTGAGGAGCGATATGAGACCTGTTCCAGTGGTGCCAGTGACGCCCCTGATCCTAGAGCGGAAGCCACGTAAGACCTTTCATGCAGTTTATTTGGGATTACCATAAAATGGATAAATGAACCGAAAAATAAATTGCCATATATGGTGTCTGTGTAGTAGCAGCTACAAATACTACTATAGTTGTCACAAAATAAAAGGCCCGTTTTGACAGTTCACGCCCAAGAAGTTTTCTATTTTTTATCGATCGTTTGAAATGTTCAGAAGGTAATTACATTTTTCATTGACGGGTACCGCCCACTGGCCTAAGTGCTGTGGCATAACGATTTTTTTCATATTGACCACAGACTATTAATAATCGGTTAAGGAAAAATAAATCGATCAAGATATATTTTTTAAGGCGGATTCGTACTTGGCCGCTATTATTAATTTGAATACTAGTATTTAGACAACTAATTACAGAATTCCACCAGCCGTGAGGTGATTTTTACTGAAAATTCGAGACGTCAATATTGACAATATGAAAAGGAAATAATATATATATGGCTGACGATAGCTCAACTGACAATTTTGGCTCATCATCTTAAGAAAATGATTGACTGTTCAATTCACTTTTCTCGATATTTTTGTAATTGAGTGAATGTTATTGTAACAAAAATATTAAATGGTAGAAAAATTATCATTCGTAACATTGTATCATTTCAAAATATCTACAATATCACAGTTTAAGTAAAATTTTCAAATCAGAAGTTTAATCCAATGCACTTTACAATACATATTCAAATCGATTATATACTCATATAAACTTGATTCGATTGATAGTGAGTATCGAGTACCGAGTCGTAAGGTTCATCACTAAATACATCGGTAAGACAAAGTGTCAAAACGGGCCTCTTATTTTGTGAATACTATAAGCACTGCTCACGGTTATCGCAAAAGGCGACTAACGGCTTTATATTGCCAATTAGCCCAGGTTAATTCCATCTGATGCGATCCGGTCAACAAATACATTCCCAAGGAGGGTTGATTTCAGACAGGCTGCTAATAAACCGAAAAATTAATTATTTAAATCTTCATTTATTAGCAATTATTTCATATTTCTTTGCCAATCAAACTACAGAAATACCATGTAGTAATAAACCTCACAATTACTGTCAAAGAAGCCGTTCAATCAGTCGGTCATTAGGTATCGAAATCATTCATTCATTCGGTCCTTCACCGCCATCATTCAGTCACACTTGTCCAAGCGTGTTGCCGATCATAATAAGGTATTTTTTTGTTTCCCAGTAGAGCGCTGATGCCAATGTTGCGCTGACCCAGTCGCCAATCTGGGAATTTATTCAGTTGTTTATTATTAGTGGCGTTTTGCAAACATAACATGTTTATTTATTTTACAGGGGCAGTAACGTGGGGTCATGTGGCGGTGGTGATGGGTCCCAGGGTGGCGTCCGCTACCGCTCCGTCATATCCGACGTTTTTGATGGTAAACTGCTGTCATCTGTGCAATGTCTCATTTGTAACCGGGTAAGTGTGTTACTGTTTTTTAATAAAAATTTTGTCTTTTTTGAGACAATTCACCCTAGACCAAGTGGGTAATCCTTGTATTGCGGAGGGACTTACAACAAATATTTAACACACACAGATTACACCAATAAGATTAAAGCAATAACACTAGAGTAATAGACTCCGGATCGTTTATACCCTTTACTAGGATAGTATGTGACTAAGCCAAAATCTTGGGGGAACTTTTTAATTTTAAGATACCCTAATTTTCATTCTAACCCTCAAGTTTGATTGTATAGATGGCGTAATGGTTAAGATACCGACCTACTATGACACTGACTCATTGGTTCAATTTCCATGCTGGACAATATTTTTTGCAATCCACAATTTGTTCGTCTTGAGGCTAGGTGTAATTTGTGTTCTAGCCGAGGCAGCGGGTGACTGAACCGGGGAGTTAGTCCGTCACCCGCCGAAAGGCCGACCGCGCGAGGAAAGACCGAAGTCCTCCCTGAAAGGGGGGACGTCGGTCCAGGAGAGGGTATTCCTCAGGGGGTATGCCGTCAGGATGACCACTGACGACAAGTCACCCTGCTCCGATGGTCGCTCCAACGACGAAGGCGACAAGGCGCGGGTGTGTTACGGGTGTGCGTGCTTACGCCCCTCTGTCGCCCCGGACGGAGTGGAGCGAGGAGCATGCCGACCGTAACCCACCCCAAAAAAAAGGTGTAATGTGTATTCGGTAATTGCTTATTTGTGAATCTCTCAAGAATTAGCTTCTTAGTACTGTTGTTTTGCCAAAATAATTAACTATTAACTTGCAGGTGTCCACCCGAGTGGAGACATTCCAAGATCTGTCGCTTCCGATACCATCGAGGGAACACCTAGCAGTACTCCGGTGTCAGCAGCCGATCCTCAATCACCACGCCCCGCACGGCTCCCAGGAGTCTTGGGTACGTGGGCTACCACCTTCGCGTGAACAGAGTAGTAGCTTGGAACCTGTATCCTGGACTATGCCGTTGTTACCTGTAAGTTTTACCTTGCATTATGACGACACGAGATCTCTGCCGGTTAAAGTCCAGGTTCGGATGTAATAGCATAATGTAGATATTGCTTACGTAGTTATGGCACTTTATACTTATTGCTTAACTTAACACAAATTTAAAATCGTCTTTATGCTTTTCTGTTTAGAGTTGAGTTTAGGAAATCAGAGCTGACCAAAAAAAATATGACTGCCATTACCCCACCGTGCCACCTCTGTTATTGTATTATATAAATTCGAAGTGGACAATCATCATTATCATCGTCACAGCTCATATACATCCCACTGTTGGGCTTGAGTCTCCTCCACTATGGGAGGGAAATTAACCTATTATACAACGCTGGTCAGGCGTGTTGGTATAGGGTTTTATTTCGAGTTTTCCTTCTCTTGCATAGATGTAATAAGCATATTATATCCCTTCGTCATTGGTGGTGAATTGTATTCTTACTCCGTCACCACACGAAGAGTGGAGAATCGTCTCAATAAAAAAAAAATCGGTTGTCTGTAAAGTCGGTTTACTGACGATAGTTGAACGTGACAACGTCATAAGAAAATACTGATGGAATGGTTTCATTTTTCAAAAGAAAATTTTAATTTATTTGTTTGATAGATATTTTGTATGGATCAAGCCTTAAATGGAACGCCTCAGAGCGAAGTAACGCCGCATGCGTCATGTTTTTTCGTGCGTGCAGCCGGCTCCATCGAATTATAAGACGTTGTCACGTCAAAATATTTCGGTTATGATGCCTTTTATTTCTGATCCGTAGTCAATTATTTTGAGGCGTGTATAGTAAAACAGAAACAAGTTTTATACATTCATTTTCATTCTTCTCAACCTATACATATATGTCCCACTGTTGTAATCAGACCTTCTCCACAATGGGAGAAGAATTGATCTACTATTCCGCACTGGTCAGACGTGTTGGAATAGGATTTTATATCGAGTTTTCTTGCATTATTACCTGCACATGTCCTTTAGTAGTTTTATACGACTTGTATTCTTACTCCGTAAGCACACGACTCAATTTAAATGGCGTCAAAAATAAATTTATGTGTGAGATTACCGAAAGCAAATGTGTAAAATTGCAAATGTCGCATTCGAAAATTTTAAACTTTAGTAATAAAGTCGGAGTGGCATTCTCGTGGGCTGGCCTATCTTCAATAGTGGACAAACAGGCTAATGGATGCATCAAGTAGGGATACGAACGATCCGTCACTGAATATGTCTGCGTTTGAATTTTATACTAGACACTGCCATGTACACAATTGTTCACTTACACACGTACAATTATTGTATTACTTAAACTATTGAACTCAACTTCCATTCATCTAGCCATCAGTCTCTAATCGTCCACTATTGGACGCCAATTTAATTATGTCATCACCTTATATGGGGAACATGGGGTGATGATATAATCGCCACTCTAGGTAACCCGCTATGGCAGTTGTTGTTATGATTATGGTTTAGTGGTAGGATCACATGATCGACAGTCTTCTGTCTACAGTCGCGGGCCTGTCCGTCCGGGGTAGTACTACATTCGCAGAAAATCGAGGTCTGAGTAATAGCAATTTATTTCTGTACTTCGTTCGGTGAGCGAGAGAGCTGAAAGCCCAATTTTCTGAGGGTGTTTGCGGTGGTGAGTTTTGGTGATGCCTTTAGTATCACCTCAATACACGCATTCACACTCCCTTCACATTCTTCGCGGTAGGCAGCGACTTAGCAAAGGCGCATGAGCGCCAGCATCACTTACCATCAGGTGTGCCGTTTACCACCAACAGCAATAAAAAAAGATTTGATACAAGTGAGCGCTGTGCCTATTCCCACACAAAGTTAAAGAGACATAGTATTCTCACCCGTTATAACGTCAGGAACATTCCAATTCACTATTATTATTATTATCATGTATCTCCGATTCACGGCTATCTCCCAAGGGAAGATACCCGGTCATTTGAAAGGCTTACATGGGATATGGATCCAACACGCAGAGGCCTTTGGAGAAATTTAATGTAAAAATGGGATGGGACATCTACCGATGACACTCCACGTCTGCACATAACACTCGTGGACTGCCAACGGTAGGTGTAAAACTATTGTGTGATGATGGTATCTAATAACTGTTTATGGGGTTGGAGGTTTGATGGACTGGCTAAACTAAAAACTATTGATTGAAAAACTGTTGTCTACCTTCAATACCTTTATCGTCTTGAACTTTGGCAGACGGTGACTCGCCAACTCACTGAATGGGCCCCCCAAACGGTCGCCACAGACACACAGGCCTTACGGGCAACAGGGGGGCAACATTGGTGCAAGTGGCTTGGGGTGTCGAGCGGTGCGGCGCCGGTTTCACCATCGCAGTAGTTTCCCCGTAGTTATGCCCTTGAAAATGACACTTCCACCCCCGAGCATATAGCTCTGGCGACCCCTCTCTAATCAGCCGTTTAAAGCAAGCCAGAGTTGAGAATCCTGCGGGCACTCTTCGGTTTCCACTCCAGCCAGCCAGTAAAGGCGAGCTGGATATATATTATTATTATTATTATTGCAATATCGCCTTTTATAATTTTTTATTTAGCTAATTAGAAACGTACTCAAACTACGTGACCTGTTGAAGTTTATTTTTTGATAAATATTCAGTTTGGCCAAATTTAAGACTTGGGCAAATGTTACGAGAAATTTCAGAGGCCAAGGATTTAAAAACATTATAATGGGTCACTTAGTATGGTTACCCTACTTATTCTAGTTTTAAGGAGATTATTATATTCAGCTTACATACATATCAGCTTATGAGCGTATCTCTACTGGGCTCAAACCTTCTCCACAATAGAAGGGCAATTGACCCACTTTGCCATGCTGATTGGACAGGTTGGTATAGGGTTTTGTATCGAGTTTTCCTCCTCTTGCATAGATGTTATCGAGAACGCAGTCATACTACATGGCTTATTCGCTTGTTTCTTGAAAATAGCAATCTTGATCAAAATTGCATTTTGGCCGTATGCAAGTGGTCACCGAGAGGGAACATACCCATACCATGTTACCTGTTCATGTGAGGGTCTTGAAAGTACTACGCTTGATCTAATTTGCGTCATGGCTCTTATACTACGGAATGGGCGAGGGGGTTAGAATATTTGAAAAAAAAAATGAGTTATATGTATACTATAATTCGTGTGGTGACAGCATAACAATTCAATTTACCACTCTCTATCTTGCCCGTGGAATATGCATATACATATGTCTATGCAAGAGATGGCAAACCCAAGATAAAACCCTATACCAACCTGTCTGACCAACATGGTATGGTAAGGTTTATTTTCCTCTTATTGTGGAGGAGACTCAAGCCCAGCAGTGGGACGTTTATGAGTTGGAATGATGATGATGATATGCTATGGGTATGTTCCCTTAACAGCAGCTTAAATGATTCACACAGGAAATTGAAGGTTGGTAGCACATTGTATTTTTAACCTGTCACCACATTGGGCTTAATAGGAATATTGTTATAGGTATGGTGGTTGCTCAGCTGGCTTCGATCCTGGTTCTATGGTCCCATAGTGTCGCTGCAGGATTGTCTTGCTGCATTCTTCAGCGCTGATGAACTGAAAGGCGATAATATGTATAGGTTAGTTATTATGCTAAGCTACATAAATATTACAGAGTTTTTAAATATGTACCTTCCGTGTGGTGATGGAGTAAGAATACTATTCAACACCTTCCTCTCTTGCTCGTGAATGTCGTAAAGGAAAATGATATGCTGATAACATCTGTATAAAAGTAGAAAACCTAGTGGTAGGACCACACTGTCGACAGTTATCTGTCTACAGCCGCGGGCCGGTCCGTCCGGGGTAGTACCATGCTCTCGCAGAAAATCGACGTCTGAGTAGTAGCAATTTGTTACTGCGGTTCGTTCGATCAGCGAGAGAGCGAGAAGCCCAACTTTCTAAGGGTGTTTGCGTGTGGAGGGTTTTGGTGGTGCCTTTGGTATCACAGAGCCTCAATGCACGCATTCACACTCCCTTCACTTTCTTCGTGGCGGCCTTGTAAAGGTCCATGAGCGGCAGCTACATTTACCATCAGATGTACTATTTGCTCGTTTGCCACTGCTTGCAATAAAAAAGAAAAACGACATAAATGTCCATGCGAACACCTCTGACTAGTGCAATATAGTAAGTCGTTTGGCCTTCTATTGTGGAGGAGGTCCGAGCAACTTATAGAATTTGTATAATGTGAAAAAATGAATATAAATTATGTAATTATTGTGTTGACATTTATTATTTTTTATTGTTATTATTGCAGCTCTAACAAGTCCCACTGTTGGGTTTGAGCCTCCTCCACAATAGGAAGAAAATTGACCTACTACCACGCTGGTCAGACGCGTTGGTATAGTTTCATTTCAAGTTTCCCTTCTCTTACATAGATGTTATATGCATATCGTATCCCCTAGTCGTATTATGCAACACCCACAGGCAAGAGAGGAGAGGTCGTGAATTGTATTCTTACTTTGTGTTATAATTATATGTTTGTAAAGGCCCCCGCAACAAGAATTTTTTCCATAGTGCAGGGTGTTATAAAATAAAACCTTATTTTGTTATTGTAGTTGTTCTCGCTGTAATAAACTCCGAAACGGCGTCAAAATGTCAGGGGTGGTGCGTCTGCCGGAGGTGTTGTGTGTTCATCTCAAGCGGTTCCGTCACGAGCTGATGTTTAGTGCAAAAGTCGGTGCCAGGGTTTCTTTCCCCATCAACGATCTTAACATGGCGCCATATACACACAAAGGTGAGATATTATTATGTTAATTGCAGCGTTATCATTTACTCGAAGACTCACCATAACTCATACATGTCCCACTGTTGGGCTTAAGCCTCCTCCATAATAGGAAGGTAATTAACCTACTACAACACAGTCAATAGTATTCTCACTTTGTAACCACACGTTCATATTATACCTACTATTTTAAAAATTTTATCGCGTTTGTATTTGATTTTTGATTTCATTGATCATTTAAAATCTTATATATTTAAACGAGCAATTATTGTATATATATACAAGAATTGCTCGTTTAAATAAATATATATATATACCTATATATATATTCAGGATCTCGGAAACGGTTCCAACGATTTTGTTGAAACTTGGCATACTAGAGGTTTCGGGTCCAAGAAATCGATCTAGGTAGGTTTTATTTATAGAAAATGTTCTTTTGTCGGTGTTTTTAGCATAACAATAAATGACATTAAATTTTAAAAGAATATGAATTCAAATTTCGTTGTAAATGTCAAGAGTTACGGTAGCTCAGTTGGGGGACAGCCGGTTTTAATTTTGAGTTTTGTAGCATCCAAACAGCGTCGGTTCGAATCTCAGTGTTATTATTATCCTCTTTTTGTATTTTTTTTTATATAATTTTTAGTTTTTATTAATATATATCTAAATAAATTCTATAAAAATATTCCGAGCAAAGCTCGGTCAACCTGATATTAGATAAAATATGGATCAAATTTTTAACAACTAATTTCTGTAGTGGGTAAATATCTGTAATAATTGTTGGCTTGTTTAACGTGAGCCATCTTAGTCCGCCTGCGACCATGAACGCTGTACAGTGTTCGAAAAGTCGGGCAATCGAAAATCAAATACAAACGATACAAAATTCCTCTAATGTTTTTTTTTTTATTGCACACGGTGGCAAACGAGCAAACAGTACACCTGATGGTAAGTATTGCTGCCGCTCATGGACCTTTGCTAGGCCGCTGCCTACCGCGAAGAAAGTGAAGGGAGTCTGAATGCGTGCAATGAGGGTCGGTGAAACTAAAATCATTACCAAAACTTGCCACACTCAATCACCCTCGGCAAGTTAGGTTTTCGGCTCTCTCGCTCACCGAACGAAGCATAGTAACAAATTGATACTACTCGTACGTCGAAAAAAAAACGGGTTGAGAGCCCTCAGCGCTCACCCACCAGTCCGGGTAAAGTTGTCACAGCCATCTGAGGCTAACAACTAAGTCACACAAAAAAAAAAAAAAAACGTCGATTTTCTGCGAGAGTGTGGTACTACCCCGGACGGACCGGCCCGCGGCTGTAGACAGACAGTGTGGTCTACAATGTGGTCCTACCACTACCAATGTAATATATCTTTCATATCTAATATATTTTATTATATTCACAGAGTGTACGTCGAAGATTAGCCGCTATGAACTGTGCGCAGTGATCTGTCACGCGGGTACGGCCGGCGGTGGTCATTACACCTGCGTCGCACGAAATGGCCGTGCCTGGTACACGTTCGACGATCACGCCGTCACGCCATTACCACCCCACCATTTACCACACGCTGAGGCATATGTACTATTTTATAGGTATTTATATCAATATTTCACTCTCATTGCGGCAATTACCAAGGGGTCGATTATCCGGATGACGGAGTGGGAATACTATTCATTAGGCCGTTTCTTGCCCGTGGGTGTCGTAAACGACAACTAAGGGACGGCATGCATACAAAATTATATGCAAAAGAAGCTAAACTCGAAATAAAACTCTATACCAGTCCGTCTAACCAGCTCTTACTGTGAAGGAGGTTCAGACCCAGCATTGAGACATATATTGGCTGAGATAATGATAATGAAGCATCAGAATAGAACTCACCACCATCTTGGCAATGGGTGCCGTAAAAAAAATCTATTGTAGAACAAATTGCCAAACGATTTTTTTTTTATTGGATCTGTGTTTTGTTTATGGCAAATGGTATTGGTCATGCTCACTGAAGGGTCTGCTAGCGGTAGCTATGAGGAGCGGGTCACTCCCTTCCCTCCATTATGGTTGAGGGGAGTGATGGCTGCTCTAGTAGTTAACTCGTGATCGGGTGCCGCTTGTGGGATCTGGTCCAACCATAATTTTCCCATTACATTTGTGATTATTATTATATTTGTAAACTATATTATATAATACTAGCAACCCGCCCTCGCTTCGCTTCGGTTATAGGTTATAGTTGTTTTACCCGCGTAGTTCCCGTTCCCGTGGGAATATCGGGATAAAATATAGCCTAGTTTACGCCCTGATATTATAGCTTTCCATTGGTGAAAGAATTTTTGAAATCGGTCCAGCCGTTATGAAGATTACCCGGAACAAACAGACAGACAGACAAAAATTTTTTAATTGCTATTTTAGGCATAGGTGTCGTGCAAATAACCGTGTGAGCATGAAAAAAGCCTATTATTTTGACATTACAAACAGACACTCCAATTTTATTTATTGGTATAGATTTCGAATGGCGTCACACTGGAACTATTAATAAGCATGTTGTAAGATATAATTTTATTTAAAAGAAATTAGAAAAGTAAAAAAATAGACAATCCCGCTGAGTTTCTTGCCGGATCTTCTCAGTGCGGTCGCGTTCCGATCCGGCGGTAATTATAACTTTAAGAAAAATGTAAAAAAAATGACAATATGTAAGTGCTCCCCGCGGGGTTTATACATAATAAATGATTTGAAAATATCTATGCAAGAGGAAACACATTTCGAAATGAAACTCTTCAATAAATTAGTCAATTTGCTGAAGAGAGCTAGCTAGTCAGCTAGCATGATATCGTCATCATCATCGCAGTCCACATATGTCCCACTGTTGGGCTCAGGCCTCCTCCACAATGGAAGGGAATTTGACCATGCTGGTCAAATATGTTGGTATAGGGTTTCATTTCGAGATTTCCTTTTCTTGCACAGAGTTATGTGCATATCATATCCCTTAGTCGTCTTTTACGACATCCATGGGCAAGATAGGGAGTGGTGAATTGTATTTTTACTCCTTCACCACACGGAAAATAGCTAGCATGATATATGAGATTAATTTCATTCCTGTCATGGAGGAAGCTCAAGCCCCGCAGTGGGACGTATATGGGTCTAGATGAAGATGATGATATAGTCCCTACCTTTCTCCCTTTCTGCCGCATTCTTCGTTTGTTAATGATATAATTTGTTTTTTTTTTTTTCAAATCAAATCAGCTTGAGGCATTGACAATAGGCCACAACATTCTACTGGCAAACTTGTATTATCAACTGCGACCACAAAAACGCGCGTAAAGCCTGACGATTATGCCATTATTCCTGTTTGCGGAGGTCTATATACAACACTGGACGTAAGACCTGATCTATTGATGGACTTCCTTTTTGTAGTATCACACCTTGGTACTCAGTGGGGTGGATCTCTCTTTTTTTTTTAAGACGACATCTTGCACTAAAGAAATAATCCTTATATTGCGGGGGACTTTACAAACATATAACTAACGGACACAAATTACATCCAGACTCAGAACAACAATTTGTGGATAGCACAAAGTGTTGTCCCGCGTGGGATTCGAACCCACGACACCGGTGCTGTAGGTCGCTATCTTATCACTTCGCCGTCTGTAATTTTTCATTATCATTATTTAACCTATCGCGTCCAATGCTGGATGTAGACCTTTCTCATGTTACTCGTCATATGAGTGGGATAACGTCCTAATGCTTGGCAGGCGGGTTGCTGATCGCAATAAGATGTTATATATTTCCCAGGAGAGAGTTGCTGCCCACCCTCCTGGTGAATTCTCCTCCCAATTCTTACGACTCCCACGTGCAAGCAAGAGGTGGCGACTATTGTATTCTTATCCCGTTGCCACACGGGGAGCAACGGATGTGTAGTTTTTAGTCTCGGATTATTGTATGCCTTACCTAGGGTTACCTGCCTTAGTCTATTACAATGCCCGCCAGAAATAAAAGAATTATGTATTATATTGTACTCCGTCACCGCGTGGAATATCGACTCGCTGCTCCTATTACGCTCGATATATTTAATTATTACTTGGAATATTTCTTACAGAAAAATTAATCCTCAAATGACAACGTTGCGTCAGAAGGCCGCTGAAATATTGGAATCAACGACCATCGAATCTAATGACATCAAATTTTATATATCGAAACAATGGATTAACAAGTGAGTTAAATCATTTTAACTTGATTATATATATGGGTACTGTAATGGTGGTAATAAACTGTTATCATTAACTGAGCAGATTGCCTATCTATCTCCTATGGGAGGAAAGCATCCTGCATGACGCAGTTGAATTCAATATTGCATAAACCCCACATCTCGATATGGGAACAGATAATATCCATTGCGTCCTTCTCATAACACAACACATTCTGCTTTCGAAGTATGGTCTCATCATATACTAGACTCTCTGGTCCCACAGGTTAGAGGAGTTTTTGACTTCGAGCTTTTTTTCTCTTGTAGTAGTTATCTGCATATATCACTCATCATCTTATCATACCCTTAGTCGGACGGGTTGGTATAGGGTTTTGTTTCGAGTTTTCTGTCTCTTGCATAGATGTTATATGCAAAATATAGCCCAATAGTCGTCTTTTACGATACCCACGGGCAAGAGAATGAGTGGTGAATTGTATTCTTACTCCGTCACCACACGGAATCCCTCCATCTCTCATCATCCCTCAATTAATTCATAATAGATCTATAGCATAGGAAGAGATGGTGATTATTGTACTATTACTCTGACACATAGTCACTGGTAGTAATTTGGTTTTATTACAGATTCAATACATGGGCGGAACCCGGGCCAATAGACAACAGTGATTTCGTTTGCTGGCACGGTGGCGTTCGTCCCGACCGCGCCCCGCATCTCCATCACTTAGTTGCACTTGTACCGCAGCCTTTATGGGAGTTTCTATATGAACAGTATGTATTACATTTTATATATCTATACAGTAATACCGCGACTTACGCTACCCCGTTTTACGCGAATTCAAAGATACGCGGTTTACTCTTGGAGTGTTCAGGCCTTAGATTTACTTTTTTATGCATAAAATTTCAATTATTTTTTATATAATGTTTTGACCATATTCTTTATAATTATTGTCTTCTATGAACTAGTTTCAAATAACCAAATCTTTTGTACATTTAATATAAGCAAAATTAAATCCCGACTTACGCGAATTCGACTTACGCGGTTATCGCTCGGTCACACCTATCGCGTAAGTCCGGGGTATTACTGTACTTTATATACTGAATAGTAGAAGAAAATTATCTGTGTGGTAATGAAGAGTATAATGCACCGCCTTCATCATGCTCGTGGATGTCATAGGAGACGACCAAGAGATGTAATATGCATATAATATCGAGGTGTAAATGGTCGGACTAGCGTGGTATTTTAGATCATTTTCTGAGCCTAGCAGTGGGATGCGATAATGTTGATGGTGAAAAGAAATAACCACTATCTGACCAAAGCTTCCAGTTAAATAAAATTGGTCCTTATGGTCTTATACCTTTAGAAAGGGATATAATCACACAGGAGCTAATATTTTCTTTTGTTCTATACAATTTTATATAAAAGAAGTTATTTAAAAAAGTCTGAGCCCTTGAGTTTTTGTCGGCATTTTTTCAATAGCAGTCGTAACTTGATCCGTTTGGTAGATTATTATTAGATTAATCTAAAAAATGTTACGTAAAATTAGGAATGTATGAAGTGCCCACATATTAACATATACATAAAATTAATAAATAATTGGGTTTGTTTTGAAGTGTCAATCTTAGAAAAACCACATTCTGCCGAAATTTATTAGAAAACTAGTAATCTGCCCTCGCTTCGCTTCGGTTTTAGTCGTTTTACCCGCGTAGTTCCTGTTCCCGTGGGAATACCGGGATAAAATATAGCCTAGTTTACGCGCTGATATTATAACTTTCCATTGGTGAAAGAATTTTTGAAATCGGTCCAGCCGTTTTGAAGATTACCCGGAACAAACAGACAGACAAAATTTTAATCTGTATTTTAGGCATAGGTGTCGTGCAAATAACCGTCTGAGCATAAAAAAAAGTCTATTATTTTGACATTACAAACAGACACTCCAATTTTATTTATTGGTATAGATGGATCTCAATACGAATGTATTTGCTTTTGCAGTTTTGGTGGAGGTCCAGCTGTTTCGCATGTTCACGAGTGCGGTGTATGCGCCCGGGCAGCACTACGACTGCGCACGCGTACCGCAACGGAACTAGCCGCCTTCTGCCAATTGCACGCCAACTTCCAGGTAGAAAAATTATTTTATATTGACTTTCACGTCCCAAGAAGTAAGTAATTAACACATATTAAAGTACACATACAGTAGAAACTTGATTAACTGGACTAATTGTTGTCGGTTAATCGAAAAGCTGGATAATCGAATGTATGAAAACCTCCTTTGGTTTTGTTCATATGTAGTACTAGCAACTCGCCCTCGCTTCGGTTTCAATGGCCTTACCCGCGTAGTACCCAATCCCGTGGGAAGACCAGAATAAAATATAGCCTATGTTACTCCCTGATATTATAGCTTTCCATTGGTGAAAGAATTGTTTAAATCGGTCCAGCCGTTTTGAAGATTACCCGGAACACACAGACAGATAGATAAAAAAAGTATAAAGCTATTTTAGGCATATGTATAGTGCAAATGAGCAGCTCCTCATTAAGCAATTAATGTTATTGTAATTGTTACAGCTTTAAGGTACTCCTAACTTGTATGAATTCACAGGTTTTTTATTTTAATTTTTTTTTTCTCTTACTCTTGTGATTGTAGAGCGTAGCGTGTTTTGCCTGTCGAATTTTGGTTTTGATCTCTTTTTGCATACCTACTATAGTTCATAGTTTATTTTATAGTACTTAGTAGTTTTTTTTTATAGTAGGTATAGTAGTAGTTCGCTTTGTTTTTTTATTTATGGTTTGGTCATGCTCACTGAATAAGGTTCTGCCTGCGGTAGCTATGTGGGGCGGGTCACTCCCTTCCCTCTAATTTGGTTGAGGAGAGTGATGGCTGCTCTAGTAGTTAACTCGTGATCGAGTGCTGCTTGTGGGATCTGGTCCAGCCATATTTTCTTCCTTTCTTTATGCTTAATTTTTTTATTGTCTTGCATTAAATCTTGAAAATTTATACATATATTTAATCTCGAAGGGCATCACACTGGAGCTAATACCATATATGTTGTACGAAGCATAATATTATGTATATTTAAAAGATTAAGAAAAAAAATGACTGCCCGCTGAGTTTTTGGCCGGATCTTCTCAGTTTGTGGCCGCGTTCCGATCCGGTGGTAGATTATTGTATTGTATTCAAACGTGTAATTTGACAATATGTAAGTGCCCTTAAGGGGCCTATGCAGAATAAATGATTTGATTTGAAATATCCGTGTGAGCATGAAAAAGGCCTATTAATTTGACATTATAGACACTCCAATTTTATTTATTGGTATAGATGTACATAATTTTATACGTTTATTAAAGGATGAATACATATCCCGCGGGGAATGCACCTTAGAGCGCCGTAACGATCCCGTGGGGCGCGAGCGGGATATTTCATTTCAGACACGTTCATAAATTCGATTTGTAGGTACAATACTTACTCGGTACTCCAGAATTCGTCACCGTTCGTCGAGCTTTATGCCCTACCAATCAACGTGTTTTCTCGATTCTTCTCGGTCTATATCCAATCTCCGTATTCCCAAACAATTTTTGTAATTAATTGAAAAAAAAACCTAATAACTTTATAGGAACAAGAACGTCCGCACGCCATATATGCAATCAGCATGCATTGGTTCCGACAGTGGCAAGCCTTCGTCAGGAACAAGACGCAGCAACCACCGCCACCAGTCGACAATAGTGGCATTGTCTCTAAACAGGTATGGAGTACTATCCTCATTCCTATTAAACCAATTTGAAATTCATAAGCAGCTCTCCCTTAATAGCATGGAACAGCTCCCTTAATATGTAAGCTAATGGACTTCAAAATGTCCTGTCGACCTAAAAAAATTGGTAAGAAATTAGTGTATCTCTATATATTATTAATGTTACCAGTGTATTTCTCATCATCATATTAGCCCACAAAAGCCTCGCATTCTTACTTGAAAGGTACATTTACATTTTAGAAAATTGTTTAAATCAATAGCTCATTCAGAGAGGACTATGTCCTAAAGCCATTTTATAAGTGAATAACAGACTATATAACATTTCATCATCATCGCCATGATCACCGCCATCATAGCTTACATACATCCCACTGCTGGGCTTCAGCCTCCTCCACAATGGAAAGAAAATTGACCTACTATACCACGCTGGTCAGACGGATTGGTATAAAGTTTTATTTTGGGTTTTCCTTCTCTGGTATAGATTTAATCAACAATAATCCTTTAGTTGTCTTTTACGACACGCACGGGCAAGTAAAGAGGTGGTAATTTGTATTCTTACTCCGTAACTGCGCAGAAAAAATTTACTTATTTCTATTAAAAATCCTCCCTATCTAAAGCTTTATAAAACTATTTGTACTTATAACAGGCGGCTAAGTACATTATAAATGGTAATTTCTTAGTTCTAGTCGTAAATTAATTAACCCTATTAGTAGTGTATAATCCATTGTCAAATAGAAAATTTCTGCCAAAATTATGGTTAGAAAATCAAGATGCTTTTTTCTATTCGTCACAATTCGTTAAAGTCCATAGAATATGAAGAAATTAAGTTGCGTATTTTTCCTTCTTATCTAGCGAGTTGTTAGTAATTTGTATTCATCTAAATCGGTGTATATGCTATCTACACGAAATAACTGCCTCTAAACAAATACATAGGGGACTTGATATTTTCCATCCAAGCCCTATAGATGGGCTTAGATCTGCCTAATCCCACTTAAAAAAATAGGCGGGTTGTCAATCGATTTGATATAAGTTCAAATCTTATGTAAGTTTCCTAGAAGAATTCTGCTGTACGTTCATCGGGTAAGCACTCTGCCGATCTTTACGATTCCCACAGGAAAGTAAAAGGTGATGAGACAATATATTCTTATCCTGTTTCAATATTTTATGAGACTGAAAATGTACAACCCTTTTTTTTGGGGGTGGGCTATGGTCAACGGTCGCCCGGCTCCGTCCGGGGCGGCGCACAGCCCCATAACCTATCGTAGCTCGTCGTCATCGTCATTGGGCCGACCACCGATACCGAGGTCCTTGTCCTCCGTGGTCGGCCCGACCTAATACCTAGGAGATATTAAATCTTGAAAGATATAAATGTAAAAATTCTACCTAATTTTTCTCGTCTCCTTTTGAATATACAGGCTGTACCAGGTTATGGGGCAACTGGTCAAAAGGGAGCTAGGCATTGGTGGTAGGAACCCATGAAAAAAATTTGAACGAAAAATATCGATTCGTTAAGGAATTAGAGACATGTAAAGTTTTCAATTTTGTCATCGCATTTTCGTGTAAATCTGATTGAAATGTATAAAGTCAATTATACTTGATACGTAACATATTCATACTTTGTTAAATGTTCATTAGAAATTGATTAAATCAATGATTACATTTACATAAGCAAGACAAACTTCGCTTTAAAACAGCTGATCGGCCTATGACCGTTGACTGATCGCCGTTGTACCTACACCGTCATTGAAACCTTTGCGCAATTCTAGGTATGAATGAATGAAATTATACTGTCGAAGCTTTACATGCCTACATGTATTTTGTCTGTACATGCCTACATAATACGTAACATTTAAGGCATAGACTCTTAGACACATTTTTTTGAAATCACTATAACTTTTATGTTACATTGTTTTTTATGTAATGTACATTCTAATTACGATATATGACCGTTAAACTACAACATACTCGAACAGTTGCCCCATAACCTGATAAACCCTGTATATCAATTGTTACGATTAAGAAGAGTCTTTGAATTATCTATCATCATTATTATCATTTCAGCTCATATAGGTCCCAATTTTAGACTCCGAGCCTCCTCCACAATATAAAGGAAATTGAATTACTATACCGCGCTGGTCACACATGTTGATATAGGGTTTTATTTCGAGTTTTCTTCTCTTGCTATTACAGTAGAATCTCACTAATCTGGCACTTCAATAGACCGACACGTTCAATAATCCGGCACCCTCTGCCCGCGCCTCCCTCGCCCCTCTTCACGTATGCGCTCCGGTCTAACCTCAAAACTTATCACGTGCATATATGTATGTGCATGTATTATGTGCATTGTATGTAACTTATCATGTGCATACATAATAATATGTAAATTCAATACATTATATGTATTCTCTGTATGAAATGCTTTATTTTTTATTTGGTTTTTCTATATAATCCAGTAATCCAAACATTCCAATAATCCGGCACGCTCTGGTTTTTAATAGTGCCGGATTAGTGAGATTACACTGTATTTATAATTGTCCTTAGTCGTCTTTTATGGTAGACACAGCCAAGATAAGGGGTGGTGAATTGTATTCTTATTCTGTCACCATACGGAAAAGTTTGCCCGTTACCTATGTTTAGAAGACAGTTTCAACATTTTTGTCTGTGTTTCTGTAGCTTCTGGGTATCTTCAAAACGACTGGACCGATTTTGATAATATTTTACCATCAGTCTGCATAAGGATTAACTAGCTTTTTTCCTCTCAGTAAAACCATATAAAACTATCCGATGCGGGAATCGATCCCAAGGCTTCATGGACCGCAGTCACATACTGATAGGATTTAAAATGCGGGGCCAAAGCAACTAAAACCGAAACGAAGTGGGCTCGCTAATTTTGCGATTTGCCATTTCAGCTCCTGTATGTCCTACTGCTGGACTTGAGTCTCCTTCACTATAGGAGGGTAATTGACCTTCTATACCACGTTGGCCAGACTGGTTGGTATAGGGTTTTATTTCGCAGGTCAGGCAGGATCGTTATCCTAGTGTAGATACCGGTCTCTCACAAAGGCAGCATATATATCTATACAAATAAATAAAACTGAAGTGTCTCTTTGTAACGTGAAAATAGTAGGTAATTTCAAGTTCACACGGATATTTGCCCACCTACGCCTAAAAGCCAGCTTAACATTTTTGTCTGTCTGTATGATCCCGGTAATCATTAAAATGGCTAGACCAATATTGTTAATATTTTATTATCAGGTAGCTGTCTATATAAGCAATAACTTGGCCTATATTTGATCCCAGTATTCCCACGGGAACTGGAACTAAACGGGTGTACACGAGGGTATTTTCTAATTTTAATACTAAAGAAGTTAGTCCGTAAGTAGCTTTGCATCAGAAACTAAATTATTCAGTCATGGTTATCAGACGGTTTGGTATAGGGTTTTGTTTCAAATTATCATTTTCTTGATATCTATGTCTATCCCTTAGTCATCTTTTACAACACCAACAGTCAAGAAAGAGGGTTACTCCATTACCATACGGAGAGTATATTACGAGTGTTTATCTAAAGCACTTAAAGAAATTAAACCTAATTCTTGTATTGTCTCTCCCTTCCCTCCATAGTGGTTGAGGGGAGTGATGGCTGCTCTAGTAGTTAACTCGTGATCGGGTGCCGCTTGTGGGATCTGGTCCTGCCATAATCGTTTGAATTATATTAAATATCTTGCGGTTCGAAGGGCATCACACTGGAGCTAGTTCTTACAAAACAACATGTACACAATTATATATCTAGTAAGAAGAAAAAAAATAATTAAAAATAATTGACAAGCCCTCTGAGTTTCTTGCCGGATCTTCTTAGTAACGGTCGCGTTCCGATCCGGTGGTAGTATATTTTTTTTGGAAATTGTAAACCTGACAATATGTAAGTGCCCTCTCGGGGTTTATGCATGATTTGAATTTATTTCATTACATATTGTCTTCATCAATATTTACAGGAAGTCGACGGTACTACTATATACTCATTAAAACCTGGCTCCGATCATGCCCAATTGAGCGAAGAACTATGGAGGTTCTTCACAAGCATCTATGGTGGGGGTCCAGAGGTGAAACTGAAATCTCCTACAGCACCGACCATCCAACAAACAATAACAGAGAAAGAGAAGCCATTCGAACGACGCATGTCAAGAAAATATTCAGAATCGGATAAAGAGGAATATTGTACTAAATCTACGTCAGAAATTAACATTAGAGAATCGGTACAGGGTGAATTGCAGAAGAACCAATCTCTTCAAAATATTAACCGACGGTACAAAATAAAGGCGACGGCGGAATCGGATGAGGATGTTAATTATAGACGTACGAGTATCCAATACCAGAAGCATGAACCTAATGGTAATTACCAAGATTCTGATGACGAAGATATGGATATCAGCCCACCGGTATATGTCAATACGGTTCGCATGGAGAATGGTGTGGACAGTTCAGATCATGATGCCAACGATAATCCATATCCAACTACAAATAATAAAACAGACAAACTAACAGACAATGATTTACCAAATTTGGATAGTATATCCCTGAAACCTAAACCGTCTAAGGGTGGTAAAGTGAGAAAGGCAAAAAGACGGACAGTGAAATGATTTTTTCTAGCCTTCCAGTTCGTTCATAGGTTGAGGCAGATGGTTGCTTCGACCAACCACGCGGACTATGTTTGAACATTCCTTACAAGGAATCGCATTTAATTATCTGTACTTTAAAAAAATCTTTAAAATGTGAATTAGTCCACATAAAATGCGAATTGTGTATATAATATTGCAAAATAGGGATGTTGACTAGTTTTGTTTTTATGATATTTCTATAAAATAGACTGAATTAAATCGATCTGTGAAAACAATAATATTTTCACATTGAGTTTGCTAAAAGCATTTAAATTTTATTATACTAAGAAGTGACGTCATATCTTGCAAACTTCGTAAAAATATCTGAAAACAATAGTTTCACAAGATAAGAATCATGTGCCATTATTTTCGAAAGTTTTTAACTTTTAAATTATGTAAATTTTATTTATGTGTAACAAAACATTAGTAATAATTTAATATATTAGTCAACCACCCTATTCTGTTTAAAAGCAACTTGTTCCTCTGCCCCAGGCTGTGCTAAATCGATTCTTCCATAAAAAAATGTCAAGAACTAGGTCATCATATAGTAAATTTATTTATTCTGTAAACGAAATATCATCCTATTTAGGTGTTTATTTGTTTGCCAACTAATTTGTATAAAAGGCCTATATAAATCTGGCTTAAATTGTGACGTATAAGTAAAGTTTATTTATGATTGTAGCAATTTATACATAATAATAAAATTATTATTATTATAATATTGTAAAAAAAAATATTCGCGGCATTATGGTTCCTCCACTCCTATTGTGTTTCATAATAAATGACCTCCCCAGAATAAAATAACTAATAAACTGGAACAGATTTTATCATTACTGTTGAAAATAAATATGCTTTCAACTTAAATATTTACATTTAACAGTCTTTTATGCGTTGTGTTCGTAATTCTTATACTAATAGACTTACCTACATAATTATTAATTAGAACTGATTTATACCATCATAATCTCGAATAAGTTTCAAATTAAAATTAAAGAATTTTGTTATCAAAATGTAGATCTAATACTGTAGCAGTTAGATAAAAACTTCTGTAATAATGACTTGGTGGACATACAAAACCTTACTCCCGTGACGATTAATATACTGAATATCAAATAAAGAACAAATGGGATAAAATGTGTAAAAAAACTACTTTGTCTCATAAGATTTTTATCAGTCCAACAACGCTGTTCCATTCAAATATTAAAAAAAGGAATTCTGAAATCGATTGTCTCCTACCGGGTTCAATTATTAATTCAAATCATTCTCGAATCCACTTGAGCCGTTTACGAGTTCAGTGACACACACGCACAGAAGAATTATATATATAAAGATTCCTCATACTGGGACAGTATAAGGACTATCAAGTTAGCTGTTATTATTTATACATTAAAGTGGACTTTGTCATTGCTTATTAAAGTACAGTTAATTAAATAAGCTCCTTATATATTTGGTGACTGGTGACATATATGCATTTATACGAACGAACGTCTATTAGGACTATGGTCTCTATTACTTGTTACATTAAACAATATTTTTCTAAAGCAATTATATTTAAATCTGTGGCCTCCGAGCCCTATTAACTGGGGTGGGTGTTAGTATTTTTAGTACAATTTTTAATTTAGTTCAATTTTAAGTATGTATATAGAAATTAGATACCTACTTGATTGGATTCTAATGTTGTGGGATAATCATCGAACTTGTACATTTGTAACACTATATTTGTGTAAAATTAAAAAAAAATGTTAACCGTATTGTGTGTATAGAAATTTCGTGTTTATAGATAGATTATAACCTATCCTGACTGCATCTCTTTTTGTTTACCGTGGATTAGGTATTTATTTTGTTATTTCTGGTTCTAAGTCTATGTGTTATTTGTTAAATTAATCAGCAATAAAAATATATTTCGTCTATATTGGCTGCATTCACTTGTTTTATTTTAATGCAGCTATATTTTATTCTTTTTAATTTTGGCCATGAGCTGTATTGTTTATTATCTATAGTCATGTCGTCGTCATGTCATCAGTAAGTCATGTCTTCGATTTAGTAAAGCGATGACCCTGAAAGTATCCTTTAAGAATTTTGACAAAAGATGAAAACACATTCTGTTATTTCATATTCACTACACTTAGCTCTTCACTATATTAGATAAAAAGCCGTCAAAATTATTTCATATAAAGCATAACATTGAATATATTTTCGTTGTTGAAGATGTTTCTGCAAATGTGATGTTTTCATGTTCCTGCCAAAACTTCCACCTGAAGTAGCAACTTAACTTTATTATATAGCGTATTTTGACTAATGGCGTACCACCATCGAGACAAAAAGCATTTGATATAACTCGATTTCATGCAGGTAATATTTTATCTCAAGATTCACTGGACCGATTATGATAAAACATACAGCAAGGTAATAATTTTGTCTAGGTCTCATATTAATCATATGGCTTTTTCTATAGATTACGGTTCAGTCACACCCTACCCAAACCGTCAGAGATGGCAGAAGGCCAAATTGGGGCCACATAACTTGCCATATTTACCCTTTACCTATTGAGTTTTCTCAGTCTAAAAAGCTGTATATCTATACCAATAAATAAAATTGGAGAGTCGGTTTGTAATGTCAAAATAATAGGCCCTTTTACACGGTTATTTACACTATACATATGCCTAAAAATAATTTTATATTTTTTTGTCAGTCTATCTGTTTGTTCCGGGTAATCTTCAAAACGGCTGGATCGATTTCAAAAATTCTTTCACCAATAGAAAGCTATAATATCGGGGAGTAAACTAGGCTATATTTTATCCCGGTATTCCTACGGGAACGGGCACTGAGGGGATAAGGCGACAGAAACCGAAGCGAGGGCGGGTTGCTAGTATTTACTAAAACAAGTAGTCCATAGTATCTTATATAAAGAAAAAATACTGTCGGGTATGTAATTCGCTTCATGTTTCTTTATGAGTGATGTAATTGATATTCAGTTATAAACTAAAAAAAAAGAGCGTGTATAACTGTACAAAGTACGCATAGTAGAAGTGAAACTTCTTTATCCTTTATCTCATTCTCTCGCCGGTTGAATCCTATACATTTACGTGTTTATGTCTCTATGGACCCGCTTTACCGTTTCATCAAGTTTGAAGTCACAACGGTTCTAAAGAAGTTTCACTTCAATAAGGTAGATTTTTGACCAACAGCAAATAAACCCTTACACATGTGTCAGATAAAAACAAATGTATTTTAAATTATCTCTAACATTACATTTATTGGTAGTTGAAGTTGAACACACAAGGTTTGAACAACATGTAGGTATTATTGTAGGCTTTGGTACTAATAGCTGAAGGAAACGCCTAGTTCGGCTGCTGAAGCCAACTTTATTATAAGTAAAAAAAAACAATAACTTATGATCCTTAGAAAGTGTGTTGACAAATATACTCATGTATTAATTGATTGTACAGATGGCGTAGTGGTTAGGATACCGATCTACCATGTCGCGTGTTCGATTCCCATGTAGAACAATACTTTGTGCGTTCCACAAATTGTTCTGAGTCTGGATATAATTTGTGTCCGTGAAATACCTGTTTGTAAAGTCCCCCGCAATACAAGGATTATTTCCTTTGCAGGATGTGTTGTCCTTATAAAAAGATAGAAAATAATAGTGAATTGAATTTAAATTTTGTAATAATTCTTTTACCATCATTGTAATGTAAATAGTACTTAATAATAATTCAAACAAAGTTTTTGAGTGAACATTTTTATGAGAGGGATTTGAAATTCTTTCCACAACCTTCATAATTTTGAATAACTGTAATACAAGTTTCACTTCTATCACATGTCGTTACGGCACACTTGGCCAGTTTTAATTAAAAAAAATAAAAGAGTATGTGTACAAAGTACGCATATCAGAAGGGAAACTCCTTTATACTTCATCCTTCTTCCTCAATCCTTTATCTCATTCTCTCGCCGGCTGAATCCTATACATTTACGTGTTTATGTCTCTGTGGACTCGCTTTTTCGTTTCATCGAGTTTGAAATCACAACGATTCTAAAGAAGCTTCACTTCAATAATTATTCACCATCAAGGGCGGACGACCACTTACCCTAGATCCATCTGTGGTCATCGCCCGTTACTAGGAAAGATAACTAAAAGAACGTAGAAAAGTCAATGCATAGGAATATTTAGAACATACCAATCAATAAATTTGTAGAACAATAAGAATTCTTGTACCGTGAAATTAAATTTCAAGCAAAGCTGTAGGGCATTTTGTAAAAAATATTTACAGCCTACTCAGTCACATAAACAGTATAATATTGATCACCCGCCTATAAAATGAGAGTGACTATGGCATATACCATATTGGTCAGATAAGATGTTATAGGACGTTATTTACAAATTTCCTTCTCTTGCAATAATTTTATTTTCTTAAATAGTTGAATCATGGGCGTACCCAGGTAGGGGCAGGGGGGGCAGCTGAAGAAGATAAAATGTTAAGAGATGAATTTTCGAAAATCCTTTCTTAGTGCTCCCGTACGCTATAAAGGGAACCCCTGTGCAAAATTTCTAGGTTCTAGCTCTTATATTTTAGGCTCTGCGTTGATATGTTAGTCAGCTTCTCCTTTTATATGTATAGATAAGCACCTAGCGTATAAAAAATCTGACTTGCCCCCCCCTGGCCCAGAACCTGGGTACGCCCCTGAGTTGAATCCTTTTTTACGAAACCAATGATGAAGAAAGAATGATGAATTATATCTCTTACTCCGTCACCTCAGAGTATATTTAAAAAATTAACGGAATACATCAAGCGTCAAAGCTCAGGGGCCAATTTGTTATGCCAAGGAAGATACCTAAGATGCTACAAATACGTGACACATTATGAAATGCAAAGAATCCGTAGAAATAAACCCTTGATTCAACGTAGATATCACGCCGAACCGCGTTAAGTGTATATTTGGTTATAATGAGAAGCGTTAAAAATAAAATAGCGAGTATTTTCTTTATCGTAAGTGTCAATGACATTGTCACATGTAGTGCCAATTTTCTAAATCATATGATTTAAAATCTATGTTGACACACCTCTTTTTTGTTCTGAGCGTTAAATAATAAGAAATTAATAGCGACAATTTGAGCAATAACGTAACCTCATAAACGTCTACGACACATAGAGACAAAGATTTATTATTAACAAATGCTTTGTTCCAAAATTTCATAATTTATACACATTTTTTTCTATTTCGAATAACCATTAACGTTTTCCGACGCTAATTACGAAATAGTTGGCATGCCAACAAAAATTCTGTCCAGGATACATAAAATTTTAAAAAGAAAATGTTAAAACGCGGGAAAATCATGACAAGAACGAAGTTTCAAATATTTATTACAATGAAGACCAATTACATCGTGTTATTATAAACCAGGTACAATGTTTATAATTTATTATTATTTATTATATCCTGCGAGGGTACAATCGGTTACTATAATCATACATTTGTCAAATTTGCTTCACCTAATTGTGTTAGAAATCAAGGTTTTTAAATGTTATTTGAAGGCATTTATGCTATTGGTACCCAAAATACTAAAAAAATAGAAAGGTAAAGCGGAATTTTAAAACTTTTTTAACTCAACAAATCCATCTAATTATATAATTCTATACCCTTTTATACATTTTATTATCATCCTTTTAGATTACTTTCAAAAGTGGTAAAAATATATAAATATTTCAACTACAGTAGAGATAGCAATCGTTTATTATAAGTATAATAGGAATAGCCGTATATATATTATCTAGTTTGTAAAGAACACATTTAGATTAATAATATTTAGCAGTATTATCTTTTGAAGTAAAAAAAGATGAATGATGATGTTAGATGATATTTACTTTTTGTTAGATCTAATTAACTTTATGTAAAATAATAATATACATTAATGAAATGAAAATCCTAATGCAAAAAATGCTTACAGAATTGATTCGGTTTTCTGACAAATAATTCAAAATCTCTAGGCGAAATGCATCCACATTTTCAATTTGACTTTTATAAGTCTCAACAATTTTCAATTCACATTTCTTTAATAGGGTAGGTATATAAGTAAATATTGGTTTTACACCAAGATACCAATTTAAATATATTCGCGAGACTTTTACAATAAACATTTTATCAACACTTGAAATAACCATATTCGTTTGGCTTATTTGTTTACTCCGTTTGTAAACATTGAAGAAAGAATTAATTCTTAAAACAACTGCTTCAATGAAGGCAATCGTAAAATGTGAACATTAATATTTAATTAGAATGATATATACTCATTGACAAACATTTTTTATGAATGAAATGAAAAATAAACCTTGATTTCCAACGTGTTAGAGGCATAACAGTTACGTATTTTTTTTTTTTACATTTAGAATGTTTACTCCATAAAAGCGTAACAAAAATAGATTTCTATTAAAATAAATGAATTCTAAAAATATTTTCCTTTTATAATTAAAAAAAAAGTGCTTATTGTTTCAACAAAACAATAAGCTGTGTCTGGACCAAAATTACGTAATATTTTTTTTATTTTATTTAAATTCTTTTTTTTTTTCATTTTAATTAGAACGACAGAATATTACTTAAGATTTTACTATTACTACTACGGATATTTTCTTTGTTATCAATTGATTTTTTTTTGTTATATTTTTTTTCTAGAAAGACTTTCGAAATAAGTACTTTAAAATCAATGCAATCATAAGTAGTATTCTGCCACCCACAGTTTCATTGCTATGACCAATCCTAGAATTTTTTTAATATTCGATTTTTTTACAGATTGTATTATGTAAGCACAAATAACAAGTATGATAATAATTATGTATTTGGTATTATACAACATAATTTCATTTCTACAAAAATATAAACATAATGAGTTAGACTCAAATGATAAATCTATAAAAAAAACTGGGGAGAGGGGGTACATGAAAAATTTAACAATTATGCATAGATATACCCCGAATAATAAATATATACATATATATAAACACTCATAGTGTCTTAAAACAGATAAAAACCTTTTTTTCGTCAATTGACATCTGTTAACCATTGTTTTAAATAAATAAATACAGGCAATGAAGTTTTAAAATTAAATATTCAACTTATATGATAACAAAAACGGCCGTACATGGTAGTCTTTGATATGTTAACTATATTAATATTTACTTTACAATCTAAAAAAAAACTTTATAAAAATATATTGCATTGTGTCGTTGTATATTTATGTATTATTAAATAAAATATGAGGAAAATGTGTTCGCCGATTTTATCTAATTAGGTCAACCTAGTTACACACGTTCAATATTCTTATTTAAAATCTTTATTTCAAATATCACATGTAAATTATTCATATAACAATGAACGTGCATGACTATGCCAAATTAAAAAAAATATATTAAAACCAAACTTTATTTACTTTCATTTAATCATGACACTACAATTTTATTTATGAATTAGATAAAATCAGCTAATTATTTGTATGGGATATATTTTTTTGTACTTTGTAGTTTGCACCAATGTCTGTTTTATTAAAGTTATATTGTATGTCAGCTTGGTAAATATCACTCAATTACAAATGTCTATTTGAGAATTTAATGTACTGCTATTGTATATGACTAGTGGCATAAAGGCGTAGACTGATTATAGGAAAACGGTACGTACACGCCATAATAAAGGCCAGATTACAAACTACGTTTTAAAGTATTCATTCTGGCATCGTAATTCCTGTGTGAACCGAATCTAAAACCTTCAGTCTACAACCTCGATAAGTGTTTAGCAAAAATGATTCAAACAAATACACACAACAGTCGAAAAAAACTTAAACATTAACAGTTTTCTATAAACTGTATTCATAAAAAACATTTTTGCTAAAATCTCTTCTGATATCTGTATAAAGGAAATATGTACAATCATCGATATACAAAATATATAAAATTTCTTAATTTTACTTATATCAAATGTGCGATAGGAAAGGTCCTAACTTTAATATATAAACTTTTTTTTTATTCATACTTTTCTTTTATTATTTTTTAATTCCAGATCTTTCGATTGTAAAATTTTTAAATGTAGAATATGATCCGAAAATTATTCAACATTGAACTTAAGGCCACTCTTAAAGAGCATAATAAAATAAAAAGCGAAATTAATAATAATCATACATATTTAACTTGTATATCAATAAAGATTTCGATATGCAGCACACACTTACATTAAATTAAGACAACAAGTTGTTATATTCTTCGGTTGTGTATTTCACAAATAGAAAAAAAAAACCTAATTTTCTCACTAACCTAACATCATACAATTAAAATTCTAGAAGTAAGAATAAGTTGCATTTGAGGTAGATTAAATTTTTTACAGTCCTATTAACCTAATAGATTAGAATTATTCACATAACTACTACTTAAAAGCGTGTGTATTATCTCGCCTTATGCTCTCCTTGCATTTCAAAAACGCCGAACATTAACCATTATTAATAAACCTTTATATTACCGAAAATTATTAAAACTTAACTTTATTTAAACATGTCAGGAATGATACCTTCTTTCCATATACTCCTGGGCGATATAATGATAAGGAACAAGTGCAGCCAATCTTAATTATAAAAAGTACATTTGACGTTTGTGAAATATTTTTGCGTTTCATCTACGTAGTGAAAATTTAAATGACATAGATCTCGGCAAGTTATGCTAGCGGCATTATGGCCCTATATAAGCTGCCGTGTAAGGCTTTACGCAAGAATAGTCAATTTAATATTAATAAAAACAAATTTTTGGCTAATTTCGCCTTGTGGTGAGAATAAAATATTAGTAAAAAATTTTTAATTACTTTTTATCTGACTACTTGCGCAACTACAGCTTGTATCGCATTATAAGTCTATTTTCGTGAAACCTTACCTATATAGCATAGCAATTTTTCTAATTAGTATGCCATAAAAATATCTTGAAACAAAGACTTTGTAAAAAACCACTTGGAAAACTATTGGTCGATGCTTACTATTGGATTATTGATAAAATATTTTTTAATGAATCCATAGTACATTTTCTATCGTAAAATACTCTTCAAATTCGCGTCATTTTATTGGTTTTATGTGTTCATATTAGCAAGTTAGCTGTTCAGATTTATTTTCATATAAAAACGCACCTGATTTGCAAACCTGCTATAAAAATTGTTAAAATAATAGGTTTAGTCAGAAGAGGTTTTAGTCGCATCAGGAGTAGAGGAGTAGAAGCCACGCGTAAGTTTGCCGATGTATATCCCTCTCAAAACGATAGATAATATCCAATTATATTATCGATTTAAAAACACGGCAAGTCGTGCAAGAATTTGTTGTTGGAAGTAGAAAGGTTATAACATTGGCAAATCTACGCGCGCCTCGTATGTATCATTAACAGCGCTCACGTAGTACAAATCGCTATAGTGCAGTAATATTAATACAAATACAGTTATTACAATAAAAGTACTGGAATTCCTTCGAGAGTTATTGAACAAAAAAGTACTCAGTTGATTAGGAATTGCATAGTCTAGAATAATGAACAATATATCCATACACTAGATTTACTAAAAAAGTAGCTAACTTTGGCAGATTTACGGGAAGGGTATGAAGGACAGATCAGATCGGCTGTGGTCTTTTAAACGTGTGTTATGGAATGCCATCGAACAGAGAGAGACATCGTGAAGCGCATAACATCAGCCCCCTCTGACCAGCGACGTCGCGACCGTTCTGCCAAGAGCCTACCGGCTAAGAAGAACAGGAAGGGTATATATACGCAATTACCTATAACATATGAGGAGATATCACAAAATGCAAACGCAAAATGGCAGCGGGTCAAAAGGATAAGCTGTGAAGAATCAGGAGGCATAAGGAAGTGAGCGGACATACTCCGCAATTATCAATGCATTACATTTTTAAGGTTTCTTGAAGTTCAGTATGAAATTGGATGAGACTAGCCACCACAATTCGCGGCAACTAATTTACACAAAGTTTTCAATGACAGAACATTCGTTTTAATTAAAAAAAAATGAGGAAATGTATTAAAATTCAAAGAATTTAATCTATTTTCTCATAAGTGCTGCTATTTGCTATAATTTAAATAAGGTCGCTTTAGCATGTCTCCCTCTAGATATAGGTGGAACCCTTCTTGGAAATGAAATCATTGACTAGGCGGCATTCGATATTATATTAGAATTTACTTTTCTCATAGGTACTTTTAAATATTAGGTTTGACACAAAATAAAAAATAAACTCTCGATCTTAAGGCTCTTAAGGGTCTTGGGTACACTGATCTATAAAACTCACATTGCTAATGACTTTTCTTTTCCTGGGGGAAAATCCTATGAACATAGGATGGCGGCATCTGCACTTATAAATGTTAGTATTTTGTTCCCTAAACAAAGTCAATTCCTTATTGGGGTAGTTAAAAAGGGTGCACAGAAATATCAATAAGCGAATTGTACATGCGTGTTCGCGCAGCAATAATTTTGCTTAAAAAATGCAAGGCCCATAATGACGGCTTTAATGTCCTTCCATTTAAAAAGATGTTTTTACTGTATATTTCAACATAATAAAATCAATCATTTGACACTCTAATATACATTTCTAAATGAAAATTACATAATTTGGCTCATTATTCTAAAACATGCCAAGAAAATATCTCCACTGGATTTTCGAAATTTTATTTCTGTGTAAATTTTCATTTTGCAGCTCTGAGGGGGGTGGAAATCATATCGACTTCGTAATCATTTATCGTAATTAACTCTTATGAACGCACATAGGCGAATCTAACGAGCAAATGAAATTCGGATTTCAACACGATCTTAGAAACGTTCTGTTACACTCATCTATCTCATCAGTCATATTATCACTTTTGGCACAATTTTGTTACAATGAAAATGATAACGATAATTACATACCAACATGAATTCGTCCACTTTGCTCATCAGACACACACAAATACTCGATTATAATTATTCTATTGGGAAGCATGTATGCCTCTGAGGTATATTGATAATTTTTATTGCATTTTGTTTCTAGCTCGTTGAGTTATCAAGGGTTCAAGATCATTCTGTACAATAGAATGATATGGAACCCTAACACTGTACAATGTCTGCCTTCAACTGTATAACTCTATGAACACTCAGCACTTACACTTTTAAGATGATATATCAACCTAGTTATAAACAGATCTGATGTTAATCTACTCTGCAGAATATTACATTCACTTTATTGATTTGAAAGGATTATGCTCTCTGTTGTATTACAATATCGCGTCAAAAAGCAGTAAGCCTCTCTAAAACATATTATAATAGCCTACTGCTTTTAAGAGCCATACACCCTGTTTGTATTCTGCTTACTAAACGAAAGTCGCGAGCGACCGGCGACCGCGGCTCAACTAAGCACTAACTGCATACCACCTAACAGCTCACAGAGTTGGTCCCAATTATACTCCATAAACGTCATACATGTACGCTATAAATAAACAACATATAATTCCGAAAGTACATACACGACTAGATCACATATTCATGTAGAATTCGGAAGTCATTTTGGTATACCGGAGTCGTACAAATATACAATTTTGGCAATATATACTAGGGAGCGCGCGCCCTCTAGCTTCCATAACTATGGTTACAAGATACATCAAGTCCAAAAAATAATAAATTCAAATTACTAACTGCACTCAAGACTATTTACAGCTTAGACCAACCTTACCTAATGAGGTAGTTCACATAAGCTAAATGCAGGAATCTCACCTTTATACCTTGTTATGCCATCTGCAGTTTATTCACATTTGCCGCAGACGACTTTATAATAAGGTAAAGTGTTAATGTCCGAAAAGGACTTAGGTGAGGCGAGGTTAATGAGGCGGCGGTGGAGGTGGCGGAGGTTTCGGACTTTGCGCCGTCTGGAAGGCCTGAGTGAATGCTGGCAGTCTTTGCTGCACACGGCCTTCTTCCCCTGTGTAAGTTGGCTCACTTTCCTCTAATAGCCCTAACATTTCACTTGACAATCCAGAGGGCCCTTCACCTGGATCCATCAATAAGGTATCCTGGTGTAACATGTGTGCCTCCATCGGGTCCGACAGCTCCTCCGTCGTCATATAAGGCAAGTCAGACGGCTCCTGTGAGTATGGTGGAGCCACGACATACATTAATGGATATTCTACAGGTATTAGAGAGCAACTTGGTGACCCAGGCTCTTCTAATTTTATTTCTATAGGTTCTAATTTTAATTCTATAGGCTCCACTTTTATGTCGTGATCTTGGGCAATTTCTACTATAATTTCTGAGGAAGGCACCCTAGTTCGGCCTTCCTCTGTTGTATGAACTTCCTCTTTGGGTTCGGCTGATTTCCAAAATTCAGTGGCCTCTATTGGATATCCAGTAAAGGTTTCCTCAAAAACAGAGGCTTCTGGTGGTGGTTCACTAGACGTTCCTACAGCTGCAGACCTCCACGGTTCCTCGGGATGAGCATTTTTGACATGCCTGACCAGATGATCTTTGCGTCCAAACTTTTGTGGACAATGGGGACAAAGAAAGTCACGTCTGCCTGTGTGTACAACAAGGTGCCGTCGTACGTCTTTTGCTGTAAAGAACTTCCTATCGCAATAATTGCATGTAAATTTCTTGTCCGAATCATCTTTCACTGTGCGACTCCCTGTGTGAACTTTGAGGTGGTATACTATTTCCTGCCGTGTGGTGAAAGTCTTATCACATATTTTACATTGAAGATTACCTTCCTCAGCAGAATGCAAAGCAGCATGCTTACGATAACTCAGGAGGGATGTATAAGATTTCCTGCAGTCTGGTTTTTCACAGGTATAAAGCTTTTTAATTGGATTGTGCACTCGAACATGATTAGTGAGATGATCCTTACGGTTAAAAGTCTTACCACATATATTACATGCAAAGGCCCGAGCCTCACTATGTATCAGATTATGACGTACAAGCTTGAACTTGGTGTTGAAACGCTTGTCGCATAAATCACATGAGAATGGCAGCTCACCGGTGTGTGAGAGAACATGCTGGCTGAGCTTACCAGGGCTAGAGAAGCGCTTATCGCAGGTATCACAGACGTGGCGCTTAGCATGATCGCGGCGTGCTCGGGGTTCAGGCGCGGCGGGCGCCGAGGCGCCGGCGCCGCCCTCTCCTTCTTTCGGCCGACGCGGCAGCGTGGGCACTCGACGCGCAACCTTAACTGTGCGATACAACTGTTTTATGCCGCTGGGCCCAGGGGCGCCTAGCGTCACGTACTGCAGCTTCGAAGGCAGCTGCGATGCAGGCGGCGCTATGAACGTCTTCTGCGGGGTGGCCGCGCGTTCCCCGCTCGGCTCCTCTTTGAACTCGGAGCCGCCCTCCTCGCCTTCCTTAGGGTTCGGTGGCGAGCTGGCCATCTCGCGCACATTTTTGACGCGCTTGCCCTATATCGCCGTTCGTTTATCACGCGTCGTCCTCGTATCGGCTCCGCGATGCCGCTGGCTCGTCGCGATGGCAGAAAACATTTCTGTCACATTGACGGTCTGGAAGCCCTTTTTCGTATTCGTGTCACATGGTTCTCGCGGAATTTTACGGGTTTGCAGTCGATTTTATGGCAATGATGAGTTGCACCCGCGACCCTAAGATCCTTTTCGTTTAAAAAAAACTAGTTTTAGAATGAAAAACGATGAAAAAATTACTTTTTTCAAAGAAATACGTAGCGCTTGACATCGAGATCACGAAACGTCAAAATAATGAAATGAAGCCAAAACTCAAAAGCCATGTCAAAAAAAGTCCGCCGAATCGTCAGCTGTGGTCCATTGACCTACATTGAGTGCTTTCAAAACCACTACTTCGTAAAATATTTGCGAGAACATTATGCTGTTATCATGAGTCGTATTAAAGTTACGCCAACAAAGATTTGGAAGAACCATTTCATTTAGTATGCTACATGAATAGGTTTTCTTTGTATTTTATTTGTTAGGTTTATAGCTCATTCTTATTTGTTCCTGGAACCCAAAAGCGACAATAAAAGGTGAAAGTGAATTAGGATTGCTAAACTACCTATTCAGTACTCATCCTGACCAAAATAATTACATAATTAAACAACTATATTCTTTTTATGCTATTTTTATTTAGAACAATAAGCAAGGTACTATTACATGATTCGTTGCTAAGCACAAAAATTTAAAGCTGTTATTTAAGTGAACCCTGTGTATATTCATATTTAATAGAAAATTCTTTTTTATAGCGAGAATATTTAGTTTGAATATCTTTTGCTTCACGAATAAGTATCTATTACTCAAAAGCCAAAGTAATCCGAATCTGAACTTAAAAAATATGTTTAATTTTGAACGCAAATGAACTTCGAGTCTCATAAGAAAAGTTTATCACAGTTTTCAATTGTAATTAATTTTTCTCTGTAATAATTTTAAATCGTATTGCTTTTGATAGTGGAACTGAAGAAATGTTTACGATTGACAATACATGGTTCTTTGTTTGAATGTATTAAATTGGACTAGGGGTTTACTTGTTTGAGATCCTTGAAAGATTTACTCATTCTTTCTCCTCTTATAATTGCGGCAATCAACTTACAATAGTTATTAGTGCTTTTATCAAATAAATTTATTTAGCAGGTGTGCAGTTAGTCGAAAAGGTCCTTGTGTGCTCGAAAACGAAAATGATTGAGCGTTTACCTACACATCTAAAGTCTCCTCTAGCAATTTTGGCAGAACGTGTCATAGAACTATTGCCAATATCTTTTGCAATATGTAGGTATGCATTAGAAAAGCGTGAGTGTTACGGAACATTCGGCTACAAAGAAGTTCATTTCGTAGTATATTATTATTGATAAACGTATTCTTGATTAACAAATATAAATAAATGAATTACTAGCGTCTGAGCGCAATTACTTAAATGGAACGCAGAAATAACTAACGAATTGAAGGAGCAGTAGGAAATTGCCTAACTGACATATTTAATTTGTTAAAATTAACATTTTATTGTACATTATTCATTATAAACTTTATCTGTACATTGTCCAGCGAAATTGTGGCTGCCTTGAATCTATAAGCATGCGCCTATGACTGGATGCAGCCAATAGCATACGCCCTATGTATAACCGTTTACACTATAGAAAGAGCCGTGAGGGAAAATTCTAACATTTTTTTTGCGCTAAGCCTCCGGCCGCTAAACTGTACGTGCGCACTGTGCGATAAAGAACTTCCTTCCAATAATATTGTCACTAAAATATTTAATACATATATTTTAAGAGCGAAAATGACATTCTGACGTTTCCATCATAACTCGCATGCCCTTATATAGAAATCCTATCCAATAGTAGATAGCAATATTAGCTTTCTTTTAGTTCACCGTTTTTCAGTTGAGTATTAAAAGCGACAAATAGTATTTTAGCACTCGCTTAACCGTGCTATTCCATGCTAGTCACTAGTCGGACAGGTTGGTTTTTTTTTTATGGTTGGGCTATGGTAAGCGCACGCGCGGTCTAGTCCGTCCGGGGCGATGAAAGGACTGCGCGCGGGCCCATAACCCACCCGTACCCACGTCATCTCGTTGTTGGGCCGACCACCGGAGCAGAGGTGACTTGTCGTCAGTGGTCGGCCCGACGGTATACCCTTTCAGGTACCCTCGCCTCTCGACGTCCTGGAAGGTCGGTCACCGTCACGCGGTAAGCCTCTCTGCGGGTGACGGACAATTCCCCGGTCCGATCACCCGCGGCCTCGGCTAAGGCGGCATTAGGCGCAGATGCTCGCGCCTGCGCCGCCTGAGTCGCCGGCGGCGGAACTTGTCGCCGTAGAGGAGCTCTACGCGCACACGATCCGCGGAATCCTTCCGTTAGATTACGGCCTCACAGAAGGCGGTGACCGCGTCCCAATTCCTGACGCTGTCGAGCATCTCCCTGGCGATGGTCGGCAGCTGACGCTCGGCTCCCAATTCCTGACGGTCAGCACCGATAATCAGGACGAGTTCACGGCGCTCCCCCTCCCACGCGGCACACACCTCGAGCGTGTGCTGCGCCGTATCCTCGTCGCAACTGCAGTAGTGGTAGGACGGTGTGCTCCCCCTCCTGACAATCTTGTGCAGATACTTCGTGAAGCAACCATGCCCCGTCAGCACCTGCACCAGTCGGAAGGAAAGCACCCCGTGCATCTGCTCCAGCCACTCCATCACACACCAGCCGGAAGGCCTCGACGGTCCTGACACCGTACCGAGGACACTCCAGCCGGACTACCCAACGGGCAATGACTTCGCGGCGGGCGTCGACCCGCCAGGCGGTAATTTCCCGCAACGAGACCATACCGCTGCGGGCACGCGTCTCCGATACCCGCCGATAAGTGCCGGCGAGCATTTCCGCCTCCAGGTCCCACGGGGGAGTGCCGGCCAGGAGGCACGCTGCCTCCGTCGCCATCGTGCGGTAACCGCGTATGGCTCTGATCGCCATGACCCTCTATGGTCGCCACAAGAGGGCCCTCAGACGGATGGTCAGAGACCCCGCCCACACGGGTGAGCCGTACAGGGCCATCGACCGGATTACCCCCGCGTACAGCTGTCGGCACGTAGCGCTGGGTCTGCCCACATTCGGCATCAACCACGGAAGGGTGGACGCCGCGCCGACAAGCCGGGGAACAAGTCGGTGGAAATGCTCCCAGAACCAAAAATGCCCGTCGAGCACCAGGCCCAAGTACTTCATGTGGGCCTGAATGCTGATGGTAGCCGACTTCACGGTGATCGAAGCGCCGGCAGGAGGCCCGGCGGTACGGAGGCCATGGAACAAAAGGGCCTCCGTGTTCTCCAGGGCTACCCTCAACCTCAGCGCTTCGATCGGCCTGACAATCTCCTCGGTGCCGAGAGTTGCCAGGTGTGCCGCCTCCTCTAGCGTCCCACCCCGGGCTGTGACGAGTGTATCGTCGGCTTAGCAAATTACGCCCAGCCCGGGTGGGAGGCTTCCTCTCAACGCCCAGTCGTAGCCGATGTTCCACAGGGTCGGACCCAGAACCGACCTCTGTGGGACACCGCACGTCATGGGCGTTCGCACAACCTCCCCTACTCGCTCAACGTAGAGGACGCTGCGCCCCTCCAAGTAGTCTGCCACCAGCCGCCTGAGATACACGGGCACCCCGAGGACTCCTCCGCCGGTGACGGCCTCCGTCACCACGGCCTTCAGGCGCAGCAGGGCCGCGATCGTCGAACGCCCTCTCCGAAAACCAAACTGGGCGTCCGACAGATCGGGCCCGACCCCGACGAGGTGCCGCTCGATGCGGGCAGCCAGAACCCTCTCCAGCAGCTTGCCCGCATCATCGAGCAGTACGATGGGCCTGTAGGCCGAGGCCGACTCGGGAGACCGACCCGGCTTCGGCAGGAGAACCAGCCACCCCTCCTTCCAGCACCCAGGGAACTGCCCGGACGCCAAACAAGCGTCGAACAGTCCCCTGAGGCGTGGTCCCAGGTGCTCGAGGACCAGGGCCAGCACACGGTTCGAAATACCGTCGGGCCCGGGGGTGGTGGTGGATGAAGCCATGACCGGGGGCGTGTGCTCCGCCCGCCGTGGAAAAAGGTCCTCGACAACTCTGGTGAGGAGGCTGGGCTGGAGAGTCGGTGAGGGTTGGCCCGCCCGCGAAGCTTGCTCAGCGCCGCGAGATAGGGGCGATCTCAGGGTTCACACTCGAGACTGTCCACCATCTCCAGCCGACTGACGTCCTTGGCAGTACGGACGGCCAGCCAGAAGGCAGACCGCGCACTGCGGTAAGCCTCGTACAGCTGGCCCTCCCGCTCAGCGTCGTGGTGACGCGCTCGTCTGCGGGTGTAGACCCTCTGGGCATGTATGCACGCGGCCCGAAGACCCGCCAATTCTCGGGACCACCAGGGGACCGCACTCTTCGGGAGCAGACGCCGCACACGGGGCATGGCCGCATCGCAGATCTGCGTTAATAAACAGCGGATGCGGCCAGCCTCGGCATCCACCCCGTCCGCCTGGGACGGTGAGGACAGCCACGACTGAACAATGGCTGCCTCCGTTAACAGGTCCCGATCCAATCGACCTACAGCCCACCGCGGCAACGCGGAAGCTCTGCCCGCCGTGTGACCCCTGCTGGGCTGCAGGAGGGTCCGGGAGACCTCTATCCGGATGTATCTGTGGTTGGATAGGGTCTCGACCTCCTCCTGGATGCACCAGCTCCTCACACGTGCTGCGACATTAGGGCTAGTGAACGACAAGTCCACTATCGACCCGCCCTGCTGCCGCACGCAGGTTTGCACCGAGTCCCTGTTCAGCAAACAGAGGCCCAGTGCCGCCGCCCACTCTTTGACCGCCCGCCCGCGGTAGATCGACCCGGCGGACCCTCACGCCGTGGACTTGGCGTTGTAGTCCCCCAGAACGAAGACCTGGCGCGGTGCCAATCGCCGTATCGAGGCCCCCAGGATGGTGAGGAAGGCCCCGAAATCCGTCGCGCTCCTGTTAGGGGAGAAGTAAACACCAAATAGCGTAACCTCTCCCCATTCCGCCGCGACATACCCATCCCCCCTGTCCTTGAGCAACAAGGGTGGGGAATGCCACGACGTGGAGGCGACGATTGCCACAGAGCCGTCATTGCTGCCCAGCCAACTGGGCCGGTCAGGCACCACGTACGGCTCCGCGGCTACGGCTGCACCGATCAACCACTCCGCCATGGCATGCAGGTACTGGTAGGATTCGGTCGCCATTAGTGGGCCGTATCCATCACCTCCTCCGCGCTGGCGGGCAATCGGGTCGTGCTAGGAGCGGCCGGGGTCGTCGGGCCGCTCCGCCCCTTTGGGGCCGAAGCCTGGGGTCTGCACTCCTTGCCCCCCCATGCGGTGTTTGGCGGGCCTATTGCCCGCCGCACACGCGGGGCAGTTGCGAGTGGCGGCGCACGATGCCGCCTTATGCCCGGGTTGACCGTAGTGGTAGCAGAGACCGCTGCAGTCAAAGCAATTAGTGCATGTCGGCCGAGTGTGTTCGACCGCCATGCACTTGTAGCCCCTCGCAGGCCGGGACTCTATCATGGTCACCTGCGCCGAGCATAATACGCATAGTATTATGTATTATATCCCTTAGTCGTCTTTTACGTCATCCACGGCCAAGATAGGGAGTATTGTAAGGAAGTATTGTAAAGTATGCTAACTAGGCTTTTTCACCCACAGTGGTATCCTGGTACCCTGGCACTGTGGAAGGAGCTTGAGCCCAATAATAACACATATGACACTTCGGACTTAGGTGCTGATAACTTACCGTACCGTGTTTCTTGTCGTCAGTGGCCAGCCCGGCGGGATAGTCTTTCAGGTACCCCCTCTCCGTAACGTCCCTCCACGGACGTCGGTCGCCCTCACGCGGTCAGCCTCTCTGCGGGTGTCAGCTTATTCCCCGGTCCAGGCATCCGTGGCCTCGGTTAAAGCGGCATCCGGCGCAGGTACTCGCGCCTGCGCCGCCCATGTTGCCGGCTGTAGATTGTGTTACAATAGAGAATTTCCTCACGCGCACGCTCCGCAGCCTCCTTGCGTGCGATTACTACCTCACAGAAGGATGCGACCGCATCCCAGATTCTGACGCTGTCGAGCATCTCCCTAGCGATGGTCGGCAGCGTCAGGTCGGCACCAATGGCTGCGACGAGTTCACGGTGCTGCTCAGCCCACGCGACACACACACCTCCTCGTCGCAATCGCAGTGGTGGCAGGACGGTGTGATCTCCCTCCTCACGACCGTGTACAAATACTTGGCGAAGCAACCATGTCCCGTCAATACTGGCACCAGTCGGAAGGAAACCACTCCGTGCCACCGACCCCACCACTCCATCAGCACCGGCCGGAAGGCCTCGACGGTCTGAATACCGTACCGAAGCTTCTCCAACCGGACTGCCCAACGGGCAATGATGTCGCGGCGGGCATGGGCTCGCCAGGCGGCCAGCTCTTTCATCGAAACTATGCCGCCTCCCTATTGTGCATCGACAACACCCGCCGGTAGAGTCCAGTGAGCATTTCCGCCTCCAGGTCCCACGGGGGAGTCCCGGCCAACAGGCACGCTGCCTCCGTCGCCAACGTGCGGTAACCGCGTATGGCCCTGACCGCCATGGCCCTCTGTGAACGCCACAAGAGAGCCTAGGTTACCGTGGTACGAGTATCTCTACTTGTGTATCTTTAATAAAATAATGCCTATTTTAGTAGGTATGTATGTTTAGTAGGTAGGTAGGTATGTAAATAGGTACCAGGTACCTAAAATGTCGGCGTGTCGAAATTTTTTGAGAATTGACAATAAACGTTTCGTGTTTCAGAGATTTTCATCATGAAGGAAGAAAATTTTTGGCCGGGCGCCCTAAAATTTCTTTTCTTCTTCATGATCTTCATTATCATTATCTTCGTTATCTTTCGATTTTCATTAAATTACTATAGAATTTGAATAAAGAGGAGTAATTAAGAACTAAAACATTATTTTAGGGCCAGTAAATAATAATTTTCCGTGTGGTAACGGAGTAAGAATTCACCACCGAGGGGTATATACCCCTTATGGGTATGATATCATACCCGTGGGTGTCGTAAAAGACGACTAAGGGATATATTAGGCATATGACATTTATACAAGAGATGAAAAACTCGAGACAAAACTTTATACTAACCTGTCTGACCAGCATGGTATAGTAAGATCAATTTCCCTCCTATTATGGAGGAGGCTCGAGCCTGGCAGTGGGAGTGGTCCGCAGGCTCGTTCCGCAGCTCGTCGGCGTGGTGTCCGCCCTATCCTGGCTTATGCCGAATGTGGGCGGACCGAGCGCTGTATGTCGATGGCTGTACGCGGGGGTCATCCAGTCAATGGCCCTGTACGGCGCACCGATGTGGGCGGGGTCCATGACCGCCTGACTCAGGGCTATTCTGTGGCGACCACAGAGGGCCATGGCGATCAGGGCCATACGCGGATACCGCATGGTGGCATCGGAGGCCGCGTGCCTCTTGGCCGGAACTCCCCCGTGGGACCTGGAGGCGGAAATGCTCGCCGATTTGTATCGGCGGGTGTCGGGTGCGAGCGGAGGGCGGTGTGGTCTCTTTGAGGGAGCTCACCGCCTGGCGCGTCGACGCCCGCTGAGACGTCACTGCCCGTTGCGTAGTCCGGCTGGAGTGGCCTCGGTACGGTGTTTGGACCGTGGAGGCCTTCCGGCCGATGCTGATGAAGTAGTTAAAACGATGGCACGGGGTGCTCTCCTTCCGACTGGTGCAGGTGTTGTCGGGGCATGGATGCTTCGCCAAATACCTGTATACGGTCGCTGGAAGGGAGAGTATACCGTCCTGCCACCACTGCGATTGCGACGAGGACACGGCGCAGCATACGCTCGAGATCTGTGCCGCCTGGGCAGAGCAGCGTCGTGAACTCGTCGCAATCATCGGTGCTGACCTGACGCTGCCGACCATCGCCAGGGTGATGCTCGACAGCGTCAGGAACTGGGACGCGGTTGCAGCCTTCTGCAAGGCAGTAGTCTCACGGAAGGAGACGGTGGATTGCGTGAGTGAGGAACGCAGCCTCGACAAAGCGATCCGCTGCCGGCGACTGGGGTGGCGTAGGCGCGACTACCTGCGCCTCATGCTGTTCTAGCCGAGGCCACGGGTGACGTGACCGGGGACTTACTCCGTCACACGCCGAGAGGCCAACCGCGTGAGGTAAGACCGACGTCCTCCCCGACGGGGGGACGTCGGTCGATGGAAGGGTATCCCACTAGGGGGTATTCCGTTGGGCCGACCACTGATGACAAGTAACCCTGCTCCGGTGGTCGGTCCAACGACGAAAGCGACGTGGTGTTCGGGTGGGTTGTGTGTGTGCGTGCTTATGTCCCTCTGTCGGCCCGGACGGAGTGATGCGAGGAGTGCGCCGACCGCAAACCACCGCAAAAAAAAGCAGTGGGAGTGGGAATGTATATTTTTATGGACCGAAATGATGATGAAAGGAATATGTATAATAATAAAAAAACATATTTTCTTTTCTCTTAAAGCTTATATCTACATAATTCACTGAGTACATTGAATATAATGCTTAAATGATTTATAATTAAAATAGGGGGCGGCGTATTTTTGGTGGGCCCCTGACGGCGAAAAGCCACGTTACGCCACTGATATTACGTCGATCCAAAGTTCGGGGATAAAAGTAGAACAGAAAGAAGAACCTCTATTGGGATAAGAGGAATTTTCATGAGAGGAAATTTTAACGCTATTTAGTGATATTGTCAGTTTTTCAATATCTGTAATCCAATTAAAAGCAAATTTCTCTTTAAAACTAAACTTTCATTAGTTTTTAGTTTGGAAAATCAGTCACTTGTGGTTTGCTGTACTAGGAATAATCTAACATAGACCCTATTAAATTATTTCTCGAGGATGTTTAAATTTACTTTTTGGGTATATTTTGCGTCTAATTTTAAAATCTTTTAAATTCTTTAATTTTAATCAACTTTTATCAAGTGTGGTTTTATGATGAAGCAACCTACGATTGTGAACATACAGAAATAATTTGCTACAGTAACTTATAAAATGTTTATAAAATTTGGCTGCATGGACCTTGTTTTCTTTGCCAGACTAAATGGACGCACTGAGCCCATAAGAAAATTCTGAGTCTGTGGTATATAATATAAATAACCTATAAACTCAATTTTAATGAACGCGAAAATTATTTTAGTTTAAAATATTTAAAAGTGTTATAGTTATTATATTTGCTATATTTATTTGCCAGCTTTAAAGCTTAAACAGGTAATTAACAACTGTGTTCATAAGTATAGTAATTATTCTAAATGTGTACAAACATATACATATATCAATCGATTGGTCGTATTTCTTAAAACTGTTTTTTTTTTCTAGATTTTCATTATTTGTTTATCTTTGATCTGTTTTATGTATTGATAATTATCATAGTCGTAGTTAAGTTATCTCTAAATATATTGAGAAAATACAAATCCATCTTCATTGTCATCCGCTTATCAATGTTCACTATTGGACATAGGCCTCCCCATAGGGTGACAATGCTATAATTATATCTTTAGCAGGCGAGTTGATGATTAAAGGCGATGTTTTAAGTTTCTTAAGAAAGTTTTGCTGCCTATTTTCTCCTGATGAACCCTTAGCTTCCCTTCCCTTATAAGGAATGGTGATACATAGTAATGGGTTAATTACCACCGTTAGGCGATGTTAACCTCGTGAAATAAGAAGCTTTTTTCTTCTCAACACCACTCGGAATAGAATAATATCGAGGGGTGAAAGGCTAATTGGTTTAAGTGACATTTTTGTAACTTTACAGGAGAGCCATTTAAAGTTTAAAATTTTAGAAAAAAATCTAAACAAAAAAACATCTTCAAGATATTTGAATAGGGTAAATTTAATTAAAATTCAATTAAAAACATCGAATTCTTGATGCTAATACTAAATAAAACGTACCTTTAGCAACAAAGATAAATGTTGCTTAATACAAATTGCCTTAAGGCCTCATTTTTCAGCGTATGGAAAAAAGATTTAAGTGATTTCAAAACTATAATTAGCTACAGGGAAAAGAAATAAAGCAATGCTGAAGTATATTTTCAGAGTAAGCCAAAACGCTTTAGGTGACATAGCCTAAAACTAATAGTACTAAGCTATTTATCTCAACTACCAATTTAGATTAAAATTACTGGCACCTAATTTACTTATGTGACATAAGAAAATTTAACATTTTTTTACGTCTGAAACTCTCGATGTTGTTAAAACAACCTCGATATATCGAAATCACCGAAAATCTTAGGTGATTATATTGAATAAATAAAGAAATACACACAATATGTCTGGCTTAAACCTAACGAATTAATGTTCAATTTTCCCAATCACCAGGTTCTTAGCTCCTTCAACAGAACTAATATAAAATGAGGTGGCTCATTAATAATCTTAAACAATATGATTAAATGTAGAGAAAGAAAAGATATTGTGAAACTCTCTGTTGAACGTGTTATTGAAATTGCCTGTATTGAGTCTGAGCAGCTCATAGTTGTGTGCGTATACAGACGCCCATGTTCCCCATATGAAGATTTTGAGAGAGGAATGGAGGATGTTTTATTTAAAACCTCTACCTCAAATAAAACAATAGCCGTATGTGGGGCTTTTAACATAAATTTATTAGACAATAACAACATAACACAAATATTTATTAATTTAATGAAATCTTATAATTTGTTTAATGCTTTCTTGGAACCTACCAGGATAACTGCTGGAAGTGAAACTTGTATAAATGATATTTTTTTAAAACTAAATGTATTAAATTCACCACACCTAACGTGAGACAAGTGGAATATAATAGAATAGCATTTATTGTCACATAATAACTAATAATTTTAATACATGTTTTTAATTAATTTTGACAATAGGGGAATGCTCAGCATTGTGCTGCATAGAAATTATGCAAGGCTGGTTTTCAGCAAACCCCTTTCCTCAAACATATAAGAAAGAAAAAATAACAAAAAGAAAAGGAATAAAAATAACTTACAATAAGAATGATAACAATATAAAGAGAAAGTGGAAACCAATGTTCAAATGAATGGTGTGATCCTGGATCTTGTGCAGTCCACAGCTTTTTTAGGTATCACCATTGATGCAAAACTACAATGAGCTCCTCACATTGAAAAATTATCTAATAGGCTTAGCTTAGCGGCTTATGCTGTTAAAAAAATTCGAATGTTAACTGACATCGAGACGGCTAGGATAGTTTATTTGGCTTATTTTCACAGTCTTATGGCATACTACTTTGGGGATGCTCCGCGGATTTGAATAGCATCTTTGTTCTCCAAAAACGGGCTGTCCGCGCTATTTATAATCTAGGCCCAAGCGTTTCACTTCGGGAGAAATTCAGAGAAATAAGCATTCTGACTGTTGTGTCTCAGTTCTTATTCGAAAACCTAATATGTATATGTGAAAAAAAAATTTGAAAAAATTTATAAATACAATATTCATCATTTAAACACTAGGAAAAAAGATAATCTTGTTATCCATACTACTCATCTTCAGAGAATTAGTAGGTCTTTCATGGGGCAATGTATACGATTTTATAATAAACTACCTATACTCGTTCCAACCATTTATTTTACTTTTGACACATGCTTTAGGACGTAACTGTTTCATTATACGCAATTATTAACTTTGAAATGAGTGAACAGAGAAATATATAAACTGCCCAATAATATTTATATATCTTAATTATTACCCACTAAATACATTAATATGCCGTAAATAGCTCTATTCATAAAATTTAAGTGATAATTCATTTCCGTTATAAAAAAAGTTACGTTCTATCGCATCTAGTCACAGGATCAAAAGTATTCGGTGCAAACTAATGAATCGCAAATAATCGATTACACTTATTTGCAGTTAAGTCAGCTGACAACTGAGTTTTGAATTGTTGTAATAGACAACACGTTAAAATTGTATCAGGGAGATATAAAAATCTTCTCATCATACCATGATATCATATAACATGAAATAAAACAACCAAAATATTTTAATATTATTTTATTATAACGAATCGTCGGATTCTTCATACGAACTCGAATCGTCGCTTGAATCATCTGCAGTGTTTATTATTAACTCTTGTGTAGGTATGTTGTCAAATTCAATTTCCCGATCCCAATCAGAGAATATTATATTTTTTGTCTTGTTGACGACACTCGCCCAGTTTTCAGGCGTCACACTAGCACATGCGTTTTTTAAAAGTTCAAGCATTTTATTTGCTGTGAAAGGAGGAGTTGTATTGTTTCTTGCGGCGTGTCCTTTGACTTGTGCCCAGATCATTTCAATTGGATTATATTGACAGTGGTACGGAGGAATTCTGATTACAACATGCCCATATTCTGCTGCCATTTCGTCGATGACATATCATTTTGGCTGCTTTTTACTTTTTAATATTTTAAGTAATTCTACTTTTAGTAGGGATTCGTCCACATCTTCCCCATTATCACGAAGCCAGTTTATAATCTCGTGTTTTTTGTTGGCCTGTGTTGGCATTTTATTAATTTGGCGAGAGTGATAGGGTGCATTATCAATAAATATTGTTGATGGCTCTTCAAGTGATGTAAGCATTTCGCTGAACCACTTTTCATACACGTCCGCATTCATCTCCTCATGATAGTCTCCTGTTTTTTTTATTTGAACGCTAACAGAGCGTCTGGTACAAATCCCTTTGTAGTTCCCGCATGGCAAATGATGAGGCGTTCACCTTTCCCCATTGGCACTGCAGAAGTAGAAGCAGCAGTATCGTCAGTCCAACCTTTTGATATGGAATGATTGGCATTGAGCCAAGTTTCATCTGTGAAAACGACATTCGACCAGTCTTCTATTTTCTTCGCTTGTCTTAAAAATTCACAGCGAGACAAGGCTATATCACGATGTTCCATTAAAATTTTTCTTTTGTCAGATTTCTTATACAAGAACTCGATTTGGTGCAGCACCTTTGACAAAGAAGATTTTTGACCACGAAACAAGCCACAATTTCGTAGAGACGCTACTAATTTTTTCAAAGTAGGAATCTCTTTGCTTGTGTAATAATTGTATATATGACGACGAATAGCATCAGTATCAAAACTGTCAATTGCTGTCACTTTACGGGGCTGACGTTTTTTCTTAGGCGTAGATAGCTTGTTCTGTTCAATACCACTACTACCATAGGCTTCTTTAGTGATTTTCGCCACCGTTGGAGCACTAATACCTAATGCTGCTGCAACACGGTCTCTAACTTGGGTTACTGGTATAAGGAATCCGCCATTGCGGCTTTCCTTTTCAAAAAATTCACGAAGCCGCAGCACTAACTCTCTGCATTGTCCTTTAAGCACCATACCTTTCGGCATTTTGCAAGTAAAATCTTACTGGGAGGAACGATACGCTCAACTCAATCAAAGTAAGAACAATGAAATCAATACGGTGGAATATAAATACTCAACACAGCGTATGAAAAATATGAAAGAGCACTCAGCGAACAGAAATGTGACTAGCACGGGAGTCTTGTTGCGAGTGACAGACAACACAACAAAATGGTGTCGCCGGCGCGCCGTTCAGTGTTGCCAATTCGGCTTAAAAAAAAGGGGTAGGCTGGATGAGAAAATTAGTGATTTACTACCGCAGACGAGGGCGCCATTGTCTCTAAGTAAAGTTTGGAGCAGCGGACCCCGCTTAATGGAAAAATGCTTCATAAAGTAGTTATTTTTTATTTTGCAAAGTACAAAGTAAAATATTTTGGGAGGACTGAATTAGTGGGTATGCAAAAATTAATGTGCCCAAATAACAAATATATTTACAGAAGTGAAGTTTTTAAATAATATGAAATATGTATTTAAGCAAAAATAAAATATCCGTGTTAAATCGATTAAAAGTTCTTCCTGACTAAAATCGATTATTACAAAACATAGTATCCGTAATACATTGGTACAACACTAATTGATCAGAATTCGACCTGCCAAAAGTAAAATAAATGGTTGGAACGAGTATAGATACATATATCCAAGATATGCCAATGAATAAGTGTAAAGAGCCTATCAAGAGTACCTAGACTTTGTAGAAAAGGCTACTATAAAATTTCGGATTATTTAGAGGATAATACTGAATGGTTATGAGCAGCTTTTCTTTCAGCAATTTTGTTTTTGTCAGCTTTATGGCTCGTTTTTTGTAAGAATTCGCTGTTTTTTTTTTTATCGTGTCATTAGTCTTGGGTTTGTACAGCGTAGCGTGTTTTGCCTGACGAATTTAGGTTTTGGTCTTTTTTTTTAGAATACCTATCATAATTAATAATTTATGGTTTGGTCATGCTCACTGAACAAGGTTCTGCTTGCGGTAGCTATGTGGGGAGGGTCACTCCCTTCTCTCCAATATGGTTGAGGGGAGTGATGGCTGCTCTAGTAGTTAACTCGTGCAGGTGCTTACCGGACATGGGGTCTTCGGTAAGTACCTGCACAAAATTGGAAGAGAAGAGGCCCCAGGATGCCATGAGTGTGGCGCGCTAATCGACGATGCGCGCCACACACTAGACGTATGCCTCGCCTGGGGGTCTCAGCGCCACGTCCTGTCAACGGACATGGGAACAGCGGACCTGTCGTTGTCGACCATCATCTCGAAGATGCTCGGCAGCGACAGCTGTTGGTCGTCGATGGCCTCCTTCTATGAGGCTGTCATTACAAGGAAGGAGGCCGCGGAGCGGGCACACGAGGCACTTGCGTCCGCAGACTCGCTCCGCCGGCGGCGACCAGGGAGGAGGAGACGACGTTATGCGCTCCTCCTGCCACCGCCCTGAATGATGACAGGATGTGGCCAGACGGCCAAGCGTTGGGGTGTCGGGGATAGAATGTCATCAGACGATCTCTCCGGCACCTCGTAAAAGCGCAGAAGGGGCCGCTGTGGTTTTAGTGGGTATTTCGGTCACTTCTGTGGCCGGCGAGTCCCACACACACTCCCCTGTCTGTAACCGGCGGGGGATAGTGCGTAAATGCATTTCCACAGCGTGAAAAAAAAAAAGTAGTTAACTCGTGATCGGGTGCTGCTTGTGGGATCTGGTTCAACCATGTTTTCCTTTCCTTTTTATTTGAACTAAATAAAATTAGAGTGTCTGTTTGTAATGTCAAAATAATAGACTTTTTTTATGCTCACACGGTTATTTGCACTATACATATGCCTAAAAATGATTTTATAATTTTTTTGTTGGTCTGTCTGTTTGTTCCGGGTAATCTTTAAAACGGCTGGACCGATTTTAAAAATTCTTTCACCAATAGAAAGCTATAATATCAGGGAGTAGCTTTGGCTATATTTTATCCCGGTATTCCCACGGGATTGGGAACCACGTGGGTAAGGCCACTGAAACCAAAGCGAAGCCAGGGCGGGTTGCTAGTTAAAATAAAATAGTTATATCCTATCTCGAAGGGCATCACACTGGAGCTAAGACTTACGTAATTGTATTCAAAAGATGGTAAAAAATGACAACCAGCTGAGTTTCTTGCCGGATTTTCTCAGCTTGTGGCCGCATTCCGATCCGGTGATAGATATTGTATTATATTCAAACGATGTATAACTTTGACAATATGTAAGTGCCCTCATGGGGCCTATGCAGAATAAATGATTTGATATAACATCAGTTAAAGGATTTATTTAGATTTATAATATTTATTTCAGTCTTAATAATCAACATCAGTTAAACTATTAATATTTTGTATTATAAAGTAAAATCAGTTGCGAAAATAGATTCAGCTGAAATAGTTTAAGCGACGGTCCTGGTCATATTTGAGTGACGGAGAAACGGTTTAAGCAACATCGAAGCGTCTTATTGGGGAAAGTCAAAATGATTCAAGTTAAGTCTTAATAAAAATTAGAAATAGCAAAAACGCTTTAACTCTTATTAAATTACTAGCAACCGGCCCTCCCTTCGCTTCGGTTTCAGTCGTCTTTCCTGCGTAGTTCCCGTTCCCGTGGGAATACCGGGATAAAATGTAGCCTATGTTACTCCCTGATATTATAGCTTTCCATTGGTGAAAAAATTTTTGATATCGGTATATCCGTTTTGAAGATTACCCGGAACAAACAGACAGACAGACAAAAAATATAAAGTGTATTTTGGGCATATGTATAGTGCAAATAACCGTGTGAGCATGAAAAAAGCCTATTATTTTGACATTACTAACAGACACTGCAATTTTATTTATTGGTATAGATTTATCTGAGAAAGGGTAACTGGTTTATGTCTCTGTTCTTTATATCATTGCATGGTTCAAGTGCATTACTAAAAAAAAATGCAAAATCCACGTCAGATAATAAACTGCCACTTTGGAAACAACCCAAAAATAGTGTTGTTTCAAACGCCAAAAAAGTGCTCTGATTTTAATGAATTCAGTATCATTCGATGGAGAAAAATTCGCTAATTCCGAATATATCTCAATATTACCCTAGATGTCGCTTAAACCAAATAGCCTTTCACCCTTCGATATGTATATGTTATTGGTAATAATGTTGCCTTATAATCATCATCACAGGTCATATACGTCCCCACTGCTGGGTTTGGGCTTCCTCCACAATGGGAGGGAAACTGACCTTACTATACCATGCTGGATAGACAAGGCTTTATTTCGAGGTTTCCTTCTCTTGCGTAGATGTTATATACTACTAGCAACCCGCCCTCGCTTCGCTTCAGTTTTAGTCGTTTTACCCGCGTAGTTCCCGTTCCCGTGGAAATACCGGGATAAAATATAGCATAGTCTACGCCCTGATATTATAGCTTTCCATTGGTGAAAGAATTTTTGAAATCGGTCCAGCCGTTTTGAAGATTACCCGGAACAAACAGACAGACAAACAAAAATTTTATAATCTGTATTTTAGGCATAGGTGTCGTGCAAATAACCGTGTGAGCATGAAAAAAGCCTATTATTTTGACAATACAAACAGACACTCCAATTTTATTTATTGGTATATATTTATTTATATATAGATACTAGCAACCCGTCCTCGCTTCGCTTCGGTTATAGGTTATAGTCGTTTTACCCGCGTAGTTCCCGTTCCCGTGGGAATACCGGAATAAAATATAGCCTAGTTTACGCCCTGATATTATAGCTTTCCATTGGTGAAAGATTTTTTGAAATCGGTCCAGCCGTTTTGAAGATTACCCGGAACAAACAGACAGACAGACAAAAATTTTTTCATTGCTATTTTAGGCATAGGTGTCGTGCAAATAACCGTGTGAGCATGAAAAAAGTCTATTATTTTGACATTACAAACAGACACTCCAATTTTATTTATTGGTATAGATATTATATCCCTTAGCCGTCTTGTACGACATCCACTGGCAAAATAGGGAGTTGTGACTTGTATTCTTACTCCGTCACCACACGGAAATGCCTTATTATAAATAACCCAGTGTCCAGGATTTATTATCGAATAAGAACTATTTCAGAGCATTTTATATAAATATATTTGTAATACAGTAGCCAAAATTTAAAATATGTACATATCTATCTTAGTCTCATTATTGTATATTCAGTCTCCTTGAAGTTTGATTTAGTTTAATTTTAAATATTTAGTTCTCGAGCCTCCTCCCAATAGGGAGGCGAAGAGAGAGGAGGGAAATTGACTTCTACAATTCCACGCTGGTTAGACGTGTCGGAATAGGGTATTGCTTCGAGTTTTCCTTTTGCACAGATGATATATGCTTATTATATTCCTTAGTCATCTTTTACGACATCCACGGGAAGATGAGCATGAAAAAAGTCTATTATTTTGACATTACAAACAGACACTCTAATTTTATTTATTGGTATAGATATTATATCCCTTAGCCGTCTTGTACGACATCCACTGGCAAAATAGGGAGTGGTGAATTGTATTCTTACTTCGACACCACATGGATAAAAAAGAAAAAAAAATCGAATACTGATCCATGTGGTGACATAGTAAGAATACATTTCACATTATATTAATTCCCCTCCGATTATGGAGGAGGCCCGAGCCCAACAGTGGGACTTATATAGGCTGAAATGAATGAATTTGTATGTTTTATGTTACTATAAATTGTCAATTGATTTTTTACAGGATGTCGGATGTTCAGGTTGGATCTAGTCCCGCATCGGCAGGTGCATCTGCAAGCAGTGTTCTTGAAGAGCAACGTTCTGGTACTATCGTAGATCATATGTATTTCAATCATTATCCTGCTCTTATCCCAATTACTTAGGGTCAACTCAATATTCATAGTAGATACTCAACTCAATATTCATATTGTAAACGTTATTGGCAATAATTTTATGACTGGCTGCAGGAAGGTTGATGTCAGGTACATCAACCTTCCTTGGGAATAACACATAAATATCCGTGGTATCAGCCTCGCCGTCGAGGTCGACACCCGCGGCGCGAAAAAGTCATTAACCTAAACGTGGCCACGCCCATTTTGCCTTCAGCGACGCCCCAAGCCGAGGTCCGTTCCCCCCAGGGGGACCCCTTGGGCGATGTCGCTTAGCTTACTTACTCCGGGTTGAGAGCCCTCAGCGCTCACCTATAGTCCGGGTTAAGCTGTCAAAGTCATCTATGGCTAACAGCTAGAGTGAAAAAAAAATAGCGTGAGTACTAAGTACGCATGTCAGAAGTGAAACTCCTTTGGTCCCATGTGTTTTTTATCAGTATTAAAAAAAAATAAAATAAAAAAAGATCTCTCGATCTTTACCACTCGTTTGCTCCTTACTCTCACCCCATGACTGTGCTTCGTGCTATGTTCGCCCTTTCTCACTCTCTCTCAATCGGTCTCAATCGCTCTTTCCCTATTCTTCGACAAAAACGCTGCACATCTTCGTGACGCTAAATTGCGTTTTTTCATCCGTAAAAAAATTACCCTCATGCGCGCAAAGAAGTATCACTTCAAAAATATTCCGCCTGAGAAATGTATCTTTAAAGATTGCATGTTTCATCATCATCATCACGGCTCATATAAATCCCACTGTTGGGAGCCTCCACCACAATGGGAGGGTAATTGACTTACTTATCGCACTGGTCAACCGGAGTTTTCCTTCTCTTTCATAGATGTTATCTGCATAGCTTAGTTGTCTTTTACGACATGCACAGGCAAGAAAGGAGGTGGCGAATTGTATTCTTACTCCGTCACCACACGAAATTGCGTGTTTTTGAATGTTATAAATTGTATATTTCATTAAAGTTTTATAACAATCTTTGTAGATAAAACTTAAGACTAAAGTACTCAAAGTTAATCAGGATCAGGATGACCACCCAAGGATAAGGAACCTAAATTATAAGTATTAATTGCAGGCAGCGGTATACTAGGCTCTGAAGAAAAAGTTTATGGAGGATGCGAAGGTCCCAATGCCATGTATGTGAAATTGATCTCATCTGATGGACACGAGTTCATTGTGAAGAGGGAGCATGCTTTGACTTCAGGCACAATTAAGGCTATGTTAAGTGGACCTGGACAGTTTGCTGAGAATGAGGCTAATGAAGTGAATTTCAGGGAAATACCGTGAGTTTATTTAATTTTACATTTCAGAATGACTTGATTGATTCGCCTGGTCGCATACCCTCGTTGCCCCCTGCCAAAGAGCGAGCTGTGTGTGTGATTATTTATTTTAAAATGGAAGAAAGGAAGGAAACTCACCACTTGCCCACGGTAATCAATATAACGCACACCACAATAGAAGGAATACGGGATAGGATTAAGGTGGACTAGGAAATAAGAAAATCTGACTCTCACGTGATTAGCACCTAACCAGAACATCAACATGCAATTTGCCGCAGAACTTCGAATATTTATTCGACACGTGTTACGCCTCGAAACGAGTTATCCTCAGGACGGTTCGGCTTCAAATGCCTTCTCCTGCCTGTCTTACTTCCTTCCATTTTAAAATAAAAATGGATTGCCGCGATATATCGTATCGCCTAATTCAATCAATTATTATCTGTGTGTTTGTGTGACTCGAGTAGCTTGGTGTCATCATAATCGACCATGTGGCCTCATCACTTTTGGGCAGTGATTTTTTTGTGTAGATGTTCACGCTAAGGTTTAAAACCTGGTGTCATGTAGATTTTTTTAAACACAATTAAGCGACACAAATAACATCCAGACTATGAATAATCATTTGTAGATTGCACAGATAATTGACCTCGCATGGTACTCGACAAGCGATGTTGCAACTTAGACTACTGCACAATCCGTGCATTTAAAAATGGAGTGTTGAGTTAGGTAGCCCGCTCGGACGGTGACTATTTTAAGTAATCACACCTTTAAGTAATGTATCTGTGCAATAAGATGTTGAACCTACCAATATTTTTGTACATAACTTTTAAAAAGGTATATGATCTCTAAAATTCATTGTTAATTTTTAATTTCTTATATTTTATACGGAATCTTCATCATCATGTCGGTTCATATGCGTCCCACTGTATCTCTTAGTCATCTTTTACGACACCCACGAGCAAGAGTGGTAAATTGTATTCTTGTTCCATCACCACACGGACATTATACGGAATGATAGCAATAAATTAACGGATTATTACGGCAAAGCGGTTGCTAATGGCATGATTTCCGTGTGGTGACGGAGTAAGAATACAATTCACCACCCCCTCTCATACCCGTGGGTGTCGTAAAAGACGACTAAGGGATATATTACGTATATAACATCTATGCAAGAGATGGAAAATTCGAAACAAAACCAATCTGTCTGACCAGCATGGTATACCATGCGTGCATGTAAGGTCAATTTTCCTCTTATTATGGAGGAAGCTCGAGCCCAACAGTGGGACGTATATGAGCGGAAATGATGATGATGAATAGCACGATGACGATGATGCGGTTTTGATATTGCCATAAAGACGATTACTATATAACGATACAAAGTCAAAGGCTCAACATTCGCACTGCCCACTGTTGGGTTCGAGCCTCTTCCACAATAGGAAGGAAATTTACCCATTATAACCACGCAGGTTAGATGTGCTGGTATAGGGTTTTATTTCGAGTTTTCCTACTCTTGCATAGATGTTCTAGAAATACATATTTAATCTCTTAGTCATCATTTACGACACCCACGGACAAGAATGGTGATATTCCCACTCTGTCACCACACCAAAAATCTATATAGATTTTTCTTTTTCTATCAATATCAATATGATGGATTTACAGGGGGTTTAGATCTTGGAACTTTTCAAATTTGAAGGTGCATCTTGCGATTTAGGAATCCCTTAGCTCAGAGGCCTGGGGTGCTGGCAAACATTTGAATTCTAAATGATTTCTTTCTTCCAGATCCCATGTGCTACAGAAGGTTTGCATGTATTTCACATACAAGGTCCGCTACACAAATTCATCTACTGAGATCCCCGAGTTTCCCATCGCACCAGAAATTGCTTTGGAGTTACTGATGGCTGCCAACTTCCTGGATTGTTAGAAGAATTATATCTAGAAAACTTTTCTCACACGAAGATTTTCAAACGATACATAAATGAGGTGCAAACCAAAGGTTTTCTATTAATTCAAATATGTTTCTGCTTTAGTGAAATTATTAATACATTTTCGTTTTTTAATATTTTGAAACGCCGAATGACTAGTGTGAAATGTTAAGATATTTGTAACGATCATATATTCAATAGTGTCTTCGACCCGTCATGGTGTACCTTCCCGAATATACAGCTTAGATATTATGGGAGGGCTGTGATCTTCGGATTAGGGTTGCTACCTTTTTTGCTAAAAATAAAGTACATTGGTTAATGACCGAAGAAAAAAAATATTTAGTTTCCAAATAAAGTACGATTTACTAAATTGTTTTACTATAAAACATATATTTGGTCATATTTAGATAATTTCAATAAATAATTATCACTGCTAAACAACATCCATATTTATTTTAAAGTAAATCAATACTTTTTATCATGTACAGATACTACCGAAAATTAATCTTAGACAAGTCAACTCATGCGATATAAAGTATTGTCACTTTGATTATTCAACTAAAGTACCCGGAATAAGGTACAATATTTTATAATGTGGTCAAATGGTAACCCTAATTTCGGCTTCGCAAACTTTTCTGTGGCGAAAAGTGATGTTTGTAAACAATGTATGGGGTACAGTGAAAGCAATGTCTCGCTTGCTTTCGGATATCGAAAAGTGAGACATGATTTCTTCTCGCTTTTATAATTTTATATAAATAAATGAATGATAAACACAGTCTATGCAATTAAAATTGATTGAAAAATAATTAAAATGTTTCTCTAATGATTTCCTGATGTTTACGCGAGTATTACACATTTTAAACTATTTTACGGATTTTATCCGGGCGGCGAAGTCCGCCCGTGACCATGAATGTGGCAATCAAAAATCAAATATAAACGCGATAAAATCCGTAAAATAATTCTATTTACTATGTTTCTCTAATGCAAAAGTCTCAGTTTGCATTGTGTGTTTTCTACGTTAATCTGTCAAGTTTTTCAGTTTTATAGTGCAATAAATTCTCATTTTTAGGTGAATTGAATCTTGAAGATACTCTTGACATTAACCTTTTATAGTGAAAGCGTAATAATTAATTCTGATGTTTACGCGAGTATTATGCATTATAAATAAAACTATTTTTATGTTATTTCTCATGGGTGGACTAAGATGTTTCACGTCCAACAAGTAATCGTTATTACAGGGACCATGAACGCTGTAAAGTGTTCGAAACAAATGCAAACGCGATAAAATCCGTAAAAATTGTTTTATTTATGTGTGTAATAATTATTGTTGTAATTCGTAACATACTTTTTGAGACTAATGTTGTTTTCTTTCAATGTGTTAAAATACGCTACGAAAAAGGATAGTTTACTGCGATTTTTATCTATAATCGAACATCGTAATTTTGTATATTATTGTCGACATATCCAGTATTAGCAAATAACCAGTTCCTTCAAGCCAAGCCAAGCCCTTCATATAGAGAATATCGTTTGCCCTAGGGAGCTCTATGTAGCGTATATCTGTGCCGCTTGCATTCAACTATCCGTGTTATAATTTTCTCAATTATAAATATATAGTATTCTATGGCACTACACATAAGTGTGTTTTAGATCAAAATGTAAATTTATCTATTTCACATAATATTAAATAAAAATCTTTTTACGGATTTAATCGAGTTTTAATTTTTTTTTTACTAAGTTGACATTTCGAATATTTTTCAGGATGCATGGTCAACAAGTTGGACAAGTCATCGGTATTACAGAGCTTTTCTAGCTACACATACATACTAGCTATTAAATGATGCCGTAACATTAAACAAATAAAAAAAAATATTCTGCTAAATTATTTTTCGTATTTATGTAAAGGCACAACCTAAAGTTACAGACCTCCCAGAGGTAGAGGTTCTTACTAAACCTTATTAATTTCACTTAATATTTTGAATGTATACTACTCTTGGCAGTGTTATCTTCCAAATTGAATTTACTCAATCAAACTGTCGTCTTTAGTAGAACTAGAAAGATGACCGATAGGTTTAAAAACATGAATAGACCCAATGACAAATCTACGCACAAACAGCACACACAACAGCAACAGTTTTGTGACCGACTGCTGCCTGACGTCAAGTCTTGAGAATGTAATTGTTGAAAACTGAGTCGTCTTTTACGACACCTACGTCCAATGTAAGGGTTGATCATTGTAGCCGCCGCGACACAGCGTTATAATTATATAAATGAGTAGCAAGCCGCCCTCGCTTTGCTTCGGTTTCAGCCGCCTTACCGTGTAGTTCCCGTTCTCGTGGGAATACCGGGATAAAATCTAGCCTAAGTTACACCTTATATAGACAGCTACTTGGCTGTAAAATATTATCAAAATCAGTCCAGCCGTTTTGAAGATTACCTAAATGAAACAGATAAAAAAATTATAAACGGTTTTTAGGCTTAGGTATCGTGCAAATAACCGTATCAGAAAGAAAAAAGCCCATTACTTTGACATTACAAACAGACACTTCAATTTTATTTATTTGTATAGATTTTAATAAATTTTCAGCATTATTTGATATGTATACATTTGAAAGAAAAGGACTCGTATATTAGAACTAATGAAAATATGAAAATGCCGTGCAAATATTACTTTAAGAAAACTTAAATACTGTGCCACAGTACTTTAGAGTTGGTAGGCACAGCTTGTAGTCTTGAACTAAGTTACATAATGTCGTAACTATCGGGAGGAGCAAACAAATAGCCGACTAAGAATCTTTATTATAGGGGTAATTTTTGTTTGAGTAGCGGTTTAATAAATAACGATGGTTTGTATTAACGAAATAATTCCTTACATAATTCAACTTCGACTAGTATTAAGATGGGGTGTTTTGTATTGCTGTTAGTATATATAAAATTAAAAGTGATACTTTTTTTAACACGTTTATTTAGCGTAATTTAATTTCTTGCATGAAATTTTAATGTTGGTAAGTTTCTATTTATTTTGTACAATGTCACTAACCACAGCCGAATCGCAATGTGTTGCTTTTTATTTTGTTAATAAATGATCAAATTCAAAAACCGTTTCTTTATTACGTTTCATCGCCTCATCATGATCTCAGCCTATATAAGTCCCACTGTTGGGCTCAGGCCTCCTCCACAAGAAGAGGGAAATTGATCCACTATTCCACACTTTGTTTTTTTTGGGGGTAGGCTACGATCAGCGCACCCGCCGCCCGGCGCCGTCCGTGGCGACAGGGGCGGCGGGTGCGCCCCATAACCGACCCATAGCATGTCGCCTTCGTTAAGCTCTTCCGTATCCGTGGTGCCGTACTACTGCGCTATCGTAGCTATACACCTTTTTACTTATTGGCTGACTAGTCATTTTGCTTTCCTGTCTCCCGCTTTGCCTAGGAGGGAAGTGGAATCTCTCTTTCCAACTCCTCCTCTTTAATCTTTTCTAATTAAATTTGTTGCGGGTCCCAAGACAATTAAAGTCATATCCCGGGACTGCCTGAGGGTCAAACCTCCATTTATGGAGACCATTGTGGATCCTGGCTTACAGGAGTTACAATGGTGGGAATGTGTGGTGGGATTAGTCCCAAAAAAAAAAAATAAAAAAAAATGTTGCCTTCGTCGTTGGGCCGACCACCCGAGTCAAGTTTCTTGTCTTCAGTGATTGAACCAACAACTGGTCAGCCGTATTGGAATAGGGTTATATCGAGTTTTCCTTTCTTCCATCGATGTAACCTGCCATACGTTCTTTATTCGACTTTTACGATACCCACGGGCAAGAAAGGGGGTGGTTAATTGTATTCTTTCTTCTTAACCACAAGGATAACGGATCATTACGTTTATTAAGCGAACTTTAAAACTTTAGTCGAAATATCAAGATCATAAAGTATGTGTGCGGGCTCCATACATTTGTTAGAATGAACATAACAAAAAATGGTTCATTTCATCATTTCGGCTCATATACATCCCACTCTTGGGTTCGAGCCTTCCCTACAATAGGAGGGAAATTGACCTACTATACCACGCTGGCCAGACGTGCTGGTATAGGATTTTGTTTCGAGTTTTCCTTCTCTTGCTGATGATGATAGATGTTATATGCATATCCCTTAGTCGTCTTTTACGACACCCATGCGCAAAATAGGGAGTGGTGAATTGAATTCTTACTCCGTTATCACACGGATAAAATGGTTACTTCAGTAATATAATGCTACACAGATAGCGTAGTGGTTAAGATACCGAACCTACCGTGGCAGTGTCGTGGGTTCTAATCTTTATGCGATCAGCGAATTGTTGTTCCGAGTCTTGATGTAATTTGTGTCCTTTAATTATATGTTAAGTCCCCCGCAATACAAGGATTATTGCCTTAGTGAATAATGTCTTTAAAAATAATCGAATCGTTTATTTTTTACTAGCAAACCGGCCTCGCTTTGCTTCGTTTTCAGTTGCATTACCCGCGTAGTTGCCGTTCCCGTGAGAATACCGGAATTAAATATAGCCTATGTTACTCCCCAATATTATAGCTTTCCATTGGTGAGAGAATTTTTTAGATCGGTTCGGTGGTTTAAGCGTGAAAGCCTAACAAACAAACAAACTTACTTTCGCATTTTCGTATTCTTTTAAGAATTATATGTCCATGATACACGGACTTCATCATCATCATCTCAGTCTATACATTTCCCACTATTGGGCTCGAGCCTCCTCCATTGCGGGAAGGAAATTGATCTATTACGCTGGTCAGACCTGTTGCTATACGGTTTTATTTTGAGTTTTCCTTCTCTTGTATAGATGGACACATATTCCTTAGTGGTATTTTACTACACCCACAGGCAAGATAAGAGGGTGATGAATTATATTCTTACTCTCATTCTTACGCGGACTTAGAACCTGTAAATAATAGATAAGGTTTTATCATCCCGCCGATCTATAAGTGGTGTACAACATATAATTTTGAAGTTCTTTATAATCGTTGCGATTTCAAACTCGATGAAACGAAAAAGGGAGTCCATAGAGACACAAACACGTAAATGTATAGGATTCAGCCGCCGAGAGAATGAGATAAAAGATAAAGAGGTTTCACTTCTGCCATCCGTACTTTTTACACACGCTCTTTTTTTTTTAAATATCACCGTTCACTATGCAAATAATCCTTGTATTGCGGGGGGCTGTACATACATATAATTAACGGATACAAATTACATCCAGATTCAGTACAACAATTTGTGTATCGTACAAAGTGTTGTCTTGCGTACGATTCGAATCCATGACGCTGGCATATCTTAACCACCTTGCCATTTGTGCAATCAAATAATTATAGTGACGTTATTTTTGGCAATAGTCAACGAGTATAAAACACTATGTTTTTGGCAATAGCTTCTACAGCAAAATAAGGGGTGGTACACACTGTTTTCTTAAGTCACATGAAAATAGATGATATTCATCGTCTTGCTGCTTTTATTCCAAATACTTCATCATCGCAGCCCACATACGTCCCATTGTTGGGCTCGGGCCTCCTCCACAATGGGAAGATTTTTTAGCTACTATACCATGCTGGTCAGACATGTTGGTATAGGGTTTCATTTTGAGTTTGCCTTCACTTGTACAGATGTTGTGTGCATATTATATCTCATAGTTGTCTTTTACGGCATGATAGGGAGTGCTGAATTGTATTCTTACTCGGTCACCACACAGAAAACTTAACCTGGCATCTATCCTTCTTGAGAATATAGTATGGAGTTGGTTCGAGTTTTATGCCAATTAGTCTACGCAATATTTACTCTTCTACCATCATACATATTGTAAATTATTTTTGAAGTCAAATTTCTTTAGAACTGTTGGGATTTCAAACTCGATGAAACGAAAAAGAGAGTCCATAGAGACACAAACACGTACCTATGTATAGGATTGGAATGTATAGGATTCAGCCGACGAGAAAATGAGATAAAGGATGAAGGATAAAGGAGTTTAACTTCTGATATGCGTACTTTGTACACACACTCTTTTTTTGACCGGCCGCCTGCCTGCCGTCAATCCTTCTTGAGAAAGTAGTATGGAGTTGGCCTGAGTGAAAGTAAATGACGAATAAAGCGCTTGGCTTATTCGTCATTTACAACACGCACAAATGATTTCAGAGTTGGTAGTATTCATTCATACAAGTTATAAGAAACCTGATTGTCATCATCATCATCGCAGCCCACATACGTCCCACTGTTGGGCTCGGGCCTCCTCCACAATGGTAGGGAATTTGACCTACTATACCATGCTGGTCAGACATACTGGTATAGGGTTTCATTTCGAGTTTTCCTTCTCTTGCACAGATCTTATGTTCATATTATATCCCTTAGTTGTCTTGTGCGGCATCCACGGGCAAGATAGGGAGTGGTGAATTGTATTCTTACTCCGTCACCACACGGAAAACCTGATTGTAATAATGTATAAAAATGACTAATCAAAGATACATCAGAAAATAAAACTAACAAAAAATGATTGACTTGTCCTTTATTCAATGCATAAACAAAAACCGGCCCACCATTAATTATTATACCGTCAGATATTTGGAAAGTAATCTCAGGCAGTTCACTACGTTACATGGACTACATAACTGCTTACTACGTTCATATACTTTGGAATGATATCCTGCTTAACTCTAGTCTAAAACATTAGGAAAATCAACTTTACAAATAAATCGAAGATTCGTCAATAAATAAATTCTGATTTCATAATTACAAAACTAATCGATTTAAAAGTACGCTACAAATTCCTTCTGAGATCTCTAACTTACAATAAAAACTTTGGATAGAAAATTAATTAATAACTATTGACAATTTGTTTGTACATTTTTACAAAAGAAATTTTATTCAATTCCGGTTGAATACTGTATTAATGTAATTGGTTATTAAATGCAATTATTGCATTATATTGTGACTGTATAAGCACCCTTAACTAACGAAAAATATACATGTTGAATAATACATTATACATAAAAAATTATATGTAATAAATTTTTCAAACAGTTTACACAATTATTGTATTTATGGAAGATTTATTCTGTACTTAAAAATATGCCAGCTCGGGCAGAGTATAAATATTTTAACACCGTTACACCAATAATATAAAATTTGTATGAAAATAAGTACAAACTTACGCGTTAGGTGCAATTTGAGGAATGTGCTCAGTTTAAGGATTTATTATACCCACATTTAATTTTTATTTTAATAATACACGGCAGTAGGCTTATTGTATAAGCACTTCAGAATTATTTGCCAAATCAACTGTGAATATAACTAGTAAGTTTACAAACGGTACAATTTGACAGATTACATTCAAATAGTACTGTTCCATATTTAAAATATATTTAGTACGGTACTATTTGACAGATTACTGTCAAATAGTATTATTACATATTTAAAATATATTAAGTGCAGTTTGACAGATTACTGTGGAATGCTACCATTCAATATTTAAAACGATACCATTTGACAGATTAATTACAACAGATTTCAAAGACAATTTGATAATTATTCCTACTCTTATTGCTTACACAATAAAGTAGCGAATAAGCTTATATAAGTCGTTTAAGAAGTTGCGTAACTTAAAAACAAATAATTATAGAGATACCTGTGCCGAGGGAAAACCAAAACTAATTATCTATCTATATTAATAGCGTATAATTAGGGCCTTGAACCACTATATTATAATCAATGTATTTGTAACAAAAAATGCAAATAAGTTTTAGCCAAAATCGTCAGTTTTAATTACGTGGGTATAATTAATCGCCTATCTGTACTGCTATAGCCGTTCTTACTATACAAAAGTATTAAAAATTTATTGGCAATAATATCACAAATCAATATTATCATGTTTTCATAATCAACAGTTTATTAAATAGATGTTTGTGACCAAATTGGATTTATGTGACTTTGTAGATGTTTGTGACAGATATATGTGTGTTGAGATGAGTGGTTACAGACAAGAGAACGTATAGATATGTCGAATAATTAATATTCACGAATTAGGCAACACGAGATATTTATTTGAAGCACAACAACGCCGATGATATGTTTAATAGATATCACTAAAATGATACAACATATATTTTAAGTCTGTATAGACAACGCGGTTATGCTCATGTTTGATTTAATATGTAAATAGATATAAGGAAATATTAGAACGTATATTGTGTCAGAAGTGGGATTAAAAGCGCGTTTAATTATGTTCAGGCCGAAACTTATGTTTTCGAATTTGTTAGGATAATTTTATTTATAGTGCTGGTTTTATTGTGAAATATTCTCCTTATGGAAGAGAAAGATAAGAAGACAATTAGTTCATGTCCACGTAATAAGTGCCAAATACATGGCAATAGATGGACGTAGTTCCAAGCTTTATGCTGTCACCGAACGGAAGTAATATACATCGGAACATACAGATCGTTTGATCTGTATGTTCCGAGACAACTAAACCAATGTGACAATCAAAAACGAGAGCAGGTTTTAAAATGTATTAAAGTTTATTATATAAATTGAAAAATGATTTAGGTACATAAACAATATTATATACTTTTTACACGATTTGCCTTCCATTCAACCGACATTATGTACATAACCGCGTCGTCTATACAAACAAACATACAATCAGTAAATACGTGTATATGAATAACTCCGATATAAATGAATGTATGAAGTAATTGGATGGATAAACATTAATTGGCTTAATGCGCTACTGTTAATATTGAGCATAATATTTTGTCTTTTCCATAAAGCATCGCACTATAGAGGATTTTAAGCGGCAAATGATTTTGTAAATGCTATAATGAGCATATCCGGGTAAGTACACTAGTCGATCTAACATTATGTCATAGCCTATAGTAAAGCTGTCGACGTCATTTGACGTAAATAAAAGAAAAATGCCACTACAAGCCAAATTATAAATTTAAAATTCATCCCTGATCGTTATGACCGATGTTTTGATCAAGGGGTATCATTTTTTTGCTGACCGAATAGATAGGTGGCGAGTCTAATTTACCAGCGAACGCTTGGACTCTACTTTTAACGGATTCCATAGGTGCTGAATCCACTTTCACATCATCAGAACTTGATGAACAGTACTGGAATGATGATGGATCTGTGTTGCCGTAAATATGCTGTGGTTCTCTAACATTACCGTAAATATTGTAATTATGTATCAATGTTGAAACTCTGTTGGATGTGATAGGCAGACTTGTATGTTCTTTGGATGGTTGCTCTGTTAACTGACTTGTAGTGACTGGTTGATTGATTTTGAAATCCGGTTTAGGGATTTCATCCTCTTGAAGAGATGATTGTGTGCTTAAAATTGGGTTTTGTGGTGTGAGCATTTGATTATGAGCTGCGTAGACTTGGTTTTGTGAGTGTAGTGTTTGGTTTTGTGGTATGATGGTTTCAGTGTGGGGGCTAGGCGGTTCAGGATCGGGGTTCAAGGCGGCTCGCCAGTCGATGTTCGGATGTCTCTCTCGGATGCAGTCAACGACATCTAGGAGGTTTTTCGCGTCCATCGCCAGGATATGGGCTGCTGCTAGCATGCTCCTGAAAAATATTTATGAATATTTACTACAATAGACGCTTTCGGTGTGGTGAGGTAGTGAGAATATAATTCACTACCACCTCTTTTGCCCGTATGTATCCTACGAGAGTACTAAGGGATACAATATGCATGTAAGATTCGTGCAAGAGAAGGCAACTTCGAAATAGAACCCTATACCAACCCGTTTGACTAATGAATAGTAGGTAGGATCGGCCGGGGTGTGTCCAAACCATGACTTACCAAAAAAAAAGGTTTTCCCACACAGGGAAGCGGACCGCGTGCGGGCAGCAGTAGCTGGCCCAATGACGATGGGGAAGGAATACGGTAGGTTATGGGCCCTTTCGTCGCCACGGGCAAATTGGGCGGGGTGTATCCACACATAAAGCACAGCTTGCTACAAATAAAAAGGCTTTCACCCAACTAATAAGAATAAATGGGTGATGACACTATATACTCACTTAGTGTACTCATGCTGCAGTGTAGTGTTATGGTATTGTATGGCGAGACGCATCGCCTCCACCAGCGCCGCCATATCTTTGCTTAATACTTGGTGGGCCATCTCTACTTCACTGTAAAAAGCATAAAACATATTTTTAATGGAAGAAAACAATTCCATTGAAACTGACCAGTGAAATCATAAAATTCGAGGCAAAATTTTACAGGGTTTTAACATAATTATACCCAGTAAACGTAACAGTAACTTTTAAATACAAAAACGTTGGACTAAAGAAATATTCCTTGTGGTGCAAGGTATTTTTCAAGGATATAATTAACAGGCACAAATTACGCCCAGACTTGGAACAACAGTTTGTGAATTGCACAAAGTATTGTCCTGCATGGGAACGGAACCCACGACACAGCCATACTTAACTATAACGTTATCTGAGCAGTCGAACTAATATCAAGTTCGCCTTTTAATACGTAAAAATATATGGCAAAATGTGGGTGTTATATTAATGCCAATAATTTCTAGCATAAAGTAACAAAATCAAAACGCATGATGAGACAAGGTGAACCAAAACTAATTTTATTTATAATAGCAAACTCCCGCGGTTTCACCCGAGTAGTGCCAATTCACTCGGGTATACACGGATAAATTATAGCCTATGTTACTCGCCTAAACATCAGAAATCATTACGCATATAACTAGATATGAAATCCTATACCAACTCTTCTGACTAGCGTGGTATAAGTAGGCAGGAGGCTCAAACCCAATATTGGGAGATATTTAGGTGTGTAAGTACGCTGTCCCTTCCGTCCGGGGCAACAAATGGGCAGCACGCGGTCTTACAACCCCCTGTATTCTCTCCCCATTGCCATTGAGCCCATTACTGGTACCCAGGCCCGGCTTGACCCTAACAGGACCCCTAGGCAGTGCAATTCTCGGGTCCATATTTCAAGTTCTATGAGCAGTAGCATCACTTACCATCAGATGTGCTGTTTTTTTGCCACCAACAACAATAAAAAAGGTATAATATTAAGGAATACAAATTTAAAATAAAAAAATCGATGTATGTTTTTTTTTTCTTGGTGCATGTTCGGGGCCCCTAGACAGTTGCCTAGTCCGCTTTATGGATAATCCAGCCCTGCTAGGACCGAATCCTTTACGTCCGTGGCCAGCCCGGCAGGAACAGCCTATGCTGAGAAGATGACGTGGAAGAAAGTTTATGAAGGTTATGTACCGTTGTGCGTGTATGGGGAAAGGTACGACGAGGCGGTCAACAGTGGCGCAGAGGGCACGTAACTCGGCCCCTACAGCGCGTACGTTAGCGAGTACGGTGTCCGCACGGACTCCCCCCTCAGCCGCTCCACCCGCCAGACGCATCACGCATCGCACCACGCCTGTCGTAGCCGCGTATACAGGATCCGATGTATTCACTGCACGTACATTTGGCTGAAAATAAAAAATATATATATTTTAACCATCCACCATAAATTGTTATTACTAATTGAAGGTAGTTATGAAAAATACTTTCCGTGTGATGACGGAGTAAGAATACAATTCACCACTCCCTATCTTGCCCGTGCATATCGTAAAAGACGACTAAGGGATATAATACGCATATAAATCTATGTAAGAGAAGGAAAACTGGAAATAAAACCTTATACCAACCTGTCTGACTAGCATGATATAGCAGGTCAATTCCCTCCCATTATGGAGGAGGCTCAAGCTCAACAATGGGACGTGTATGAGCTGTAATGATGACAATGATGATGATGCAAAATAGAACCACAGTTTGAGTACACAGATGGCGTTGTGATTAAGATATCGACCTACCGTAGCAGTGTCATGGGTTCGGATCCCGCGCAGGACAACACATTATGTGATTCACAAGTTTTAGTTCTATGCCTGGATGTAATTGGAGCCAATGTATATTTATAAATCCTCCGCAAATTAACGATTATTTTCTTAGTGCAGTGTTATTATTAAAAAAAAAAACAATCCTGAAAATGTCACTTTTGAGATAATTGAATTTTTGCTTCAAAAGTGGGTAACACTCAAAATGTAAATTATTTCAAGAAAACCAATTTACAATTTATATTGTAAATAGGTTTTCTTGAAATTTTCAATACTACACTTAGGTGTAGTATTGAAAATGATATAGGAAAATAGCTATATATTTTTTTTTGTTTTAGTCTTTCTCTTGCATGTATGTTATTTGCGACACCCAAGGCCAAGAGAGGGAGTGGTGAATTGTATTTTACTCCGTCACTACACGGAAACGGCGAATTAATAATTATTATGTCTTACTATGTAGTATTAATAGTTCAGAAATATAAAAGTATATATTAATAAGTTAGAATGCAAATATCTGTATACTTACTTTATCTTCACTTTGAGATTTGTCTTTAGTTCGTACTGTATTCGCTGGACTTGTTTCTGACGAGTTTGTAGCTAGAAATAATATAATAAAATATAAATCATTGCATATTTTTATTATTATTCATCATTAGAGCTCATAAACCCACTGCTCGAGCCTACTCCCATACGGGAGGCGAATTGGCCTACTATACTACGCTGGTCAGATGTGTTGGTATAGGGTTTTATTTCGAGTTTTCTTTCTCTTGCAAAGATGTCATATCCATATTATAATCCCATAGTCATCTTTTGCGACACCCACAGACAAGAAATGGAGTGGTGAATTGTATTATTACTCCGTCACCATACGGACTTCTTTATTATCTAAACCAATAAATAAAATTGGAGTGTCTGTTTGTAATGTCAAAATAATAGGCTTTTTTCATGCTCACACGGTTATTTGCACTATACATATGCCTAAAAATCATTTTATTTTTTTTTGTCTGTCTGTCTGTTTGTTCTGGGTAATCTTCAAAACGGCTGCACCGATTAAAAAAATTCTTTCACCAATGGAAAGCTATAATATTAGCGCGTAAAGTAGGCTATATTTTATCCTGGTATTCCCACGGGAACTACGCGGGTAAAACGACTAAAACCGAAGCGAAGCGAGGGCGGGTTGCTAGTTACATAATATAAAACAAAGTAGTACAAAACTTTTCGTGTGGTGACGGAGTAAGAATACAATTCACCACTCCCTATCTTGCCCGTGGATGTCGTAAAAGACAACTATGGGATATAATATGTGCATAACATCTGTACAAGAGAAGGAAACCTCAAAATGAAACCACCATGTCTGACCAGCTTGGTATAGTAGGTCAAATTCCCTTCCATTGTGGAGGAGGCTCGAGGTCAACAGTAGGATGTATGTGGGCTGAGATAATGATAAAACAAAGTTGCTGTCATTATGTGCACAATTAGATATTTTAAACTACATAACGGATTGTAATGCGGTTTTCATCAATTGAACTCGTACCTGTACCAACCCATCTAACCAGCGTAGATCAGCTTCCCACCTATTGTGGAGGAAATTAGAACCCACCAGTATATAAGCTGAGATGATACTATAAAACAACATACATAGCCTCATGCCTGCTTCACAGAGGGTAGGCAGAGACTACTGATTGTCACAAGCCATGATCCTGACATACTTCCATCGCTTCACAATCATCAAAGTCTTCATGCATTCTCTATGGTAACGCGTACACTTAACATGACCCCTATCTCGAATTTGGAAGGAATCGAGGAAGATCCTCTTGTCACCGTACCAGCAAATGTGTCAGCAAATGTGAGCATTTGCTTTCTATACTTGCTTCGTCAACATCTCTTCACTCATTCTTTCTACATGTCCAAATCTCAACATACATTTTTTAAGCTATTGCATAGCTTTTCTCGCGGGCTTGGCGCGGTGACCGAATCAAGAAATTCCGTAACGAAAATAAAACCTCACATCCCCCCTACCATGCAGGTACGAGCAGGTACATGGTACGAGCTACATGGTACGCGGGTGGCGGCAGCTCGGCAGAGCGTACAGTCGTCGAGACGTCGACATTCTGCGTTCATCCGTCTCGGTGCGCACACGGGCCACCGCTTTGCGTAGCTTACGTCACAAAGTGTTTTCGCGCGTTTTCTAACGTTCCCAACGATCTTCTGCGGAAGACAGTGGTAATCCAAACCGCCTTTATTGTTATACATATAGTACATTTGTTTTCTTATCGGTCACCACGCTCAAAAAGTGTAACTTGAATTAATATCAAAGAAAACTTGATAGTTAAGTATATAAATATAAAAACAATGCTGTGCAATAGCTTTACCGCGGCAGTCCCCGAGTGCCACACGTTTTTTATCTCTGTCACTCCATCACTCCACAGCGCTCTCTTATCCTACTATTCTTAAATTTTATCTTTCAACCTTACACCTACTATATTCTACTTTCATGTCCTTCCTGCAAGCCTGATCCAGCTTTCACTGTCACCCACATAGGCACTAACAGTCGAACAAGTGTGGGTTTTAATCATCATTTCAGCTCATACACGTTCCATTGATTAGCTCGAGCCTCCTCCACAATAGGAAGGAGATTGACCTACTATACCACACTGATTAGACGTGTTGCAATAGGAGTTTATTTCAAATTTTCATTCTCTTGCATAGATGTCATATGCATGTTTAATCCCTTAATCGTCTTTTACGACACCCATGGGGAAGATAGGGAATGGTGAATTGTATTCTTACTCTGTCACCGTACGGGTTATTTTGGGTTTTAATAAGAAAATACAATTACCAGAATGTGATTGACTAGAAGGCTTATGTTCCTGTGATGCGTGTGAATCCGATTTGGTTTCCACACCAGGATCCGATTCCGTTGATAACTGCACGTTGGACAACCGCTTCTTCTGTTTAATGAATTTTATATATATTATTTTTAATAGACACAAACTTTTAATTATCACTGAACAACTACGAGCTAGGCAGATATTGTAAAGAACTCAACAAAACTATAGTTTTGATCTAAATGACAAAAGATGCCAAGTTCGGTATAAAATACTTTCTATATTTTGTTAAAAACAAGATTGGAATTGATAGAACTTTGACTGCACAGATAGTGCGACGTAGTGGTTAAGATACCGATCTACATTGCCAGTGTTTGGCGTTTGAATCCCGCGCAGGACAAAGCTTTGTGGATTGGGAGGCGGCATGGTCTCGCTGAAAGAGATTACCGCCTGGTGGGTCGGCGCCCGCCGAGACGTCAGCAACAGGAACTGGGACGCGGTCGCCGCCTTCTGCGAGGCAGTCATCTCGCGAAAGGAGGCAGCAGATCGTGCGCGTGAGGAACGCCTCCACGACACGGTCCGCCACGGGCGGTGCAGGCAGAGTACCTGTGCCTGATATCGCCCTAGCCGAGGCCGCGGGTGACCGGACGGAGATTAGTCCGTCACCTGCAGAGAGGCTGATCGCGCGACGGCGACGAACGTCCACCTGGGGCTTACTCCCTCGGGACGACCACGGAGGACAAGGAACTCGGTACCGGTGGTCGGCCCAACGACGAAGGCGACGAGGTACGGTGGGTTATGGGGCTGTACGCCGCCCCTCCGTCGCCCCGGACGGAGCCGGGCGGCGGGTGCACCGACCATAGCCCAGCACAAAAAAGGACGACGCTTGTTGTTCTGAGTCTAGATGTAATTTGTATCCGTTAATTATATGTTTGTAAAGTCCCCCGCAATACAAGGATTATTTGCTTATGAATATACGAAGAAGGTTACCAAATTCTCTTCCTGCATCTGCAGCCATCTTCTGTCCTCTTCACTCTGATGCTGCTGCCGAGCCAGTTCAGCCAGGAGACGTCTCTCTACCGCCTGTTCATTGTCACACTCCTCGCTCTGTTACATGTTAAATTACTGGTTAAAATTTTTCTGCGATGTCAAAGCATAATTTCAAGAATATTAGTAAGGTATCAAAATGACTGACTTATGAATCTGAGTATAATTCATGTCTGTTAATTATGTTATTTATTTTGTAGAATATAATGATGTGGAATGTAAATTTTTTTTTTTGTATTTCATATATTCAAAGTTTCATAGGTATTCGAAGTTTAAAAAAAAATGCCTGTGTGTGCCATATATATGTGTATAAGAGACGGACTAATCCTACCACACATTCCCACCACTGTAAATCCTTTAAGCCCGAATGCAGTAAGTCTCTATATAGGACACCGAGTTTAACTCTCAATAAGTCCCGGAAAAAGCCTTTTAATTTATTTGGAAGCCGCAACAAATTTAATTAGAAAAGAAAATACTGGAGGAGGTGGAAATGTTCCACTTCCCTTCTATATAAAGATGGAGACATGAAGAAAAATTGGCTAGTGAGCCAGTAGATAAGAGAATGTACAAACTATATGAAGCACATCAGTACAGCAGCACGGATTTCGCAGAGCCTATACGTGACCTTTAGGATTGGTTGCAAATGTAATTTTTTTTTTTTGGGTCGGGTTGCGGTCGGCGCACTCCTCGCACCACTCTGTCTGGGGCGACAGAGGGGCATAAGCACGCACAAACGCAACCCACCCGAGCACCACGTCGCCTTCGTCGTTGGACCGACCACCGGTGCAGGGTGACTTGACGTCAGTGGTCGGCCCGACGGAATACCCCCTGGGGAGTACCCTCACATCGATCGACGTCCCCTTGCAAATGTAGATATGGCAAAAACACTTGAACGCACGGCAATTTTATTGAGTTGCTACAAGGTCCGTATAGTATACTACCACAGACGTGACTTGCACATTGTCTAGCATGAGGTTGAGCCTCTGGGGTTGAGTTTTCTGCATTGCACTCCCAAAGGATGTGGTGAGCTTTTTGTTCAAAATCACGGCTAGAGGACGAAAAAATGGTGAAGCTACTAGTTTAAAATAGAATAAATTTCTTCTAAAATACCCATGGTCATATATGTATATGGCACACACAGATATTTTTATACTGCGGTATTGTTATTAAAACGTTAAAATTTTGATGTTAACCCTACTAAATTATAATCTCAGATACAATAATTACAATGACTTAATAATTGTATCTAGTATTTCACAGGTTATATAGAAAGAACTAACATTGATGTTAGTACGATTGACGATATACAAAATTTTACAACATATATTAATTGTTTTTTTAGTAAAAGTAGTCATTGAATTATATTATTAACAAGATTTTTAGTATCTAATATGAATGAAAGAATATTAAGGTGTCACAATGTTAGTTCGTTCTTTTGAAAATCATTTGTGAAAAATAAGCAAAATAAACAAAATAATAAATTATTAATAATTTCACAAGTGACTTCAAATTAAAATAAAAAAAATAATAAAAATTAAAACCGACACTCTACCGGAGAACCCAAATGACACAAAGAAAATCTGAAAATAAAGAAAAACCAAAGAAAAGAAAAATAAATAATAACCGATTTCTATTTACAAAAAAAAAACAAACACCTAAATAACTTGGGATAATGGTTTTAGGATAAGGAGCAAGGATATTTTTACAATAAATTTAAATATATAAACACTTTCTACCCTTAAAATTTGCAATAATAAGAAACACATTCTTCAAAAACAAACATTCTTCAATTCGTAATTTTTTTAATCATTATTATAGTTGTATCCATAAAGTACGTCGCACTAAGTTTGCGATTTTTGACCACCCTCCCCCGTTATTGTCACAGTTCATTACATTTGCGAGACTACCCTCCTTAGTGTGACGTCAGATATTTTCAATTTGTCAAAATATAAATAAAGACAACATGACAAAATGCGGCCTGTATTGCAGCATTTGTTGAAAAGCAGATGCTAGCAGCATCTGCTTTTCTACAAATCACAATCAAGAGATATAGTTGGAAATATTTTAAGTTTTGAATTAAAAGTTCAAAATTGACATTTAATACCTACTTGGTTGTATAAGAATTTGAAAAGTGACGTTATGAAACCTAGGGCCCATCTCTCCTTATCACACTTCGTCGACCCACTGTTTCTTTTAACGTATAACGTACTTTATGGATGGTCCCTATACAGCATGCAAACTTATAAAAATATATTATAATCCCATATACTCATTAAATGATCACTCACAAAAATCATTTTTTCCTAACTACTAAAAGTATCATGCTGTATAATCTACATAATGCGCCTACGATATTCCAATCACCTGTACATTGTGGGCTACGCTGGGCGTAGAGGCTACGACAGCCGCTACGGGCTGTGCTACACCAGCTGCTACGCCATGTGCTACAACGGGTGAACATTCCAGGCGCGAAGCAAAGATGGCCGATGATTCAACCGGTTGCATCGGAGACGGTCGATAAACAGGCGTTGTCAATTGTCCACCAGCTTGCGAGCTGGCAACCTGTGCCCGGTACATCATAGGCTGTGCTCCAGCTACCACATTGTGGGACGTGTAAATCTGCTGGGGTCCGTATGACATGGGTGGGACTATCCCCATAGGCTGTTGAGAGAAAGATTGCATTCCTGAAGCGTAGGCCTGAGGGCTTCCAGAGCGCACGAATCCTGGGGGAACTTTGGGTGAATATGGTACACCTTGTACTACAGCCACAGGTACACCATAAGCGGACGGATGAGAAGCGGCCATATTTGGGGGTCGATACTGGGGTCTTGCCATAGCTCTTTGAGCTGCGATAGCAACACAACTCTTTACATGATCACCGCCGAAATCGTAAATTTCTTCAACAAGAGCTGGTTCTGGCTGTGTACGCATTTTGTTCATGACACTGGCAGCCAGTTGAGCATTTAAAGAGCCTTGTACTGCGAACTGTCCTATATCCTGATCACGTCGAATACGTGGAGGCGGAGAAGCGGGGACTGAATGCTGTCGAGCTAATGGAGCTATAGGTACAGGGGAACCTCGATGGGATAAGCCACCACGTGGATTCCTTTCAAGCGAGCCCATACGTACAGGACCACGCTCAGCACTGGATAATGGCCGCGGAGCACGTTCTAAGGACCTTACGCGACTAGCATAAGGCTCACCTACATAAGGATCTCCATCAGCCTCAGGCACTACGGGATCTGCTGGAGAAACGCTTGCCACGTTCTGACAAAGATTATCACAACTTTCATGAGCACCTACTACTACAGTTAAGGTCTCATCTGCAATTTCTGTGGACGGTGTGGAAACAGGTACTATAGGGTCAAGTTTTTGAAGACTAGCGGCAGGAATGGGTGCAGTTTGGAGTGGGATATCGATCTTTTCATCGGGTCTGGGGTGGATTATTTTGTCCACGATTTCTGGGGTCTCCGGTAGCGTCTCGGCGAAGTCTACGGCGACTGTGTTAAATACCGAGGCGGGTGTTGTGTAAGCGTGTGGATGGAGCGCTCGAGCTTGATTCTCACGCAGTAAATGCGCTAAGACCAGGGGATTTTGCGCCACGATGTAAGTTTGTGCCGCATTGCCACCAGCCGGCGTGGCTGTTGTCTCACCAACTGTTACACAAAACAAATCATCCATGTATATTTAATTTAATAATTTAATTTAATAATAATTTTAAGACAACACCATGCACTAAGGAAATAATCCTTGTATTGCTGGGAACTTTACAAACATATAATTAACGGACACAAATTACATCCAGACTCAGAACAACAAGTTGTGGATCACACAAAGTGTTGTCCCGCGTGGGATTCGAACCCCCGACACTGGCGTTGTAAGTCGCTATCTTAACCACTACGCCATCTGTGCAGTCATGTATATAACTATGTGGTGACTAATTCGGAATCTAAAAGCTTGACTCTTCAGTGGGAGTCGTCGTCAGAGATTACCAAAAGAATAGGTCAGGTTAGGCTTTGACTGGGTAGCTTATATACATACATAACTATTGTCGCCAAGCTGCTGCAAAGTATGACGATTGTATCAGTATTCCTCCTTGGGAGGCCTATTTCCAAAGTAAATAGATGAACTGAATAAAATGCGAATTCTATAGTAAAGGTATCCCAAACATTATCAGCGTATCGACGTTGATTGTTGAACCTAATACTCTTCCACAAACTATATTTAATTTTTAACTAATTTCAAAAAAGAATGAGGTCGTCAATTCGACTGTATTTTTTCTAGATTTCTTACTTCAGAGTTTTCGACAGGGTGAACCGGTTTTGTTGAATCTTATTTGAAAACTGGTGCTTCCCGTGTGGCCCTTTTTCAATTTTGTTCAGTTGAAGACGTTTTTATTTTCTATTTTAACGATGTATTAAATAATTTATTGAAAGCCATGAAAACATTGTGAATTATACTTTATTAATTATATTTTCATAGCACTGTTATTAGCATGAACATTTATTGTACAATTATTTGGTTTCCATAATACCCTATGGTATTACGGAATCGTTATGCTTGTCAAGTAGATTGGCGATGTTATGCCTTACCCAGAATTCCCATGAGAAAGTAGCGGATGATAAATTGTATTTTAAATTATATATTCAAAGTAAGAAGACGATATAAAAACCTATACTCAGCTCAAATCTGTTCTACTGCTGGGTTTGAGCCTCCTCCACAATAGGAAAACAATTGACTTTACCACGCTTGTCTGACTTGTTGATTTAGGAGGGTTTAGTTTCAAATTTTCCTTGTGTTAGCTGTTTATGATATCACTTAGTCGTTTTTACGACAATCACAGATAAGATATGGTGAATTTTATTCTAAGTCCCTCACTATACGAAAAATTTAAATACTGTACCAATATTCTTGAGAGCAATTATCAAATGAAAACTAAATTGTTTCATAACCTGAGACATTCTGTATATATGATGGGAATTAAATCTCACAATCATTAATAAATCAAATAGAAAACTAATAATTGCATTCAAAGACAATACTTACCAGCGATGTTATTAGCAGGACGTTGTGGTTTTGGAGGCGGGTCATCGCTCATAGAGGCGGCTGCAACACGTCTGTTCTCCCGCCTCATGGTCTCCCAAGCTGAGTCACATTCCTCTTGCCTTATCTCACTGTATATAACACATAATTTAGTATCCTAATATATATAAGGAGTGTCCCAGGTTATGGAACAACTGTTCGAGTATGTCGTAGTTTAACGGTCAGAGATCGTAATTAGAATGTATATTACACAAGAAAAACAATAAAATATAATAGTTAGTGATTTTAAAAATGTGTGTCTAAGAGTCTATGCCTTAAATGGTACATATTGTGTAAGCATGTACAGTCTGGATACAAGTAGTTGTAAAGATTCGACAGTATAAATAGGTATGAATTGCGTAAACGCTTCAATGGTAACGTAGGTTTGACAAAGGCGCCTCGGTCATCGGTCCATCAGCTGATTTAAAGCGAAGTTTATCTTATTTATGCGAACGTAATGATTGATTTATTGAATTTCTAATGAAGATTTACTAAGTACGAATACTATATACATACTTTATACATTTCACTCAGATTGACACGAAAAAGCGATGACAAAATTGAAAACTTTACATGTCTCCAATTCATTAACGAATTGATATTTTACTACAAATTTTTTTCATGGTTTCCTACCACTATTGCCCAACTCCCGTTTGACCAGTTGTCTCATAACTTGATACACTCTGTATATATACAGTTATAAATAAAACGTCAGCTTGCAATCTCTTAAAAACTAAAAACTACTAATCATATTATAACTTGAGCTTAAAACCTTCTTTTTTCGATTTTTCCTTATTTTGACATTATACTAAAATTCTCTCCATAAAATTACTTTCAATCCGTCTCATCACATTTTCACATCACCCCAGATGTTCACTCTTTAGGTGGATTTAAGGATGTTAAATAAAAAAGTTAGGAAGAAAAAGTACGTACAATAAAGTTTCCTTTAGTTGATGAGCCGCTGGTCTCTGACTGGGCTCGTAGGCCCAACACCTGGACATTACCGAGTACAGCCTGGGAGGGCACCTGGGAGGCAGTGGCAATCGCTCACCGTTCTCCAATTTGCCAATGACATCGTTGTTTTTCACGCCACTGAACGGCTTCACGCCTAGCATTAGGATCTCCCACATGCAGACGCCTGGAAAATAAGGTTTTTATATATATATATTTTAGTACAAATTTCTTTAGCCGCGTTGGGCACATTTTCGCAAGGCAAAATCATATGGGTTTGCGTCACCGACATGCTCATAGTTACTAAGTCCTTTACGACAAGTTCCTATTTATTAATTAGCATATCATTTAAAGTTATTAATGCGTCAGTAACTCAAATCGTCGCTTTTATCAGTGCCATGGCTACACTGTTAATGGCATTGTCTGGAAATTTTGATGGAAACAAGCACTGCTACGTCATATTCGCTATACCCGATCACTTCCTCCGCATTACATTACATAGATTGCCATCAAAATTATTTAATACAATGTCTTAAAACAGTAAGGTACTGAATAAAATATAAGACACCAAGACGCCAAATCCCTGTGACAGAATGTCAAAAGGCTGACAGATTCAATATATTACAATATATAATATCATAGATAATCAAAAGGTCATCGTAGTAAGACTATTACTGATAAGACCATCATCATCATCTCGGGCCTTAGACGTTCCACAGTTCAGCTAGGGCTTACTCCATTGTGTTGGGGGGAATTTGACCTACTATACCACGCTGGTCAAAAGGCTTTTGTTTTGAGTTTTACTTCTCTTGCATAGATGTTATATGCCTATTATATCCCTTAGCCGTCCTTGTGGCACCCACAGCCAATACAGCGGGAGATGAATTGTATTCTTACTCCGTCACCACAAGGAAAGTAGGTCTAATATGGGCAATAAAGAAAATAAAAATATTCCTGTAATAAACTTTGACAAGTGTGTACTCACCAAACATCCACACATCGGAAGCTGAAGTGAATCTTCTAAAGTTGATTGACTCCGGCGCCATCCATTTGATGGGCAGTTTGCCTCGAGATGCCTTGTAGTAAGACTTGTCTTCTACCATCTTTGATAGACCGAAGTCTGCTAACTGGAATATCATCATCATTACATCATTGTCTCAGTTCATATACTTACATCTGACCTTCTCTATAATAAGAACGTATTTTTTTTAAATAAAGAAAACAGGTCGGTCTCTTAACCACTACGCTATCTGTGCAGTCAGTCTTTTAAACTACTATACCACTGTTTAACGGTTTGGTAAAGGGTTTTATTTCGAGCATTACTTCTGTTGAATATATGTTTACATCTTAGAATAATAACATACAGAAGGATAGTGTCATTATTTCGAACGTACGAAAAATGAATCTAAAAATACTAATGATGCGTAGACGATAACACACGTACACACGCACACCACTATACAAATAATGGAATCAAATATTGTTTTTATTAACATAAATCGTCGAAATACTTTTAAAAGTAATGTTAAAAACCTTTTTAAGTTTTTCAAATGTGTTGTGACACCATTTGAATGCACAAACCGTCATAATTACCTATTTATTTTTTAAGAGTTGCGTACTTACGGGCAGTACAATGACTTGTACACTACGGAACGATTCCGGCGTAAGCTCCATTAGGCTCCAATTGAAATGCTGCACTTTTTGTGTGCGAACTTACCTTCTATACGTTATTATTCTAAGGTTTACATATAATATCTCATAGTTATCTTTTAGACAACTGGAGCGACGGGAGGGCGTGGCGCGCCGGGTACCTCTTTCTCTAGTACCAAGTGGGTTGACCACCGGTACCCAATTTTCTCATCAGTAGCCTGATTAGGCCGATTACCCTTGCGGGTAACGTGATCGAGGCGTCGTCCTCACGCGATCAGCCTTTGCCCGGGTGATTGAACTACTCCCCGGTCCATACACCCTTCATAACATCCTAAGACCTACGTTCAATTGACTTCAATAGACTAACAGATCGACGACTCCTCCATCTAGTGGACGGTCGTAAGATACAACACGTAATAAGGCCGCCCCTAACACATACCTTGACACATTTAGGCGTTGATACTAGTACATTTCTAGCGGCTATGTCTCTATGTACAAACTTCTTGCTCTCCAAATAGCTAAGCGCCGTAGACAATTGATATATGTACAATACTAATGTACATGTTTCTAATCTGTAACAATTGAAGAAAAAAAACTAGAATTTTTTTTCGTTGCAAATGGTACACCTGATGGTAAGTGATGCTGTTGTTTATGGACTTTTGCCAGGCCGCTGCCTGCCGTGAGGAAAGTAAAGGGAGTGTGAATTCGTGCAATGAGGTTCGCTGATACTAAAGGCATCACCAAGACCCATCACACGTAAACACCCTCAGAAAGTTGGGTTGGATGAATATTCATCATCATCATCTTGCTCTTATTCCAATTACTTGGGGTCGACGCAATATGTCATCTTCTTCCATACGGTCCTATCAGATGTCATCTCTGCAGTCACTCCCACGCTATCCATGTCATGCCTCACGCAGTCCATCCATCTTTTCCTCCGTCTTCCTTTACCTCTAAAGCCTTCAACATTCATACCTAAAACTTTTCTCACAACATTACTTTCATCCCGCCTCATCACATGTCCATGCCATGTCAGCCGTTCACCTTTTAACTTTTTCGTCACTGGTGCAACTTTCAAACTTTATTATTATGAATATTGAAGAAAAACTAGAATAAAATGTTTATATTTCTACTTTGATTCTCATTGTTCAACATCATAATCGCGATAAAATTCTTAAAAATATTTTATTTAAAATTGAGGCTGTCAAAAAAAACAAGCCGCTTGCCAATGGATAGATGTAAATTTGATTGTGTTGCACATATGCTTACCCCTTCGGGGATAAGTCGTGATTATCATCATCATCGTAGCGTATACGTCCGACTGCTGGGCTCGAGCCTCCTCTGTAAATTGACCTACTATACCACGCTGGTCAGATGGGTTAGTATAGATTCTACGATAACTACGGGCACGGGTGGTGAATTATATTCTTACTCCATCACCACATGGCAAAGCGTAATATATTAAAGAAAAATATTAACCTGTGTGCATTCTGTTGTAAATAGGCCCTCATTTCACCTAATGTTGCTAGTTCCATAACTATCCATATAGGCGGGGAGCTGCATACTCCTATTAGGCTGATTATGTGAGGATGAGAGAATTGCTGCATTATATCTGTAAAAAAAAATAAGTTTGTTAAATCACTTCATTTAACTTGAACTAATCTTCATCATCATCATCACAGCCCATATATATCCCACTGCTGGGTTCGGACCTCCTCCACAATAGGAGGGAAATTGATCTTACTATACCATATTGGGCGTGTATGAAGATGATTATGTCTAGTGGACGTGGGAATGAAAGGATTTCTTTTTTTTTATTGCCAACGGTGGCAAACGAGCAAGCAGCACACCTGATGGTAAGTAATTCTGCCGCACATGGACCTTTGCAATACTAGGGGCACAGCCAGGTCGTTGCCTACCGTGAAATAAATACTCTTCTTAAATCTCGTTTAAAGAAGGACATGTCATAGTGCTCGGGAAACACAGCAGCAGGTAGTGCATTCCAGAGGTTGCACGTACGTGGGTGAAATGATCGCTGGAAACGTACAGTTGAAGACCATAACGTTTCCAGGTGAAATTGATGAACCCTGCTACGATGTCGAGTGGTACGTTGGTAAAATGGTGACGGTGGTACCAAGTCAAACAGTTCCTCGGAGCACTCCCCGTGAAAGAGTCGGTAGAGTACACAGAGTGATCCAAAGTCTTTCCGCCGCTCCAGCGACTCCAATCCGTCCGTAAGATAAGTGTACTTACAGGCCTCTTCTAGGAACTTCTCAGCGGTATCTAGGTCGGCGTCCATTTTGCAAGTTTTGACTGCAACGGGTATGACGCACTCACCCCGGGCGTCCACCGTGATCGCCGCCCGACGGAGAGACGGGTGCTTCGTTGATGTTACCCGACATGTACCTTGAATGAAATAAAAAAAAAATATAATCAGTCCTTATAAACATATCGAAGGTAAATTGTATTATAATCTGTCAAAAAGTATTTATCTGGTTTCTTTGCAGGCAGATAACAAATTACTCTTCTTTTATTGCAAACGATAGCAGACGAACAAACATGGTAAGCGATGTGAGCATTTTACTTTTTATTTGATTCATTCAGGTGAATTTGAGAATGTTTTAAATTAAAAATTGATCCCAGTAGGTGACGCTGTTGCTTGATTTCAAGGAATACTATTTTTTTTTTAATTTGCACCAAGGGCATTTGTTGGTTTAGCTATAATAAAATAAATATTACCTTTGTGTACATCACCAAATTGTCCTTCACCTATGATTCCAGTCAGTTCTATTTCATTCCGCACTAATTCGTAATTTCGAACTGAAATTAATAAAGAATTTTTAATTATTATTTGAAATTATAATATATTATCGTTCGTTTCAGCTCGAGCCTCCTCCACAATAAGAGGGAAATTGACCTTACTATACCATGCTGGTCAGACAGGATGGTGTAGGGTTTTATTTCGAGTTTTCCTTCTCTTGCGTATATGCGTATTATATCCCCTAGTCGTCTTTTACGACATACACGGGCACGATGAGTGGTGAATTATATTCTTACTCCGTCATCACACTGCAAAATTATATAGACCGGTATATTATAGCCCGATAAAAACCAGTCCAGAGAACACTGGGTGACAAGAATTGCTAAATCGCCTGCTAAACCTGGCGATTGTGACATTATCGTTCATTGGGAAGTATATGCACTAACAGTGTATGAGAATAGGATGGATGGATAGATTACCTGCTGGTGTGGAATAGTCCGCATCGTCATCTACAATCTCAGCGTAATCCTCTGACAGAAGAGTCGCGGTGTTCGCCTCCCAGGAACTGGTTTTTCCTTCCGATGAGCTACTACTCATTTCAGCTGCAACAGAATAAATAATCAATATTAATATATATATATATTTATTGTTTAGAATTCAATTAAAATTAAGACATTATTCCTCCTAAGGCAAAAGTGATACAACACAATCGTAAAATGACTTTCGTAAAATACAACTGAGGCGAAGTGAGCAATGGTCTATTATGATAATGTCTTATTTGGGCAGATTTCTAACAGTATGTTTAAGGGTTGACGGATGTATATTTGAAACATACAATAGTTCAGCTTGTTAGATTTCACATAAATCCTCTACTATTCAGAGATGAGTTACGAAGCTTCCTTCTGGATTATAATGATGACCGGATGTTGAATTACCATATTGATTATGAAATTTTAAGTATTACTTACTTTTACACTGACAGTTTAGTTGTTTCCATATGGTAGCTTGTAAAAAAAACATATCATTGTTAAATTACTTTCCATTTAGAGATGGAAGAAGCTACCCCTGTTATTACCTGTTCAATGTTGTAAAAGATAGATGAAATCTTTGCAAGAAAACTTGAAATTAAACCCTATACAAAAATTTTGACTAGCCTTGGACGTTAATTTCGCTCTTATTATAGAGGATGTTCGAGCCCAGTAGCAGAACGTATGCGAGCAGAGAGATGAGCTGAGAATGATTCGGACTAATTAAAAATTATATCTTTTATGAAATGTTTTCTATGTTTTAAATTACTAATTGGAGGGTTTGAAAGTTGTAATCATCATAAAATTAATAATTAGACACTTATCAAGTATATCTGTAAATTGAGGTTAGAATTTAATTTCTTTTGTCTTATTAAATCTCACTTACAGATATCTTGATGTATCTATTCTCAAAGACGTTTATGACACCTAAACACAATTTCAGATAAAAGGATTAATAGGAAATATACCTATATATAGTAAGAGCATTTTTTTATTAATATTGCCTACTATGAAGTTAAGTCACAAAGGAGTTTAACCAAACCTCCAATGGTGAAAATCCTATTAATTTTGGCGATTAGAACCCAACTAAGCCTAATTTAGTGTTGAAAATTCTATTAATTTTGAAGATTAGAATTCAATTAACTCTCACTTTTAGTTAAAAATCCCACATGCCTACATGATAATACTCACTGGTTCTGTTCCATAGTGAAGTTGGTGTATCCGTGACTAGTCTGCAGTATCCGTCCACTAAATCTGCTAAACTCTCCGCAGCCTGTAATATTACATACATAATTACATATTGGTAACAGAAAATATGAACCCACGAAGAATACGAAGAATTACGACGTGTTAGGAAATGCCCCTGTCAGCAGACGTAAACAAATAAGTAGATCCTTTGTCTACTAAAAATAAAACATCAACATCACAGCACTTATACTCCCCCGGCCCGAGTCTCCTCCACAATGGCAGAAAAATTGACATAGTATACCACGCTGGTCAGATAGAATTTCATAAGAGCTGTGTTCGCGGCTTCATTAGTGTGATGAAGAATTTCAAATCAAATCTCTCCCACGGGAACTGTTAATTATACGGAATAAAAAAGTCTATGTGTTTTTATTCCAACTACATTAGGTCGCTTGCAATAATTCCGTTGCTTTAGTGTGGTTTAGTGACAAACATTCACTAAAGCCTTCAAATGATTATTAGTAAAATAAGATCAATCAATTTGAATATTCAAAATTAACAACTGTTTATAGTTTTACGTTTTCACTTTTGTCCACAGTTTTGCTGCATCAGGACTCATTTGACAACGTGGCGTCGTGGATAAACATTATCGTATAAAGTATTAGTTTTAGTTAAATTATCCATGTTGGAAAAGACTTATTGAGTAATATGACTTTCAGATAAAGTGGTAACGTATAATGTGATGGAGGATAATGGTATGAGGTTGATGATATGAGGATGTTGGTGACTAAACCCTATTATTAGCAAAACTGACCTCAACACTACTGCAAGTTATGGTTAGAGTCTCAGTGGCACCCTTCACCCGCAATTGCAGCGCCGCTTTACCACAGGACCCACTCTGAAATTAAAAGTATTTTTAAGCAACAATTGCATTAATTTCTGATATTTACGCGAGTATTACATTATAAATGAAATTCTCGTCCCATGTCCCGAGGAGACATCTCCTGGTGAACGCTAAAAAGTGTTAGAAACGTCGGATAATCAAAAATCTAATACAAAGTAAAAACTGTTTTAATCATAATAACTATTTTACGAAATACATATATTATACATGCATTGCGGTAAACTTTATAAATAACTAGCAACTCGCCCTCGCTTCGCTTTCAGTAGCCCCACCCACGTAGTTCCCGTTCCCTGGGAATATCGGGATAAAATATAGCCTAGTTTACTCCCTGATATTATAGCTTTCCATTGGCGAAAGAATTTTTGAAATCGGTCCAGTAGTTTCAGAGCCAATTCGTTACAAATATACATACAAATCTTTCCTCTTTATAATATTAATATAGAAGTATAGACAAAATTAAGTAATATTATATTAATAGACGCAAGTTACACCCCTTTTTTGACTGCCTATGGCCAGACCATATACACCTCGTTCTGCGTTTCTACCATACCCATTATAGCAATAAATATTAAGGCGTATATACGCCCCGTCAAGCTCTCCCATATCCCCGGAACTGTGCGGCTGTGTTTATCGTAGTTGTATATGCTCTTATCTATTAGCTAACTAGTCAATTTTGCTCCCTGTCGCCTGCATTGCTAAGGAGGGGATTTTTTCGAAGTGAAACTTCTTTAGAATCGTTGTGATTTCAAACTCGATGAAACGAGAAAGCGAGTCCATAGAGACGTCAAAACGTAAATGGACATACTCATAGGATTCAGCCGGCGTGAGAATGAGATAAAGGATGATAAAGAGTAAAGAAGTTTCACTTCTGCCATGCGTACTCTGGACATACGCTCTTTTTTTATTGCGAACGGTGGCAAACGAGCAAATAGTACACCTGATGGTAAGCGTTGCTGCCGCTCATGGACCTTTGCTAGCCCGCTTCCGACCGTGAAGAAAGGGAAGGTAATGTAAATGCGTGCAATGAGGTTAGGCGATACTAAAGGCATCACCAAAACCCACTACACGCAAACACCCTCAGAAAGTTGGGCTTCCGGCTCTTTCACTCACCGAACGAAGCGCAATAACATATTACTAATATTCAGACGTCGATTTCTTGTGAGAGTGTGGTACTACTCCGGACGGACCGGCCCACGGCTGTAGACAGACAACTGTCAACAGTGTTGTTCTACCACTAGTAAGTAATGTAAATATTTTACATTTTCCGGAGCTACTCGAGGGTTACACCCCAGTGTCATCTATAGAGATCATTGTAGAACCTGATTTAGGAGTGGTAGGACCACACTGTCGACAGTTATCTGTCTACAGCCGCGGGCCGGTCCGTCCGGGGCAGTACCATGCTCTCGCAGAAAATCGACGTCTGAGCAGTAGCAATTTGTTACTGCGCTTCATTCGGTGAGCGAGAGAGCCGGCAGCCCAACTTTCTGAGGGTGATTGCGTGTGGAGGGTTTTGATGGTGCCCTTGGTATCACCGAGCCTCAATGCACGCATTCACACTCCCTTCGCTTTCTTGCGGTAGGCAACGGCCTTGTAAAGGTCCATGAGCGGCAGCAACACTTACCATCAGGTGTACTGTTTGCTCGTTTGCCACCTTTTGCAATAAAAAAAAACAAAAAAAAAAAATTATAGGTATTACAATGGTGGGAGTAATCCTAATTAAACATAAAAAATCCCATTGGGTACGTTCAGCAGATGAGGGATAATATGGAAAATGTTATTTGTTTTACCTGCGTTTGTGACTGTTGAGTACAGTTGGACTTGAGGGTCTGCACCGCTACTATGTCGCAGAACGATGCTATTTTGGTATATGTGGGTGGTTCACCGGCTTTGTGTGATACGTAGGATATATCTGAAAATAGAAGAGATAATCTTAAGCGCCTATCTTCTTTATATATATAATTCTTCTGTACGTATGTGACTGATTTTTTCCTAAACGCCTGGATCAAATTTGATATTTTGTGTGAGTTTAGGTGAATTCAAGAACGGTAGGTGGCGCTGTCATTGATACCAAGGCATTCCATTTCATATTTTATTAGATTTGTACAGAAATTTGAATAGCCTATGTTAGCTCAGCTGGTAGTAGTAGTATTTACCTTTTTCAATTGTATTAATGTTAGAAGATATTTTTAAATCAACTAAAAATCTTATAGTAATTGCTCAGGTGTTGTAGTGGTAAAAAAATATCGACCTACAGTGTCAAATCGCGATTCGCATGCAGGGCAGTAATTTGTGTTATCTACAATTATTGTTTTGGTTGTTATAATTGTTGTTTATTTCTTAGTGGGAAATATCTTCATACATATGTATAATACTTCTGTATGTGACTGAACTAAACGGCAATACCGATTTAGATGAAAATTTTTGTTTGTTCAGCTTTATATGGACGGCTGCAACCAATAGATGGCGTTGTGATACAGAAAAAATATTTTTTAAACTACAGAATCTAGTTGTCCACATAAAATGGCAGCTACCTATATCAGGTCCGATGGCAAGTTCCACAGGTATAGACCAGCCTGTGCCGAGTGCTCCGGTGAAGGTCTCCCGATCATATCCGTAGTGTGTATGCATTGTCTCCAAGTATTTCAACATGCATTCCGTGTCTGCTAAATTTGCCACCTGCAAGTATATAAATCATATTAACTACCGTGTGTTGATCAATGGGTTTAAGAATACAATGTGTCGTTATTGATATCTGATGTTTACGCGAGCACTACACATTGTAAATAAAACTACTTTTACGGATTATATCGCGTTTGTATTTGATTTATGATTGCCCGACGTTTCGAACACTTTGCAGCATTCAGGGTCACGGGCGGACTAAGGTGTCTCACGTCCAACAAGTAATCGTTATTACAGACATTTATAATTATCTACCCGATACAGAAAATTAGTTATAAATTTATTAAATTTTGACCCACATTTTAGTACAAATTTATTGCCAGTGTAAGAAGAAAATGATTCTATATGAAAAAATTATATTGTTTATGGTTAGTAATTATTAATTATTAAATTTGTAGCAAAATTTAAATTTATAACTAATTTTCTGTATCGGGTAGATATAATTATAAATGTCTGTAATAACGACTACTTGTTGGACGTGAGACACCTTAGTCCGCCCGTGACCATGAATGCTGCAAAGTGTTCGAAACGTCGGGCAATCATAAATCAAATACAAACGCGATATAATCCGTAAAAGTAGTTTTATTTACAATGTGTCGTTATTCCTTAATTGCTGGCCTTTATAGCAAGCTATAGTCTGGACACAACCCGTCCAATCCGTCTGGAGTGACAGAAGGGTGCCTTGCCTCTCCTAACCTACTATATCCTCTCCCTATTGCTATTGGACTGACCAGTGGTACTGTTTCCTTGGCTATGGTGGCTAGGTTCCATTAAAAATAGTGTTGCCATGATGTCGCCCTCACGCAGTCAGCATAGAGCACTAAAATAATTTTAATTTGTGATCATTCTGCATAATTTTCGTGTTCCGTGTAATTGCAAATTGCAATGCATTCTTCACTTGAACTTTGGAATGGATACAGTCGGTTTATATATATATATTTTAATTTAATGCCCAAGTGTCTCTTCCCTTTATCCCTCAAGTGGTAAACAGAGGTATAAAACACATATTTCATAATTTAGTTTTTAGTCTTATTTATTTGAGGGGTAGTGTTTGGTTGTAATAATTAGATAATTAGGTATTTTTCATTGATTTACATTTGATACTTTAAGTTTTTTTCTTCCGTGTGGATATGGAGTAATAATGACAATCATTACTCCCTCTCTTGTCCGTAGATGTTGTAAAAGACTTTTAAGGGACAAGATATGCAGATAACATTTATGCTACGGAAGAAAACTCGACACCTATTATTACAAATACTTTTAATCGTAATATAATAGGCCAATTTGCCTCCTATTGTGGAATAAGCCTGAGCCCAACAATGGGACTTACATGGACTAAGGTGATCTTAGGTTTTTATAAAAAACATGTGTAAAAAGTATTATTACACCATTATTATTTACCAGATGTATCTGCTACAGTACCTTAGGTAGTAAAGCGGTTATTTCAATAGATGTAGCTGGTAATCTCTTTTTCGTTTCATATTAATCCTTACTAATATTATAAATGCGAAAATAAGAATGTTTGTTTGTTTGTTACGCTTTCACGCTTAAACCACCGAACCGATTTCAAAAATTCTTTCACCATTGGAAAGCTATAATATCAAGGAGTAACATAGGCTATATTTTATCCCGGTATTCCCACAGGAACGAGAACTACGCGGGTAAAGCAACTGAAACCGAAGCGAAGCGAGGGCGGGTTGCTAGTTTTTGATAAAAACCTGTACCTTTTTGAACTGCTGCTGTATAGCCTTCTTGAGCACTTTAGGTTTAATAGCGTCGAGGACAGACTTGGGTAGGAACTTGTGTAAACCAAACTCTTTCTCCAAGTATTCTATATTCGATTTCTTGTCCAGAGATATTTGCATATCTTTACAGAAGTATCTGCGAATGAATAATAAAATATATATTTACACGAGAAGATTCATCATCATCTCCCATATTTAAGGATCATAGATATTATCCCATATTTGGTTGTATGTAATAATATTAAATTAAAACCCAGTGCAAATGTTTTTCTGTGTCTGTCTGTTTGTGGCGGATAACCTGCAAAACGACTGCACCAATTTTGATAATATTTTACTGTCAGGTAGCTGTCTGTATAAGGAGTAAGTTAGGTTATATTTTATCCCGGTATACTGAAACGGGAACCACGGGATTTTTCTCGTTAACAATAATTTCATGGTCGTTTACAACTACAATTCGTTTGTATTGTATGTTTGTGAACAAAAAACCAAGCTACACCTGCTGGGGCTTGCGGAGCGTGAGAGCGGTTAGTAAATACTCTTAGACCCGTAGACTCGACCCTATATTATTTGTTCGCACATGCTTATGTTTTGGCACTAATGAGTACTACTATTAACCTTTTTAAATAAATAAATAAGAAACTCACTTAATTTCTAAACAACATATTTGTATCGCCAACTCCTGGTCCACCATAGGATGATTGGCATTGAGGTAGTCGTGGCGCACCTGTAACACACAATCATCATCATTATTATCATCTCCCTACTAATATTGTAACGCGAAATTTTGTAGTTTGTTGCTCTTTCACGCAAAAACTACTGAATTGATTTTGATGAAATTTCACAATAATATAGTTTACATATCAGAATAACACATAGGCTATAATTTATCCCGATATTCCCACGGGAAGGTGAATTATGCAGGTAAAACCGTAGGGCGCTGCTAGTAGTTCATACATCTCGCACTGCTGAACTCTAGCCTCCTCCACTGTGAGAGGGAAATTGACTTACTATACTTCGCTCGCCTCGTCAGATGCTATACAGCCCTATTAGACATAATCTCTGTGGTCACTCTATCACGCTACACGCAGTTCATCCATCAATTCTTTGGTCTTCCTTTACCCTCACGCCTTCAAAATATATTAGTCCATTGAAATGTTAAATTTTTTAGGCCTAACCTTGCGTTTTTTAGAGGACGCATTTTAATTTTTTGATGTGTAGGGAGGGTCAGTGTAAAGCTAAAACCAAGTTTGTGGGGTCGCCACCCTTGTCCCACGGCCGCCATCTTGAAAATAGGGGTTGAAATGGTTTTTACGATATATCTCTTAAACTATTTATCTGATAAAAAAAATTTGTTAACATTTTTTATTGCAAATTAAATTCTCTACAACTTTGGTCCAGTAACTTTTTATCGTAGGGGCCTACACATCAAAAAAATAAAATTGCGTCCTCTAAAAAACGCAACCCCAAATGTAACTTTTCAATGGACTATATAAACTCATTTGCAAAAAAAACGGGCGGTTTTGATTTTCATTCATATTTAAAAAGATACAATACCAAAAAGGTTTCAATCGTTTGTACACGTTACTGGCCGGTTTTAAAAATGCTGTGGTATTTAAAAAAGTACGTTCTAAATTCAATTTTTCATTTGATGTTAATTTTTACAGAAAACCCCTTTTTATCCTACATTTTTGGCGCGAAGTTCCAGAAGTTAACATCGACTTTCATAACTTTTATTCAATTTTTATCGATTAATTTCATATCCTTGACTGTCAAAGCTTTATTTAATGCTGTTTGGCTGTATCAAAAATGGTAGATAAAGTGGTAAAAGCTACCAAAATTATCGCGCTGCTTGAAGAGGGTTGCAGCCAATGTTTCGTGGCTAGGAGGCTAAATGTTAGTCGCTCGACAGTCCAAAGGACCTGGCAGCGATATCAGGAGACTGGTTCCGTCGAGAGAAGGCCTGGTTCTGGAAGAAAACCATGTACCCAACCACGGGATGATCGTTTTCTTGTGAGTCGCGCATTGAGAAATCGCAAATCTTCGTATGTGGATCTTAAGAACAACCTCCAAGAAGTAAGAAATGTGCATATTAGTCTATGGACGGTCAGGAGGAGGCTTCTCGCTGCCAATATACGCAGTCACCGCCCGGCCCGCGGCCCCAAATTACTCCGTGAGCACAGAGTTCACAGGCTTAGGTTCGCTAGAAATTGTGAATCATGGACTCAAGACGATTGGAATAGGGTTTTGTTCTCTGATGAAGCCAGGATATCTCTGTTCGGTGAAGATCGACGTCGGCGAGTGCTAAGAAGACAAGGAGAACGCTTTGCAGAGGCATGTTTCGAAGAAATCACACCTTATGGTGGGGGCTCTGTTATGTTTTGGGCAGGAATAAATTCAATGGATCGTACAGAGTTAGTCTTCATTGAAAACGGCTCACTGACTGGGCATCGATACATAACGGAAGTTCTAATTTCTCATGCACAACCCGCATTGGCCGCTCTAGGTGAAGACTCGATTTTTATGGACGACAATGCTCGCGCCCACCGATCCCGCGATGTTAATGCGTATGTGCAAGAGGTCGGCATTCGTCGTTTGGATTGGCCAGCTCGAAGTCCCGACCTCAATCCCATAGAGCATGTCTGGGACGTTCTGAAACGGCGTGTGAGATCAGTACACCCGGCTCCGCAGACCATCAGAGAGCTGAAGAATGTGATTACTGCGGAGTGGGAACGTATTCCGCAAGCAAGTATCCGGGATATACTCGCTAGCATGCCCAGACGAATTCAAGCTGTGATTTTAGCTAGAGGGGGTCACACTCGATACTAAACATTTATCTGCTTTTACTTTATTAAAGAAAAACAAACAAAAAAACTTTTTTATTTTTACTTCATGAGCATATGCACTACTAGCGAATATACACTACTAGCGAGGTTTAGCATTATTTCCCATAAATTGTATCTAAATTTTATGAAATACTGATGAAAACGATTATTTTCTTATTAATTTAGCAAATTGTGTGGATAAAACTACCTATAATTATCAAACAAAGAAATATTAACATTTGAAATGGTTCATTCCTTAGGTGCCCGTTTTTTTTGCAAATGAGTGTATAAAGAAAACCTTTTCATAGATATACGAACGCTTTAATATAGTTTGTATTTAGAATATAATCGACGAAGCTCACGATTGACATTTAGAATTAAACAAAAATGCTATAGATAGTTTTTCAAGATATATTTATAAAACATTAAAAAGACTCGAAGTAAATAAAGGCTTTAAATGTTGTTTCTTTGATATTTCAGGTGAGCAAATCTTTTTTATTTATATTATAAATAATTAAATATATTAGTAGTGTACGTTTTGTAAATAAAGCTTTGATATTTCAGAGAAACGCAATTACGTCTTCCTTTAATTATTTCCAATAATTGGAGAGTAATAACATTATATATATATATATATATATATATATATACTTAAACTTTCGTCCTCTGATATGTCCATATTACGTTAAGCGTTCACTCATTAACTTAATCTTTAGTGCAACTTTCAAAGTACCTCTAACATTAATAAATAACCTTTCTCCCTTTCAGCTCATATACGTCCCACTGTTGGGCTCGAGCTTCCTCCTCAATAGGAGGGAACATTTACCTACACACCACGCTAGTCAGTGGTGTTGGTATAAAGTTTTATTTCGAGTTTTCCTTCCCTTAGATACATATTACTATGGCATCATCATGTCGTGTATACGTCCCATTGCTTGGTTCGAGCCTCTTTCAGAATAGGAGGTCAATTGACCTTACTATACCACGCTGGTGGCCGTACACATTGTATGCATATTTACACCCACAGGTAAAAGAGGGGGTGCTGAATTGTATTCTTACTCCGTCATCATACGAGAAATATACCTGATCATAATAATAATGAAAGGTGACTCGGTCGGCATCACATAAATCGCGAAGGTTCGCGGGCAAGTATCGCACGCGTAGCTCCAAACGCCATTCGCTTGCTGGCCACTTTGTTAGCAGCTCTGATACCGGTGTGTCTTGGTGAATCCACCGGATCTGGAAATTTTTACATGTAGTTTAAGTATTGATGAAGTCTCAAATAAATAAGTTATCATTATCATCATCTCAGACCATACACGTCCCAGTGCTCGGGCCTCCTTTACTTTTTGGGAATTGACCTACTATACCACGCTGGTCAGACGTGTTGGCATAGGATTTCTTTTCGAGTTTTCCTTCTCTTACATAAATATGTGTACAATCATACTACGATGTGCTGGAAGAAGTTATAACAATTAGTTTAACCAAGAAAAACAATCCTAGAAAAGGAAAACGACACAATATATTTAGTCAAGAGACATTAGAACTAATAAATAAACGAAATGAACTAACAATAAAAAAGAATAAAGATATAAATACAAAAAAAGAACTAAGTGAATTATTTAAAAACACTAGTAAAGCGATCAAAAGGGATTATAGCAAGCACAGGCAAGGGATAATAACTGAAAATCTAAATAAATTTAGAAGCACAAAGAGAGCATTTAAAGAATTGAATCTAAGTAAAACTTGGATACAAAAACTAGAAGACCAACATCAAGAAATCAAAACAAGGCAAGAGATTATAAATCAGGCTACCATTTTCTATCAAGAACTGTACAAAAGTAAAGAAAACAGCATCAAGGAAGTCAAATAAATTTACTATTCTAATAGCACAGGAACAATCAAACCTTTAGATGAGAAAGATGTCTATATACAGTTGAAACAATTAAAATCTGACAAAAGTCCAGGTCACGATGGAATTACCAATGAAGCCTTGAAATTAGATGCACCAGTTCTATTTGGTTCTCTCACAGACCTATTTAATCGGATACTAGAAACTGAAATCGTACCAATTCCATGGTATACGTCAGATATCATACTACTATATAAAAAAGGAAACCCACTGGACATCAACAACTATAGACCAATTAGTCTACTCGCAAATATATATAAAGTTTTCTCATCTCTAATTCTAAAACACAGGAGATTGATAATTAATATAAATAATAGAACAAGCTGGTTTTCGCTCTGGCTTTAGTACAATGGATCATATCCAGGCACTGGAGCAAGTTATAGAAAAATATATAGAGTTTAACAAGCCACTATATTTAGGTTTTATTGATTACAGCAAAGCATTTGACAGCATAAGCCACAGCTATATATGGAAGTCATTACAAAATCTAAAAATCAACTCAAAATAAACTCATTTGCAAAAAAAACGGGCGGTTTTGATTTTCATTCATATTTAAAAAGATACAATACCAAAAAGGTTTCAATCGTTTGTACACGTTACTGGCCGGTTTTAAAAATGCTGTGGTATTTAAAAAAGTACGTTCTAAATTCAATTTTTCATTTGATGTTAATTTTTACAGAAAACCCCTTTTTATCCTACATTTTTGGCGCGAAGTTCCAGAAGTTAACATCGACTTTCATAACTTTTATTCAATTTTTATCGATTAATTTCATATCCTTGACTGTCAAAGCTTTATTTAATGCTGTTTGGCTGTATCAAAAATGGTAGATAAAGTGGTAAAAGCTACCAAAATTATCGCGCTGCTTGAAGAGGGTTGCAGCCAATGTTTCGTGGCTAGGAGGCTAAATGTTAGTCGCTCGACAGTCCAAAGGACCTGGCAGCGATATCAGGAGACTGGTTCCGTCGAGAGAAGGCCTGGTTCTGGAAGAAAACCATGTACCCAACCACGGGATGATCGTTTTCTTGTGAGTCGCGCATTGAGAAATCGCAAATCTTCGTATGTGGATCTTAAGAACAACCTCCAAGAAGTAAGAAATGTGCATATTAGTCTATGGACGGTCAGGAGGAGGCTTCTCGCTGCCAATATACGCAGTCACCGCCCGGCCCGCGGCCCCAAATTACTCCGTGAGCACAGAGTTCACAGGCTTAGGTTCGCTAGAAATTGTGAATCATGGACTCAAGACGATTGGAATAGGGTTTTGTTCTCTGATGAAGCCAGGATATCTCTGTTCGGTGAAGATCGACGTCGGCGAGTGCTAAGAAGACAAGGAGAACGCTTTGCAGAGGCATGTTTCGAAGAAATCACACCTTATGGTGGGGGCTCTGTTATGTTTTGGGCAGGAATAAATTCAATGGATCGTACAGAGTTAGTCTTCATTGAAAACGGCTCACTGACTGGGCATCGATACATAACGGAAGTTCTAATTTCTCATGCACAACCCGCATTGGCCGCTCTAGGTGAAGACTCGATTTTTATGGACGACAATGCTCGCGCCCACCGATCCCGCGATGTTAATGCGTATGTGCAAGAGGTCGGCATTCGTCGTTTGGATTGGCCAGCTCGAAGTCCCGACCTCAATCCCATAGAGCATGTCTGGGACGTTCTGAAACAGCGTGTGAGATCAGTACACCCGGCTCCGCAGACCATCAGAGAGCTGAAGAATGTGATTACTGCGGAGTGGGAACGTATTCCGCAAGCAAGTATCCGGGATATACTCGCTAGCATGCCCAGACGAATTCAAGCTGTGATTTTAGCTAGAGGGGGTCACACTCGATACTAAACATTTATCTGCTTTTACTTTATTAAAGAAAAACAAACAAAAAAACTTTTTTATTTTTACTTCATGAGCATATGCACTACTAGCGAATATACACTACTAGCGAGGTTTAGCATTATTTCCCATAAATTGTATCTAAATTTTATGAAATACTGATGAAAACGATTATTTTCTTATTAATTTGGCAAATTGTGTGGATAAAACTACCTATAATTATCAAACAAAGAAATATTAACATTTGAAATGGTTCATTGCTTAGGTGCCCGTTTTTTTTGCAAATGAGTGTATATAAACATCATAAAGTATATATATAACAACAGCACAAGTAATATCAGACTGGAATCTAGAAGTGATGCAATAAATATTGAAAGAGGAGTCAGACAAGGTGACCCCCTGTCACCTGTTTATTGCTGTGTTGGAGAATATATTTCAAAACATAGACTGGAAAACGAGAGGCATAAAAATAAACAATAGCTATTTAAGACATCTCAGATTCGCTGATGACATAGTCATATTAGCTGAAACAGTGAATGATCTCCAAGACATGCTCTGCTCACTCGATCAAGTAAGCTCGAAAGTAGGGTTAGAAATGAATGCTACAAAAACCAAATTAATGACAAACAGCATCAAGAGGCCCATTAACGTAAAAGAAAATATAATACAATATGTCAACAACTATGTCTACCTAGGTAAACAGGTGTCATTTATGAAAACACAAAATGAAGAGGAAGTTGAAAGATGAAAAATTATAACCTGGAAGAAATTTTGGTCACTCAAAGAAATTCTAAAAGGAGACTACTCGATAAACCTAAAAAAAGTCATATTAGACACTTGCATTTTGCCCTGCCTTCTATATGGTTGTCAAACTTGGACATTCACGACAAGAGCAAAACAAAAGATCAGAGTAACACAAAGAGCCATGGAGAGAAGTATCCTTAACATAAAGAAAATATACAAAGTCAGAAGTGAAGTTATTAGACAAAAAACAAAGGTAACAGATGCTCTCACACAAGCCCTAAAATTAAAATGGCAATGGGCTGGTCATGTATTACGATACACAGACCACAGGTGGACAATCAAAACTACAAGGTGGAAAGGGCCAATTGGAAAATGAAGAGTAGGTAGGCCGAAAAGGAGGTGGACAGATGATATAATAGAAATAGCAGGAGAGGACTGGCAAACTATTGGTAGAGATAGAGACGGGTGGAAAAGACTGGAGGAGGCCTTCACCCGAGGAGGGGTCCATATCGAACAAATAAACTAACCCATACTAACATATAATTAGCAAATACTAACAAACAAATACTAATAACATTTAAAATGTAAATTTAAGGGTAAGGAAATAAAGGCTTTTTATTTTTATTTATTTATTATCCTTTAGTCGTCTTTTATGACATCTACAAGGTAGGGGGTGGTGAATTGTATACTCTGTCACCACACCGATAATTACTCCTGTATTCTTACTTAGTTCTAAACAGAACTGTAGTATACGAAAGTATAGAGATTATAATGGATGGTCCTATAATACCACAGACTGAACAACATCCTCATCTCACTATAATTTCGTCCATGTTATTAGTCTCTTAAAATACCCTTGGGAAAGGGGGTTGACATATTGTGTTGCACAAAGTTGCAAATATGTCCCGTACCACAAGGTTACACATATTAATGAAACAAAAAAGATTACCTTTCCAGTAGTGAGTCTTTTAGCTCTTAGGGCATAACAGCTGGTGTAGACTCTATCGCCAGCCGCTAACCTAGCGGCCAGTAGCCTCAGTACTGATCTGACATCTTCATCAGCTGACGCCTTAACAACGTTGATACCGCCGTTCGGCAGATGAACTTTAAGTGTAGACTGGTCACCTGCTGTACCACCTGGAGAAAAATAACAGTTTTTTTGTTTATAATCACAGCTCTTATACGTTACACTGCTGGGCTCGAGCCTCCTCTACAATGGGAGGGAAATTAACCTACTATAGCGCGATGTTCAGATGGGTTTATACAGGGTTTTATTTCGAGATTTCCTTCTCTTGCATAGTTGTTATATGCACAAGATATCGCTTAGTCGCCTTTTACGATACCCACGGTCAAAAGAGAGGATGAATTGTAGTCTTACTACGTTACTTATGATAATAATTTATATTTGTACTAATCTATATCTGTACTAATCTATATCTGTACTAATCTATATCTATACTAATATATAAAGCTGAAGAGTTTGTTTGAACGCGCTAATATCAGGAATTACTGGTCCGATTTGAAAAATACTTTTTTAATGTTAGATAGCCCATTTATCGAGGAAGGCTATAAAATATATCATCACGTTAAGACTAATACGAGCGGAGCACCAATGAAGGATGATTCGAAATTGTTGTTTTCCTTTTGAGAGCGTCCATAGCTTCTGCGTAAACGGTTAAAATTTCGCAAAAATCATATATGAAAGAATCGTATTATTTAAAAATAATTTCACCTTCTACGTAAACAAAGTCGCGGGTTAAAGTTAGCATTAGCACAAAGTTGCTATTCTACGCAGACGAAGTCGTGGATAGAAGCTAGTAGTATGATAAAATTATCTATGTAAAGAGCATATATGGTTTAAGACGAAAAAAATCAAACAACGCTAGCCTACTCAAGACGCATTTGAGAGTATCAACTGGTTGAGTAATAAATATCCGAACCCCGCTCAGTAAACAGTTAATTCGTCTAAATAGGCCATCCTATTACTGCACCCAGCTGTTAAGTAAATGGATGTTAAACAAGTAATGGGGTTAATAAAACCAACAATAATTAAATGAAGGCAGGCGCGGTACAGACCAACCCTGATGATGTAATCTTATGCGGTAATTGGGAGCATATTAATCAAACAATGTATTAAAAATCTATACATAGGTGTTTATTTAGTTTTGCGTCTATGTTTTCAATTTATTTTTCATGTGGTGACGGAATAAGAATCCTCATTATCAATGTCATCATCAATAATGGTCATAAACCATTATTAGCCCTTTTTCCTCCGTTGCTGGACGTAAGCCTACCTCATGTTACGTTATAAAGGCGGTCCTGTACCGCCCAGCACCAAATGATTTTCGGCAACTTTCACCAGGTCATCGGTCTACCGTGGCACCATTGTGGAGGAAGCTTGAGCCCAACAGCGGAACGTAAATAAGCTGAGATGATTATAACACAAATTGCAACCAATCGTGATACTTTCTTATAATTTCAGTTCATACACGTCCTACTGCTGAGCTCGAGCCTCCTCCTGGATAAAAGTTAAATTGACTTACTATTGGTCAGACGGGTTGGTGTAGGGTTTTATTTCGAGGTTTCCTTCTCTTGCATTTATTATATGCGTGTTATATTCCTTAGTCGTCTTTTACAACAACCAAGGACTAAGTAGTATTCTCACTCCGTCACCACACAGAACATACTATATTTTCTTATACGCCTATAACCAACAGTAATCGATAAATCGATGGCTATTACAGTGGACACACGAGATGGTATAAGTTTTTTTTTTTTTTTTCTTCTTCTGTTGATGGCAAGCGAGCAAACCGCACACCTGATGGAAAGTGATATTGCTGCTCATGGACCTTTGCTAGGCCGGTGTCTACCGTGAAGAACGTGAAGGGAGTATGTATGATACTAATAGCATCTCTCGCTCATCGAACGAAAATGAGGGGAGTGTGAATGCGTGCAATGAGGTTTGGTGTTACTAAACGCATAATTAAAACTCACCACACGCAAACACCCTCAGAAAGTTGGGCTTTGAACTTGACCAAGCTCCTTAAATTTAAGAAATAAAAAAAAAAAAAATAAGTTGGGCTTCCGCCTCTCTCGCTCATTGAACGAAGCGTAGTAATAAATTACTACTACTGCTACTACTCGGACGTCGATTTTCTGCGATATTGTGATACTACCTCGGACGGACCAGCACGCGGTTGTAGACAGAAGACTAACGACAGTGTAATTCTACCTCATTTTATACGTTTCAGTGATATTAAGGATCTATATTAGATCATTTCCTTCCCATAATGGAGAAAATTTGTACCCACAAATAGAACATACATATGGGCTGAATAAAAAAAATGTACAATCGTAAAATTAATGTATCTCTTACCTTTTAATAAGCAACGAATTATGGTTCAAAAGTCTACAATTGTTTTAATTAAAAACGTGACATTATGGAAGTAAAACGCACTTCTACATACTTTTTATTTAATTAACACCCTTTTTGTATCTTTTATATTGCATATAAGTTATAAATTATTAAAGTAAATGTAATTTTAATTGGAAATTAAATATCATCATCATTATTTTATTCTTGTCTAAATTACTTGGGGTTAATACAATATTGCACAGATGGCGTAGTGGTTAAGGTACTGAACCTTACTGTGTCGGCGTGGGTTCGTATCGCGCAGGACAATACTTTGTTCGGTCCACAAATTGTAGTTCTGAGTCTGGATGTGATTTGTGTCCGTTAATTATATGTTTGTAAATCGCTGCAATACAAGGATTATTTCCTTAGTACAGGTTGTTGTCTTTTCGGGCGGACAACTGAAGTCTAGGAACTCTGCACCGGTGGTCAGCCCAACGAAGGCGACGTGCTATACGGGTGGTTTACGTGTGTGCGTGCTTGCGCCCCTCTGTCGCCCCGGACGGAGCGGAGGGAGGAGTGCGCCGACCGTAAAAAAAAGATGTCTTTTCAAAAAATAAAAATGAAGAAAATATATACTTCACTCCTCTGTGCACATCGTACAAAGTTTTATGACCGGCCGCCCGTCTGACATCAACCTTCGTTGGGAATTTAATTGTTGACATGACGCCATCGAATGTAGTTGGCTCAGATGAGATTGAAAGCTCTTAGTCGTAATTTACGACACCCACGACTCCCACAAGCAATAATGGTTGATAATATTCATAGCCGCCACAACACAGTACCGGAAATTAAATTATTACACTAAAAAAACAATTCTTTCCATATTTCCAAAATCCTTTCCACGTAAGCCGATTAAAGCTAAATACAATGTGAACATTGAATAAAATATTTGTTTGTAGAGAATGGGAAAACTTCGCAGGACATTAAGCCCGTACAAACTGAGAGCTTTTAAGCCTTCATATTAATGTGAGAAAGCTGTAGGGGAGCACTTTTTAATGGGAGGCTTTATAATGGGGTAGTTGCATATTTTCTTCTGATAAATATAATTTCTAGCTAAATGATTGTTTCCACATAGTATTATAAAATAGAGCCCTATATTAACGGTGTTATGAAGTATCTTTGTTTCTGTCAGGCTACGGTGTTATGAATTATCTTTGTTTTTGTCAGGCTATGGTGCGGACGCGCGCCGTCTGTCCGACCCCATAATCCGCCGTATTCCGCGTCCCTTTCGTCATTAGGTCGACCATTAGTACCGAATTCTTGACTTCAGTGGCAAGCCCAGCGGGATACCCTTTTTTTATACCCTTACAGATACTATTCCTCCCCTAAACCCTTACGCGGTCAGCTTTTCTGCGAGTGACGGACTATTCTCCGGGGTTAATCACCCGCGGCCGCGGCTAGGGCGGCATCACGTGAAGATACTCACCGTAGAGGAGTTCCTCCCGTGTTATTAATACCAGTCAATTCAGATTTTCTGTTATTATTAGGTAGGATTCTATTTTTAGGAATCACAAATCGTTATTGGGGATCTGTTTTTATGTTCACTAATAATGTATTTGTAAATTTCTTTACATTCTAAGAACTTATTCTTTACTGGGGCGAGTTAGCCTTACTAATATTATAAATGCGAAAGTAACTCTGTCTGTCTGTCTGTCTGCTACGCTTTCACGTCTAAACCACTGGACCGATTTTGATAAAATTTGGTACAGAGATGGATTAAAGCTTGAGAAAGGACATAGGCTATTTTTATCGCGAAAAAATGAGTATAAGGGGTTGAAATAGGGGATGACATTTTGTATGAAAATTCGTCATTTTCGATGATAGAACCACGAATCTTTGTATTAAGACACCTAATAATAAATAAATAAATATTTGTTCAAGCGTTTTGGAAATTTCATTTACATGGGGATGAAATTCAACCCCTAAAATAACAAAAAGCATACAGCCGAAACCACTGGGCCAAGAAACGTATTTTTTTTTACACTATCGTATTTATTGTGGTGCACGAGCACTAGCAAAGGATTTCTGGAAATTCATCCCCTTAAGGGGGTGAAAAACATATAGTCTTTCGCGTCCAAACAGATTTTGATGAAATTTGGTACAGAGATGGACTAAAGCTTGAGAAAGGATATAGGCTACTTTTTATCGCAAAAAATGGGTATAAGGGGTTGAAATAGGGGATGACATTTTGTATGGAAATTCGTCATTTTCTATGATCGAACCACGGATCTTTGTATTGAGGCACCTAATAAGAAATAAATAAATATTCGCTCAAGCGTTTTGGAAATTCCATTTACATGGGGAGGAAATTCAACCCCTAAAATACCAAAAAGCATACAGCCGAAACCACTGGGCCTAGAAACGTATTTTTTTTTACACCATCGTATTTCTTGGGGTGCCCGGACGGAGTGGTGCGAGGAGCGCGCCAACTGCAGCCCAACCCAAAAAAAAAGGGGGTTGAAAAGCATATAGCCTTTCACGTCGAAACCACTTAACCGATTTTGAAGAAATTTGGTACAGAGATGAACTAAAGCTTGAGAAAGGATATAAGGCTACTTTTTATCGCGAAGTAATAGGTATAAGGGGTTGAAATAGGGGAAAGTATTTTCTTTTTACGTCGTCTTATTTCTTGGGGTACACGAGCACTAGCAAAGGATTTTTGGAAAATCACCCCCTTAAGTGGGTGAAAAGCGTATAGACGAAACTCTTGGAGCTAGGAACGTAAAACTTTCTATGCAATTCTCTTTCTTTTGTTGTAAGTGCGCTCTAAGAAATTATTTTATTAAAATCAACTCCTAAAGGGGTGCAAAATATATAGGCGAAATCATTAGGCCTAGAAACATGGAATTTTGTATAAAGTTTCCTTTCTTGGGGAAAGAGAGATTTTTGCAATTTTAGTCCTAAGGGGGTGAAAAGTGTTTAACCGAAATCACTGAGCCTAGGAAGGATCATTTTAGTTCACGGTCGGCTTTCTTGGATTACCCCCAGATTTTCTTAGTGCTCACTTACCAAGCACTATGAAAAATTTTTTGGCAAGGATAAGCGAGCTCTAACAAAGAATTTTTGGAAATTCAACCCCTTTTTTTTTTTTTTTTTTGTGGGTGGGCCGCGGTCGGCGCGCCTCCGCACCACTCCGTCCGGGGCGACAGAGGGGCTTGAGTACGCAACTCCCGCGACCCACCCGAAAACCACGTCGCCTTCGTCGTTGGGCCGACCACTGGAGCAGCGTTAACTTGTCGTCAGTGGTCGGCCCGACGGAATACCCCCTATTGGGGTACCCTCCCATCGACCGACGTCCCCCCCTCAGGGAGGACGTCGGTCTTTCCTCACGCGGTCGGCCTCTCGGCGGGTGACGGACTAATCCCCGGTCACGTCACCCGCGGCCACGGCTAAGGCGGCATGAGGCGCAGATAGTTGCGCCTGCGCCGCCCCAGTCGCCGGCGGCGGACCTCCTCATCGAGGCTGCGCTCCTCACGCAGGCGATCCGCCACCTCCTTCCGCGAGATCACTGTCTCGCAGAAGGCTGCGACCGCGTCCCAATTCCTGACGCTGTCGACCATCGCCCTAGCGATAGCCGGCAGCGTCAGGTCCGTACCGATGATTGCGACGAGTTCACAGCGCTGCACTGCCCAAGCCCCGCAGGTCTCGAGCGTATGGCGCGCCGTGTCCTCGTCGCAATCGCAGTGGTGGCAGGACGGTGTACTCTCCCTCCTAACGACCTTGTGCAGGTATTTGGCGAAGCACCCATGCCCCGTCAAAACCTGCACCAGTCGGAAGGAGAGCAACCCGTGCCGCCTCTCTAACCACTGCATCAGCACCGGCCGGAAGGCCTCCACGGTTCGCACCCCGAACCGAGGCCTCTCCAGCCGGACTGCCCAACGGGCGATGACGTCTCGGCGGGCGTCGACGCGCCAGGCGGTGAGATCCCTTAACGAGACCACACCGCCCTCCGCTCGCACCCCCGTCACCCGCCGATATAGTCCGGCGAGCATCTCCGCCTCCAGGTCCCACGGGGGAGTCCCGGCTAACAGGCACGCTGCCTCCGTCGCCACCGTGCGGTATCCGCGGATGGCCCTGACCGCCATGACCCTCTGTGGTCGCCACAGAAGGGCCCTAAGTCGGGCGGTCATGGACCCCGCCCACACCGGTGCGCCGTACAGGGCCATCGACCGGGTGACCCCCGCGTACAGCCGTCGGCACGCAGCGCTCGGTCCGCCCACGTTCGGCATAAGCCACGATAGGGCGGACGCCGTGCCGACGAGCCGCGGAGCGAGCCTACGGAAATGCTCCCGGAACCACCATCGCCCGTCGAGCACCAGGCCCAAGTACCTCATATGGGCCCGGATGCTGATGTCGACCGAGTGGACGGTGATCGAGACGCCGATGGGAGGGCTCATAGTGCGCCCATGGAACAAGAGGGCCTCCGTCTTGTCCAGGGCGACCCTCAACCCCAGCGCCTCGATCCGTCTGACGACCTCCTCGGTACCCGAGGTCGCCAGGCTTACCGCCTCTTCTAGCGTCCCACCGCGGGCTGTGACGAGCGTGTCGTCGGCGTAACAAATCACGCCCAGCCCGGGCGGGAGGCTCCCCCTCAACGCCCAGTCGTAGCCGATGTTCCACAGGGTGGGTCCGAGGACCGACCCCTGTGGGACACCGCACGTCATGGGCGTCCGCACAACGTCCCCTGCTCGGTCGGTGCAGAGGACGCTGCGCCCCTCCAAATAGTCTGCCACTAGCCGCCTCAGGTAAACTGGCACCCCGTGATACCGGAGCGCCTCCCTGATGCAGCTGAATGGCAGACTATTGAATGCGTTGGCGATGTCTAGGGACACCACCAACAGCACTCCCCCGCCGGTGACGGCCTCAGTCGCCACGGCCCTCAGGCGCAACAGAGCCGCGATCGTCGAACGACCCCTCCTTTTTTTTTTTTTTTTTTTTTTTTTTTTTTTCACGCTGTGGAAATGCATTTGCGCACTATTCCCCCGCCGGTTACAGACAGGGGAGTGTGTGTGGGACTCGCCGGCCACAGAAGTGACCGAAATACCCACTAAAACCACAGCGGCCCCTTCCGCGCTTTTACGGGGTGCCGGAGAGATCGTCTGATAACATTCTATCCCCGACACCCCAACGCTTGGCCGTCTGGCCACGTCCTGTCGTCATTCAGAGTGGTGGGTGGAGGAGCGCATAGCGGCGTCTCCTCCTCCCTGGTCGTCGCCGGCGGAGCGAGTCAGCAGACGCAAGCGCCTCGCGTGCCCGCTCCGCGGCCTCCTTCCTTGTCATGACAGCCTCACAGAAGGAGGCCATCGACGACCAACAGCTGTCGCTGCCGAGCATCTTGGGAGATGATGGTCGGCAACGACAGGTCTGTTGTTGCCATGTCCGTTGACAGGACGTGGCGCTGAGGCCCCCAGGCGGGGCATACTTCTAGTGTGTGGCGCGCAACGTCAATTGCCGCGCCACACTCATGACATCCTGGGGCCTCTTCTCTTCCAATTTTGTGCAGGTACTTACCGAAGACCCCATGTCCGGTAAGCACCTGCACCATTCTAAATGTAAGGCTGCCGTGCCTTCTCCTGAGCCAGCGGTGGAGATGTGGCGCGACCGCCTCCACAGTCCCCCGCCCTGCTACGGGGGACTCCAGCTCTTCCCTCCACCGCCGGACTACTTCCCTTCGGGCCACTTCCTGGGCTCTGCCCAATCCCCTTATGGACACTTGCTCTCCGTTGGCTCGTGCTGTGGCGCGGAACCGGTACACTTCCGCCAACGCCTCCGCCACCAGTGGCCAAGGCGGGTCGCCTGCCAGCAGTGTCGCTGCAGTCCATGACACAGTACGGTAGCCCCTAATGGCCCTCACCGCCATAGCCCTCTGCGGTCGTCGCAAAAGGGCTCTGTTGCGGACGGTGAGGGACTCCGACCAGATAGGAGCACCATACAGTGCCATGGAACGCAGGATGCCGACGTAGAGACGTCGGCATGTCGACCCGGGACCGCCAGTGTTTGGCAGAAGTCTTCCCAGCGCCGCGGCCGACTTGACGAGCCTAGGGACGAGCTGGGCAAAGTGTGGCCCGAAATTCCAGTTTGAATCTAGGTGCAGACCCAAATATTTTATATGGGCCTGCACCGGCACGGCAACCCCAGACACACTGATGTGTGCTCCTCGGGGGGGACCTCGACGTGGGCCATGAAAAAGGAGGGCCTCGGTTTTGTCTAGCGAGACCCTCAGACCCAACATCCCAATCCGGTCTACGACGAGCGCTACTCCTTCCTCTGCCAATCGGACAGCCCCCCGGAAGTCCGCCCTCTTCACCGTGACGAGGGTATCATCCGCGTAGCAGATGATCCCCATCCCAGGAAGGAGCTGACCCCGTAGGAGCTAGTCGAACCCGACGTTCCACAGCATCGGACCGAGAACCGAGCCCTGTGGGACGCCGCACTCCACCCGATGGCGATGTATACGCCCGTCGCCCCCCTCCCAGAGCACGTGCCTTTCCTCGAGGTACGCTTCCAACAGCCTGCCAAGATACGGAGGCACTCCATGGTACCGGAGCGCCTCTTTTAACGTCTCGTGAGAGAGACTGTTGAAAGCGTTTTTAATATCGAGCGAGACTGCCAGGAGGACTTCCTTTTTGGCCACTGCTTCGGTGGCCAGGGACTTCAGAGCGGCCAGCGCGTCAATTGTTGACCGACCGCTCCTGAATCCGTATTGTCTCTCTGACAGTCCCGGCCCAATTTCCTCGAGGTGCTGGACGAGACGGTCTGCGAGCACCTTCTCGAATGATTTAGCCATCTCATCCAGCAGCACCAGTGGTCTATATGCGGAAGAGGAGTCAGCTGGGCGACCCTCCTTCCGCAGTAGACACAACCGTCCACACTTCCATTGCTCCGGAAACTGCCCGGACCTCAAACACGTATTGAGCAGTTCCCGGAGTTCACCCTTGAGGTATTCCGCGGCGATGCCGAGTACGAGTCCCGGGACCCCGTCCGGACCAGGCGCCTTCCTTTTACCACGAAGTCGGGAGAGAGCCACTTCCATTTCTTGGTCGGTAATGGGTGAAATAGGGGTTTCCACCTCCACCGCCGACCAAGAAGCCATGCTGGGGGGTACGTGCCCTACAGAACGCGGAAACAGTTCCCCCATTAGCCTCGACAGGAGACCCGGGTCCATTGATTCAATGATGGGGGCGCCACAGGCACGGAGCTTGTTCCGCGCCCGTTGGTATGGGCGCCCCCACGGATCCCTGTCAAGGCCCGCAAGGAGTTCTTCACGGGCCCTCTCCTTCGCCTGGCTGATGGCCAGCTGCAGTATCTTCTTCCTTGTCTTGTATTCTGTTCGCAGCTGACCCTCAAGGACGTCATCCCGGTTGATCCTCTGACGGCATCGGACGTAGGCACGCCGCGACCTGTTGGAGGCCACCCGCAGATTAGCAATCTCGGGTGACCACCAGTACACCTGGCGACGCGGCGGCATCTGCCGAGCTCTGGGCATCGCCGCATCACATACTGCCTCAAGGGCGTTCCTTATTCGACCTGCGAGCCCCTCCACATCTGTGGGTAGCTGTCCTGCTATACCCCAGCGCTGTACTATGGCGGACTCCCGGACCATTTCCAGATCAAGTTGGCCAATGGCCCATTTCGGAAGTCCACCTCTTCTTCCGCGCCGGGGCCCTAGTGGTCCTCGAGGGGTGGAGATCTCGAACCGTATATATCGGTGGTCCGAAAGAGTCTCCACTCCTTCTTCAACTCTCCAGCCATTCACCTCACGGGCGACACCGGGGCTGGCAAACGATAGGTCCACCACGGACCCACCCCGATGTCGCACGCAAGTGTGGACCCTCCCTTTATTAAGAAGGGACAGACCGGAGAGCAAGGACCACTGCTCAACAGCCGTACCCCTGGCGTTTGTGGTAGGGTTCCCCCAAGCGCGAGACTTCGCATTAAAGTCGCCGAGAACTACAATTCTTCTCGGCGACTGACGACGAACCGCGGCACTGACAGAGTCCAAAAATAATTTAAACTCTGCCAGGCCGCGGTTGGGAGAGAAATAAACGCCAATAATGGCGAAATCACGCCACCCCACCACAACATATCCATTGCCCCTCTCGAGAGAAGAGAGGGGAGGGCCGGCACATCCTCTTGTCAGGACAGCTACATCTTCCCTAAGATCCCCCACCCAATTGGATGATTGGGGAATAAAGTAGGGCTCGCTGGCCACAGCAACATCGGTATTCCACTCCGCCATGGACTGCAGCAGCAGGTCCTGAGCCCCGGCGGAGTGGTTCAAATTCGCCTGGAGGATGCGAAATGTGTCTCCCATTAGGTGGACATTTCGAGCTCCTCCTGGGCTCTGCGGCTACTGCTTAATGTAGTGGCCTGAGGTCCTTGGGCCACCTTGCCTTTCGATGAGGGGGCTTTGCAAAGCCTACCCCCCATTGTGTGCTCTGCTGGGCGGCCAGCAGCGGCGCAAACCGCACAGTGCGGCATGGCCATACATGTAGCCGACTTGTGTCCACTGCTGCCGCACCGAAAACAAAGTTCGGAGCGGTCTACAGTAGACGGGCATAGCGGAGCCGTATGCCCTAGTTCCAGGCACCGGTAGCACCTCAGTGGAAGGTTCTCCAGCACCTGAATGCCAGCCGAGCTCCAGCCAACCAGAAGCCTTCCTGCATCAGCGAGCATTTTAGCGGCGGCGACGGGGCAACGCACCTTCACCATGCCCATACCACGCGGTCCGCGTTGGATTTGTCCAACTTGAACATCCGCGGCGTCACAGCTACATGTACGGACTACAGCCGTTCGCACTTTCTCTTCGGTAGCGGAGTCATCCATCCCGGTTACCCGAATATCAGCACGTTTGACAGGTCGGATGACATCCGCCATACCCGTCAATGCCGTACGCAAATTGAGCGCCAGCTGATCAGCAACTTCCATTGACTGAGACTTGGGCAATTGTAGGACCCTAGCCCCAGTCACGGAGCGCCTAACTTTAAGACCCTCCTTAATCCCCATCTCTTGGAGATTAACTTCCTGCTCGGCGCGAAGCATTGCATCGGCGTATGTGACCCCATTTTTTTCAGCCTCCGGCTGCAATTTCAGGATTACAGCCGGGGAGCGTGGGGCTGCAAGCGCCGCCTTCAATTTCCTCTGCGCCAGAACAGCTGGGTTGGGAGGCGTGGGGAGCGCAACAGCCGCAGAGGGTGGTGCAGAGGGGGAAGGTTTTTTCTTACCCTTCCTAACAACGGTTGCCCAGGTATCCGCAATCGTGGGCTGGACCGAAGGGGCGACTGCCGGAGGAATGACTACGGAAGGAACGTCTGCTGTAGGAATAACTGCTGAGGTACTGGGGACTGCCTGAACAGATGCAGGCACCGATGCAGTCGTACGAACGGCGGCTTTGGCCACGGCAGCTGCTGCATTTCTTTTTTTATCTGCAGCTAAAGGTGGACGGTTCATCTTAGCGGGAAGAAGACGATCCTCTAATCCCGCAAACCGGGCGTTCATCATCTCCCCAACTGACCTAACGATAGAGGATTTTATTTCCTCTATTGTGTCTGTCCCTATTGAGGACGAAGAGCGAACGACCCCTCCTAAAGAAATTCAACCCCTAAGAGGGTGAAAGTGTATAGCCAAAGATACCGGGCCAAAGAATGTGAAATTTTGTATACCGATCGGTTATTTGGGGTAAGCACTCACTAAGAAACAATTTTGGGCTGCCCCAAAAGGATAAAACACATATAGTCGAAGACACCCAGCCAATGATATATCATCATTATCTTGCTCTTATCCTAATTACTTTGGATCGACGCGATATGTAGGTACTCTTCTGCCATCGTAGATATATTGCAAAGGTTCTAGCAACATTTTATGACCTGGCGCACGACATTGTTGGCCAGACGGCATCACCGGTCCAGGTCGATGTAAATCTTTGTCTTAGTAGTATTTTGCGATACCCACGAACAATGAAAGCGTGGTAATATTTCTAGCAGCTACCAGACAGTAAGTTACAATCAAGATATTATTCCAATTTTCTATCTCTACAAATAAATAAATTTGAAGCATTTGTTTGTCTATCAAAATAATAGGTTTTATTTATGCTCACACAATACGGTCCAAATTATTTGTCTGTCTGTCTATTCGTTACAGGTAATCTTCAAAATGGCTGGACCGATATTGATTATATTTTACCCTCAGGTCTACCAGTCGTACATAAGGAATAACTTAGACTATATTTTATCCCACGTTATATTTTATCCCGGTGTGGCTGAATTAAGTCGATTTTAAAATTATTTCACTAATGGAAAGCTATTTTTATGCGAGTAACATATTTAAGCTATTTTTATCCCGATATTCCTACGGGATCGGGTATAATGTCGGTGAAATCACGGGAATTTAATGGTTTTAAAAATTAATTCACTAATGAAAAGCTATATTATCAGTGAAAGGCTATTTTCATCCCGGTATTTGCCCAGGAACGAGAACTATACCGGGGGATGTCGAGCAATTTTTAAAATTCTTTCACCAATGGAAAGCTACCTATGTTGTCAGCGAGTAACATAGGCAATTTATATCTCTGATATTTCTGGGATTTATATTATTTTTTTTGGTATGTGTGTAAATTTATAATATCAGCGAGTAACATAGGCATTTTTTATCTCGGTATTGGCATGGGAATTTCTACGTGAATGAAACTGTGGATGTTTGATTGATATAATTTTTTTTCACCAATGGAAAAGTACGTTATCAGAGACTAAAGAAAGGCATATTTATCATCGTATTTGCACGGCATTCTGAACTACAAGGCTGGAAGTAATATTCAAATGTGAAAGTTTGTGAAGATATTTGGATGTTTGTTACTCAATCACGCTTAAACTGTTGAGCAGATTTGGATGAAAATTGACACGTAGATAGAGTATTTCTTAAATTAAGAAATATAATACTCTTTATGCCGATAATATTCTTTGCGATAATAGTTCAATATGCAAGTAAATTTTTACGCGGGCGAAGCCGCGGGCAAAAGCTAGTTTAAGAATAAAGTTAATAATACGCTTCCTATTATTAGACGGAGGTCATTTCTTATCATCCTTATCCTAACGTGCGCCACACTGTAAGTATAGCCTACCTGGGGGTTCCAGCACCGCGTCCTGTCGCCGGAAATTGGAACGAACTTGTTGCCGACCACAAGAACAGGTACTAGTCGTCGAATACTTCATTTCAGTGAGGCTGTCATAACGAGGAAGGAGGTCACGGACCGGGAAAGCGAGGTGCCTGCGTACCAGGCATGAGGAGGCGTCGCTATGTGCTATTTTTTCACCGCTCTGAATGATGATAGGACGTGGCCAGACAGCCCAGCGTTAGGGTGTCAGGGTAGGGTGAATATTATCAGACGATCTCTCCGGTACCCCATAAATGCGAGGAAGTGGCCGCTGTGATTTTAGTGGATTGTAGTCGGTCACGAAGGTGGCCGGGGCGACCCGCACACACACGCCTCAGTCTTATCACCGGCAGGGGGAATAGTGCGTAAATGCATTTCTAAAGCGTGAAAATAAAAAGGAATAAAAAATAAACATAACATCTTTATAAGAGAATTAAATCACGAAATAGTACCCTATATCAATTAAGACTGACCAGCGTGGTATAATAGGACAATCGCTCTTCTATTATGCGGAAGGTTCTACCCTAGCAGGGAGACGCATATGAGCTGATTTGATACTAATATAGATATTAATCTAATCGGAATCTAAATATTTGCGGAAATATAGCCTAGTCTTGGGCCTAGTCAGTCACCAAGGAGAGCGCTCAATTAAGTTTGCAATCCAATGGCGAAGTAGTTCGCTCTTTTAGTTCATTAGTTCTCTTCTTTAACAATTTAGTAAAATTTTAAACAAAGGAAAAAATAGTTACTATTATTGCAAGTTCTGTTAAATTATGGTGAAATGTTAAATTATGATGAACGTGGAGTATTAAGTATCGCTAATTGATATCGAAATATCATGGCGCGCGCAGTAGGTACAAGTAAATAATTCGATTGGTCGCTAGCGCCACTGTTTAGTCAAGTGAGTGAGTGGGTAAAGCAAACACAGAACAACAATTTGTGGATCACACAAAGTGTTGTCCTGCGTGGGATTCGAATTTCCGGTCGGTATCTTAACTACTACGCCATCTGTACAGTCAGGATATATATCTAACATCTATGAAAGAGAAGACAACTTGAAACAAAGTCAACACGTCTGACGTGTTGACTTTGTTTCAAGTTGTCTTGTGACACGTTCAGTTGTAAAAGTATTTCAGTATTAAATTAAATAATACATATATATTTATTCACCATGTGTTTGTGATTGCGGGTGGCGTTTGGGCGAGCCGCCCGGCGGTGCGGGCTGCATCGCACGAGCTAGCGGCCCGTCCCCGCAGCGGCCACCACCTTCCGGCTCATGACTGTAACAAAAAGAATACTATATTTATAAAAATGAAAGGAATAACATACACAGAGAGCAATTTATTCGGATGTAGTATCTCTAAGACAATATTCTGCAATAAGGAGAACAATGTGTTGTGGGAAATTTCATCATCATCATCACAGCTCATATACGTCCCACTGCTGGGCTCGAGCCTCCTCCACAATGGGAGGGAATTTGATCTACTATATTACGGTGGTCAGACGTGTTGGTATAGGGCTTGATTTCTAGTTTACTTTCTCTTGTATAGATGTTAAATGCATATTATATCCCTTAGTCGTTTTTTTACTGCAGCCACAGGCAAGAGCGGGGTGGTAAATTGTTACCACACGAAAAATTATCATCATCATCTCAGCCCAAAGAAGTCTCATTGTTGGGCTCGGGCCTCCCTGCATCTCAGCCCAAAGAAGTCCCACTTTTGAGCTCGGGCCTCCTCCACAATGGGAGGGAAATTGATCTATTATACCGCGCTAGTGTTGGTATAGAATGTTATCCACATACCACATGCCTTAATATATTTTTTTTTACGGTACCCACTATCAAGAGAAAAGGCGGTGAATTATATTCCTACTGCGTCACATTCTTGCTTTATACCTAACAAATAAATAAATATTACCTCAACTATACAGAAAAAATGCCACTATTGCTAACAAGGCCGAAAAACATATTACGAACAATACCCATAACAAAAATCGTAACGTTGAACACGCTATACAAAATTGGTCAGGCTTACAAGTTTATCGACGAAGGTATAACCGCTACATCCGTCGCTATAGGGCCAAGGGCACAAAATAATAATAAAAATAGGATTGAATAAACAAGAAGGTCAGATATTTGTTATATTATTCGTAGATCAAAGGCAATTTATAAACGATACAACTAAAAATGGACATAAAGCATGTTCACAATGATCAAACAAATACTTTTTTTTAAAGGCAAAACCTGCACTAATGCAATAATCCTTGTATTGCGAGGATCTTTAAAAAAAACATAATTAACGGACACAAACAACATTCAGACTCAGAACAACAAGTTGTGGATCGCATAAAGTGTTGTCCTGCGTGGGATTCGAACCCATGACACTGGCACGACAGTATCTTAACTACTACGCTATCTATGTAGTCAATATTAATTTGCTAATTATATTAGCTCCTGTAATACTGACAATTAATATAAGAATCCAAGCAAAAAAAAGAGTCTGTGTACAAAGTACGCATATCAGAAGTGAAACTCCTTTATCCTCTATCCTTTATCTCATTCTCTCGCCGGCTGAATCCTATTCATTTACGTGTTTGTGTCTCTATGGACTTGATTTTTCGTTTCATTGAGTTTGAAATCACAACGATTCTAAAGAAGTTTCACTTTAATAAACGTGAGAAAATCGATATTGTCTTTCCGTGTGGTGACGGATTAAGAATACAATTCACCACTCCCTATCTTACCCGTGGATGTCGTAAAAGACAACTAAGGGATATAATATGTACATAAGATCTGTGCAAGAGAAGGAAAACTCGAAATGAAACCCTATACCAACATGTCTGACCAGCACCGTATAGTAGGTTAAATTCCCTCCTATTGTGGAGGAGGCCCGAGCCCAACAGTGGGACGTATGTGGGCTGCGATGTTGATGATGATGAATTGATATTGAAGCTAAATAAACAGGAATTATTGCAAGAACAAACATTCAAGACATATTGTACACAAATGTATCTTTATAGAAACAGAAACAAGATACCGCGGTATTACTACAGCGCTCTCTTCTTATATTTTCTTCGGGAGTAACAACGTTAGAGGATTAGGTTGAATACGTGCTAATATTATGTATGTATATATTCTTATATATGTATGTAGGTAGGTACCTAACGTGCGGAGTAAAGTTTGTGTTTATTAGGAAAGAAATACACCAACTTGTACGAAAATTAACTCAGAAAATTTGTTGTTCTTTCATAAAGAGGGTTAAACAATTTTTGGGGTAGGTACACATAATTTTTCTTTTTATAATGAAATAACCCTAATATTATAAATGCGAAAGAAAATTTGTTTCTTTTTTTTATTACGCTTTTATGTCATGCAGCACCGATTTTAAAAATCAGTGGAAAACTACATTATTTACGAGTAACACAGCCTATATTTTATATCCTCGTATTCCCACGGGAACAGCCACTACGGGGGTGAAACCGCGGGAATTTGCTACTATAATATAATTAAGAATTCAATAGCTAATAAAGTTTTCACCTTTCTATAAATGACAATTTTCTTTTTAGGAACCAACGATTTACAAAATTCTTTAGTAAAAATTTACAAAATTGTATTCGTGTGGTGACGGAGAAATAATACAATTGTCATCATTCCTTCCTTTTTAATATGTGAAAAGGCGAAGGATATAGTATGGAATTAACATTACTGCAAGTTAAAGATAATTCGAAATAAAACCATAGACCATCCGTCTAATCAGCGTGGTACAGTGGGTCAATGTCGCTTCTACTCTGGAGGAGGCTGGAGCCCAGCAGTGGGACGTATATATGTTGAAATTATCAAGATAAAGTTAATAAGTAGAGATCAGTCAAGTGTGATTGCCGTAATATATAGTTTCTGTTCAATCGAATAGCATTGAAGAAATCGCCAAATTGGCACGATTTATCGATCAGTGTCCAATCCCATTACTACAGAATGTTCTCGCACATAAATCCTATTCACAATACAACGGCTAAAAGGATTTGTGTAGCAACAGTTCAATTATTGGAAAACTGGTCCTTTTCAGCGGTCGGTAGCCAATTATGGGCACACAAAGTACAAATGCTATACAATGAATTTTATATAGTTTAGCTTTTTATGAATGTTTGATCCTCATCGGAGGTGAAGTGAATACTCATCTTTCAGTGTGGTGACGGAGTAAGAAAGATACGATTCACCACCCCTAGTCGTAAAAGACGATTAAGGGATATTATATGCAGATAACATGGACGCAACAGATGGAAAGCTCGAAATAAAACCCTTGCTAATATGTTTGACCATGGATGCATGGAATAGTAGGATACATCCCAGAAAGAAGGAGATCCGAGCTCAATAGTGGAACGTATACGGTCTTAGATGATGAAAATATCATTATCTCATTTCAGCCTATATAGATATTTCAGGCTTCCTACACAATAGGCGAGAAATTGACCTACTATTGCACGCTGGTCAGACGTGTAGGAATAATATTTTATACCGAGTTTTCCTTTTCTTGCATAGATGTTACTATATATTGTAATCTCTTAGTCGTCTTTTACGATGTATACATAAATGTTGTCAACAAACCAGGCCGAAAGTATCTAGAAAACATTAAACAATCTAAGTTTTTCCATTTATAACAATAAAATTTAATTTAAAATATTATAAACATTGAAACATAATCAGTGTACTCCATTTCAATTACATGTTACATAAATTACACTTTGTTTGTTTTCAAGCAGAAGTTTGTATTGTAATAAATGTTTTCAGAGCAAAACTTCTCTTTAAAAACATCTGGGAGTTCTAAGATTGTCTACTTTTCTACTAAACAATACGAGCTAATACTACGGCATTAATTATTTTATAAATTAATAATTTTTGGAGCTTGTGAAGAATATATTCTTCCGTATACGGAACAAGAATAATTATATCAACCTTCCAGACAGTGCAATTATTTTCTAGAAAAGATATTAAAGCACTAAACATTTTACATTTTCTTTTAGCTACGGCTAAGGGCCTGTGGTTTGTACCGACATCCAAAACTCGTTTTTAATTTACGAAAAGCCTGTATGGTTGTTATTTTATAGCTTATTTTAGATATTTTATTAAAATATGTTTTTCTTATAATTGTAGCATGCGTCATTCGAGTAATTAACCGTAGATCTGGGCAGAATGATTTTGTTTTTAATTTCGATTTTTTTATTGGCTGTACTATAAGACTATATGTGTCTGTTATAATAGGAAATCGTATATAATAAGGAATCGAAAATAAAATTTTACGAGTGCTTCGCTAAAATTAATGAAATAATTTGCTTATTTATTCAGCCTTCGTAAATTAATCTGGGATCTATTGTGCAGCTTGGATGAAAAGGAAACAAATGTGGTCCAATTCTCGCTACATACATATAAATATAGCCTCACGCCTGTTTCTCAGAGATGTAGGCAAACACTACTGATCGCCACAAGCCATGATCCTGACATACTTCCATCGCTTCATTCACATTCATCAGTCTTCATGCATTCTCTACGGTTACGCGTACTCTTAACATGACCAATACGTCTCCAATTTGATCCAAAAACGTGTACGGCGTGGTCTTCCTCTTTTAATCGTCTTCTTCCTTCTCTTTTAGGCTATAGGCTTATTATAAATCACAAGGAAAGCCTATTTATTTAATACAGATATCAAAATATGCTATTTCTTCATATTTACATAATTGACGAGTATATAAGTGAGCAAAACTAATATTTCAAATTTATCAAATGCAAGCCGTGCTGTTCGTTCCGATGTTTCAACAATATGCATGCCTGTCCCGGCAGTGACGTACGAGGAATACATAATATAACCACCCTTTCTAGAGGGGTTGTGAAGGCGATTGAGGGAGCTATACAGACAGCAAAAGTATAAAATAAGTAAAGTGAAACTAGTATTGAAATGAAGTAAAAGTTTGTACTAATATTTTCTGCTTACGCTTTATATGCTGCTTATACCCAAGTGGTGACGGAATCAAAATTTAAAATGTCACGATTGCTTGCTTGCCCGTGGGATTTGTAAAAACTGGTAGAGGGATCATCACAATAATAATTAGCAGTACTCTTCTGGATAAGAGAAAATGAACTACGATCGTTAACCCGCCTACAACTCTGACCACCGCGGATAAAAAAGACTTCATCGCAGCCCACATACGTGCCACTATCGGGGTCGGGCCTCCTCCACAATGGCAGGAAATTTGACCTACTATACCATGCTGGTCAGACATGTTGGTATAGGGTTTCATTTCGAGTTTTCCTTCTCTAGCACAGATGTTATGTGCATATTATATCCCATAGTCGTCTTTTACAACAACCACGGGCAAGAGGAGTGAGAACGTCACCACTCGGAAAAAAGACTTAATAGTTTATAATCAAAAGCTACAAAAATAAATTAATGCATTCTCTAAACTATATAAGAAAATCTATTAAATTTGCCAGGTAAAATTTCCAAATCGCCCGTATGTAGGTATCTAGACTTTTAATTATCGCAACACGGCTGACCACTGGTCACCCCACAGGGGGTGAACTCCTATACCCATTCTACCGCGTTAAACCCCCCCTATCCTCCCCTTACGCATCGATTGGTGGGGTTCGTCGCATGCAAATGCACAATGCAATGTATTGCAACATGTACGTAGATGAGGTAGGGGAAGGGTACGGAAGGGATAGATTTAATTTTTTGTTTCCGTCTGATTTTCTTGCTGTTTCATTTCAAAGAGTTGCTTAACAGATATATGTGTTTAGATTTATATTTAAGTCTATACAATCTAAAATATATATAGCTATTGATTTTGTTTTTAACGTGCTGTGACGGAGTAAGAATATAATTCATCTTGCCCGTGGATATCGTAAAAGACGACTACGGTTATAATATTCATATAACATCTAGGCAAGAGAAATAAAATTCGAAATATGTATATAAAACCATATATGTACAAACACGTATATGACCAGAGCGGTATAGGCAATTTTCCTCCTAGCATCAACATCCAGTTATTATAACTGTATTAATTTAGCATAGATTTTAGAATTTTAGATTATAATACTTTTAACTTATGTACGATATAAAATGTATACATTATTTGATTGTTTATGTAATTATAATGTTGACATTAACATATAATGTTATTAATGGTTTATGTTGACTTACACTATTGCATTGGGGAAACCTGTAATAATAGCTGTAATTGGTAATTTAATAAATAAATAAATTTGAATATTCTCATGAAACTGATAATTTGTTGAGATTAAATCGAAAATCTTTAAACCGAATTATGAACGAGGTTCGAGCAGTATATGAGCTGTGATAACGGAGATTGATTTTTTTTTTAATTAAACATATCTCTCGCATTGTGGAGTTAACCATCGTTATTCAAATATCTATTAATTTTTGAGGACTTTGCAAGAATAATTTATCCAGTCATCGGTTTATCGACATTCACCGTTAGACATTCGAAGATCTGTCTCAGCATGAAAATGGTATAATAAAGCATAATGACCATACTTAGCAATGGCGGTTAGCGATTGTGTTTTGATTCTCCAAGAGAGCGCTTCTGCGCCCTCCAGTGTTCCTAACCCTTTAACACAAGGGCAAAAATAAATAAAAAAAAAACATAATCTAATGAAATTATACCTAGACTTCGTACATTTATTTCTGAACATGACAATATGTAAGCATTCTTATGGAGCTTATACAGAATAAATGATTTGATTTGACCATTGTAATACGGTACTAATAAAACCCAGAAAACACTAAATACGTTGTATACATATTTTATAAAACCTATATTGTTATTCCAAATAAATATTTAGCATACAATAGATACAATTGTATTCTTTTATTCTCGTTTGTTAAATAAATTCACAAGTGCCGTACAGTTATTTGGCAGGTCGCCCGCTTGTGTTTGCAATTGGCAACACTGCCATCGATACGGGACAACCGCATCGCGTTACCAAACTACGAATAATTATATACACAATTCTCCAAAATCAAACTGTTACATCAAGATTTACTTAGGTATGCTTTTTTGGAAATTTTAGCAAGCCACAACGGTAGCGGCCACGAATGCTTAGAATTGGCAGTAATCATCATTATAGCTCATATTCGTCTCACTGTTGGGCTCGAGCCTCCTTCACAATGGGACGGAAATTGACCTACTATACCACGCTGGTCAGACGTGTTGGTATAGGGTTATATTTTGAGTTTCCATCTCTTGTATAGATGTTATATGCAAATTATAATCCCTTAGTCGTCTTTTACGGCACCTACGGGCATGATAGGGAGAGGTGAATTCTCCCTGCGTCACCCACACGGAGGTAGTAATATTCGTTGGTTTCGTAAAAGCTGAATAGATAATCTAATTACATAAATAGGCGATTCGAACGATTGCGTTGTTATTCGTGAAGCATTTCGGTCAGTCATAAAATTTAAACAAAATATGAAAAACGATATTTTGCTCTTTTTTCCCATGTATCTTAAAGGAAGAATGTCATGAAATTAGGGGTGGTATTGTAAAAGACGACTAAGGGATATTGTATGCAGGTAACATCATTGCAGTAGAAGGTAAACTCGAAATAAAACCCTACATCAATACGTCTGATCAGCGTGATATAGTAGGTTAAATTTTTTCTCATAAAGCAGGAGACGCAT